>OZ038489.1:41508820-41601320 GCA_964036315.1 Acanthosepion esculentum | reverse complement strand
ATGGGGCACCCAGTGGGGATCAATCTTACTAGTCAGTAGTAATGTTAGATTAAGTAGGTTGATTTTATGACATCACAATCTGTTTTCACTTATTGAAGGTCAAATTTTGTATGGGCCACACAGTGAGAATCAATCACACTAGTCACTATAAAATGTTAGCTTACATAGGTTGATTTTACGACATGTCAACACTTGTTGGTTTATTTCATATCAAATATTGAATGAGCTAGACATTGAGGATCAAAATTACTAGTCAGTAGTAATGTTAGATTAAATAGATTGATTTTATGACATATCTACGCTTGTTGGCTTATTTCATGTCAAATATTGAATGAGCTAGACATTGAGGATCAAAATTACTAGTCAGTAGTAATGTTAGATTAAATAGATTGATTTTATGACATATCTATGCTTGTTGGTTTATTTCATGTCAAATTTTGAATGAGCTAGACATTGAGGATCAAAATTACTAGTCATTACCAATGTTAGATTAAATAGATTGATTTTATCACATATCTACTCTTGTTGGCTTATTTCATGTCAAATTCTCTATGGTCCACCAAATGAAGATCAAATGCACTAGTCAGTAGTCATGTTATATTAAGTAAGTTGATTTTCTGAAATGTCAATTCATGTTGGGTTATTTATTGTCAAATTTTTCATGGGCTCTCCGTGAGGATCAAACTCAATTTTCAGTAGTAATGTTAGCTTAAGTAGTTTGCTTTTATGATATGTCAACCCTTGTTGGCTAATTTAATGTCATAGTTTTTGTATGGGCCACCCTGTGAGGATCAAACTAAATAGTCAGTATTGATGTTACCTTAAGTAGGTTGACTTTATGACATGTCAACGCCAGTTGGCTTATTTGATGTCAAATCCTTTATGGGCCATCCAGTGAGGATGAAAGGCACTAGTCAGTAGTAATGTTATTTGAAATAGATTGATTTTATGACATGTCAACCATTGTATCTTTATTTAATGTCAAATTTGGGATGAGCCACTTATTAAAGATCAAACTCACCAGTCAGTAGTAATGTAAGCTTATCTAAGATGATTTTATGACATGTCAACCATTGTTGGGCTATTTAATGTCAAATTCTGTATGGACCATTCATTGAGGGTCAAACTCATTAGTCAGTAGTAATTTTATCTTAAGTAGGTTCATTTTATGACATGTCAACATCCATTGGCTTATTTAATATCAAATTTGGGATGATCACACAGTGAGGATCAATCTTTCCAATCAGTAGTAATGTTATCTTAAGTAGATTCATTTTATGACATGTCAACATCCATTGGCTTATTTAATATCAAATTTGTGATGATCACACAGTGAGGATCAATCTTTCCAATCAGTAGTAATGTTATCTTAAGTAGATTCATTTTATGACATGTCAACATCCATTGGCTTATTTAATATCAAATTTGGGATGATCACAAAGTGAGGATCAATCTTTCCAATCAGTAGTAATGTTATCTTAAGTAGGTTCATTTTATGACATGTCAACATCCATTGGCTTATTTAATATCAAATTTGGGATGATCACACAGTGAGGATCAATCTTTCCAATCAGTAGTAATGTTATCTTAAGTAGGTTCATTTTATGACATGTCAACATCCATTGGCTTATTTAATATCAAATTTGGGATGATCACAAAGTGAGGATCAATCTTTCCAATCAGTAGTAATGTTATCTTAAGTAGGTTCATTTTATGACATGTCAACATCCATTGGCTTATTTAATATCAAATTTGGGATGATCACACAGTGAGGATCAATCTTTCCAATCAGTAGTAATGTTATCTTAAGTAGGTTCATTTTATGACATGTCAACATCCATTGGCTTATTTAATGTCAAATTTTGTATAAGCCACACAGTTTAAGTATAGGTTGACTTTATGACATGTTAACACTTGTTGGGCTATTTTAAGTCAAATTTTCTGTGGCTCCACTCAGTGTGGATCAAACTCAATATTCAGTAGAAATGTTAACTTAAGCTGGTTGATTTTAAGATATGTCAACTCCTGTTGGGTTATTTAATGTCAAATGTTGTTGGGGGCACCCAGTGTGTATTAAACTCACTACTCTGTTGTAATGATCAACCAGACTGATCTGGCTAATTAGTGGAATACACCAAGGTTTCAAATGGGTTTTGCTGAGAACTTTTCACACCTGCTTGCATACATTAAGTGCATTTCTTTATTTTTTGCACACACATACACACACAGTGATATCTACACCAATTCACACAAACTCAAACATTTAGGTGCATCTCAAATACTTAGATTATTAAGGAAGAGTTCTTTTTTTTCCATAATTTAATTTAAAAAGTGAAACTTTCATATATTCTGAATTCATTATTCATAAAGTGGAATATTTTAAGCATTTTTTTTTTAAATTTTGATGCTTACAACTTACAGCTCAAGAAAGTAAAACAAAAAAGTCTACTAAATTAAAATATTAGAATATATTATCGAATCAATTTAAATAAAAATAGGATTTATTACAGAGCAATGTCATACGACACAAATATGTTTCTTTATGCAATCAATATTTGCTTGGGACTACGGCTTTTTTTAATCATTTCATCCCCAGCAAGGCAATAAAGTCACTAAGACTCAAGGGGGTTACTCAATGTGAAGGAATATGAGAAACATAAAACATTATTAAACAGATAAAACAATGTATATATATATATATATATATCTGGATCTGAGAATAAAACATCATTTACCCCCAGGATTTTGAATCCAGATGCCAGGAATACTCAACTAATCAATACTTCCGGCTCTGCTACTGCAGAGCATGTAATAAATAGCAGGCATTGTGTCATTGATTTTAGGGTGGACCGTTTCTCGATTTTATCTCGGTCCCACGGTTCATTTCACCTCAAGGTTCTAGAGTCCTTGTATATCAGATCCTGTGGGCCTTTCCTCTGTAAACAGAAGGAATGCTTATTGGGTCTGAATGTTATTAGACTCTAGCTTTCTTGAAATTCATTTTTTTCCCTCCATCCATTACCATTAATATCAATTAAATTTTCACGCTTCCTTTTATATCCCAGAAATATACTTGATAAGGCTGGGACGAAACCGGCTGTTCTTTTCTTTTTTAGCTTTTTAAAATGCCATACAAATTTTGCTTATTCCTAGATTCCTAGCTCTCTCTCTCTCTCTCTCTCTCTCTAATTATATATATATATATATATATATATATGAAGAAATATAGTCTTAAGATGTGCTATATTTATGGGATAAAATACTCAATATCAGAGAGAGAGAGAGCGTGTGTAAATATAAAAGTGAACATAGAAGTCAACACTTAGAGGCGACAGTCTGTTTCCTGCTTTATGCAATCATCAGGCCACGAGTGCTGTTATTTTTCTTGGCTATTTATATATATGGGTCAGTGGTGCATTGTGGGTAGTCTATTTTGGCGGTTATTTTACCGGAAGTCGTTTATTTGTTTATTTATTTATTTGGGTTAGATTATTTTGCTTGTTTTTATTTATTTTTATTTTTTATTTTTATTTCTTATCTTATATATTTATTTTAGTGTTAAAAAAACGATAAAAAAATAAATAAAAAATAAAATACTACGTTACTTAAAAATTGAAAACCAAAAAGAGAAAATATATACTGCATAACAAATAAATAATAACAAGTAAAATAAATTGATCTAAATACATCCAAATAAATAAATAAACAAACCGATCCCGATAAACTAGCCGTTAGAAAAAACAAATAAAGATAATCAATCCAAATAAATACATGAAGTAATAAACAAATTAAAAACTGCTCCCGCCAAAATAATAGTTAAAATAAACTACAACAATCAACCCCAAAATTGAATAAATAGCTTTAATTATCTTCCCAAATCAAAGCAAAATTATTAAATAAGCTATATAAACAAATTTTTACTATGTTAATAAAAACATCTGCAGATCCTAAATAATAAAATAATAAGACTGATTTCTATAACGAATATTTCAACACACCATCTAGGATAAAAAAATGACACACAATGTTTCCCATGCCTAGTCTACCACTTTTTTTAATAACTAATAAGAAAGACATATAAAGGCTATGAATTTGAATTATTTGGTGGGCAGAAGAACATTTGACTGGTATCATAGTAACTATGTAATAACAGAGACAGGAGAAAGAGAGAGACCTTTCACATTTCGGTGTCTCGCCAGAAAAGCAGGAGAAGAAACAAAAAAAAAAGTTAGTAGTCGTTTTGATGTTTTTGGCAGGTGCTAACTCCTTTTGGAAATGTAAAACTGCAACATCATAAAATGGATGCACAAAATGTTAAAAAATCTCCCGGTAGATGACTGTATTAATATTGAACACAATGGACCAACACCAGCAGGCTTACAGCCATATCATTTTGAAACATCAAAGTTGATCCCCAAAGTTAAGCAATGGTGAGTGTTGTTATTACCCAGATGAGTGACTCCTTGAGAATATCAAGTTCTGTAAGCTTCGATGTGTGAGTATTCTTCAAATAATAGATCTACAACCTAATTGAAGGCTTATGGCCATCTCATACTGAAACATAGTTTTCGATATGATTAGTGAAAATAAGCAATGTTGAGCCTTGTCTTTACATGATGGGTGACCACTTGGGATAAGCAAGGGCTGTAACCTTGGATGTGCAGGTGGAGTAATGGATAATGGCTCAGAATTAATAATCGGAGAGCCGTGTTCAGTTGGGTTCGTTATATTCACTTCCGCACAAATAACCTTGGGAAATGTATGAATCCACCACATCTCTCCCCCCAGCTAAGGGTTAATTAGTAGAACTTGCATCAGTAAATAATTATCATCACAAAAAATGCTTACAATTTAAAAACATTTGCTGTCTTTAGATAACCTGTAAAAGGTTGATAAGCTATAAAAAAGAAATCAGTCAACCAACAGCAGCAGATGGCACTTAAAATCACTAACTCTTAAAAATCTTTACTCTGAACTTCAAACATCTTGGATTCTGTGCCTTTCCACTCTTCCTCCAGACTCTGGAACCTTGATTGCCAAATGAAATGAAAAAATTAACTTTGATTTTAAAAAGGACTTTGGGCAACTGGTTCAGTTCTCTTAGATAAGAGGTTTTCTGAAATTATTTCTGTTGTTCAGAAGTGACTTGACATTAGAAATAAAACACATTTGCCTATTCTGAACTAAGTAAATGCTTATGGACTGTAATATAATAAAAGTAATAAGACTTATTCCATGATTAAATAACACAGCAAGGGTTGACATGTCTTGAAATCAATCAAACCAACACGTTTCTCTTCCAATTCCAATTTTTCCTAAAAACTTGTAAATGACATTTCTGCAGTTGAATGATTGCCCAAGTTAACTTCAAAGAAATGAGTTTTTGCTAATATTGGGCAAAAGATTATATCTTAAAATATGTACATGTAAGTACATAGGCATAGACAAGTCATGTTTATTAAACAATTTAAGAGCCAAAGAGATGAAAATAATTTTAAAAATAGACCTGTCATTAATCAGTGTGGGATTCATGAAGGAAGTATCTGTAAACACATATTGATTAGAGATAATCATATTTTCCTCTTTCATTTATTAGATTAAATATGTTCTGAAATTACATTATTTCTATCTATCTTTCTACCTACCTATCTATCTTTTTTTAAAAATATTTTCAAATCTATCACATTCATTTCATATCATCCACCACAAGGAAAGTTGGCTCCCTGTGTCGCGCCAGGAAATTTTTCTCCCCGGAATCGATTCTCCAAATCTACAAATCAACCATTCACCCTTGCATGGAGTATTGCTGCCATATATGGTCTGGAGCCCCTTCTGTTTGCCTCGGGGTTCTTGATAAGATCCAGAGACGGATATGCAATGTAATTGGCCCTGATCTGGCATCTCGTCTGCAGTCTCTCTCTCACAGACATGCCGTCGCCTCTCTGTCTTTTTCACAATTACACTTTCATGGTAATTGCTCCGATGAGCTGCTTGCACTGGTTCGCAGACTTCATGAATTTAAGCGTTCTACGAGGCTGGCATCCCGCTCTCACCCTTTCACTGTTGAAACTGTTAAATGTAGCCGTCTCTTCTACTCCAATAGCTTCATATCTCACACCTCTCGCATGTGGAACTCCTTTCCCTATTCCTGTTTCCCTGATAGCTATAATCTCCAACTATTCAAATGTAATGTCAATCGACATCTCCAGTATCCTTCTCCTCATCCTTTCCTCTATCACTCCTATCTGTTCTCACTCCAAATCCTCTGTAACCCCTTTCATGTTAGTGGCTCCCCACCTTGCTTGGGGTGAAATGCTTAAAAAGAAAAAATATATATAGTTGCAAAGTAGCTAGATATTGACTAGTTCATGTTTCTTTCTACAGCAACATGCATATCTGTCTGTCTATCCATCTCTCTATCTATCTATCTTTTGAAATATTTTCAAATCTATCACAAAAAATTTAATCTCTACTTAGCAAGCTCATTAGATCAGGGGTCGGCAACCTTTTGCTATGTGCCAACTTAGGGTTTTAAAATCATTCACTATGCCAACAGCATACATATTTTTATAAAAGTCAAGGTCAATATACCTGTTTTACAATATATTAGTAATATAATACAATACAATCATACAATATATAGTAATATATAACATATATACTTTAGTATATATTAAAATTGAAATAGCTAAATATCTTCATTGCATTGTAATAGTTATTGGTTCGGACTTGATGATGTCATTTGCGACTGTGTGCCATCGGAAATTACTTGGCATGCCAAGTGTGGCACATGTGCCATAGGTTGCCAACCCCTGAGCTAGATAATGAATAGTTCATGTTACTTTTTACTGAACCATGCATATCTATCTATCTATCTATCTATCTATCTATCTATGTGATGCAATATTTTCATATCTATCAAAATCTAATTAGAGAACCAGCTAGATATTGAATGGTTCACGTTTATACAGTACCATGCATATCTATTTCTATATATATATCTATATGTTGCAATATTTCCATATCCATCTATCACAATCACTTCATATCTAGCTAGGCAGCCAGCTAAGTATTGAATTGTTCATGTTTCTACTGTACCATGCATATCTATCTATCTATCTATCTATCACAATCTCTTCATCTATCTATCTATCACAATCTCTTCATCTATCTATCTATCTATCTATCTATCTATCTATCTATCTATCTGTTGCAATATTTCCATATCCATCTATCACAATCACTTCATATCTAGCTAGGCAGCCAGCTAAGTATTGAATTGTTCCTGTTTCTACTGTACCATGCATATCTATCTATCTATCTATCTATCTATCACAATCTCTTCATCTATCTATCTATCACAATCTCTTCATCTATCTATCTATCTATCTATCTATCTATCTATCTATCTGTTGCAATATTTTCATATCTATCTATCACAATCACTTCATATTTTGCTAGGGAGGTAGATAATCTTCAGTACCCTGAAGAAATTCCAAGCAAGCCAAGAATCCCGTGGCTCAAAACACAATCTGAGAGCTGTTTGGTCAAATCTCAATCAGGAACTATCATTAATACTTACCAACCATCTAATGGACTCCATTAAGCAGCAAATCAGATCTTTCTTCAGAGTTCTGCATGGGGTTTATCTCGAGTGGTTTGGTGTGACAACTACAAGAGCGGATAAGAAAGAATAGATATAACGTAAATAATCAACAGATTCAGAAGAGCAGAGTGTTGTGAAGCGCCAACTCAAAGAAGCTCCAATTCATGAGAGAGCAGGCCTTAAGGACCTGCTTAATGATATTAAAGAAATGATTTTAGTGATCTCTAGAGCTTGGAACTAACAAAAACATTGGAAGAAAAAGCTAGTCTTGGAGATCATTTTACAATAATCCTTACACTTTTTAACAGGAGGAACTCAGGAACCACCTGAGAATGATGTATTCTGATTCTTGGAAAGATGTTCGAATCCCTTCTCTGAATAATCTTCCTATGTTTGAAGATCCAGTGGTCATATTTAAATTATCATATTTCATCCATAAATCCTGTGCTGGTAGTTCATCTGGAATATATAGAATATCATACAAGTTATATAAGAATTACCCAAACATCCTCAAGAAACTCATGATCCTCTTCCAGTGGGCATAGAAACAAGGTATTTTATCACAAGAATGGTGCCTGGTGAATGGCATTTGGATACCTAAGGAAAAGAATGCAAAAGGCATTGCAAATTTCTGCCCATCTCCTTCTTGAATATAGAGGGAAATTATTTTTTGGGGTCCTTGCTTGTTATATGACAGACTTCCTGCTAGATAACCATTACATAAATACAGCTGTCCAGAAAGCTGGGATACCTGGCTTCTCCCGGCTGTCTGGAGCATTGACACATAATTTGAAGCTCAATCCTCTCAGCCAAACAATATAAAATTGAGCTTCATGTAATTTGGCTTGATCTTGTGAATATACGAGGGTCATTCCATAAATAAGGTGAATTTGTCAGTATAAGGACTTCTAATACAGATAGAAGCTTACTTTTTATTTTATTTTTCAACGTAGTCTCCCAGCACTGTCACACACTTTTCCCATCTGTGCACAAGCTTCCATATTCCCTCAGCGTAAAAATATTTGGACTGATGTCTCAGCCAGTCGCTCACAACACTTTTGACTTCATCGTCACTTTTAAACTTTGTGCCTCTCGTGAACGCTTTCAAGGGACCAAACAGGTAAAAGTTTGAAGGGGTAAGGTCTGGGGTGTAAGGGGGAAGAGGGAGCAGTTCCCAGCCCAGCTCGTTGATGGTCTGCACCGTTTGGGCTGCTGTGTGAGGCCTTGCATTGTCATGATGCAAGATGACTCCTTCTGACTGATGACCCCTGCGTTTGTCCCAACAGATAAGCTCAAAGTCCTTGCAATGTCATCCACTGTCACCCTTCTGTCAGACTGAATGAGGTCATTGACTGATTCGATCACCTCAGGAGACCTCACTACTGTAGGCCTCCCAGGCCTGTCTTCATCCTCAACACAGCTCCGTCCTTCTTTAAACAATTTAGCCCACTTGTAGACATTTTTTGGCTGAAACATGTGGCACCATACACAGTTGACATTCTCCTATGAATTTCAACTGGTTTGCACCCTTCAGCAACCACAAACTTGATAACTGACCGCTGTTCAATCCTGGAGCATGCTTCTTAGTCGGCCATCTTTGTTAATCGCCACAACTCTCAAAGTTTTTTTTTTAATCTGCAAAAGAAATTAAATCCATGTGAAAAAGAAGTAAAGCAAAAAAAAAATAAAAAAGAGTAAGCTACTATCTGTATTAGAAGTCCTTATACCGAAAATTTCAACTTATTTATTCATTGACCCTCATATATATTGATCAGACAGTTCCTCAATAAGTTAATTTTTTTAATTTTTCAACTTCTCTAGTTAAGGTTATGATGAAATATTTCAGAGCAGCATTTATGCAGTTCACTGTTTGTAAATACAGCACCAAGTGGCAAGCCCTCAAGGTTGGCATTATGATGGGGTGTGTGATTTCACCACTTCTTTTACTTATGTCCATGGGACTCATATTATGGTGTGCAACAGACACAGCAAAGGGAGTGATGACTAAGGAACAAATAGTCCTTTCTTCTTCCAGAGAATTCATGGATGACATCCGAATTCTGGTCATGTCTAAGGTCGGTACCGATCAGCTGCTGCAGCACTAACATAAGTTCTTCATGTAGGTGAGAATGAAGGCTAAACCCAAGAAATTCTGGAGTTTATCATTATTCGAAGGCTCTGTCAGGGAGATTCACTTCTGCATTCAGGGTGACTTGATCTTGACAGACAAAGAGAAGGCAGTGAAGATCCTCGGATGGCTGTATGAAATTTCACTGACTGATTGACACTAATTAAAGAGGTGACATTAGAAGGACTTGAATCCATCGACAGAACCCATCTCCTCAGCAAACTGATGTTTTGATGCTGCCAACATGATTTGCTGCCCCAACTTCTGTGGCTGTTGCAGGTGTAGGATATTACCCTGTCTTAAACTCAGCAGAGCAAACACAAGTACCTGTGCTCGTGTCTAGTTCTCCCCTGCTTTTCCACAGTGGGACACTATACCAATGCTGTAAACCTGCAATTTCCCATCTCCCCATTGGTGGAGGAGTTCCAGGTTGGGAAGGTAAACATTCACATGATGATGAGGGACTTGGCCAATGAATTTGTAGTCAGGTTACAGCCAGAAATCAAAACTGGCACCAAATGGTCGGCAGTAGAAGCCACCTGAAAAGCAGGATCCAGTCTATGAATAAAGGAGATTACGGTGTGTGTGTGTGTGTGTGTGTGGGGGGTGACCCAAACCAATCAAGCTGGTCTAGTAGAACAAGCAACCAGTTTTTCTCTAAACAGGCTCCAAAGAGAAAACAAGACGTGATGACTGAATAAATCAGGAATTTTTCGAGGAAGAACAACGAACAGCTATTGCTGCTTCTCAGTCCAAAGTGCTTAGACTACATGGTGTGATAATGATCCGATGAAATTATACCATGATTGCAATGGAGCCACTGGCAATACTATTCATTCTGTGAACTACCTATGATTTCCTCCCAAATGCAACCAACCTCAAGCTGTGGGGTTACATTGATACCAATGTATGCGCATTATTTCAAAGTAATTGAGGCAATTTATATCATGTGCTCTCTGCATGCACGCAATGACTGGAGATGTACATTGTGGTGTCATAAGAAAGTGCTGGAAATGATCACGGATTTAGTTAGTGCGCAGTGTGAAGCAGTTAACAAACAGCCTGTAATCGTCAGAGAATCTATGATCCAATTTCACAAGGAAGGTGAACACCCAGTGTAAAAGACCCAAATAACTCCCAACATGACATTCCTGAGTGAAGACAAGAGTTGATCTTAGAACAGCTCTGCAATTTCCAGTACACATCATTCAGATAAGGTCGGTACCGATCAGCTGCTGCAGCACTAACATAAGTTCTTCCTGTAGGTGTGAATGAAGGCTAAACCCAAGAAATTCTGACGTGTTCTCTGAGTAAAATTAATGGTTTCATGGGAGGAGAAGAAGAGGTGCATAGGCAAAAGAAAAACCACTACCAGGTCGGGTGCAGTGGATTACTTTAACTATCTATCTATCTATCTATCTATCTATCTATCTATCAACCATTTCACATCTATCTATCTATCTATCTATCAACCATTTCATATCTATCTATCTATCAACCATTTCATATCTATCTATCTATCTATCTATCAACCATTTCATATCTATCTATCTATCTATCTATCTATCTATCTATCAGCCATTTCATATCTATCTGACTATCAATCTATCTATCTATCAGCCATTTCATATCTATCTATCTATCTATCTATCAACCATTTCATATCTATCTATCTATCTATCTATCTATCTATCTATCTATCTATCTATCAACCATTTCATATATATCTATCTATCTATCTATCAACCATTTCATATCTATCTATCTATCTATCTATCTCTCTATCAACCATTTCATATCTATCTATCTACCTATCTATCTATCTATCAGCCATTTCATATCTATCTATCAATCTATCTCTGTTTATCTATCTACCTATCTATCAACCCTTTCATATCTATCTATCTATCTATTTATCTATCTATCTATCTATCTATCAACCATTTCATATCTATCTATCTATCTATCTATCTATCTATCTATCAATCAGCCGTTTCATATCTAACTATCAATCTATCTCTGTTTATCTATCTATCTATCTATCTATCTATCTATCTATCTATCTATCTATCAGCATTTTCAAATCTATCTATCTATCTCTTGCAATATTTTCATATCTATCCAATACAATCATTTCATATCGAGTTAACAAACTAGGTAGATATTGAATAGTTCATGTTTCTTTCTACAGTACCATGCATATCTATCTATCTGTATATTTATATATCTTTCTGTCTGTTGCAATATTTTCATATCTATCACAATCATTTTCTATCTAGTTAACAAGCTAACTACATATTGAATAATTCATGTTATTTTCTAAAGTACCATGCATATCTATCTATCTATCTATCTATCTATTTGTTTGAAATTCCATCCGAAAATCATGAATATAAATTTTACCTTCATTTAAAATTAAGCCTATAAATTAATAGATAATACATACGTATTTACCTAAGTTAATGCTGAAAAGAAATATATTTGTCTTTGATCACTGAAAGAAGAGCAGAGGAAAGCAACACATAACCTACCTAATGAGCATATGTAAATGGTTGGGAGAACAGGCTTTAGGATAGATAAACTTTACTAATAGTTACAAAAGAAGTTGTGGAGAGTCATGATCAACACCAGATTCTGACAAGATGAGGATGTTTAGTTGTTAGCAGATTTAACTGTTGATTCTCTCAATCATTTTACACTCATAGTGGATTGTTGTAACAGAATGCAAAGGCCAGGGCCTGAATGGTCAGCAATAACTTGTGGGTGTGGTATTCTGACAGTGATGGATTACCCTTTGTTTTAGATAAGTCCAAAACCACATGAATTCAACAGAGGGCTACAAGAATTTTAAAGAGTTGATACACTTGCCAGATCCATATGCAAGAGACAGGCTAAGACCACATCTGCAGGCATGCTAAGCCAACAAGCAACATGTGTTCCCTTGAAGTCCTTCCTTCTGCTGCCTTCTACAAACCAAGCTACCATGTTAGTCCCTCTCCTCTAATAAAAAACGAGTAAGAAAAATGTCACCTATTCAGTAGCTTTGGAATCCAGTGATGACACAGAATGCAACATTGTTCAAAAGACAAAACTGGATTCATCAGATCTTATCTTTGATTAGTCCTCTATAATGTAATTCTTGTTGTGTTATAAAAGTTCTTGTGTTTCAAGAAATGTTTCTTTGGCATAAATGGTTTTATAATCTGCAATTTCATTGGTCCTAACTAGACATCGCATTGCTAAAGTGACTGAAACCGAAAGTCAGTTCCAATTACTTTGCTCATTCCTCGTTGCATTTTATCAAGGATCTCTAAATATAGAGCAAGAGCAGGAGGAGGTACACGAGCCCAAGAACATCTCTGGCAGAATATTATAAGTAGAAATATCAAATAATTAATATTTGCTGTCAAAATCCAGTGAGAGGACCCAAAAGAGTGTGAGTTCAATACCTGGTTAAGTCAGTGGAGAACTTGTAGAGAGCAATTAACAGGAGATAACTGATAACTGACATCCATTAAACATTGCACAAGCAACTAGAACAGTCTACCCCAGTGAGCGAAATAAAAAGGGTTCAGTTCGACATTCCAACCACCTGAAGAAGGCCTGAGATTTCAACGGCCAAAACATAATAAATATGGATACAAAGATGAGGACAATAGTCCAAATAATATAAATAGTGTACATAATAGCTCTTCTCAGAAATATAGACAGATATTAAAAATTTCCATCCATTGAACCCCACCCTCAACATGTGCCAGGATTTCTCAACCCCCATTCAAAACAGTTGAACTGCCCTGACTTACCGTATTGTCTCAATATTCCCTTATACCTTGAAAACCCTCCCCTCTATTTCCCTAAGTATGTCTGTGAGTTTTTTTTAATCCCCACTTTTTTCTTCACTAGTTCTTCTATGGCTCCAATCTCTTAAGCCAAATCCACTTGGAAGCAGTTAAACTGCATTGGTAATTTCCTTCAGCGCTCTTGCCCTTGCTACCCTAACTATGCGTATTTTTGCTAGGGCTCTGCACAATGTCCTGAAAAGCCCCTGCAACCAACTACTACTCTCTATTCTCCATGACTTTCACCAACATTGTCCAACAAGTCCTTGGTATTTGGACCTCTTTCTCTCATTTGCCAGTGTAATAAATTCCTCCTATGACACAGACAGTTCCCAAATAATGCACTGCTTCTTGTAGTCAGAGTGCGCAATATCAGATCTAATCTAAGTGAAGTTATGTCTACATGTCTGAGGATCTTCAGTTGGGCTTCTCTAAGTCCACTATCAACTGACAGTCATCTGCGGAAGGTAACAGGCTTGTTCTCTCTCTCTTCTGTTTCTGCATACTTACTCAAGCTTTGATGAAGTTAATTTGAGTCAACTTCCTTTCTGGTTGATGCTTACTAGCCCTTATAACTTTAGTCACCTCATTTGCAATTGCTTTAAGGGCTATGTCATGGTGCCAATGGTACCGGCGATCACCCAAAGCTTTTGGGCAACTACTAAGGATGTGCTATAAAGATCCTTTCCTTTCACATAGTTGGCAATTGGGGGTCTCGCCCTTCCCCCATATATGCAGGTTAGTTGGGCTCAGTAGGGCATCATATACCGATTTGATAAAAAATCGAACCTCGCTAAAATCTGACCACCAGCACTCTGACCAAGCAATTCTTTTCTGTTCAACATTCTCCCATTTCATCCAGGCTCCCTGCTGACTTAGACCGACCATTTTACAGTATTGTGCTTAGTCTATGCCCACATTGACTTATCTTGGAAGAGTTGGTATCTTTCTTTGCTTTTGGCAATGTTGGTTTGTAGGCTGGGGAAAAAACCACAACCCCGCTTTGCCTTTAGCCATTGACCCCAGTAAAACTTTATAAATCTCTCCTCCACCACTTGCAACTCTCCTTCAGCACACCATTTCTTGTCGGATCTTGTCTGAATTCCAGCTGCTACCACTACATAATGTATCTTCTTGGTACTTTTTCTATAAATACTTCCATGGTAATTCTTCCAGTGATCTTTCCTGACTCTACAAATTTAAGCGCATTTCTAGATTGGCAGTAAGATCTCATCATTTTACAGTTGAAATGGCTAGATGCAAGCGTAAGTTCTATGTGACCATTTTCTTTTTCACACTTCTCATTTGTGAAGCTCTCTTCCAACTTCTTGCTTCCCAGTCAACTTTCATCATCAAAACTTTTAATGCAATGTCAATTGTCACCTAGTGTTTTCTTAATTCTTGTCCTTGTATTGTTCTCTCTCCTTAAAGGTGTTTTTTGTTTTCATATTCTGTTATCTTATGTCTTCTTAATTTCTGTTTTTTTATTGTTCTTGATCATTAATAATGATTTCCTTTTTCTCATATGCTTTCACACTTAGTAATCCCATCCATCTTCAAGGCTTTATTGCCTTGCTTGGGGTGAAATGATTAAAAATCAACATCATCATAAATACCAATAAGAGGCTAAACTATATGTAAAATTATTTTTTTTATTTATTTCTGGACTTTGTCAATTAATATTGACAAGACGGACTTTCTTCAAATATTGATATTTTTCTTGTGAGAATATAAAATCTTTCTCTCTCTCTTTTCTATCTTGGATGAGGAACATATGGCTCCCTATCATCTAGCGTTTCCACCCATGTACATCCTAAGCTCAGTTGGGTCACCCACCTGTTTACATGTCAGAAATATCCACTGACAGCCTGGTGACCAGGGGTCACCTTCCAAGTCAACCCTCTGATGTATCTGGCTCCACTGATGATCTGATATGGCACCAAATGCAGTCTATTTTGGTATTTAGGGTTAGGTCATTACATACTGGGGTGCTATTGATCAACTTCCCTTAAAATAAAGGTTCCTTCTTCTTCTTCTAAGTGCCATGTCCCTTTGGATCGTAGACGATCATGGCTGTCCACAATTTCCTTTTCTTTGTAGCTATTTATAAATTTTTTCTTTTAGTTATTTCTTGTAAGACTTTTTCAAACATCCATTTACTCAAGCTCACTAAGTCAGTTATGTGCTGTTTTCCTCTGTCCATCTTGCCTTCAATCTGTTCAGTGAGTATCAGATTTTCCAAACCTTCTTTCCTCATTATTTCTCCTAGGAATTCCAACTATCTGTTCCTGATTGACGAATTTGATTCAGACGATGTGCATTTCCTAGCATGAATTAGATACTAACGTTTATTATAATTTTACACACCTTCAGACTTGGGATACAACTCACTGTATCAGATGAAATTTTTGCAACAGAGAAAGCTGACCCTTGAGTTTGTTTCTGGTGAGGAATGGGTGTCACATACTTTTCTTTAATCGCAGTTTGGTTCATTCTGTTACCTCTGAATCAAAACTTCCTTTGGCTGCACTTCAATAACAGAGCTTTGAAAGTGAATTTTGATATCTTCAGTTGATAATATATTTCATAATGAACCTTTGCCACATATTTCAGTTCAATAATTGACCATCTTTGAACATCAAAGAGCTGTTTGAAACTTACCATTCTGATCGTAATCTTACCAGATGTCATACTGTATGCAGATTACAATCAATAAACTTAGAACAACACATCCAGAAATGCCTGAAGCAGTTACGTCAGTTTCCTTTTTATTATCTACAATGCAGCATTAAGAATATTACCCAGAATGCAGCATTAAGAATATTACCCAGAATGCAGCATTAAGAATATTACCCACAATGCAGCATTAAGAATATTACAATCAATAGAGCATTAAGAATATTACCCACAATACAGCATTAAGAATATTACCCACAATGCAGCATTAAGAATATTACCATGAATACAGCATTAAGAATATTACCCACAATGCAGCATTAAGAATATTACCATCAATACAGCATTAAGAATATTACCCACAATACAGCATTAAGAATATTACCCAGAATGCAGCATTAAGAATATTACCATCAATACAGCATTAAGAATATTACCCACAATGCAGCATTAAGAATATTACCCACAATGCAGCATTAAGACTATTACCCGCAATGCAGCATTATGAATATTACTCGCAATCCAGCATTAAGAATATTACCCACAATGCAGCATTAAGAATATTACCCACAATGCAGCATTAAGACTATTACCCACAATGCAGCATTAAGAATATTACCCACAATGCAGCATTAAGACTATTACCCGCAATACAGCATTAAGAATATTACCCACAATGCAGCATTAAGAATATTACCCACAATGCAGCATTAAGAATATTACCCGCAATGCAGCATTAAGAATATTACCCACAATGCAGCATTAAGAATATTACCATCAATACAGCATTAAGAATATTACCCACAATGCAGCATTAAGACTATTACCCGCAATGCAGCATTAAGAATATTACCCACAATGCAGCATTAAGTATATTACCCGCAATCCAGCATTAAGAATATTACCCACAATGCAGCATTAAGAATATTACCCACAATGCAGCATTAAGAATATTACCATCAATACAGCATTAAGAATATTACCCACAATACAGCATTAAGAATATTACCCAGAATGTAGCATTAAGAATATTACCCACAATACAGCATTAAGAATATTACCCGCAATGCAGCATTAAGAATATTACCCACAATACAGCATTAAGAATATTACCCAGAATGCAGCATTAAGAATATTACCCACAATACAGCATTAAGAATATTACCATCAATACAGCATTAAGAATATTACCCACAATGCAGCATTAAGACTATTACCCGCAATACAGCATTAAGACTATTACCCACAATGCAGCATTAAAACTATTACCCACAATGCAGCATTAAGACTATTACCCGCAATACAGCATTAAGAATATTACCCACAATGCAGCATTAAGAATATTACCCACAATGCAGCATTAAGAATATTACCCACAATGCAGCATTAAGAATATTACCCAGAATGCAGCATTAAGACTATTACCCGCAATACAGCATTAAGAATATTACCCACAATGCAGCATTAAGAATATTACCCGCAATGCAGCATTAAGAATATTACCCACAATGCAGCATTAAGAATATTACCTGCAATACAGCATTAAGAATATTACCCGCAATTCAGCATTAAGAATATTACCCGCAATACAGCATTAAGAATATTACCCACAATGCAGCATTAAGAATATTACCCACAATACAGCATTAAGAATATTACCCACAATGCAGCATTAAGAATATTACCCACAATGCAGCATTAAGAATATTACCCACAATGCAGCATTAAGACTGTTACCCGCAATACAGCATTAAGAATATTACCCGCAATTCAGCATTAAGAATATTACCCACAATACAGGATTAAGAATATTACCCACAATACAGCATTAAGAATATTACCCAGAATGCAGCATTAAGAATATTACCCACAATACAGCATTAAGAATATTACCCGCAATACAGCATTAAGAATATTACCCACAATACAGCATTAAGAATATTACCCAGAATGCAGCATTAAGACTATTACCCACAATGCAGCATTAAGACTATTACCCACAATGCAGCATTAAGACTATTACCCACAATACAGCATTAAGAATATTACCCAGAATGCAGCATTAAGAATATTACCCACAATACAGCATTAAGAATATTACCATCAATACAGCATTAAGAATATTACCCACAATGCAGCATTAAGACTATTACCCGCAATACAGCATTAAGACTATTACCCACAATGCAGCATTAAGACTATTACCCACAATGCAGCATTAAGACTATTACCCGCAATACAGCATTAAGAATATTACCCACAATGCAGCATTAAGAATATTACCCACAATGCAGCATTAAGAATATTACCCAGAATGCAGCATTAAGAATATTACCCAGAATGCAGCATTAAGACTATTACCCGCAATACAGCATTAAGAATATTACCCACAATGCAGCATTAAGAATATTACCCGCAATGCAGCATTAAGAATATTACCCGCAATGCAGCATTAAGAATATTACCCACAATACAGCATTAAGAATATTACCCACAATGCAGCATTAAGAATATTACCCGCAATACAGCATTAAGAATATTACCCGCAATTCAGCATTAAGAATATTACCCACAATACAGCATTAAGAATATTACCCACAATGCAGCATTAAGACTATTACCCACAATGCAGCATTAAGAATATTACCCACAATACAGCATTAAGAATATTACCCGCAATGCAGCATTAAGAATATTACCCACAATGCAGCATTAAGAATATTACCCAGAATGCAGCATTAAGAATATTACCCGCAATGCAGCATTAAGAATATTACCCACAATGCAGCATTAAGAATATTACCCACAATGCAGCATTAAGAATATTACCCACAATGCAGCATTAAGAATATTACCCAGAATGCAGCATTAAGAATATTACCCACAATACAGCATTAAGAATATTACCCACAATGCAGCATTAAGAATATTACCCAGAATGCAGCATTAAGAATATTACCCAGAATGCAGCATTAAGAATATTACCCAGAATGCAGCATTAAGAATATTACCCGCAATACAGCATTAAGAATATTACCCACAATGCAGCATTAAGAATATTACCCAGAATGCAGCATTAAGAATATTACCCATAATGCAGCATTAAGACTATTACCCGCAATACAGCATTAAGAATATTACCCACAATGCAGCATTAAGAATATTACCCACAATGCAGCATTAAGAATATTACCCACAATACAGCATTAAGAATATTACCCACAATACAGCATTAAGAATATTACCCGCAATGCAGCATTAAGAATATTACCCGCAATGCAGCATTAAGAATATTACCCACAATGCAGCATTAAGAATATTACCCGCAATGCAGCATTAAGAATATTACCCACAATACAGCTGTTGGTTTGGGGAATGACTGCCAAAAATCATCAATTATTTAATATAACATGCAGGCTGGTAAATGTAATTAATACTGTTTAATTAAAAAACAAACCATTTACTTAAATAAAATATATCTATAAAAATAACATATAAACAGAAAATATATTAAATAATTGTCAGACTTAATCCATTTCATAATATGTTGTAATGTTTTTATGTTAAGATATGTTTTATGAGCAAATATGATCGATCAAGAAAAATCATCGAAGCTGTGTGTTTATAAACAGCAATTTGGACTTTGCTAACCTAACATTTCTTTGTCGCTGAATGGTTAACAATATGTCAGATCAAATGACAGTTCCCATTAGGGTTACAGGTTCAATTCCTGTCTGAAACCACATATTTTCTACAAAATTTCCTGAACATTCAGATGGAAAATGTGGACAATACTGATTAAATAAAAAATAGAGCATTTGTTTAAATAAATTATATCTATAAAAATAGAAAATATATTAAATAATTGTCAGACTTTTATATATTTCATAATATAAGTATGTATATATATATTTTATTTTATATGCGTGGAAAGCATTCAATATCTATGATAGAGCTAACATAATAATAATAGCCTTAATGATAGAATTTTAAAAAATGGTACCAACACTACCATCACATCTACTAGCACCACCACTACCATAACAATCAATACAAAAGAACTATCAATACAATTACCTATACTGCCATCACTCCTATCTTTCACTTCATAACCATCTCCTCTACCACCAGTACTGCTTTTTAACACCATCATTGTTTTTATTATCATCATTATTGTTATATTATCTGTATTATCATGATGATGATGATGATGATGATGATAATACAGATAATGGTTACCACAATTATTATCATAACCATGACTGTCAGTTTTGCCCTCCCTTTTTTTAAAATTTCATCATTAAGGCCAAATTGGCCATTAACACATCAATATCTATTATTAACATTATCAATAATAATTAATATCACAGCTATTATCACAACTGTCAACAAACATCATCACCATCACCATCACCACAAAGAGAACCCAGTTTAACCAAAGTGGTGGCGAAATGTCCCAGACCAATAATAGTGTATGTGCACATCTACACATGTGTGTGTGTGTTGGGGGAGGTAGTGTAAGTTTCTGTGACTGCCCAAGCGGTAGATCTTAAGAGGATCAAGAACACACCTACTTGCTGCTTGTTGAAGTGAACATCGCCACACATAAAAAGCTAAGGTCCTGACACTGTAATAGAATTACAAATCTGTATGTATGCCCGAATGCATGGGTATATATCTGTGCCTAGCCTTGAATAGCTTATATGGATGTGTTGGTGTGTGAACTAAAATGTGTACACCTGTATGTATGTGTCTATGCATATAATGGTGCCACCCCAAACAAACACACACATAGATTCTCCTTCCTACCATCGAACATAGTCAAAGAAACATAAATAGATCCAACAAGTTTTGCTATAGGGTGAAATACTTATTTTTTCAATAAAAAAGAAATAAATGTTCAAAAATTAATATAATGTGATTTTCTAGAATTTTTTTTTATATTCTATCTCTCACTTTCAAGACGGACCTACTCTGAAAATTATAGACCGTTCCTATTTTTGTAAGGTAGCAAACTCAGAAAATCAGTAGGGGATGAAATACTTATTTTCCTCACTGTATTAGCTTAGACATTAGAATAACTTTTATATATCTATTGTCATTATTTAAAAGGCTATTATGTAGATTAAGTGTTATCATTGATAATATTCATTATATTAATTTCATCACGTTTACTATTAGTACATTGTTTCACTAAAATTATATGCAATAAATTCAAATTATATATTTGTAAAATATATTTGTGTTATTAATATTTTTCTTGCTATAACTTCTGGTTGCATTGGTATAAATACAATCAAAATTTTTATATCCTAATTATTCCAATAAGACGTTTACAAGACACAGGTTGTACAGATTATATAAAGGATATAATAAAGTTTTTATAGGCTTGTGTTCTTTTTTCCTATTATTTTTTGTTTAATTGTAATCATGGCTTGTTTAACCAAAATAATCTCTATCTATAAAAGGCAGGATGTGTGTGTGTGTGTGTGTGTGTGTGTGTGTGTAATGAATGCACGGCTGAAATTTTTGACGGATTTGCACCAAAATTTACATGCACATGCTCCAAGTCAGTGAAAAGGCCAAGACTGACTGTGCAGTTCCCAACTCCCATTGATAGTGGAAATAATCAATTTTTTCATGCTTCTATGGTAGTTTTCATGTAGTTTGTGGCCATTTTCTACTGGCAAGAGTGAGAGCCTAGAGCTGGCTGCCATGAATAGGCAGGAAGATTCTATTGGCCAGCATGAAAGCCAACAACTGCCTGACAAGAATGTTAACTAGCATGCTAGCATGCAAAAAAATCGATAGCTGCATTCATCACAAGTGGGAAAAATTTAAATCTGCATGGCACTTTACTCTAATTGGCTCATTCGCTTGCTTAAACTCAATGTTGATTCTGATTCCACAGAACTGGGTTGGGTGTGAAAATGTTTTTGTTGTTAACATTCTTTTTTCATTCGGTTTTTCCAGTTACGAGACCTTTTTTAAAGCTGATCATTTTGTGTTTATTTTGTTTAGTTCTTTTTTCGTTTCAGATTTAAGGTTTAGTATAGAGCTTAGAAAAAATTTGCAGTGTGAGAGAGGCAAGAAGTAAGGCATGTAGCAACATCAGCATGGCAAAGGGCACTCCTTTAAAGGCAAGGAAGGGCAAAAATATTTTAAGTCAATTGATAGCGATTGCTGTATGAGTCGTATGATTTTTGAATCAAGCACGGGCAACGTCGGGCCATGCTGCTAGTACTTCATAAATATAGCCTAGGCTGTACCATTTACTAATAATTTTACTAAATTTACTAATTACTAATTTTTTTCTTGATTTGTTCTGCTGAAATGTGAGTCTTATACACCAATACATCTTACAAGCCATCAAATATGGTAATTAAATCTTGACCTATTCAAGTTTAGAATTAGCCATTAACTTTCCTGCATGGCCCCACTTCACTTCTTGTCCTTTCTTATGCTAATATAACATCACACAGTAACTCTCTACCTTGAGTGGCTCTTGGGCCTTGTATTGGGCGAAAAATGGTAAAAGAAGAGATATAGTAAAGATTTAAATGTTGCTTCGAGTTACAGGGGAAAAGAAATTATGGAGAGCCATGATCACACATGTCCTGAAGGGACACAGTACATAAATGGTGATGATGAAACTTGAGTATACCAACACTGCATTTCCCCTTGTAACTATGATAAGGGGTGTGTTGAAAAGTTTTCATCTTAAATCTGACCCCATAAGCAAGGATGAGTGTTTTAAGTTCAGACTTAAAACTTTTCAGAAACCAAACCCTTTTTTTATAAAATGCATCAAAATGTTTTTGTGTTGATATGTAAATCACTGCCTAATTTGCATAATTAATGCATAGAGACTATATAAGTGCCCAGGCAATAAGGGGAGGGCCAGAATATCATACGTGAGATTAAAACTACTGCTGGGCTGAGAAAATACAAAGGGTACATTTCATTATAATTTTCCTCTAAAAATCTGACCTCATAAGCAATGATTTGTATCTTAATTTGTTTATTTATATTTATTTATTTTTTAAAGTTTTTCAGGTCAGACTGAGAACTTTTCAGAAACACTTTCTTTATAAAACATAATAAAAACAAATGAAAATTAAAAAAAAAAAAGTCTCCCTCCCAGTAACCAAGATGTGCACGTAGTCATCTGTAACTCAAAAAGAGAGAATAATTGCATTTAAAACAAATGAGTACTAAGAAAACTAGTTCTATGCATGAAAAGCATTACCTATTCTCAGCACGCAACTGCTTGACATTTTCAGAAGTTCCAAGAAAGACAAAGCTGCCAAAAAAGCACCTAAAAATGATTTCAAAATTCCTATTGGATAATTTGCATTTTTCCTTTCGAAATCTTGTAATCTCATTAATAACACAATTTACATAACTGAATTGCATACCAACAACATGTTGGGCATTTTTTAAATGAATCTGATAACTTTTAACATTACAAACTGATTTCTCTTGTGAATACTTGGCTATCAAAATGAAGATGAAGTAAAAGAAGATGGTTATAAAAATAATGTTGTTATCAGTGATAAAATGTTGTCTGAGCAAAAATACGTGTGTAGGGTACATGAAGTTTATAGCTTTCAAAAGTAAACCTAATTCACCATGTGTAATCCAATCCAACAACAAACTGATATCATCCCTTGAAGATGCTGAAAGAATATAAATATTGATTGATTGATTTGTCTTTTAAGGCTTACCAAACATTTGCAGGTTATTTAAAGACAGAAAATGGTTTTAGATTGTAAGAATTTTGTTTTAAGATAATAATGATTTAGTGATAGATGTCTTATTAATTAACCAATAGCCGGGTGGGAGAAGGGGTTGACTCATATCTAACCAGAATTTGATACACAATCGAAAAATTATAATATGCACATAAAGTAGGTGATCAATTCTATATTAAAATAAGTATTTTAAGACATTTTAATATGTTTAACATTCTTTTTATAGATACAATAATTTAAGTAAATGCTGTTTATAATAAATTCGACCTTGCCTACCAAATGATCCTCTCTGGCCGAATCGGTAAAAAGGCACATCAGGCTATATGACGGTTCCGTATAGGATACAGGTTCGAATCCTGTCGGAGGACGAATATTTTCTATGAAGATTTCTCGAACATTCAGGCTGGTAAATGTCATTTAATAATGTTTATTATAAACAGAGCATTTCCTTAAATATTTGTATCTATAAAAGGAATGTTAAACATAAAAATGTCTTAAAATAACTGTTGGACTTTGTCCATTTCATAAAATAAGTATATAAACTGACCCCTCACTTTGTGTCCATGATAGTTTCTATACATTTATATTGCAGCAAATGTAAATAAATCTAAAAAAATGTGTACCTAATCAGTATTTCATTGATTTATGTTTTAAATGGCTTACCATCCCAATGCAGGTTATTTAAAATCAGAAAATATTTTTAACCCATAGAGGGGGGAAGAAGAAGAAGTGAATTCTTATCTTTCCCAAGGATGTTTGTGCATAAGTGAATAAAACAAACCCGACTGGAATTGGAACTCAGTTTTCTGATTAACAATTTTGAGCCATTACACCACCCACACATCCATGCTTAGGGAATCTGGTATTTCCAAGTGGTCAGCCTGCTAGGTACTGACCAGAATTGATATTGCTTAACTTTGGTGATTGTACAGCAACCAGTGTTTCAACATGATATGGCTGTAAGCCGAAAGAATATAATGGAAAAAAACAGCCAACAGTTGAAAGTCAAACCCCTCTCTTGCAACCTGTCAGTCTAGAAGTACTGCCACATATCAGCATATATACCAGGTTCTGTAAGCTACATGACAGGCTGAGTTTAAGTAGCAAGATTGTATCCATTGCTAGCTTGATAAGCCTGTTGCATAGTTTACAACGCCTGGTATTTGCAAGTGGTCATCCATTCAAGTACTGACCAGGCTCAATACTCTTTTGCAAGTCAGATTTGCAGAATATAAGTTCACCATTTTTTAAGGGAAGGTGAAATGTTTTGGAGAGCATACCACACCTCTTAACATTATATATTATTTTATTTTTAAGCTAAGTAAAGTTGTTGAGATGAGTCATTCTCATTCTGAAAACTGTTCTGCAAATGAATTTCATTCTTTTAGTACTTTTGCTTCCACTAAATATTTCAGATGATACATTCTTTGACCTGGCTAAAATGTACAATTTGAAGTGGATAGAAGTTTCTTTTTTTGAGTGCTTATTTATTTGGAGACCCAGATAAATTAACTGCAAGTCTACTAACAAAAAACAGTAAATTAATTCAACACATACTTGGATTAACAAAATGATAATAGTGATACTAAAATTATAATAATAGTCTTAATAACTGGTGGAAAATTATTAATTTCTGAGAGAATTGAAAGGTAAATTTTTAGAGATGTATCAAAGAATACTCACTTAATGACAAAGGACATTGTCAATGATGTAAAGACATCAGAGTTGAATGATTAACTTATGCCAGAAGCCATCTAGAACATCAGAGTAAATATTGGAACTCTGTTTTATGGTCAGGTGAAACTGAACTACAATTATTTGGTCACATGAACCCCTTGTTATGTATGGAGGAAAGTGAATGAAGCTCACAAATCATAAAATTACTCTCCCTACAAGTAAACATGGTAGTGGGAGCATTCTGCTCTGGGAAGGTTTTGCTGTTTCTGGATCAGAAGAACTACATGGTATCATAGATAAAGAGCAGTATTTGGCTATTCTCAGAAATAGTATAAAGCAAAGTGCAGGAAAACTGTATTTGGGGCGCCACTGGATGTTCCAGCAAGACAATGATCTGAAACCCACGTTACAAATTGTTACAAAATATTTTTGATGTAAGCAAAATGAAGGCCAAGCATAAAGTCCTGTCCTAAAACCCCAATGAAAATTTATGGGCATATTTGAAGAAAAAGTAAGTTCTTTCCATTTGGATGAACTAGAAGATATTGCCAAGGATGAATGGAGCAAAATACATATCAATGTGTGTATTGACCTTGTAAGGATCTATAAAAAAATATTAATGGCACTAATTGATTATTACACATTTGATTATTGAGGCAAGGGGCTAATAATTTTGCCCCATGTTAAATGTTTTTTGTGGTGTTCTTTTGTATTATTGTTTGAGATAAAAATAAAGATTTTGTTGTGTGGAACAATGTACATTCTTTCAAATACATTATTTCATCATTTATGAAAAATGCACATGAAGTTTCCATGAAAATTTGAAGTATTACAGCTTTATTAGAAATTATGTAAGTGGGCTGAATAATTCTGTCCACAACTGTGTGTGGGTGTGTACACACACACACACACACACACACACACACACACACACACACAAATATATATATATATTTTAAACATGTTGTGTTGAATGTCAAAGACAACATAGTCCTGCATATTTTCTTTTAAATTTTCTCATATGCAGGACTATATTGTCTTTGTCATTCAACACAACATGTTTAAAAGAAAAGTTGCTGCTAAATTACACGCACATATATATATATACACATACACACACACTACAGTTCAAAAGTTTGAGATCATCCCTGGTAATATTTTTAAATTGACTCCAGAAGTAGTTGTTTTGAACTTTAAAAAAGAGAAAATTATTATACATGGTTAAAAAGTGAGACATGACTTTATTAGATATTTTATAATGACACAAAAGTAAAAAATCATTCTATAATTAAATTTTGCTTTTGCCAAAATATCCTCCTTTAGCCTTGATTACTGCAGCACGAATTTTTGGCATTCATTGCAAAAGTTTCTCAAAGGATAAGTTTGATAATTGATTTCATTCTATTTTTCAATGACTTTTCAAGAGCTTTTTTTCATTCTTCTGACAAAGTTATCCCATGCTAATTCTTGGGGTAGCTTCAAACATTTGAGCTGTAGTTTATGCATAATATATATATATATATATATATATATATATACATTTTCAACATGTTGTATTAAATGCCAAAGACCACCTAGTCCTGCTGACTTTCTTTTATATTTTCTCATATTTTCGAATGAAACTTTTTATTTCAAAATTATATTGAAATAAAAAGTCTCATTCGAAAATATGAGAAAATACAAAAGAAAATCAGCAGGACTAGGTTGTCTTTGGCGTTTAATACAACGTGTTTAAAAGAAAGGATGCTGCCTAAGTACACATATATATATACATCTATGTATGTATATAATAATATATGTGTTAGCGAAGGGATTTTGCCATTTTATATCAATAATTTTACTTATCTACTTTTTGTATGAATGATTCATTGTAATATAAATTGAACTGCACCACATATTTGATATGTATATATATATATATATATATATATATATATATATATATATATATATATATATATATATATATATGATAAAATATAGTTTTAAGGCATTCTATATTTATGGGTTAAAATGCTGAAAAATCAGGGATATATGGTATGTAAATATAAAGTGAACTTTGAATTTAAACCCAGCACAATAGTCTGTTTAATGCTTAGATAAATTCTTCAGATTGAAGATTGCATTTAAGTCTTAAACACACTGTCACTGCTTGGTTTTGACTTCAATGTCCACATATATATATATATATATATATATTTAGCCACTCTTTTAGCAAATATCACTTTTCGCCAAAGATTAAACCTGTAAAGAATATATCTCACTCTCTCTTTTTCTCTTTCTCTCTCTCTCTCTCTCTCTCTCTCTCTCTCTATATATATATATATATATATATATATATATATATATATATATATATATATATAGAGAGAGAGAGAGAGAGAGAGAGAGAGAAAGAAAGAAATACAGAGGTAAATAAATACAGAATTAAGAGGTTGTTGACTCTTAACATAGGATATTTGGTTATATGAAAAATCCCCAGACGTGTTAAACTTTATTTACTCTCCTGAGATCAGCCTTATACAAATTGGAATTACATAAAATGATTTTGTAACATTATCTATTTGTTTTCTTTTTTTTGGTGAACTGCTCTTTTCTTTGGAAATATTTATTCATGTTATTGGCATTTGTCACTTCAAAGCAGAGCCAACTGATGTTCATCTAATACAGGGACTTGCATAATTATTTACCCTCACTTTAACCTTTACACATTCTGTCATGTTACAACAATAAATTTAACTGTATTTTATTGGGGGGTCTTATGTAATGGAGAAACCAAAAATAGAGCATCATTCTGAAGTGCGGAGAAAGTATTATGTGGTTTTCAAAATTATTTGTAAATAAGAACTTGAAAAGTGTTGAGTTTATATATATATTCACGCCCTTTACTGGGAAACTTCTAAGTAAAATCCATTGCAACCAATTGCCTTCAGAAGTTACATAATTAGTAAATAAAGTCCCACCTGATTATGACTATTTCTTTTGAGTAAAGAAAAGAATGGAAAATAAGTTGCGATCCTTGAATCTTAACTCTCTCGTTAAATACACCTGTTTCTTTAAAACCCTAAAATATTTTTTAGAGAACATTATGAAACAAAAAAACGTCATGAAGACCAAGAAGATTCCCAGAAAGGTCAGTGATAAAGTTGTTGAGAAGTATAAAGCAGGGTTAGGTTATAAAAAATATCTCATGTTTTGAACATCTCATGGAACATTATTAAATTCCATATTGGTAAATGGAAAGTTCTACAAAGACAAGACTGTCCACCTAAACTGACAGGTCAGACAAGGAGAACATTAATCATAGAAGCAATCAAGATACCAATTGTAATTCTGGAGTAGCTGTAAAGATCCACAGTTTAAATTGGAAAACCTAGCCACAGGACAACTATTAGTTGTGCGCTCAAATAATTCTGGTCTTTATCGAAAAGTGGCAAGAAGAAAACCATGAGAAGTCCCATTTACAGTTTGCCACAAGTCATGTGAGAGTCACAGCAAACATGTGTGGAGGAAGATGCTCTAGTCAGATGATGTCATGTGGGAGACACAGAAATTATGTGGACGAAGGTGCTCTAGTCAGAGAAGACCATGTGGGGGACACAGCAAACTTTTTGAGGTTTTATGTAATGGACCAACTGAAAATAGAGCATCATTCTGAAGTGGGGAGAAAGTATTACGTGGTTTTCAAAATAATATGGAGATAAGAATCTGAAAAGTGTTGTGCTCATATGCATTCACACCCTTTACTGGGAAAACCTCTTCGTAAAATCCAGTGCAACCAATTGCCTCCAGAAGTTGCATAAGTGTTAAATAGGGTTCACTTGCTTATGATGATTTCTTTTGAGTAAAGGAAAGAATAGAAAAAGAGTTAGGATCCTTGATTCAGCACTCTTAAATTAAATATGCCTATTCTTTGGAGACCTCAAAAGTTCAGAACATTACCAAATAAACAGCATCATGAAGACGAAGGTGTTCACCGGACAGGTCATGGATAAAGTTGTGGATAAGCATAAAGCAGGGTTAGGTTATAAAATCATGTTCCCTGTTTTGAACATCTCAGGTAGTATTATTAAATCTATGACCCGAAAATGAAAAGAGTATGGCACAACTGCAAAGCTACCAAGTCAATGACTAAGACAGAGCCGAGCAGGTGGACGTAGGTACTTTCTGCAGCCACATATGGCCCGTGATGTGTGCGGCATCCCAAGACTAAAGAACCGAGGACAGCCACTACAGTAGTTAGGATATAATGTTGAAGCTTATGCCAAAAAATTATGGTTTCCGGACCTTGATTTTAAAATCAAGCAAGGATCCCAAGTACTTAGAATATAGGCGCCATTTTCTTTGTACTCACGGTTCTCCTCTTCGCGTCCATTTTTTCTTGTACGAAGCTTTGTATAGTTAAAAATAAATAAAATAACGGTGAGTGACTCATTGATAATGAAGCATCCCTTGGAAAGAAGCTGACCGAATGGATCTTTCTGCTTACGAATAGGATCAATGGATCAATCAATCAATCAATCGATAAAAAAATAGCATCATGAAGACGAAGGTGGCACAACTGCAAAGCTACCAAGACAAGGCTGTCCACCTAAACTCACAGGCTGGGCAAGGAGAGCATTAACCAGAGATGCAACCAAGAGGCCCACGGTAACACTGGAGGAGCTACAAGGAACCACAGCCCAGTTAGAATCTTAACTAAATGAGGTTGTTTTATCAGCATAGAAAGGGGGAGGGGGAATCAAGTGCAGATTATGAGAATCTCTTGACCCTACACTTGAAGAGGTCAAGAGTGTAGTGTTCCAGGAAGCATCCTCTTGGGAGTCTGTTCAATAAAGCAGCTCTGGAAAAGAAGCTGTCCAAATGAATCTTCCTACTTATGAAGGGAGTCAATCAATACACTGACAGGTCACGCAAGGAAAGCGCTAACCAGAGAAGCAACCAAGAGGCCCATGGTAACTCTGCGAAGCTACAAAGATCGACAGCTCACGGGCGGGAATCTGTTCACAGAAAAACTATTAGTCGTACAATCCACAAATATAGCCTTTATGGAAGAGTGGTAAGAAAAAAGCCATTGTTGAAAGAAAGCCATAATTCCCATTTGAGGTTTGCCATAAGCCATTTGAGAGAAGCGACAAACATGTGAAAGAAAGTACTCTGGTCAGATTAGACCAAAATTTAACTTTTTGGTTTCAATGCAAAACACCATGTGCACACCATTGCCACTTTAAAACATGGTAAAAGCAACATCATGCTATGCAGATGTTTTTCTTCAGCAAGGACAGGTAAGCTGGCCGGAGTCGATGGGAAGTTGGATAGAGGTAGATGCAGTGCAATACTCAAAGAAAATCTGTTACAGCCTGCAAAAGTTTGGTGATTGCAGCAGAGATTCATCTTCCAGCAGGACAACAACCTGAAACATACAACCAAAGCTAAAATGGAAGGGTTTAGTTCAAAGTGTATTAATGTGTCAGAGTTAAAGTCTAGACCTCAGTACAATTGAAAATTTGTGGCAAGATTTATAAATTGGTGTTTACATGCAGTCTCTATCCACTCTGACTGAGCTTGAGCTATTATAAAAAATATTTTTTATTGATTTCCTAAAACTATATTACCATTGTGGAATTTCCGGGTTCAGAAAACATGATCAAAGTTTCTATTAAAGGAATTTTATAATAATTTAAGTAGTCACCTTAACTTTTCAACATTTTAACAGAATACCTACATGGCTCATCCTGGTGGGCTGAGGGTTAATGACATCACAAATCTCTCCACCAATCAACACCCAGCCCTTCTGGAAATACCCATATTAAGGATGAAATCACTACCAGTCAATCACTCTCTTTAAATCTGTCATCATGCAGACACTTATTTAAGGAGTTCTAAAAATTCTCAAGAGGGATTCGAATATTATTCACTCCCATTCTAAATTCCTGGCCAGGCAGGAAGAATTCTGGATTCAAACCTAACTTATTAACCATGAATCCAGAGACAACAATTTACAGTTGCATCCACAGCCCAAGAAAATCTTCATCCATATACAACAGTGATACAAGAAGGCCTCTTTCAAAGTGAAGTATTGTTTCTCTTACTACCCCATTTTTTATCTTTGGAACTTTTTGTGCATTTACCCTTTTATGTAAGTTAACAATATTGAGTACTAATGTATTTGCTACATTTGTTTGGGAACTTAACCATTTTTTTGTTACATCCACTTTGGTAATATTCTTCTTTGAAAGCTTTTTCTGCCCCATAAGGTTAATTTGTGTTATTTGTAATGGAAAGGAAAGATTTTGATTTTTTACAATGTGCATGAATGTAATCATTTTTTCCTTGTTTCATCCATCTTGTTTTTGGCCTAAAGTTCCATATTTTCAGCACACAATGTGCTAAAATTGTTCATGCCAAGGGTAATACATAACAGTTTTTTTTTGGCGATAAAACTTTTATAATTCTCCATTTATGGTTTATGTGTCACATATGCCACTATTGTTAATAGACCATCTTTTTCCTTAAAGAAGAATAGCCGAAAATTTCAATATCTAGATAGGCAAAACTGGTTGAGAGCTCAACTCCCTTCCACCATCCACTCCCCAAAAAGTGAAGTTCTATAAAGTACAGACTTGGAGTGGGGTGAATATAATGCATCTAAGTTGTCTTAATTATTGCTCATGTTTCACAACAAAATTTATTTTCCACCTTCAAAGCACTGCATTTTGTGTTGATCAAATGCTAAAAAGACCATTTAAGTCAATTTGAATTCCAGATATCAATACGACCATATGTGGAACATTTTAAGGTGGATAGGTACTTTATATATATATATATATATATATATATATATATATATATATATATATATATATATATATATATATATATATATATATATATATTTATATTTATATATATATATATATATATAAAAATTTCAGGGTGGGTGAATACATATGCAAGGCACTTTATATATATATATATATATATATATATATATATATATATATATATATATTTATATATATATATATATATATATATATTTATAGATATATATTTATTTATATTTATATATATATATTTATATATATATATATATATATATATTGATATATATATTTATATATATATTTATATTTATATATATATATTTATATTTATATATATATCTTTATATATATATATTTATATATATTATAAATTAACTGATTTAAAATATCTATTTTTTCGCTACACAGTAATAACCATGTTTCAAAAATGGAAGCTAAAAGCTTCGAATTTAATTTTGTTATTAAATTAAAGACATTAGTTGCATTTCCTTGTCAAGCGAATTTTGGAGTAACTGAAATCAGTTAATTTATAATATTAATGCTCTGTAAATTTACATTGAGCACTATTGTGTAAAAATAAAATTGATATTTATATATATATTTATTTATTTATATTTATATACATATATTTATATTTTTATATATATATATATATATTTATATATATGTATATATATAGAGAGAGAAAATGCATAAACTATTTAATAAAAGTAATGTAAAATTAGTTATTGTGGAAAAGATCTGAAAAAATTATTCATAACCACAATGAAATGATAGTGAATAACATTAAGTGTGAACAAAATAAATGTAGGTACAGTTACAGAATTAAAATCACCTGTACTGATAGTAGATCTTGGCCAAAGATCAACTGCAGGTAATTGGTTCTGGGTACTCTAATTCTGTCCCCTCATCAAACCTCCATTGAAACAGTAAATATAAGGACAACAGTCCAAACAATGTAAATAATGTATGTGTTGGTACATATTAGGCAGTTCTCGTCTTAAGGTGGTCTTATTTAATAAATCTAATTACAATATTTCCCAAATTAAATTACTTGGTCTCAAATGATTTTACTTGATGACTCAGAACGTCCAGCTATGAGTTAGATAGCTAATCCACAATTGGTCAATCATGATGAGTATGGCTCCACCCCCAAATGCACAGTTAATCAGGGTGGAGTTCCTTCAACAGGGGTGAGAACATCCAGAATTTCAATTTGGTTTAGTGGGTATATGCAAGTGATATGCCACATGGTGGGGGTGACTAATCCCCCTAGAAGAGAAGACTGGATAAGACTTCTAGCTATACAGGATTCTGGGAAGAAAAGAGGAGGCTTATGCCCAAGCTTTTGTACTCTTGAAAAAGTATAACCTGACGAGCATCTTGCAGGAGAAATATATGATATTTAACAATATCATTAAATCTATTGTCACATGTAAAATGAATTTAAAAAAAAATGATTGTAAGTCAAAATAACAACAGGAAAATAAAATGAAATATAAAACCATAAAAAGTAATGTATTAGCATCCTGATATCCCCTACTTACTAATGATATATTCTTTATGAATGTTCAGTTACTGCCATCAAGTCATCTCTCCTGATGTAATATCAAAGATGAGAACGATAACACCATATTATTGTCAATATTTTTTTCAATGGGAGAATGTAATATATAATATATGTAATATATATATAATATATGTAATATATATAATATATGTAATATATAATATAATATATAATGTAATATATAATATATGTAATATATATAATATATATAATATATGTAATATATAAATTTCTGTATATCAGAACAATATTAAGCAAATGAAGGATAACTCTATCACAACTACAGCTGAAAAGAATTTATCTAAATTCAACATAAAAATTGTTACAATTACTTCCAAAACAATAAATGAGTTAATTAATATGAAGAAAATAATAAGAAAATACTGAAGGAGAAATTTACTCTATCACCTGTAATAATTGCTACAATAAATACATAGGAGAAACCTCAAGTCATTTAAATAAAAGAATTATGAACACTAAAGGAACCTTTTATAAAACAACACACTCAAAGGCATTAGTTGCACATCAGAATGAGTTTGACCATAATATCATTTTAAATAATGCTACTTTAATTAAAAGAGAAAGCCAACTTTGATGTTGAGATCATCCATAATAAATTTGTGTCCAGGTTCTTACAGGAGTTTACTTTTCTTGTCAGATCTTCTATTATCAAAATGCAGGATACTTTATAATAAAAGTCATAAAAACCAAAACAAAAATATAAAGAAACTGAAAAAAAAAAACTCGCTAGAATACATATCCAGACAGAGCTCGAAAGAAAAAGAAATTAAATTTAAAATTTTAGCATCGCATAATCTTCAGCATTTCCTAATGATGTATAATTATAACTAATACTTATATTTTTATTTCTCCCCCCCATCTTCCTTTCCTAAAAAAAAACAAAACAACATTACTTTAGTCTGATGAAGTCCTAGAGGATGAAACATACTACACAGAATTTTTTTTGTCATTCAGTTGCCTAACGTAATTTACAATATTACTATTAATGTTTTCATTAGAATCATTATCTATTTACAAAAATAAACCCTGGACTGTCTGCTCTTTGCTTGGTATGTACTCTGGAAAAAATGTTTTTGCTTTGGAGTTTCCATTGTCTGACAATTAACTATAAACTATTTACAAATATCTTTCAGCTATCGGCAAAAGATATTTTGTATCTTTTCTATTTTTGTTTCATGTACCACATTTTCATTGGAGTTGTCAGACAGTCTTTCTTTCCTTTGTTTTTCTGTAATGGCCACCAAAACAATTTGTGAGATGCCATATTCATAAGGGTTCAAAAGATTTTGTTTACTCTATGTCTTAGTTCTGTTTTTATATAAAAATAACACTTTGCATAGTTTTATTGTCACTGTTTACTTGAGTGCTAGTAGTTACACATCTTGAGAGTGAAATAATTGTTTTATATTTTTGATGATGGACCATTATCTAAAGAAAACTCACTGAGATGAGAAATGTTTTATTCTATGCATAAGTGTATATATTTATATTTTAAAGAGTTTTAACTTTTAAAGAGTTTAATTTCTAACATGTGCTTCACATTTTTATTAGAAAAAATGTGAATCACATGTTAGAAATTACCTCTCAACAATTTAATATTTAATTTTTCTATATAGTGTGACCATGTTGCTTAAATTCATATTTTCTTGGAATTCAGATGAAAGCTTGAAAAAGATCCCATATATTTCAGAGAAACTTTTCTTTTCCAAAATTATAGTTTATAAGTATAGTTTAGATGTATTGTAAAAAGTAGACATCATTTTAACCCATAGTCTCCTGGTGTAAATTTAAAATCATGATTTCTTTTTTCCTATATATATTGGGACCATTTTGCTTAAAGTTCATATTTTCTTCATTTCAGTTGAAAAAACTTTGAAATTTTTCAATATTTTTCATCAAAATTTTCATCAAAACTATAGTTCATCATTAGTAACATAACTGCAAGTGTTCTGTAAAAAATATCAAGACACCATTTTTTCCATACCTTATGACAATTTTTCTGAAAGTTCATATTTTCTTTATTTAAGAAGGAAACTTGGAAATTTTCCAACATATTTCAGTAAAGTTTTCACTTTCCAAAATTATATTTAATAATTATAGTTTAGATATATGGAAAAAAAGTTATCAGTTTAGGTGTTAATATTTAAATTAGTTTCATACTTTACTGAATAACCTACAATTAGTCTCCATTTATTAAGGCAACATTTATCAATGACATTCATATTTTACCTGAGGGTAAGTAAAATTAAGGAAAGATTTCTAATTTACATGTTTCTGTTCTAAGGACACAAATTTCAGCATTTTATTCCTTCAGTCTCTTCATCTCTTTCTTGAGAGAGAGCTGCATGGTATTATTAGTAAAAGTTTTGGCACTTATGATCCCTACTGTATGCACTACCTCATACTATCATTAAAAGTAGATTCTAGAGCAGTTATGGACAAATCAGTGTTTTTTAAATGACCCACCAAATTCAAAAGGGAAGTAACGTTTATTCAAATTTTCTTTGTCTTGTTTCATTCTCACTTGTTCACTCACACACTCTCTCAAACAAAAAGGATTTAAGGAAGCTAGTGTCAAAGGGGAATAACTATTACATGCTGGATTCATATTTAATTTTTATTCAATACACAGATAAAATTCATAATGAATACATTGATTTTCAAGTATTCATTTTTTTCTTTTGATTATCCCATAATATGTCACAGCAGCAGAGCGTGTTATGCACGTTGATATCAGTAATAATGTTAAACCAAGATTTGACTGATGCTGAGCAATGTCTCATGTGACCCACCTGATGTTGAACCATGTCTCATGTGACCCACCTGATGTTGAGCCATGTTTCATGTGACCCACCTGATGCTGAGCCATGTCTCATGTGCCCCACCTGATGTTGAGCCATGTCTCATGTGACCCACCTGATGTTGAGCCATGTTTCATGTGGCCCAACTGATGCCGAGCCATGTCTCATGTGGCCCACATGATGCTGAGTCATGTCTCATGTGACCCACCTCATGCTGAGCCATGTCTCATGTGGCCCTACTGATGCTGAGCCATATCTCATGTGGCCCACCTGATGCTGAGTCATGTCTCATGTGACCCACCTCATGCTGAGCCATGTCTCATGTGACCCACCTGATACTGAGCCATGTCTCACGTGGCCCACCTGGTACTGAGCCATGTCTCATGTGACCCACCTTATGCTGACCAATGTCTCATGTGAACCACCTGGTGCTGAGCCATGTCTCATGTGACCCACCTGATGTTGAGCCATGTCTCATGCAGCCCACCTGATGCTGAGCCATGTCTCATGTGGCCCACCTGATGCTGAGTCATGTCTCATGTGACCCACCTGATGCTGAGTCATGTCTGATGTGACCCACCTGATGCTGAGTCATGTCTGATGTGGCCTAACTGATGCTGAGTCATGTCTCATGTGGCCCAACTGATGCTGAGCCATGTCTCACGTGGCCCACCTGATGCTGACCAATGTCTCATGTGAACCACCTGATGCTGACCCATGTCTCAAGTGGCCATCTTCTTGAAAAAGGTCACTCATGACTGTTCGAGAAATGGCTCATTAAAGATTATTTCCCAAAAATGGAAAAAATACAGTGTACAATTTTTTTATGAGTACATGTTCATGATTAAACATTGACCTTTATGGAAGACGCAATAAGAAGTGGATAATGAAAACTGTAAGATTGATAAGGTCTCAATACATTTTAGATCTTCTTTTTCTATGTGGCAAGTCCTTTCAGGACATAGGTGATCATGGATCTCTCTTTCTTCTCCTTTGTAGCTATTAATAAATTTTATCCATTTGTTATTTCTCATAAACCTTGCTCCATTTACTCAAGCATGCTAGGTAGGTTATGCGTTGTTTTCCTTTGTCCATCTTGTCTTTGATTTGCCCTGTGTGTATCAAATTTTCCAAGACCTCTTTCCTCATTATGTGCCATAGAAATTTCAACAGTCTCTTTCTGATGGTACTCTCAGCATCCTTCTGTAGAACCACATTTCTATTGCTTCATGTCTCTTCTTCATCTGTGAGGAGATTGTCTGGCATTCACTGCCATATAAGAGGACTGATATTGCATAACAGTTCAGTACTCTTTTCTTTGTTTTTTACAAACATTTCTGTTTCTTAATACTTTGCTTAGCTTTTGGAAGCACATCTATCAATGTGACTTCAGACTTCACATTTGGGAATCTTTATGATATCATTCATGTAAGTTGTATTATTTCTCCAAATTGTGTGGATTTTTGTCAGTAAATGATATTTCTTTTTATAATGCCATGCCCCTTCATAGCTATCCACAGATGCCTTTCTTTATTATCTGAATTGCCATAGCTTCTTGGGAGATATAGTAGAGTGCTTCCCATTTGCCTTCTGTATGGTTCAGAATTCAGTGTAGTCTTTCTCCATTAAATGATCATGACTCTGCATAGATTCCTTTTCTTTATTATCAGTAAATTATTTTTTAAAAAATTTATCTCACCCCAAGCAAGACATGAATGCCACTAGTATGCAGGGGGTTACAGGGAATGAAAGTGGAGAAGACTGAAAATAGGGAGGATTGGTGAATGGAGAAAAGTTTGCTATTTGTTTTAATTTCCATATTTTGTGTTAATTATTTTAACCTGACTCACATTAGTCTGCTAATATTGTTTACAGAAGAAATATTCCAGAAATACCAAAAATATTTACTTCAAAATGTCAACAAACTTGTATCAATACTGTAAAATCCCACAACAAAGTAGAGACTTATTTTTACCCAAACTACATAGATTTGTGTAACACCATAAAAAAAAAATCACAGTGATGTTTTCCGATTTATTTGGAAAATTAATGGCTTTAATCTTTTTACACAAATGATGCAACTCAGCTTAATAATATTGTTATAGATTGAGGCTAAGAAGACATTGTCTGTTTTCAGTTCCAGCAATAAGTGAGGTGGCTTAAGACCTGCCATTCTGTGTATGGTACTGTGAATGTGTATTGCAAGGGTATTTTGAAGACAACTGATTTGATTTGCACCCAACTTGGTGCCATCTCCTATCCTGATACCTGTTACTTCACCTGCAAGTGTTAGATGGCTTTAAGAGATTTAATTAAGTTAATTCCAAATTATCACTTTGATATTTTTTGTGCATTTTTAAAGTAAAAAAATGGTTTATTTCTGTTTACTACTTTTTAAATTCTTGAGGAAAGAAAATTAAAAAAAAAACATTTTCAAAATATTTTTTTAAAGGAAAGTAGAAATGCTACATGAACACACAAGAAGATTTTATACAGTTTGTGGAGAATACAACTGTTATATCAATCTCAATGAGTTATTTAATGCCGACAAGAGTTTTAGGATAGGTTGGTATGAATAGAATATATGTTCTTTGTAAGAAATCAATTTGTAGATCAGGTTCCATTGTAGTATTTTTGTAAAGAGGGTTTTTGTTGAGAGCCAAATGAATTGCTGGTAATAGATGTACTTTTTTTTCAAAAATGTTTTGTCGGTATTTTTACAATAAAAATTTAATTTCATACTTTCATAGGGATTTGACTTCAATTTGGGGGTTAACTATTTACCTATAGCTGGGACCATGACAGGTGCTAACACCCTGGGTAAGCGTGGACTTGGAAACAGCAGCAATTAAGAGGTGGTTCCATGCGCCACAAAACCTCCAGATCAGACGTCTTTCTGCCACATGCAGTTTATTGTCATGCCCAGGACAGGAAAGCAATTGGGATTGATATTGATAGTAAACAAATGAAAAAATTACTTGAGAATAATTATTTTCCCCACTGTATATAAATATATGTACATTTCATTTATTTATCTACTATTCCAATATATATATATATATATATATATATTTTTTTTTTTTAAGCTTTACACCCCAAGCAAGGCTGGAAGCCACTAGCATGCAAGGGGTTACAGAAGGTTTGGAGGAAGAGCAGATAGGAGTGGTAAAGGAAAGGATGTGGAGAAAGATAGTGGATCGATCAAGGCAAGGGGGTTACAGAAGATTTGGATCGAGAGCAGATAGGAATGAAAGGGGAAAGGATGTGGAGAAGGGAAGTGGATAGATCAGGCAACTGGAGAGGTCGATTGACGTTACACTTAAATAGTTGGAGATTATATTTGTCAGGGAAACAGGAATAAGGAAGGGAGTTCCACAGGCGAGAGTTGCGAGACATGAAGCTATTGGAGTAGAAGAGACGTCTACATCTAACAGTTTCAACAGTGAAGGGGTGGGAATGGGATGCCAGCCTTGTAGGACGCTTAAATTGATGAGGCCTGGGAACCAGTGCAAGCAGCTCATTGGAGCAATTACCATGAAAGTATTTGTGAAAAAGACAGAGAGAGGCGACGACTCATCTGTGAGAGAGCGACTGCAGACGAGATGACAGATCAGGGCCAATTACGTTGCATATCCGTCTCTGGATTTTATCAAGAACTCTGAGGCAAACAGCAGGGGCTCCAGATCATATATGGCAGCAATACTCCATACAAGGGCGAATGGTTCATTTATAGATTTGGAGGATCGATTCCGGGGAGAAAAAATTCCTGGCCTGGCACAGGGAGCCAACTTTCCTTGCGGTGGATGAAGCAATTGACTCGATGTATTTGTTCCATCTCAGGTCATCGGACAGCGTGAGACCGAGCAGAGAGGAGCTCTAGAGAAGTTGGGCTTCAGACATTCTAATGGGATGCAGGGATGGATCCCTATATAACTGGTCTAGGAGAAGGACAACTCTGAATTCAAAATCTGCAGAGGGTTGTTTGGGGACCTTGTGGACTCAAACAACCCTTGTGCACCAGGTGTATTCGGCTCTTCCAAAAGTGTGGTTGGTTCTGCACAACGCCTTCACCACTATAATCAAATCATATGTGCTAGTATTTAGGCTGCTGGTTCCTAGTAACTGAGCTGCTTAACCCTCATATGTCGAATATGATGGGAGAGTCCACCATATATATATAAAATTATATGAAAAGATTACTTAATTGTTAAAGATTACTTTAACTTTTTAGCAATTTTATCCCTACATCAATGTTTCTTGGTAAAATTTCTCTTCTTCAGGGATTGTGGTTTTAAGTGGTATTTTCAATTTTTTTCAATTTGTTCCATGTTTTTTTCAATCCGTATTTTTACTCCATTTTGTACACGTGTATATTAATGAAATTAAAATTCTTTTGCATGCACAAGTTCACAAAATTTTACTTTTCCTTAAATCTTTCATTTTTTCAGCTGTAGATTTTTCTTCCAGTTGTAAATTTTTTTCTTTGAAATTAAATTTTTTCTTCAGAAGAAAATTAAATTTTTTAATGTTTTATATAGAAGTTGTTATGCTATGCTATATTATTAATTAAATTGTAATATTTGTTAATTTTTATTATTAATTAAATTATGATAATTAATATTTTTAATTAATATATTATAATTAATATTTTAATTAATATTTTAATTGATTTATTATGTTATATTATTATTAAAGTAACAAAGTAAATATTTGTTAATATATCAGCATTAACCAATTATTTCATTCTTATTTAATAATTTAATTTAATTTGACTATTAAAAGTTAATATTGATATATATATATATAATGAAAATATAATGTTTTTCATAATAATTGCATTCAATGGTTAATATTTATCAGATGGCTAAAAAAGAAACCTCTCATGTGATTCAGAGGCATTCCTTGAGGTGTATATTTGCTACTGGTAATGGAGGACTGGCTTCAGACCCAGCTTAAATCAAGAAGTCAAGGTTTTGAATGCTGATTTTCAAGACTCTCATAGGCAAAGTCAATCTTACAATCTCTGTTTCTTAACCTTTTGACCTTATCCTGTACTGTTTGATCCTCAATGTGTGCTTCAATACGGCTAGGCTTGTGATGGACCTAATAACTGCTAGCTTGTGATGGACCTAATAACTGCTAGGCTTGTGCTGAACCTAATAACTGCTAGGCTTGTGATGGACCTAATAACTGCTAGCTTGTGATGGACCTAATAACTGCTAGGCTTGTGCTGAACCTAATAACTGCTAGTTTGTGATGGACCTAATAACTGCTAGGCTTGTGCTGAACCTAATAACTGCTAGCTTGTGATGGACCTAATAATTGCTAGGCTTGTGCTGAACCTAATAACTGCTAGGCTTGTGCTGAACCTAATAACTGCTAGGCTTGTGATGGACCTAATAACTGCTAGGCTTGTGCTGAACCTAATAACTGCTAGGCTTGTGCTGAACCTAATAACTGTAGAGTGCCTTTTATTTGGATGAGATAGTTACACATTTGAATCCTATAAGAAACATAAACACTTTCTCAGAAACAAAGAAAAGAGTATTACACAGTTACTGATATTAATCAGTCCTCCAATATGGCAACGAATGCTGGACAATCTTCTCCCTGATGAAGAAGAGACTTGAAACAGCAGAGGGATGTTGAGAACTCTATGGACCGAACATGTGAGCAACAACAAAGTTTCAGAGAAAATGGAAACAAAAAGGAAACTTATACTTAACATCAGAAAGAAAAAAGTTGAAATTTCAAGTGCACAAAATGAGGAAAGTTGTCTTGTAAAATTTGATACTCACAGGACAGATTGAAGGCAAAGAGGGATAGAGGAAAACAACGCATAACCTACCTAGCAAGTTTTAGAGAAAATGGAAACAAAAAGGACACTTATACTTAACATCAGGAAGAGGCCGTTGACATTTCTAGGGCATATAATGTGGAAAGAGGGTTTGGAAAATTTGATACTCAAAGGACAGATTGAAGGCAAAGAGGGATAGAGGAAAACAACGCATAACCTACCTAGCAAGTTTTAGAGAAAATGGAAACAAAAAGGACACTTATACTTAACATCAGGAAGAGGCCGTTGACATTTCTAGGGCATATAATGTGGAAAGAGGGTTTGGAAAATTTGATACTCAAAGGACAGATTGAAGGCAAAGAGGGATAGAGGAAAACAACACATAACCTACCTAGCAAGTTTTAGAGAAAATGGAAACAAAAAGGACAATTATACTTAACATCAGGAAGAGGCCGTTGACATTTCTAGGGCATATAATGTGGAAAGAGGGTTTGGAAAATTTGATACTCAAAGGACAGATTGAAGGCAAAGAGGGATAGAGGAAAACAACGCATAACCTACCTAGCAAGTTTTAGAGAAAATGGAAACAAAAAGGACAATTATACTTAACATCAGGAAGAGGCCGTTGACATTTCTAGGGCATATAATGTGGAAAGAGGGTTTGGAAAATTTGATACTCAAAGGACAGATTGAAGGCAAAGAGGGATAGAGGAAAACAACGCATAACCTACCTAGCAAGTTTTAGAGAAAATGGAAACAAAAAGGACAATTATACTTAACATCAGGAAGAGGCCGTTGACATTTCTAGGGCATATAATGTGGAAAGAGGGTTTGGAAAATTTGATACTCAAAGGACAGATTGAAGGCAAAGAGGGATAGAGGAAAACAACACATAACCTACCTAGCAAGTTTTAGAGAAAATGGAAACAAAAAGGACACTTATACTTAACATCAGGAAGAGGCCGTTGACATTTCTAGGGCATATAATGTGGAAAGAGGGTTTGGAAAATTTGATACTCACAGGACAGATTGAAGGCAACGAGGGATAGAGGAAAATAACGCATAACCTGCCTAGCAAGTTTTAGAGAAAATGGAAACAAAAAGGACACTTATACTTAACCTCAGGAAGAGGCCGTTGACATTTCTAGGGCATATAATGTGGAAAGAGGGTTTGGAAAATTTGATACTCACAGGACAGATTGAAGGCAAAGAGGGATAGAGGAAAACAACGCATAACCTACCTAGCAAGTTTTAGAGAAAATGGAAACAAAATGTACATTTATATCTAGTGCGTTTGTGTGAATGGTAGAACAAGGTTTAAGAGAGATGAGAAAAAAAATCAAATTTAGTAAGAGCTATAAAGGACAGGAAATGGTGGAGAGCCATAATCCCAACATTCTGAAGATATATGACACATAGAAAAAGAAGATGTAATATGTATTGAGACCTTATCAATCTTACAGTTTTCATTGACTGCTTTCCTATCGCTTGTACCATGAGAGTAAATGTTTAGATGTCTACTTGATCTTGCAGTTGCTTTTCGTGGACTGCCATATCTTTATTGCAATATCGTAGCAGGCCTTCCATTTATATATAATTCGTTGCACAGTAGAGATGGACACTCCAAATTGTTTTGATAGCCTTTTGTATACTTCTCCATCATTACAGGCTTCAACTATGCAATTTTTTATAAAGCTTTGAGAAGTTATTTTGATCTAGGCATATTTGTTTTAAAATTTAGTCTCTAACTGCATCCTTTTGCATACACACTGAGTTATATTGGTTGACTGAAGTTTACACAACTTATCAAGAAAAATGAACACATGTCATTTTGGGTTTTACATGCACACAAAAATTATTGACACTGGTAACCATGTAAAACAAAATACAGAGTGTAAATGTAAGAGATCACTTACTTTTGCTCATCTTAATTTTTAATTAATATTTTTATTCCAGCTTGATAAAAATATGTTGCAATTCATTAAATAAAGACTTTTTAAATGAATATAGAGTTGACTTAATATTTGTTGATTATCTGGAAGAGACAAATTTTATTAATATTATCTTAGAGGTTCACTTATTTTTGTGTAGTACTGTACCTATAAAAGAATTGTTTAATATCCTTTTTCTCATCTTGGAAGATACTCTTCAAAATAATTGTGGAAAAAATGTTTAAATGTTGATTTTCTAGTTTTCTTTAGTAACCCTCTGCTTCTTAGTGGCTTTGTCTCCTTGTTTGAGGTGAAATAATTAAAAAAAGACAAACCTATGCCCTGTTAATTTCTGTGACATTTCACCACTGTAATCTAATCTAATCTAAGTAAATAAGTTTCAAAATGATCCACTTGGAAGTAAATTTAAAAAGAATTCCTTTTGGGAATTAAATTGAACAACATTTGACTCCCTCATGTAAAAGGTGAAAAGTTCTTGGATATTATTTTAAGACATTTAAGCAGAGAATAAATGTTTAGAGATATTTCTGGGACAATAATAAATAGTGATGTGTGAAAATTACAAGAAATATTTAGCATGACCATTTCATTCTTCATAGTATTTCAGTCATTGGAAAGGCTTTGGAAGCAAACCCTGAGGATAAATCTGGAGCCAGAGTTCCTAAGACAGTCTCATGTTATGTTCATCTTTGATCTGGCAACTCCTCCGACAATGCCAGTGCCAACCTATATTGGACTCTACTCTTCCCTTGGACCATATCAGAGGAGAGAGTGAGATGTGCTGCATGGGGAACTGCTGATCTCTCATAAAACCCTGCCCTGGCCACTGGTAAGAGTGCATGATGGTGACCTCATCTTCACTTTAAGGATGTCTACAGAAGGGACATGAGGGTGATGGACATGGACATCAAGAGGTGGGGAGGTGCTGGCAATGATCCGACAATACCAGTGCCAACCTGTATTAGAATCTACCTTTCCCTTGGACATCATCAGTGGTGTGGAGAGGGGGAGACGTACTGCATGGGCAACCACTGATCTCTCATAAAAACCTGCCCAGGTCTGCATCCTGGAGAGGACACCGTAGCATCACATCACTGCAACAGCAAAACATGAGAAGCAACAGTTTACTGATGGGAGGATTCTGAAGGTTCTTCTGTATAGGGAACTGGCCACTGGCAAGAGTGCATGATGGTGAACTCATCTTCACTTCAAGGATGTCTGCAGATGGAACATGAGGACAATGGACATGAACACCAAGAGGTGGGGAGATGTCGACAATGATCACTCACACTGGAGACATGCTTTAAATCAAGGGCTGGAGTGAGGAGGGAAGAAACAGATTCTTGCTGATGGGTGAAGCATGCTCAAAGAAAAGAAGACAACACAGCAACATCAGGGGAGAGCATCTTCTCATCCACTCATTGCAATCAAGACTGTTACTTCTGTGTGGGCCTGTACAGCCATAAAAGATACCGTGCCAACATTAGCAGCTGAGGCATAACATTTTGGGCACAGATCCATAGCCTCTTGAGAATGACAGATGTCACATAGTATTTCAATCACTACTTCTGAATCGGATATTGGTCTTTCATAATACTGGGTGCGATGGATAAATTATTGTCTAAATTGTGCAAAAATGAAAATAATACTGACATCTCATTTTAACAGATATATTTACCAAAAGTAATACAAAAATATATTGAAATACTAAAGAGTAAATTTATTCAATAAAATCGCTATTGGCTTCAACCATGTCTTCCAGTCAATTTCGGAATGTCCTGCATCTCTTCCTGTTTAAGTTGGAGAATGTTGCCATAATCCTTACCTACAGTTCATCTTTGGCATTACAAGGGGTTTTGTTGATCTCTCCCTCAACTGTGCCCTACATATAATAATCAAGGGGGTTGCATTCTGGGGAGTTAAGTAGCCAGATGTAAGGGGCAATGCAGTCACAGAAATTGTCTGACAGCCATGACGGAGTTCTCCTGCTTGTGTGGCATGGTGCAGATTCCTGTTGCTAGATTCCAGCAGCAACCCTCTTGACCCAAGACAGCACTACCTCCTCAAGGCACTTGATGTAAGGCCTTCATGTTGTGTCTGAGGCCCACACCAGCAAATTTGGGAGTTCTTTTCTTATCAGAACAATCAGAGTGAGTGTTCTGAGCTGCTTTACCTTCCTGATCACCATTAGACTCATCCAACTCTTTCTAAATCCTCTGAACTGTCTTCAGATTGGCACCCAAACACTATGAAATGTTTGTATTGGAGCTTTCAACATGAATGCCAAGCAGTACAGCATGCTGTTTCTGATTTTCTGGCAGAGTGAATTTCAACGTGGTGCTCTTTATCTTACAGACAGTGTCTAGCTGACCCTAATACCATGCAGTCAACAAAATACAAAACAAACAAATCGCATGCACAAAATTAAAAATATAAAATGGTAACAATTTACACTTTGCACCCTCTATATGAATTTGATAGGCGTGTGTTGTTTTAACTACGTGATTATTATTTGCAGTATATTTAAAATTACAATTATTGATGTGAAAATGAAAATATTTAAAATCTCTTTCAAAATGTGATTATATGCAATCTTTTCAGAGATACAATTATTACTGATGTGAAGATACAAATTTTTTGTGATCTCTTTCAAAGATGGAAATATTATTTATGGAGATGCAAACATATGTGATCACTTTCAAAATGTGATTATTTGTGATCTTTCCAAAGATACCATTATTATTTATGCCTGAATTTCTGGAATGAGAAGTTGAGAATTCTTTCCCTCATGAAGACATGTCCTAATCATTCCTTTGTGCTCTCCTGGAACTAACCAATGCCTTGATTGATAAGTGTTGTGGCATAACCACAGACAATAATGTGTATGTCTCCATTCACATAAATACAGTAGTAAATACTGTATGTTGGTCTGCAGTTGGAGATTTACTGTGGAATTCACTTGACTCACTTCTAGCAGTTGACTACTTCTTCTGCATGCCACTGGCAAATCTTATATGTGTTGGTCTTGTCCTAAGTATTATCATTCATTATCGACCAACGTTTGATTATTCTATTCAGAAACCTTCCCTAGGTTACAACAATAAGCCTGGTGGAACTAGATTTAGGTCTATGAATCTGTATTGGAATTCCAGTTTTTGATGGAATTTTCCTAACTGCCTCCATTGGTATCACATTGGGTCTGTACAGATTGAATAATTTCTGTCTAAATTTCTGGGGTGAGGAATTACCCTGATTTACACTATTTATATACAAACTATCATCTTAATCTTGTGAAAACAACAATAAAATGTGGACAAAAGTCTGAATACAAATAGTGTAAATAATTATTATTTATTTAAAGATGTGATTATGATTTCTTTGAAGATTTATTTGCAATCTATTTAAAGATGTGATTATTTTTTATATATTTGATGAGTTAATTATTTGTGACATTTTTGAAGATATTATTGTGATCCATCTATTATTATCTGTTTGAAAATGGGATTATCATTTAAGCAAAGACGTGATTATAATTTGTCAGAAAATATGAAAATGTGATTATTTATAATTGAATTTTATGTGCACTCTTTTGAAATGTGATTATTTTGTGATCTATTTGAAATGAAACTTATTTGACAATATAATTTATGATGCATTTCATAATGTCATTATTTTTAGCTATTTGAAGATGTGGGTATGATTTATTTATAGATATTATATTTGATGATCTATTTGAATATGTGGTTATTTGTGATCCATTTGAAAATTTGAATAATTATGGGCATATGTGGGTATGATTTATTTATAGATATATTTTATGATCTATTTGAATATGTGGTTATTTGTGATCCATTTGAAAATTGGAATAATTACAGAAATATGTGGGTATGATTTATTTATAGATATTATATTTTATGATCTATTTGAAAGTATGATTATTTGTGATCTCTTCAAAGATGAGAGTATTTGTGGCCTATTTGAAATGTGTTTATTATTTATTTGACAATGTTATTTATGTTTTACTTGAAGTGGTAATTATTTGACGATGTGATTGTTTTGAAAATGTGATTATTATTTCTTTAAAGATTTGAATATTATTTGTTTGATGATATGATTATGTTTTATTAAAAAAATTATTTGTGATTTCTTTGTATCTATATGAAGATTGCCAACCTCTCGCTACTCTATCATTATTTCCATTGCAAATTTTTAGAGGTGCTCCATCCCTTAGTTCCCCTAGTTCTGATCTTCCAAGATAGAACCCATTATGACACATATACAGGTTTAATTCATCCTCATTCTTTTTGTATTCCATTAGTAAAGATGAAGATCCATTCAGACAGTTTCTTCCCAATAATTAGGGTTAATCATTATCTTTCCTACATATCCTCATAACCTAGACTTCTTACTTCCTCCTCTTATGTGCATCCACCTCGTTCAATAAGACTCTACCTTTAGTGGCTCTTGGGTCTTGCATAGCGTGAAAAATTATTTATTTGTGATTTAATTGAAGATATGATTATTTATGATTTAATTGAAGATATGATTATGATTTAATTGAAGATATGATTATTTATGATTTAATTGAAGATATGATTATGATTTAATTGAAGATATGATTATTTATGATTTAATTGAAGATATTATCTATGATTTAATTGAAGATATGTTTATGATTTATCTTTTGTTCTATGCAAGTTATTTTTATCATTGATTTTTTCTCTCTCCTATCAGTTACTGAATAAATCCTTTTCTGTTCCTTCCAACTAACCCAGAATACATTTTTCTATCCAGAAATCTTCACCTGGTGTCGTTCCATCCTTTTATCCCCTCTAACCAAGTTTTTCACTATTGGTATCTCGCTGACTATTTTATTAAATCAAGTAAAAAAAGTAAAAAAACCTGCCAAGGAATTTTTTTTTTCTTTGTGGTCTCAAAAGCAAAACTCTTCTCATTTTTGTTGTCACTGTCACATTTCAGCTGTTGTGCCCTTTGATCTTTTTGTTAACCTTCAGGGAACTGAACCCTTTATTCAAACTATGGAGGGAGACTATTCTCATTTCGATGTCTATGTCTTGGAATATCACATCTTTTTCTTTTTTTTGTATGTTCTGAATTTACTTTTGCTAAAAATGTGTTTTTTATTTGATTAGATCTAAGGCTGAATTTTACCAAGAAAATGGAATGCTTTCTGAATCTTAATATATCCTGTAAATATATTTTCACTAAGTAAGTAATATATCAGATGTGCAATGTGGTGTAATGTGTATCCACTCAAAATGAGAATTCAGAGAGCTGAGTTCAAATTCCAGTTGTGTTCATTACATTCACTTATGTGTAAATGCCCTTTGGAAAGGTATGAAGCCATCTCTTCTATTTGGCTTGAATAGCAAGACAGACTGGGTCTTATAGCCTTGGATAGCAACCAGTCTACTGCAGATAAAAATGGCAACCTACTGTGGGAAAATTTTCTGCCTAGTCAGTCATGAATCGAAAAGAGACATGATCGCCTAAGCGTGTATCACCTATGGCATTTAATTGTTGTTGGTTTGTTTGTTCAGCAGTATATCAACTTCTTATGAGTCAATTAATGGCAAAATTTAATTTTCTTGCAAACATTAATAATTTTTTTACAGAAATGTATTGTTGGTAATTTTTTTTAAATGCAATGCTGGTAATAAGTTCATTTTTTTTCAAAAGTTTATTGCTAGTAATTTCTTACTCAGAAAATGTATTGCTGGTATTTTTATTATAAAAAATGTATTTTCATACTTTCATAGTGTTTTGACTCCTGTTTGAGGGTCACCATTTGTTCATAGTTGGGACCCTAACAGGTACTAGCACTCTGGGCAAGGATGGACCTGGGAACAGCATCAATTAATAGGTGGTGTCATACTCCTCAAAACCCACTGAGCAGAGGCCGTGCTGTTAGATGTAGATGTAGTTTATCATCATACCCAGGAAAAGAACAAGAAAAAGATGAAGAAGAAAATAAAGAAGGGGAAGAAAAAAGAGAAGGAGGAAATGAAAAAGCCAAAGAAGATGATGAATGAGAAAAAGGTAGAAAAAAAGAAAAAGAAGAAGAAAATGAAGACAAAGAAGAGGAAGGAGAAAAAGAAGAAAATAAAGAAGGAGAAAAAGAAGAAAATAAAGAAGGAGAAAAAGAATGGGAAAGAAATGAAAAAGAAAAAAAATATGAATAAGAAAAAGAAGACAGAAAAAAAAGAACATAAAGGAGAAGAAAAAGGAGGAGAAAGAAATGAAGAAGCAAAAGAAGATGAAGAATGAGAAAAAGAAGACAAAGAAAGAGACGAAAATAAAGAAGTAGAAAAAGAAGAAAAAATATGAAAAAAAGAAAATAAAGAAGGAGAAGCAAAAGGAGAAAGAGGAAACAAGGAAGCAAAGAAGATGAAATATAAGAAAAAGAATAAATGACAAAGAGGATAAAGCTGAAAAAATAAATAAAGGAGGAGAAAAAGAAAAAGGAGGAAATGAAGAAGCAAAAGGAGATCAAGAAAAAGAAAAAGAAGTTAAAAAAGATAAAGAAGAAAATAAAAGAGAAGAAAATAAATGAGAAGAAAATAAACGAGAAGAAAATAAAGTTGAAGAAAAAGAAGAATAATGAAATAAAGAAGGAAAAGAAGATGGAGAATAAGAAAAAGAAGACAAAAAATAAGAAAAAGACAAAGAAAAAGAAAAGAAGATAAAAAAGAAAATAGAGAAGGAGAAGAAAAATGAGAAAGAGGAAATGAAGAGGCAGAATAAAATAAAGAATGAGAAAAAGAAGACAAAGAAAAAGAAAAAAGAAAAGAGAAGAAAATGGAGGAGGAGGAAGCAAAGAAGCAAAAGATGACGAAGGAGAAAAAAAAGGCAAAGAAAAAGAAGAAAATAAAGAATAAGAAGAAGAGGAAAGACGATACGAAGAAGCAAACGAAGATGAATAAGACAAAGAAAAAGTGAAAATAAGAAAGTGGAAATAAGAGAGAAGAAAAAGGAGAAGGAGGAAATGAAGATGTAAAATAAGATGAATAAGAAAAAGAAAACAATGAAAAAGAAGAAAATAGCCAAAGAAGGAGAAAATATGACAAATAAAATAAAGAAGAATAAAAAGAAGGAGAAAATGAAGAAGCAAAAGAAGAATAAAAAGAAAGAGAAGAAAAAATAAAGAAGGAAGAAATGAAATAGCAAAGAAGATGAAGTATTAGAAAAAGAAAAAGAAAGAAGATAAAGCAGAAAAAGAAGAAAATAAAGGAGGAGAGAATAAGAAGAAGACAAAGAAGAAAAGAACAAAGAAAAAGAAGAATTAAAGGAGAAGAAAAAGAAGAAGGAAATGAAGAAGTAAAAGAAGATGAAAATAACAAAAGGAAAGAAAAAAGACAAAGAAGCAGGAAAACAAGATAAAAAAGATAAAGAAGAAAATAAAGGAGAACAAAAAAGAGAAACAAGAAACAAAGATGCAAAAGAAGATGCAGTATAAGAAAAAGAAAAAAGACAAAGAAGATGAAACAGAAAAATAAGAAAATAACTGAGAAAAATAAGAAGGAAAAGAAGAAACAAAAAGTGATGAAGAAAAAGAAGAAAAAGAAGAAAAAAGAGAAGAAAATAAAAGAAAAGAAAAAGAAAAAGAATGAAACAAAGAGGCAAAAGTACATGGAGAAAAGAAGACAAAGAAAAATAAGAAAAAACAAAGAAAAAGAAAAGGAGATAAAGAAGAAAATGAAAAAGAAAATAGCTAAAAGGAGGAAATGAATAAGCAATAGAACTTAAAGAGGTAGAAAAATTAATAAATTGAAACAAAGAAAAAGAAGAAACACCAAAACATTTCCTCTATCCAGTTGTCTTATTCTGTTGCCGATCTTTTATAATTTCTTTGGATATAAATGTGTGGCATTAACTATGGAGTATCTCATATTTCTCAAATCCCTTAATGATTCCATATGATGCATTGTTTCCATTTGTTATTGAGTCACTTCTCCTTCTTGTAGACCAGCAACAGCTGCTCAAGTTTTTGCAAGTTAATGATGCCAATCTTTATAGATGTTAGCATTGGAATACCAGTCAAATTTTCAGTCAATAAAATTCTATACAAAACATTCATGGATCATTTCTGTATGAATTTCTGGGACATGGGGTTATTATTATTTACATTTTGTCAGACAAACATCCTCATCTTTATTGTTCGAATCCCAACATTTCAAGGGATATATTCAGACAAAATAGAAGAAGGATTTTTTTCTTTTTATGTGCCATGTCCTTTCAGGATGTAGGCGATCATGGCTCTCCACCTCCTACTATCCTTTGCAGCTCTCAACAAGTTTTTTCCCTCTGCTTCCTCCTCAGACCATGTTCAGTCATCCACTTGCTTAAGCCCACCAGGTATGTCACACGTTGCTTTCCCTTGTCTCTCTTTCCCTCTATTCAACATGTGAATATCAGATTCTCCAGGCCCTCCTTCCTCATTATGTGTTCCAGAAACTTCAGCTGCCTCTTCCTGATGTTAAGTATAAGCCTCCTCCTTGTTTTCATCCTTTTTAAGACGTTATCATTGCTCACATGCTCGGTCCATGATATTCTTAGCATCCTTCTGTAGAACCACATCGCTGTCGGCTTAAGTCTCTTCTTCATCTTTGAGGAAATCGTCCAACATTTGCTGCCGTAAAGAAGGACAGATGTCATGTAACAGCTCAGTGTTCTTTTCTTTGCTACCAAAGAAATCCTCGCAATACTCGTCCAGCTTTTGGAATGTGTCCTTGGCCATCCCGATATGTCTACGGATCTCAGTGTCACACTTACCGTCCTGTGTCAAAATGCTTCCCAGATATTTAAACTTCCGCATTTGCTTGGTTCTAGTGCTCCTGACCTGTAAATTGTGTTTCAGTCGCATCCTTTTACTGATGACTATGCATTCTCTCTTCTTGTTTATGCTTAGTCCCTTCTTCTCACTCTCCATCACTACCTTCTGTAGGAGAGTTTGTAATTTCTTTTCTCTGTCTACTATCAGTATTGTGTCATCTGCATATCTTATGTTGTTAAGATTGTGGCTGCCAATTCTAAATCCCGATAGCGTTTCCAATTCTCTCCGAGTTGCCTCGCTGTTTAGGTTGAACAGGTCTTGTTAGCAGTATAAAAATTTAATGATGGCAAAGAAAAAAACAAATAAAACTGATTAACACCCAATCTTTTTTTTTTTCATATAAAATGTCAGTTCCTACATTTTCACTTGGTTTTAACTCCATTTTTAAAATATCTGTTTTCTTTGTCATCATTAAAACAAAAAAAAACACACACACAATTAATGCTACAACCAGTATTTAGATCCTACTAGCTTTCTGATGCCTTTTCACAAGCCAATTCTCTACAGAATATAAGAATTAATATGAAAGAACAGAGAGAAAGAAGCCAAGTAAAATTTTTTTTTTTTAATCGGTATCACTCCAGACACTAAGACACAAGGGGTTACAGGATGTGGAAGAATTAGGAACAAAAACATTAGTAATGAGCAGGAAGAGCAAAGAGTAATCAGGAGGACAGTTGCATTAAAATTTTTTCAGGTTAAAATTGGCTGGAAAGCATGGAGCTGGAGAGGAGTTCCACAACCGAGAAGTGTGAGAAAAGAAATTGTTAGCATAGACCTTATAGTTATATATAGCCAGCTCAAATGTAAATTGGTGAGATCTCAACACAAGTCTAGTACTGCACTTAAATTGAAAAAGTCTAGATATCATAGCGAAGAGGCCATCTGAATAATTACCATGAAAGTATTTATAGAAAATGCACAGAGGCAAACATGATGGTGGAATGGTGACTGCAGCCAAGCTGCTAGATCAGAATAAATAATATTGTTGATTCGTCTTTATTTTATCAAGGAGCTCAAGTTAAATAACGGAGTCACCAGACCATATGTGGCAGCAATATTTTAATGGGTACAGAGATTTAACCTTTATGATAGTGGGAATGTGACTGAATCTGAGCTGCCAGAACAGAACAAATAATATTGTTGATTCTTCTTTGGATTTTATCAAAGAGCTCAACGTAAACAGCAGGGGCATTGGACCATATGTGGCAGCAAAATTCTAAGCATGGATGAATGTTAGATTACAGATATGTAAGATTGATTCTGGAGAGAAAATTGTTTCACATGACACAGTGAACTGACTTTCTTAGCAGCTAACCTAAGGCTTTCTTTAATCTTATGTTGCTTTTCATCATAATTTTCAAACTGTTATTCTGTGACAAGACAACAGCAAGGATTTGAAATACAGAAAATCCAACAGTAAGATTTGAACTCATATCCCTTAACCTTGGAAGCTTTATTGTGACACTTACAGATTTAAGGCTATCACCAACTGGCATCTAACAACATTCTTTTAATTTTCAACCTTCATCACAAAATCATGGCAGGATAGTAATCTTTCTTTTAATGTTCTTTGTCTTCTAATTCTACAAGCAAGATAGCAAAATTTTTCACAAGAAATACGGTCTTTCAGGAAGTTCTTAAAAAGCACCACAATCAACTTACATGATGTATTTTCAACAAAAGCATCATTAATCTTTTTTTTAGCAGTATAAAACTTAATGATGGCAAATAAAATAGACATATTTTAGATATGGAGTTAAACCAGGGGAAAAAGTAAAACCATCATTTAATACAGAGACAAAATATCTTCAACTGCTCCTGTTCCTCACTTATCACAACCAATTATGGCCGTCGACATTATCTCATATCCAAGAATTTAATTTCTTCTTTGCTGATAACTTCCTCTATGGTGAGGGTGTTGATGATTAAATTTGCTGCCAACATGCAGGTTCAGGAGTAGAAGCTTCCAGTTTCACCAAAACCTGCTCCCATCATCCATTCTCTATCACTGTTTAGCATTGCAAGAGCTGACAAGAGGTGAAAGAAAATAAGAATTAAGTGCCAATGGCGTAAATTTGTTTAATGTGGATCTCAACTTGTCTAGAAGTGACCCTCATTCTTCTGTGGCACATATGGAATGAGATATGCAGAATACAGTTATGAAACGGCAATAGACTATCATTGACTCTTTAATAATTTTGAGTGTCACCTTCTGTAGTATATCCGTTATACATAGCCCTCTTCATCTGCTGGCTCAACCATTCAGATATGTTGCAATCATGATCCATTTGTTACACTGTTAGGGTCTTTGAAGTTGGTCGTGCTTCTTCAATCTTGCTGCTAAGGGTGGCTCTACCAAGAGTTTAGAATTCCATTGCTTTTAGAGTCATTGGACTATGTAAACCCCTTCAAAATAATTATAAGGCTAATAAAAATAAAAATAAAAATTAATTTTATTATCCTCGATTGAGTTTTGATAAGTGAGGAATGGAACTGGATAATTTCCAATTATTTTTCCTTTATTAAATGTCAATACCTGCTTTTTAAAATATGTCTCTTTGCAATCAATAAGTAAACAATTAATAAAGATGAGATATCCCTAAACATAGACAGCAAAATGAGAACAATTTACTCCATTATATTGAATAAAGGGTCTAATTTATAATTCCCTGGAGTTTATTCAGATTGACTGACACCTGAAGAAGCATGGAGAGCACAATGGCGGAAAATCTATAATTGACAAAGATATCAGTCCAACTATAAATAATGTAAATAAAACTGTGTAACACAATTTATGTACTTGAATAGGAACTATTATTTCCTATTTGCTTACACCTAGAAAATATGTAAAATAGCTAATATTTCTTTCAAACTTTGCTTTATTGATTAGGATAAAGATATTTTTGAAAATGACCTATTCCCATTAAGAAAACTGGGGAATGTGAATATTCTCATTCACACAAAGTAGAAACAAAAGGATATATGATTCAAATGTAGCATTTATTCATTCTAGGATTACACAAGAGAGACCACATAAAATTTAGAAGGGAGTATTTTTTGTGAGTTATGCTTATACTGCAAATTACTTTCATGAATAGGCCTCCAAATATAGTCTCCCATAATGTTCTTGTTATATGATACTTGGTAGCCAGAACATTCAAGAAATTATTGAAACTTTTAGAAACTTCTCAAAAGTTCTTGAAACTTCTAGAATGTTCTAGAAAATACTCCTTAAGCAACTCAGTACTGAATCTGTCTGGGATGTAATGAAAAATACATTAGTTTCAAAACATCGATGTCCAGGTAACAAAAGCAAAATTTAAAGAGAATAATAGCCATTTCCTTTGCTTTCTAGACAGAAGCAATTAGGAAATACTACTTAGTGACCAAAGACTAAAAAATGTCAAAATTTTGTTACACAGTGTAATTCAAGGGTTAATATAATAAAGTAGAAGTGATTGTCATCTATTGGTACTGTTTGCTTCTTTATATGCATTGTTTATGCTGGTTAGCATTGGGCATTGGTAAATTTGTTAGGATCAATTTGTTACAATGATAGTTAGGGTAGAGCTGACATTGTTGCAAGTGAAGAATACATACACGTGCACTTGTTATATTGTTGGCAGAAAATGAGTCACAAAAATGTGGAGCAGTTGATTAATATTGCATTTTGTGTGAAGACTGATAAAATGCTACTGAAATATTCTTCTTCCATGTGCCGGTTCTGGACATGATGTTCATGTGTCTCCACAAACTACCCCTTGTAAACAGGGCCAGCTCAAGGTACTGACAATGCATGCAGTCACCCATAGCGCCACGTCATGTGCTTGGGATCATACTTGCAGTCATCTATGACTTTCGACAGATGAAATTCTTTGGCTATTTTGTCAATAAAAAATGATCTTGTAAAGAAAATGGGTGCAGACAGTGCCTATGAAAAGATTTGCAGAATTAAAGTCGAGGAAAAATGATGGTAGGATAATAAATGTTTCCTTTAGCTTGTCTTAAGTTGTATATTATAATAAACTCATTATTCTACTATTTCAGGTTTACTCCTTGTGAAAATTTAAAAAAATTATACTTGTCAGGGTGATGAAGTTCAGCTTGCCTTGTGTGCCAGTAACCCTAAGGCTGGCCCTGCTTGTATCTATTAGCAATGTCTGTCTCTTTGCCAAGTCCCCATTCTATAATCCATCCACATAAACTGTCTTCCAATGACTGCCCCTTTGCTAAGTCTCCATTCTGTGATCCATCAAATAAGCTGTCTTCCTCTGTCCCTTTGATATGTCCTGTGAGTGCAAAATTCTCCAAGACTTCCTTCCTCATTACATGGCCAAGACTTATCAGGTGTTTTTTTATGATTCTGAGTATAAGTGTCATTTCCATTTTGATTAAGACATCTTTGTTGCTCATGTGCTCCATCCATGTTTTTCTCAGCATTCTACTGTAGAACAATATTTCAGTAGCCTCCAGTTTTCTCATCATCTGTAAAGAGATTGTCCAGTCTTCATTGCCATAGAGGAGATTAGATATTACATAGCTAGTCCAACACTCTTTTCTTTGTTTCTAAGGACATTCATCAGTAGAACCACATTTCTGTTGCCTCAAGTCTCTTCTTCATCCGTGATGATATTGTCCAGTCTTCATTGCCATAAAGGAGATTAGATATTTCATAGCAGTCCAACACTCTTTTCTTTGTTTCTAAGGACATTCATCAGTAGAACCACATTTCTGTTGCCTCAAGTCTCTTCTTCATCTATGTGGAGATTGTCCAGCATTCACTGCCATATAAAAGGAATATTATTACAAAGGATTGATATTACATAGCAGTTCAACACTCTTTTCTTTGTAACAAAATTAAAGAATCAAAGAGATTAACCCAGTTGTAGGAGTCAGTTTATATAGCAAGATCTCTGAATCAATACAGTGTTTTAATAGTATCAGTTGTGTGTGCAGAATGTTCGTCACCAAGCTAGGACTAAGCGAAAAGAAGTCAGTCTCCAAGGGAGATGACTCTGAGTCAGAATGTATTATAGAGGGCAGCTGCAACAACATGTTTCTATGTCTCTCTAACAATAAAGAACAAAGAAAAAATAAAAGAAATATACAAATATTGTGGCCTGGAATAATAGTTATATTAGTTCAGAAATCAGCTGAGGTCACTGTCTGTAAATTAGCTTTTTGGTATAATAAAATTCAAAAAGTACTTACTGTCTATTATTTGTGCTTATGTAGTTTGCTCAAATATTGAGCTAGGATAAATCATGAGGCCATATAGCAGAATAATATTTACTAAATGTAACTTAGCTTTGCATAAGGACACAAGAGTGGAGGCCTTGGGAGAACCAAAGTCACAATGCTAGCATACAATCTAATGTTTTGCATTATCTTACAATAACATTTTCAAGGATCATAGAAATTTCAACATATTTAAATCACTTTTTAAAAGCAATCCTAGCTAGGTTAAAATAATAAAAACTGAAATAATCTCATATCCGCTATTCAAGGGTCAGCTATCCACTGATGTTCACAGCTCTTTCATATATAAAAAGAAATATATAAATATAAATAAATCATGTCTGCCTGAAAATTCTGTTTTTTATCATACTTATTTTTTGTTTAATATTAATGGTAATGGTAATATTAGCCATTTTCCTACAAGGAAACACCTGGCATTGAATGACTAGCACTGCTTTCAGTTGAAATTTTAAAATCTTCTATTTACACTATTAACATTGTTTGGACTCTTTCTTATACCATTCATGACATTTCAGCCATAGTATGCTACAGCCTTTGTCAGGTGATTAGAATTTTAAACAGAAACCTTTATTTCATCCACTGTGTTAGACTGTTCTAGTTCCACGTTCCATGCCTCTTTTGGATGTCTCAGTTTCAATTATCTCCCTTTAGCTTAACTCTTCAAGTTTTTGTTCACCTCTACTGTAGGGTTCTGTTCAAAATTCCATTCACCTGAAGAAGGCTGGAGTGTACAGTGGCTGAAATGATGTGAATATGGCAACAAAGATGCGGACAACAGTCTGAACAATTTAAATATTGTAAATCATTACAACAACTCATCTCAGAAATATAGGCAAGAATCTTTCTCTTTAAAAAAATTTTTCAGGAAAATAGTATTTTCAAGTCCAGTAGCTGTTATTGCTCCTTCCAGTATTCATGGGAGTTTCCTTTCTAACATTTTATTTGAAGTAGTGTGGGATGTTAATGAATGATAAAACACAAATCAATCTGAAGACCAGTGATATTAATTTAGAATCACATCACAATGAGGCTCAGACAAACTTGGACTAATATATACTATGAGGCAAATTGATGACTGAGTCATTTGAGGTTTAGAAAACATCTGAGCAACTCTGAGCACAAGTAAACCAGTGCCACATAATGGAAATGTGTCAAATCAACACAATACATTGGTAATAGTAATAGTCATTTTAGCCATTCATTGACCGATCAGCCAGTACTGGTTTCAGTTAGAATTTATAAAATCTCTTTCTTAAAACGCTTTTCTTCGGAAAATTGATTTCTCAAGTCCACTAGCTTTTATCACTCTTTCCAGTATTGATGGGAGTTTACTTCCTCACCTTTTATTTGAATTAGTGTGAAATTTTGACATCTTGATTATGTCATTATTTTCTTTTCAAGTTACATGTGCTATCCATTTTATTTGTTGTTGCAGCAAGGTAGGGTAGCTAGAAAAAGCCCTTTCTGAAGCCTATGCACATGCAGGCTAGGCTAAACTTTGTCAAAAGTCACATAAACGATTCCATGACTATATGGTGAAAGATTTTGTGGTCAAATGAAACCAAAGTTGAGTTATTTGGAAAAAAATATGAAACACTACGTTTGGAGGAAAAAGGCACTGCTCACCAATCTCATTACACCGTCCCCACTGTAAAGCATGGCGGTGGCTTGATCATGCTTTGGAGCTGTTTTTCAGCTGCAGGGCTTGGAGAGCGAGTAACCATCCAAGGTGTTATGGACAGTGTCAAGTACCAAGAAATATTGGAGACAAACCTGCTGAAGTTTGCTCTGCGCTTGGATTGCAATTTCAAGTTTCAACAAGATAATGACCCCAAGCATGTGTCAAAAAGCACTAAAGCTTGGTTTGCTAGCAAAAAATTATAGTTCTGGAGTGGCTCAGCCAGTCTCCAGACCTCAATCCTATAGAAAATCTATGGCGAGATCTAAAACGGCTGTGCATCAACGTTCCCCATCCAATCTGACACAGCTTGAGCAGTTCTGCTATGAAGAATGGCAACAACTGTCAGCAGACCACTGCAGCAAGCTCGTGGAAGGATACTCATGGCATCTGCAGGCTGTAAGTGATGCAGTGGGATCATCCACAAAGTATTAGCTGAAGACATTCCAAAGGGGGTGTAGACTTTTGCAAAGACATTTTTCTAAGTAATATGATTTTAAGAATCAGTGTGAAATTTTTAAAATGTAATTTTAAGGAAAGTGTGATGGATCTGCTTATTATTTAACAATCATTGTGATCGAAAAAATGTGTTGTTCCCTGTTAAAATATATACAAAATACATAAATTTTCAAAGGGGGTGTAGACTTTAGCAAAGACATTTTTCTAAGTAATATGATTTTAAAAATCAGTGTGAAATATTTAAAATGTAATTTTTATATCAAAAGAAAGTGTGATGGATCTGCTTATTATTTAACAATCATTGGGATTGAAAAAATGTGTTGATCCCTGTTAAAATATATACAAAATACATAAATTTTCAAAGGGGGTGTAGACTTTTGCAAGCCACTGTACATGTACTATCCATTTTATTTGTTGCTGTTGTTGGTAGTCCTCTCATGATTTGACTTTTCTTATTTGGTACAGTTCTTTGTGGTTCTGTAGTGCCAATCCACAATGTTCAAGGAAGGATGGTCTTTGCCAAGACCCTCAGCTTTACTCGCTGAAAGCCTTTTTTATCATTGATCTTAGAAAGTGGTGGTATACAGCTGACAGTTTAGATATTTCTGAATGGGTTTGAAAATCATCACTCTCGACAATTTCCTGTCCTTTGTAGCCCTTGATAAATTTTATCTTTTTGCTGTCTCTCCTAATCAGTATTCTGCCAACCATTTAGGAAATTATTCACTGCTTTCCTCTGTTCCTCTTGCATTCAGTATGTCCTGTGAGTGTCAAATTCTCCAAGTCCTCTTTTCTCATTATGTGCTCGAGAAATTTCAAGTGTCTTTTTCTTATTCATAGTGGATATGTGTGTTTAAATTGACTTTCCATATTTTTATTTCCTTCAACAGTGAAATTAAATCAACCTTCCTAGATCGAGAAGTTCTAAAGGACCTCTTTGTTAGGATTTCTTAATTTAAGCTGGTTGACATTAATTTCACTCTTTAAGAAAATAAAAGTAGGAATGTCAACTTGAGCACCTTTAGCCACTAAAAATAACTTATATATATATATATATATATATATATGTATATATATATATATATATATACATATATATATATATATATATATATATATATATATATATATATACATATATATATATATATATATATATATATATATACATATATATATATATATATATATATATATATATATGTATATATATATATATATATATATATATATATATATATATATATATGTATGTATATATATATATATATATATATATATATATATATATATATATATATATATATAAGATAGATAGATAGAAAGATTCTGTTTATACATTATTTTTATGGATACAACTTATTTGAGTCAATGATCTGTATTTTAATTAAACAGCATTAATTACAAAGAAGTGTGAGAGAAGACACTCTTGCCATAGAAGTTATGGCTACATCTAACTATTTCAAATGTAAAATGATGAAACCTTGCCACCAATTTAGTATCAGGCTTAAATTCATATAATATAGGTACCATAATGGAAAGTTAATCAGAACAATTACCATAAAAGTAGTTAAAGAAAAGGCACAGGGAAGCTACATTATGGCAGTGGGAAAGGGTCTGAGGCCAAGATGTCAGGTCAAGATCAGTAACATAGCAGTTTCATTGCAGGTTATCAAGAATCTTTAAATACATAGCAGGAGCACCAGCCCAGATATGGTGGCAATATTTAAAGACAGGACGAAGTTGTAGTTTTGTTGGATTTAATCTATTATATATATATATATATACATATATATATATATATATATATATATATATAGCATAATGAGAGGCCACGTATACTTTCTTGATATGTATATAATATCTGGATAAAATAAATGAAACAAAATTGGGTGTTTTTTTAATGAAAGTATTTATTTCTGTGTTTTGTATATATTTATTTATTTAATATTTCTGACCACCTCGGTCTTTCCTCAGAAATCAAATGAGATACTGTGTTTGTGTGTTTGTTTACAGCGTTTGTTTACAGCATTTGTCGTGAAGCGTGCATGTCACGTGATGTGCAATGCGACTTTGTTTGAATTTTTGGCGGAAGACTGATGATAGTGTCTTAAATGTTGTTTAAAAGATTTTTTGACCATAACTCAAGAAATATTTTAAGAAATATTTTTAACTGTTGAAATATTTATGTAGATTTAAAATATCCATGTGTTTGTTTACACCTAGTTTATATGTGTCTAATTTTAGAATTCAGTATTTTTCTTTTTTTCTTCGTATGTGTGTTGTACTTAAATTACTGTGTTTGTTTTTAGACTTGGACGACACGTGGTTTGAAACGTGATTGTGTTTGATTCTTTAACGGACAACTGGTGTTTTGGTTATTGTTTAAAAAGGATTTTTTACCATATCTAAAGAAATTTTTTGAAGAAATATTTTAACTATTGAAATATTTATACAGATTTAAAATACCCAAATTAAATAAATAAATATATACAAAAACACAGAAATAAATACTTTCATAAAAAACACACCCAATTTTGTTTCATTTATTTTATCCAGATATTATATATATATATATATACATATATATATTTAATATCTAAATATATTTTTTAAAACATTTCACCCCAAGCAAGACAATAAAGCCACTAGGATACAAGAGGTTACTGAGTGTTTGAGAATATGAGAGAAAGTACTATTAAACAGCAAGAACAATAACAGAACAAGAATAAAAAAAACAGAAGATAATGATTGACATTGTAGTTAAAGTTTTGAAGATAAAACTTGACTGGTAAGCAAGAAGATGGAAGAGAGTTCCACAAGCAAGAAGTGCGATAGAAAAAACAGTTAGCATAGAACTTATGGTTACATCTAACCAATGCAACTGTAAAATTATGAGACCTTGCTACCAATCTGCTATGAATTTGTGCATATATGTGGAGGTACATATGTTTCTAGCCAAATACATTTACTGCTAGTTGAAAATTCAGTATGTGTGTGTGTGTGTGTGTGTGTGTGAGTGTGTGTGTGTGTGTGTGTGTGTGTGTGTGTGTGTGTGTGTGCTTGTGTGTGTGTGTAAAAATATTGAAAGAAAAAAACTTATTTCAACCATTCTCACTAACACTCATAGAATCTATGAGCACTTTTCCAATGAATGCATATATATATATATATATATATATATATATATATATATATATATATATATATATATATATGAACAACAAAGAGAAAGTTACAAATATTTTAGTGCTTACAAACTTTCAATATCAGCTGTCAAATTGAGTTGTACGAATTTTTTAGAAGTTTCAAATGCTTTTTGATATCAGCCTTGCCTTTTCTTTTTTTTTGTTCTACTAAAGCAGCATTCAACTATATGCTGAGTGTGAAAATTTATTTTTATCTCAAATCCAGATTTACATGCAAATATAACTTTTATCACATATCGACATTCAAAAAGAGACTTTTAAAGAATCAGTCAATGAAAACAAGCAAATAATAAATAACTTTGATATTCATAAAGCTTATTTTAGTCTGTATCAAGGCTACAAGGCAAACACAGAGTCAAATCACTCTCATTTCTTCCATATTCCAATTATTAGAAAGACGTTCCATTCGGACAGCTTTTCTCAAGAGCTACAATTTTGTGGCACAGAATTACTATACTGAATACTACAATATTAACCTTTTCAAGTAAAGAGTCAATCATTATCTATCCTTCTTATCTTCCTAATTTTACTCCCTACCACCTCTTTCATTCATATCACACAGATGAATAGCCCTCAAATCCTTTGTATTCCTTTGGTTTTAAAGGTGTTGCACACTGAAAGCTTCTTCCCAAGAATAGCCTCTTTGTGGAACAGACTCCCATGTGGATGTTTCCGAAAACACTACAACTTTAACCACTTCAAGTCTAGAGCCAACTTTTATCTATCCCCCATATCCCCATTCACTTCCTACATTTATGTTCATATCACACCTTATTCAGTAACCCTCTACCTTGAGTGACTCTCAAGCTTTATATTTGGTGAATAATAGTAAAAAAAATTAAAAAATAGAAAGAGTTATAAAACGAAGATGTGTCTTCTCACAAGACCTATTTAATCTATTCTCAGAAAGTTAGAAGTCCTACCATGATTAATTATTGCTGGCCACAATCTTAAAATAAGTCAAAAATAGAAGCATAGGTTGTAATAAAAGGCTGGGTTGTTGTTGTAGCATACCTATGGGTGATAATGGGTATATCCCCATTCATATAAATGCAGTAGTAAATACTGTATGTTGGTCTGCATTTGGAGATTCGTCTCCAGCTGTGCAAACAGGATCCCCAGATGGAGCTATGTCAAAGAGCTGAGTCTCATATCAGGAAACAGCTATCCGACCCTGTTTTATACGGCGTGTATGGAGAATTTTTGACTGAACCTACAGGCTCGGATATCCCACATTAAATTTGGCCTTGTGCCACATCTGACCATGTGGGGTGGTTGGTAGATATCCTGCAGTTGGAGATTCATTGTGAAATTCACTTGACTCACTTCTAGCAGTCCACTACTTCTTCTACACGCCGCTGGCAAATCTTATATGTGTTGGTCTTGTCCTAAGTATTATCATCCATTACCAACCTTCATGTGATTATTCTGTTCAGTAACCTTCCCTAGGTTACAACAATATCAATAAAAATTAAGTCAAAAATAGAAGCATAGGTTGTAATAAAAGGGGAGGTTGTAAAATTCATTCAAAAGTAAATAGTGTTATCTGTATATCCTATGTTGTTAAGATTGTGTCCACCAATGATAAATCCACATAGGACTTCTAGTTCTCTTTGGACTCTCTGGCTGTATCTGTGAGTTTAGCCTTTTCATTATAAAGAGACATTAGTCCTTCATTGACTGAATAGTTATTATTACAGTCCGTTGAATTTTTATACAGTCTTCCTCTTAAAACAGTTTTTCAGAAGAGTAGGTTTCTCAGGTCAACTGTTATCACTCTTTCTAGTATTGATGGGGGTTTTCTTCTTAAATTTTTGTTTAAAGTAGTGTGGAAATTATACAATAGAATATACATCTATTTCAGGTTAATTTGCAGTTATACACCTATGCTCAGTTTGCATTAAAAATTTCTGGAATACTTACATTTAGGTGTAATTGTACAGATACAACACTTTGTTCTCAGTTCGACGGCCACGGAGAAAAGAAAAATGTAACTGAAGTATCAATGGTTGCTCAGTCAATGAATGCTAAATGTTTCATTATAGAGAAATGGCTGATATTACCATTACCATGAGCAAAAAAATAATGGCTCATCATCTGCGGCTTTCATTTTAACTAGATATAAATATTACAGAAATAAAAACCTTAAATGACACAGGAAGTTTCAAACAGTTTAAGTATTTTTGTTTTAAAGAGCAACTGATAGTCAAAGATATTTCTAGAAAGGGGATCATTTTGTTGAATATGTAGAAACATAAAAAATCCACTAGTTTACTTGATGAATAGTTTGAAAGCCAGTGTGTACATACAATTCAAAAGAAAGCATGTAAGCCTTTGGAAGTAAAACAGTGTCATACTTTTGCTAAACTTTAGATCAGTGGTTCCCAACCACTGTGCTGCGACACATTAGTGTGCCGTGGAATGATTACTGGTGTGCCGCGAAGAGATAATACCTCGAAGCCATTTAATTTCATTTTGTTTCATAAACACATTCAATTTCTTAATCATGATGACACCGCTCAATTCAAAATGGCCGAATTTCTGGAATCTAAAAGTTTCGCGCATACTAGTTGGTAAGCGTTATTATGGTTTATATTAGTCATGGGACGATTAATCGGAATATCAGGAGTTTTTCAAAGTATCGGCAATCGGCATCGGAGCTGAATAATTCAGACCCGATTTTGATACCAAAACGATTCCTAAATACACAGGTTGTAAGACAAAAACTTGTAACACAGAACTGTACTATGGGAGGTTTTACGTAATGCTCCTAACTCCCAATCATTTTTTAAACTTTTCCTAACCATTTTTAATCTTTCAGGCTAATCTAACTTAATGCACAACTGCCCCACTGACATTCACCATTATTATTTTATACCCGATGTTGAATACAGGATATGTTGATTTATCTGAATAAAAATTCTTCTTATGTAATATTCTTTGTTTTTTATTATTTTATTGCAAAAAGGCTTTATGAGTGGAAAATATTTATTTTTTGTGATAGGTGTGCCGCGAAAATTTAAAGAACTCAATAGTGTGCCGCCATGTAAAAAGGTTGGGAACCACTGCTTTAGATAATAGAATCAATTTTTCTTTTGAATACAAGAAAAAACAACAGGTGATTTTGAACAAAAAAAAACCCTGATATTTTTACTGATTCTTCATCACCCAGAATGCAATCTTATTATATAGAAATTTTTAAGGTATGAATCATATTTTTCTCACCCCCAGCTAAGCCTAAATAGCAGGACAGACTGGGTCTTACAGCCTTGGGTGGTCTAGAAGGACAACAGTGAATTCAAAACCTGAGGAGGGACATTTGATAACCTTATAGCATGCTGTGCACCAGTTCTCTGTGGTAGGTTCTCCAGAAGCCTTCACCACTCTAATCAAATCATGTGCAGGTAGTATGTCTATTTGGGTCTAAAAACTGAGCTGCTGGACCCTAATATGTTGAAAAATGACAGGAGAGTTCACAAGATATTTTATTATTATACATATATTTTATTAATATTATTATTATTATAAACAATTTTGGAAGTTATTATGCAAATCACATAAATCTCAATAACTCAAATTTACTTTGACAATTTTTGTCAAATTTTAAATGATTAATTTAAATGTCTAAACAAAGCACGAGTTAAATGTTTTGGTAGTTTCACCATGTTATTGGTGTTTACTATAAAAACAGCAGTCTAAAGTTATTATGTAGTTCAAACTAATATTAGTTCAAGTCCTATGAAATCTAATAAAATCTATTTTTTCTTTTTTTTTTTATAATATATGTGGAAAGATGGATAATGGAAGGGTTCTGACAAATGTAGAAAACAGAAAATGACAGTCATTGAGTGAGGGAATGTCCACATTGGAGATATTAAAGGAGCTTTTCAGAGATCATCAAACGATAAAGAGGACTGTTGAGAAATAAAAGCAAAAGAAAAGGTTTTAAGAATGTTTCTACTTGCTGGGGGACATAAACAAAAGCTAGATATATTGAAAACAACAATTTTTGACCATCTTTGAATATACTGAATAATGGAGGTGCAAATCTCCGTACTCCCAGAAAACATTGCCTGGCCTAGATATTGTCCTTACTCACTCACTCACTTGCTTATTCATACACTCACTCATTTATCCATTCAAAAGTTTACTCACTCATTCAATTACTCACTCACTTGCTTATTCACTCACTCACTTTCTCCCTCATTTATTCACTCACTCTTCACTCATTTAATCCTTTTCTCTGCCATTACCTCCTTGTTCATATACTAACTCACTCACTTATTCACTCACATACTCACTCCCTTATTCACAGTCACTTGCTTTCTCCGTCACTCACCCCATTCACTCAGTTGTTCACTTGTTTATTTCTTCACTCACTCACTCATTCACTTGCTGGTTTACTCTCATTTCTTCATTCACTCACTCACTCACTTTTGATCATTAACTTGCTCATTCATTAATCTTACTCACTCACTGACTCATTCAGTTTCTCATTCACAAGGTTACTCACTCATTTGATCACTCACTCATTCACTTCCTTACTCACTTATTTGGTTACTTATTGACTGACTAACTTACTCATTGACTTACTTGCTTATTCAATCATTTCTTCACTTACTTTCTTACTCACTCACTCACTCCTTTTCTCAGTCACTCACTCACTCATTTCCTTAATCACTCACTCCCTTATTCACTCACTTATTCACTACTTACTCTCTTTCTTGCTAACTTACTCACTCACTTGCTCATTCACTCATTCATTCACTTTCTCACTCATTCACTCACTCACTCAGTCACTCACTCCATTATTCACTCATTCACTCACTTGCTTACTCACTCACTTGCTCATTCACTCAGTCCTTTACTTACTCTCTCTCACGCACTTACTCTCTCACTCCTTTTCTCTGTCCCATACTCACTCACTCACTTGCTCATTCACTCAGTCCTTTACTTACTCTCTCTCACGCACTTACTCTCTCACTCCTTTTCTCTGTCCCATACTCACTCACTCACTTGCTCATTCACTCAGTCCTTTACTTACTCTCTCTCACGCACTTACTCTCTCACTCCTTTTCTCTGTCCCATACTCACTCACTCACTTGCTCATTCACTCAGTCCTTTACTTACTCTCTCTCACGCACTTACTCTCTCACTCCTTTTCTCTGTCCCATACTCACTCACTCACTTGCTCATTCACTCAGTCCTTTACTTACTCTCTCTCACGCACTTACTCTCTCACTCCTTTTCTCTGTCCCATACTCACTCACTCACTTGCTCATTCACGCAGTCTTTTACTTACTCTCTCTCACGCACTTACTCTCTCACTCCTTTTCTCTGTCCCATATTCACTCACTCCCTTGCTCATTCACTCAGTCCTTTACTTACTCTCTCTCACGCACTTACTCTCTCACTCCTTTTCTCTGTCCCATACTCACTCACTCACTTGCTCATTCACTCAGTCCTTTACTTACTCTCTCTCACGCACTTACTCTCTCACTCCTTTTCTCTGTCCCATACTCACTCACTCACTTGCTCATTCACTCAGTCCTTTACTTACTCTCTCTCACGCACTTACTCTCTCACTCCTTTTCTCTGTCCCATACTCACTCACTCCCTTGCTCATTCACTCAGTCCTTTACTTACTCTCTCTCACGCACTTACTCTCTCACTCCTTTTCTCTGTCCCATACTCACTCACTCACTTGCTCATTCACTCAGTCCTTTACTTACTCTCTCTCACGCACTTACTCTCTCACTCCTTTTCTCTGTCCCATACTCACTCACTCCCTTGCTCATTCACTCAGTCCTTTACTTACTCTCTCTCACGCACTTACTCTCTCACTCCTTTTCTCTGTCCCATACTCACTCACTCACTTGCTCATTCACTCAGTCCTTTACTTACTCTCTCTCACGCACTTACTCTCTCACTCCTTTTCTCTGTCCCATACTCACTCACTCACTTGCTCATTCACTCAGTCCTTTACTTACTCTCTCTCACGCACTTACTCTCTCACTCCTTTTCTCTGTCCCATACTCACTCACTCACTTGCTCATTCACTCAGTCTTTTACTTACTCTCTCTCACGCACTTACTCTCTCACTCCTTTTCTCTGTCCCATATTCACTCACTCCCTTGCTCATTCACTCAGTCCTTTACTTACTCTCTCTCACGCACTTACTCTCTCACTCCTTTTCTCTGTCCCATACTCACTCACTCACTTGCTCATTCACTCAGTCCTTTACTTACTCTCTCTCACGCACTTACTCTCTCACTCCTTTTCTCTGTCCCATACTCACTCACTCACTTGCTCATTCACTCAGTCCTTTACTTACTCTCTCTCACGCACTTTCTCTCTCACTCCTTTTCTCTGTCCCATACTCACTCACTCCCTTGCTCATTCACTCAGTCCTTTACTTACTCTCTCTCACGCACTTACTCTCTCACTCCTTTTCTCTGTCCCATATTCACTCACTCCCTTGCTCATTCACTCAGTCCTTTACTTACTCTCTCTCACGCACTTACTCTCTCACTCCTTTTCTCTGTCCCATACTCACTCACTCACTTGCTCATTCACTCAGTCCTTTACTTACTCTCTCTCACGCACTTACTCTCTCACTCCTTTTCTCTGTCCCATATTCACTCACTCCCTTGCTCATTCACTCAGTCCTTTACTTACTCTCTCTCACGCACTTACTCTCTCACTCCTTTTCTCTGTCCCATACTCACTCACTCACTTGCTCATTCACTCAGTCCTTTACTTACTCTCTCTCACGCACTTACTCTCTCACTCCTTTTCTCTGTCCCATACTCACTCACTCACTTGCTCATTCACTCAGTCCTTTACTTACTCTCTCTCACGCACTTACTCTCTCACTCCTTTTCTCTGTCCCATACTCACTCACTCCCTTGCTCATTCACTCAGTCCTTTACTTACTCTCTCTCACACACTTACTCTCTCACTCCTTTTCTCTGTCCCATACTCACTCACTCCCTTGCTCATTCACTCAGTGCTTTACTTACTCTCTCTCACGCACTTACTCTCTCACTCCTTTTCTCTGTCCCATACTCACTCACTCACTTGCTCATTCACTCAGTCCTTTACTTACTCTCTCTCACGCACTTACTCTCTCACTCCTTTTCTCTGTCCCATACTCACTCACTCACTTGCTCATTCACTCAGTCTTTTACTTACTCTCTCTCACGCACTTACTCTCTCACTCCTTTTCTCTGTCCCATATTCACTCACTCCCTTGCTCATTCACTCAGTCCTTTACTTACTCTCTCTCACGCACTTACTCTCTCACTCCTTTTCTCTGTCCCATACTCACTCACTCACTTGCTCATTCACTCAGTCCTTTACTTACTCTCTCTCACGCACTTACTCTCTCACTCCTTTTCTCTGTCCCATACTCACTCACTCACTTGCTCATTCACTCAGTCCTTTACTTACTCTCTCTCACGCACTTACTCTCTCACTCCTTTTCTCTGTCCCATACTCACTCACTCACTTGCTCATTCACTCAGTCCTTTACTTACTCTCTCTCACGCACTTACTCTCTCACTCCTTTTCTCTGTCCCATACTCACTCACTCACTTGCTCATTCACTCAGTCCTTTACTTACTCTCTCTCACGCACTTACTCTCTCACTCCTTTTCTCTGTCCCATACTCACTCACTCACTTGCTCATTCACTCAGTCCTTTACTTACTCTCTCTCACGCACTTACTCTCTCACTCCTTTTCTCTGTCCCATACTCACTCACTCCCTTGCTCATTCACTCAGTCCTTTACTTACTCTCTCTCACGCACTTACTCTCTCACTCCTTTTCTCTGTCCAATACTCACTCAGTCCTTCACTTGGCAACAAAGTCAACTCAACCATTTATTTCTTATTTAATAGGAACTATCGTAAGAACATTTCTAATTTTGCTTTCTCTTTCAGATTTTATCCTGTGTACTCTCCATACTAAACATTCCTGACAGAATAAAAATCTCATTTCTTCGTTGGTCTAATATCTTCAGCGCAAGAAGTTTCATTTATTTGTCAGTGCACAACACACTCAGCCTCGATGGATACTAAAAACAACAATTTAATTTAAACATTAGCAAAATAGAAGACAAACTGCTTCACTTTAATTTGCATTCATTCAATGGCCGTATAAATTCTTTTCTTTTGTTTTTATCTTTGAGCTGAAACTGCAATTACCACATTCCTTTTTTCCTTTCCTGGTTTCTACTTCCTCTTTAACAATTTTTGTTATATTTACTTTAAAAAAAAATGTTTTTATCCAATATCAAAACAATTCCCAAAATGACCTTTATTTTAACTAAGCAATATTCCATTAAAATGTCTCGTTTTTTCTTTCTAAATTGAGGTAAAATGTAAACAAATTTTGCTTCAAAATTTGTTTATGTTTTACCTCAGTTTTATAAATTTTTCTTATTGCTTATGACCAGATCACATTAAAACACTGGTTCTTTGTTTGATCGCCAAAGTTAAGCAATGCTGAGCATGGTCAGTATTCAGATGGGTAACTGCTGTAAGCTATGCAGCAGGCTTAGCAAGCTGGCAATGTATACAATCTTGCAAACTTATACTAACAGAAGACCTCAATGCAGAGCAGTGTTTCTGGACTGACAGGTTGCACGATCTCCCTTGAGTTGGGTGAGCTTTTTTTTTTTTAATCATTTCAATTCAAAAATGGCATTAATGCCACTTGAATGCAAAATGTTCCTGGGAGTGAAAGAAAATGGCAAGTCTTTAGTGAAGAGAAAGAACAATAAAAAAATAAGATTGGGAGAGACAGGAGAGGGTAATTGCAGGTGACAGGGAAGCAAAACAGAAACTCCATAGGTGAGACATGTGAGAAAAGAAGCTATTATAATTGTAAAATATAACCATTGAAACTCAGTTGGGTGACAAATATATTTTATATGTCAAATAGAAGAAAGAAAATGTACAACTCAGTACTTCAATGGTTCTCTTTTATATTGTCCCTGTTGCAACTGGTGCTTCCAGTTAGATGCAGTGATATCCTTTTAAGTGTCTTGCTTGTATAATGAGACCTGATCTACTCTACAAGACTAAAACATACAAAGTGTTTATATATTTTAATATAATTATGTTGCAAATTTCAATATTTATACAAATTTCAGTTTAACTTTTTCTTAAAAGAATATTTGCATTCAATAATTTCATTTAATGTAGAAATTAAACAAATTTGGAATTATAATTTTATAGGATGTTATCAAAAATGTTTGCATATTTTGCAAGATGTAGCAATATGTGTCAGCTGACGTCTTGTAAAGTTCAAAACAGCAGGACCTGGTACACAACTCAATACAGAACATTTACTTTTGACTGTTGGTTATCAGTAAGTGAAGTCAACTTCAAAGTACAGAGCAACAGGCTCAGACTGAGAGAAAGTCATGGAAAGAAGATAAATTACTTTTTTTAGATGAAGATGACAAGATGAAGAAAATTGTTATCTATAAAACTGACCACCCTGTGAAAAGGCACACAGAAGGAATGAAGCAGGCCTTGCAGAATGAATAGGGAAGACAGCCACTGCACTGTGCACCTCCCCTCCTCACTTAGGCCTCATCTTTACTTTGCTTATAGCAGTAGGCTACAACCCAAGAATAAAATCTGGTTTACTGTTAGAAATGGTTTTGTTCTTCACTCATGGGTAATGATTTAGCTGAAGGGTCATTTTTAACCTACAAGTGTTTGACTGGAAGAAACTGCACCCTGTCAATGAACATGGTGTCTGGTCTAAGTTGCAGCACAACAAAGACATCCTAGTCCAGCAGGTTCTCAGTCTGTTTAGACAACTGGGTCATTTTTTTTTAAAGTCCTCTTCCTATGACCCACTCCACAAATAGCAGACATGCTCCACTTTTTTTTATAGTAGGCCTACTGAAAATTTAAAACAACTAATCTAATACAAAGTCTGGGATTATACTTGAACCTTGACCCATGAAAGTATGAAAAAATAATGATTATCCTTCTCCTACTGTCTTGTGTGTGTGTAGGGGGGTATCTAGACTATATCATCAAGATCCTTTAGTGTTATCATATTTGATTGTCTGCTTTTGATTCAGCTGTTTTAGTTTTGAACAAAGATTTGCTTTCAGTGTCAGAAAGATAAAAGTTGGAAGACATGTTCACACACTTTCTGACCATTTGTTTTTTATAACTTGATGATTGCTTCACTCACTTGCTCAGCTACATTAACGGACCCCTATTTTCTCCTGTGAAGTATACGCTTATTGACTGACATGTAAAACATTTCTCACAGCAGACATCTTTGGACAGCACAAATTTTATTTTTTATTATGAATATTGCATTTTGGTGTCCCAGCTGCCATTTACAGTAGTAAAAGGAGCTCCACTGCTGTCTGTTATTCTGAAATATATCATATCTAATATGATATCTGAATAGTGATTAAATATTTTATTTTACTATTTTCCTGTTTCTTATTAAATTGTTTAGCTTTTAGAACGCATCTTTCACTATTCTGATACACCTTCACATCTTGGTGTTGCATTTAACATTCCCTGTTAAACCACTTCCTCTATATTTAAATTTTTGCACTAGTTTAATTTTATTATCACAAATTTGTAATTCACATCTTGGGCCATTCCTTTTGCTGATGAGCTTATAATCTATCTTCTTACAACTGATGTTTGGTGCTTTCTTCTCACTTTCCTTTACTAACCCCCTCTGTAAGAATACCTGTAGTTTTCTTTCTCTGCCTGCTATCAATACTGTGTCATATCTAATGTTGTTAAGACTGTGGCTGTGGTTACAGAAGGTTTGGAGGAAGAGCTGATAGGAGTGGTAAAGGAGAGGATGTGGAGAAAGATAGTGGATCGATCAAGGCAAGGGGGTTACAGAAGATTTGGAGCGAGAGCAGATAGGAATGAAAGGTGAAAGGATGTGGAGAAGGGAAGTGGATAGATCAAGGCAGCTGGAGATGTCGATTGACGTTACACTTAAATAGTTGGAGATTGTATTTGTCAGGAAAACAGGAATGAGGAAGGGAGTTCCACAGGCAAGTTGTGTGAGACATGAAGCTATTGGAGTAGAAGAGACATCTACATCTAACAGTTTCAACGGTGAAGGGGTGGGAACGGGATGCCAGCCTCATGGGACGTTTAAATTCATGAGGCCTAGGAACCAGCGAAAGCAGCTCCTCGGAGCAATTACCGTGAAAGTATTTGTAAAAAAGACAGAGTGAGGCAACGTCGCGTCTGTGAGAGAGTGACTACAGACGAGATGACAGATCAGGGCCAATTACATTGCATATTCGTCTCTGGATCTTATCAAGAACTCTGAGGCAAACAGCAGGGGCTCCAGACCATATATGACAGCAATACTCCATGCAAGGGTGAATGGTCGATTTATAGATTTGGAGGATCGATTCCGGGGAGAAAAATTTCCTGGCTCGGCACAGGTAGCCAACTTTCCTTGTGGTGGATGATGCAATTGACTCAATGTATTTGTTCCATCTTAGATCAGCAGACAGCATGAGACCAAGCAGCCGCAGAGAGGAGCTCTCGAGAAGTTGGTCTTCAGACATTCTAATGGGATGCAGGGATGGATCCTTATGGTGGTTAATAGAGAGCAGTTTAGTTTTAGAGGCGTTAAAGTTAACCATCCATTTCTTGCCCCAGTTCACAACCGATTGGAGGTCCTTTTCTATTCGAACTGTCAGGTTAATTTTGTCAGCATCACTAGATTTGTGTTTGAGGCAGGAGTAAATTGTGGTGTCGTCCGCATAGATGCCGACTTGGGAATCTATGGCGCCAGGAAGGTCGTTTATTAATCAAACAGCTTAGTATAAATCTTATGAAAATAATATTCTTCTTCTTCTATGTGCCATGTCCATTCAATAATTATGGCTCTCCCCAATTTCCTCTCCTAGTAAAGTTTGCCCTTTTACTATCTCTCCTAAACCCTGTTCTGCCAACCATTTACACTCAGTAGATAGGTTATGTGTTACTTTCCTCTGTCCCTCTTGACTTTAATATATTTTGTGAGTGTCAAATTTTCCAAACTCACTTTCCTCATTATCTACCCTAAATAATTCTTTTTGATTCTATGCGTGTCTTTTCTGTTTCCATTTTCCTTAAAACTTTGTTTTACCTACAGTTGTGAACAGAATTATTCACCCCCCACTTAATATTTGCATATATTCTAAGGAAATGTGAATATTTACAAGTACTTACTGAATTTACCATAAATAGTTGATTCCATATTTAGTTTTGAATAATTCATGGAATTTTTAGAAGTTTTGATCTATTTTATTCAAAGTTATAGATTTTTCTAAAAATTGTTGCAGTCCAAAATTATTTGCACCCCCTTATGGAAATTATGAAATAATATTGCTCTATAGTAAGTGTAATGTTTTTTTACTTAATTTGACATTTAATACAAAAACCCTTTGAAAATGAAATTGTATTGACCTGATTCTATAACATTCTAGAAAGTAATTAAAGACTGGCAGAAAACGGTTAATTTCTGAACGAATGGGAAAGAAAATTGTTACAGATGTTTTGAAGAATCCTCACTTAATGACGAAGGATATTGTCAATGATGTAAATACATCAGGGTTGAATTTATTGATGAAGACAGTCACTAGATGCTTTCATTGAGCAAGACTTCAAGCTTGTCGCCCAAGGAAAATTCCCTTGCTTCAAGCTAAACACCTAAAATGCTTATGCTACGAGTCATCTAGAACATCAGAGTAAATATTGGAACTCTGTTTTATGGTCAGACAAAACCAAACTAGAATTGTTTGGTTACATGAAGTCCTGTTATGTATGGGGGAAAGTGAATGATGCTCACAAACTAAAAAATACTCTCACTACAATTAGGCACAGTGGTTGGAATTCTGGGAATGTTTTCATGCTTCTGGACCAGGAAAACTAGTGAGAGTGCAGTGTATGATGGATAAAGAGCAGTCTTTAGTCATTCTTAAAAATAATATACAACAAAGTGCATGAAAACTGTCTTTGGGGCATCACTGGACATTCTAACATGACAATGACCTGAAACGCACAGCATGAATTTTTACAAGATACTTCAATGACAGCAAAATCAAAATATTGGCGTATCCCACACAAAGTCTTTACCTAGACCCCAGTCAAGAATTAAACTGACACATTTGATTATTCAGGCAAGAGGGCCAATAATTTAGCATAAAGCATAAATTAGTCATATTAAAAATTTTCAAAATTGAAGAGACCTACATACCTAATGAAGTATAGTGTGGAGTTTGAGTTCGAGTATTGCTGCAAGCTAATTTTCAATTTCATACGTTTTGTTTAAGGGGTTAGAAGTAAAAATATGGTGAAACCGAGTAACATTTTTTGCCCAAATATATCTTAAATATTTATAAGTCTATGATTTGTTGTGAGAGACAAAATATTATCTCCACTTGACCAACAGTCACATGACCTGATGAGATACACAGAAGACATTGTTAGGCAAGAAAGTCAATCTTTCTCTTTTGCTCCTGGAAGTTAAGGTATCAAGATGTACCATTTTCACACTCATGACAAACCAAACAAATAAGTACAAAATTCATATTCTTTTTGGTTCCCAGTCTTTTGAAATGCTAACTTAGTATTAATAATTTCAAAAATAAAATATATATATATGCAAGTGTTTTATGCAAAGACTTTTTGTTTTATTTGAAGTTTTCATTTATTTATGTTGTCTTATGTTTCACCTCCCTTTAAATGAGGTAAATATTTCATATGCTGCACAACACATTCATCTATGCTTTGAATATTGGTGCCACATATGGTCTGGTGCTCCTACTATATATTTAGAAAATCCAGAGAAAACTCTGTAAGGCCATTGGACCTGGCATGATATTCCAGCTTCATTCACCACCTTAACAGGGTTTTCTTTTGCTTTTTCTATAAATACTTCCATGGCAATTGTTTGGATGGTAAACTAACAGATAACACTATTTTGTTTAGTTTCTTGTATATAAAATTGTAATCATTGTAAATATTCATTGGGATTTCATTTTTAAAAGTAGTTATTTTTATTCCCCTGCCAGACAGATTGTACATGAGAACCATTTAAGACTACTACATAGAGACATGAGATATTGTGGTAGCTGTAGTAAGAATGATAAGTAAGAATGTGTTGATTCGGTTTAAGGAATACTGAAGTTTGTTTGGGTCAGTAATTGTGGCTAGCTAAGTTTAAGATAAAACAGATTGAAGACCAGTCTTTTATCATCCCCACTTTTGGGTCTTCTGCCACATTTTAGGTATTTTCAAAATAAATTCCTCTATGGTACCTAGACTTTATGAATTTAAGTGCAGTACTAGATTGGTCTCATTTTTTTGCAGTTAAAAATAGCTAGATGTAGCCATAAGTTCTATGGTAACAGTTTCTTCACTTGAATTTTTAGTTTTCGAAATTCTCTTTTGACTTCTTGCTTTCCATTCAAATTTGAGCTTTAAAAAATTAAATCCAATGACAATCATTATCTACCATCTTTGTTCTTTTCTTGTTCTCTATCATTAATAATGTTTTTTTTTCTCATATTCTTTCACAAGCAGTAACTCTTCTGAATTTAGTGGCTTTGTTGCCTTTCTTGGGGTGAAACGATAAAAAATAATGATAAGTGAGAGTGTATTGAATTAATTCAAACTAGTCATAAAATACAAGTACTAATGAGGAATGTACATGTCTTTGAGTTGATGTCCCTGTGTTTTATTTGGCTAAACAGTGAAATTAGTATCAACCAACCTGTTACTAAATCGAGACCGGTTATTGCATTGACTGTTCAAGAAAATAAAAACTGGGATGCCATCTCAAACATGTGCACCCACTAAAATTAACATTTATAGTAATAAGAAATAATGTTGGATTAAAAGAATTCTTTGTTTTTTTTTATTGGTATCGCTCTATGCAAGGGAGTAAAGCCACTAAGACACAAGGTATTTACAGGGTGTGGAATAATTAGGAACAAATACATTAATAATGAGCAAAAAGATGAAAGAATAATCAAGATTAGAGTTGCATTTAAATTTTTGCAGATTAAAGTTGGCTGGAAAGCATGGAGCCGGAAGGGAGTTCCACAAGCGAGAAGAGTGAGAAAAGAAATTGTTAGCATAGAACTTAGAGTGACATCTAGCCAGCTGAACTGTAAATTGAAATTCTAGTACTATGCTTAAATTAAAAAAGTCTAGGTACCATAGTGAAGAACCCATGCAAACAATTACCATGAAATTATTTATAGAATGGGTACAGAGATTTAACCTTTATGATAGTGGGAATGTGACTGAATCTCAGCTGCCAGAACAGAACAAACAATATTGTTGATCCTTCTTTGGATTTTATCAAGGAGCTCAAAGTAAACAGCAGGGGCATTGGACCATATGTGGCAGCAAAATTCTAAGCATGGATGAATGGTAGACTTATAGATATGTAAGATAGATTCTGGTGAGAAAAATTGTTTCACACGACACAGTGAATGTTCTTAGCAGCTGACCTAGCAATGAATTCAATATAGTCTTTCTGCTTCATGTCAGCTGAGAAGATTAGCCTGAGAAGATGCAATGATTAAGTCTGATTTGTGTTTGATCATTAATATGATGCTTATACTTACTTACTTACCCTAATTCATGGACCAAAAGGAAAACAGATATATCCAAGAGACATTATGAACTTTCTTTCATTACGGTTACCATAAAAGAGAATAAATGCTCCATCATAGAAACCTAAGATTTTGTATGCTTCGATCTTCAAAGGTAATATGCAAACATGCACGTCACCAAAAATACACTCACCCATACAAACTCTACATTCTATTTTTTGACTGGTTATGTGGTGTTAGTAGCCATGGTCTTATAGATATGTAAGATAGATTCTAGAAAGAAAAATTGTCTCACACAACAGTGAACTAACCTTCTTAGCAGCTGAGCTAGCAATGGATTCAATATAGTCTTTCTGCTTCATGTCGGCTGAGAACATTAGCCCGAGAAGGTGCAATGAGTAATTCTGACTTGATTTCAACTATTAATATGATGCTTATACTTACTTACTTACCCTAACTCATGGACCAAAAGGAAAACAGACATATACAAGAGACATTAAGAAATTTGTTTCATTACAGTCACCATAAAAGAGAATAAATGCTCTATTGTAGAAACCTAAGTTTTTGTATGCTTCTATCTTCTTAGGGTAACATATGAACATGCACCCTGCCTAAAATACACACCACCATACAACCTTTAAATTCTATTATTTTTGAATGGTTATATGGAATTGAATAGCCATGGTCTTACAGATATGTAAGATAGATTCTAGAAAGAAAAATTGTCTTGCATGACATAGTGAACCAACTTTCTTAGCAAGTGAGCTAGCAATGGATTTCATATAGTCTTCCCACTTCATATCAACTGATAATGCTATCTCGAAAAGGCACAACAAGTCACTGTCTTGGAGGTTGGCTGAAACTAGTAATAAAATAATTGCAATAATAAAGATAATATGAATGTGTAATGCTGTGATAGAAAATGGAATAAAATTTGCAAGAAAATAAAATAGTAAAACAATAAACTTATTTCTGTTTTGTATTATTTCAATTAACTTCTAAGTGTGAAATAATTAAGATTCAGAAAATCGAGCACTTTTTAAAAAATCTATGGATAGATTTCCAAGGAATAAACCTTTAATCTGCACTATTTTTGGATCCCAAAATATGTTTACCTGAATTGGTTGTTCATTATGGAAATTTAATTAAATATCCATTTTTCCAAGAATTGCTTCTGTCCAAATTCCTGTTTATTATTCCTTTCTGCAAATGATTCTCATCTGAAAGAGAAAAGCTTTCACAGAGTATTAAGCTTATAGAATATGAATACAGATATCTGATAATCTTGTCTTAGTCTGACACAAGGTCAAATAACTGAGAAATTAAATTAAGAAGATTGTGATGCACCAAATGATGTAGAGTCACTCACATCATAGCAGCAGAAATAGCCTCATGTTCATGGGAAATAAAAACATACTTCACAGGAAATAAATATACACAGCGATAACAGTAAAGGTACGTTAAATTGTACATTAATACCATAAAATTTATTTATTATTTTTGTGAACTGATGTGTGTATTTTTGGTTACAAATGTTTCATGGTTGCATGTGATAAAAGGGAGAAGTCACTCCATATTATTACATGCAATGTCACAGAGTGTTGGGACAGGTGTTGCCAGTCCAAAGGTTTGTAGCAAAGATTGAATTCAACATCTTTTGGCAGAATGTTTGTATTTCTGGCAGGTAGGGTTTTGGTTGCATGCTGGGAGAATTTTTATTATTTTTTATTTTAGACAAAGTTTTAATGTTACTGTTTTATTTTATTTTATTTATAAATTTTCATCATAATTATTATTTTATTTTTATTTATTTATAATGGCATTGGTAGGAAATATCTATCTTACTCACCAGAAATGTCCCCCCTCAGCTATATGCCCATATATATATATATATATTTAGCTCTTGAAAATACATTTCAGTTGAGCACTGTTGAGTGATAAGCTAATTCTATAAACAACAGCCACCTGCACTAATGCAAAGCTCTTCAGTAAAATGAATGGAGCACTTTGGCAGATTGGCATTTGTTTACATTTGATAAAACAATACGCTAGATTTAGTTGTGTAACTCTACCGAGTGAAGATAGCTCTGGCTGACGCAAAATTAGTTGTGTTTCAATCCTGGCTTGAGGCATTCGGAAGTCTAGTCGCACCGAGGAGCTGTGATACAGCGAAACAGTACTGTCTGTGAATGACATATATATATATATATATATATATATATATATATATATATATATGTAATCTTCAGGTGCTGCTTTCAAGCAATGGCTGAAGAAAGTTGCTGACATGAAACTCAGAGTTGTACCAAACAGTGAGCAAAAATAACAGCATAAATTTTATCTTCGTTATTTTATATCAAGCACTTTTATTACCACCAGCACACTTTGTGCAATAATTTATACTTTTATATATATATATATATATATATATATATATATATATATATATATATATTTGATAGTTGTGTATTTAGGCAGCAATCCTTCATTTATGCATGTTTCATTAAAAACGACAGACAAGGTACTACAGTTAAGCTTTTTATTTAATTTTTCTTGTGTTCAAACAAGAGCTTTCTTTTCTGGACAAAGGGTGTGTAAGAACTGTCCAAATGTTTTATATTTCCGAGCGCTTTCGGCTATACCTTTAGCCATTATCAAGGATGATTCGATTTTTCTGCTTAATTGAGTGTGTGCATTATGTGTATGTTTTAGTGTGTTGTAGAGATGTTTTTAATTTCCGAATATGGTTAGCATATTGTGACCTTGTTCGTAGTTAATATTGTTAAGAGTTGGCTTTTTCTTTTTTATTATTAAAGCTTCTATAATTTTTAATCTTTTTTACAGGTGGATACAGTTAATATATTTGTTTTCTACTAGTATGTTTCTAATGGAGTCTGGTAAATTTGTGTGTGTGTTTAAATAGGTTCTAATGGAGTTGTGATCAGATAGGGGTAACGTAAGATGTCTGGATAAGCATGTAGTTGTGTAACCGATGTAATTATTTATGAGTCCGGTTTGATCAGGAACACAGTTCCTTAAGGGGCATTTGAACTCATAGATAATGTTCGTTCTTTGTCATTTTGACAGCTGGTGTGTTGTTATTTTTTAAGATAAGGTTAGGTGTCTTAAATTTTTTATAATAGATAATTAATTTGATTTTTTTATTCGGGTCAATTGGGGTAGTATATTTCTTTATAATATGTCTTAGTGAAGATTCGTCTTGTTTGTAATTAATATGCATTTGGTTTTTGTAATAAATGTGTATGTGATTTTTGATGAATGTGTGTGTGTATTATAAGATTTATTAAATATCATTTCTGTCTGAATTCTGGGATAAGGAGTTATCCTTATTTACATGTTGGTCTCAAAAACGACCTCTAATCTGTGGTTGACTGGGGCAGAAGGAGGTGTCTTGTGATTTTTCATGCAACCAAAATGAAACTGCTATCATTTATTCACCATAGAGAAACGTCCCTGCCTCCTATCAGCACGGCTGATGCTCATCTCCACAAGAGTGCCTCACTGCACCTTCCAGGTCTCACGATTTCCACTGACCTGAGCTGGAACAACTACACTGAATCAATAGCTGCATCTCCCACAAGGAAAGTTGGTTCTCTGTGTCACACCGGAAGGTTTTTCCTGTCCGAGTCCATCCTTCACATCTAGAAATCTACCATTCGTACATGCATGGAATACTGTTGCCATATATGGTCTGGTTCCTCTGTTGACCATCTCAAGGTTCTCAACAAAATCCAAAGACAAATATGCATTGTGATTGGTCCTAACTTGGGGTCGCAACTCCAGTCATTTTCTAACAGATGTGATGTGGCTTCCCTCTGTCTTTTCTATAAATATTTTCATGACAAGCAGTACAGCAGTTTCCAAATTTCTGGTGCAGTGAATTGTGACATGGTCCTCTTTTTCTCACAGATGGTGCCCAACTAACCCTACTATACTGTGCAGTTAACAGAATCAAAAACAAACAATATGTATGCCCAAAATTAAAAATATAAAATGGTGACACTTTACCCATCGCACCCTGTACAGAGAGAGAAAGACAGACAGAATTAGTTGTTTGTTTGTTTGGTTTTATTTATTGGTATATCAATCTCTATGGATTATTTAATGCCAAAATCTAAATATTTTGTACACAATTTTTATGATTTCAACTATAGATATTTTCTACACAATTCTATACTTTCAGGACAAATGCATGTTTTTAGATATATAATTTATAGATGATATTGGTAATATTGCTCGTAATTTTACTATAAAAATATATGGTTATACTTTATTGTTGTATCTGTCTATATTTCTGAGATGAGGTATTATGTACATTATTTACATTATTTGGACTATTGTCCTCATCTTTGTCGCCATATTTATTACAACATTTCGGCCGTTGTACGCTCCAGCCTTCTTCAGGTGGTTAGAATGTCGAACTGAACCCTTTATTTCGCTCACTGGGGTAGACTGTTCTAGTTCCACGTGCCATGTTTAATGGATGCCAGTTATCAGTTATCTCCTGTTAATTCCCCTCTCCAAGTTTTCCACTGCCTTAACCAAGTATTGAACTCATAATCTTTGGGTCCTGTCACTGGATCTAACTAATGCGTTTATCCACTGTGACATGTGTCCTTGAGGGGGGTTTGTTTTCTTCATGTTTTGACTGTATTTTATTTTTGTGTTATTTTTTAATAGGAGCGTTTATTCTAAGCCTTCCCATGATGAACACTGCTGGGATTTGAACATATATGTATGGTGGCCTTTAAGTGACCAGAAAAGTCCATTCTCTAGAGATAGGTGAATTGCTTGTTTCTATGTAGAGTAGTGCTACTCAAAGTACAGTATGCGTACCTGTGTTGATATGTGAAAAGTTTCCAGGTGACAAAGAAACAGCAGTTACATTCTGCAGACAGGAAACTGCCAGGATATCTGACTCATTTTTTATCATTTTCATTTTAGTTTTATATTTATTTTAGTTATGATTATTCAGCCATGTTAAAATGTCTTGGGTAAGACGTTAAACTACATCTGCGTCCTGGGTAATACGATAAACTACATCCAGCAGCAAGGCCTCTGATCAGGAGGTTTTGAGGAGTGTGGAACCACCTCTTATTTACTGGTGTTCCCAGGTCCTCCCTGACCTGGGTGGTAGCACCTGTTAGGGTCCCAGCTATGGGAAAATAGTTAACTATTACCAGCAATACCTTTTTGAAAAAAATTATTACCAGCAATACAATTTTGAAGGAAAAATATTACCAGAAACAGATTTTTGACAAAACAAAATATTACCAGCAATAAAAAATTTTGTCGGCATTAAATAACCCATTGAGGTTGATATGCAGTAAAACAAAATAAACCAAATCGATCTAAACCAAAGAATATATATTCTATTCATACGAATCTATCCTAAAAATGTTGTCGGCATTAAATAACCCATTGAGGTTGATATGCCGTAAAACAAAATAAACCAAATCAATCTAAACCAAAGAATACATATTCTATTCATACGAATCTATCGTAAAAATGTTGTCGGCATTAAATAACCCATTGAGGTTGATATGCCGTAAAACAAAATAAACCAAACCAAATCACCTATGTTAAAAGTCATTGCTATACAACTAACAAAATGAGTCTGTTCCACAGTTCGGGGGAAGAAGTTGAGTGGAACTTACTCCTTATCAAATAATGGGAATGGGGTTATTTTGGTGTCATGAACACAACATGACAGTTAAAGAGTGGCATTCTGAGCTGGTGGACTAATGAATGTAACTTGTCAGAACATCTACCATAGTAATAGTGATAGAGTAGTGAGAGGCTAGCTACATTTTGTGACATTTGTGGGATAATATAATATTTGGCAACTACAGTTGCAGCTAAAATGTTCAGAATGGCATTGTTTTTGTCAGAAAAGTAGGTATAAGTTTTTATCAGAGTTGTTTTATATTCTATAATTTCCACAAACAATAAATACAATATTATTTGTTATTGTCTGAGATTTTGGTGTAATTTGAGAGGATAATACAAAAGTTATGGATGATTTAGTGATTTATTGCAAATCCCATGGCGGCCAAAATGATCAGAACGGTTGCTTTTACTCCGTGTTTTAGTATATTTAACCGGCGAACTCTAATTTTTTTAATTTGTTTACGTGACGGTTCGTTTACTAAACATTAGTAAAAAATATCTGCAGTGTACTTTGTTAATATAATGCCACTTATTCCATTACCAATTCGTCAGCAGATTATTAAGTCTCAAAAGAAGGATAATTTAAGTATTGGGTCTATTGCAAAGATTGTTAACAAGTCAAAAAGTGTTGTTCACGGTATTCTTAAGGTCTACGATGATTGTGGTTTGTGTCAAGCAAGAAAGTCTACAGGGAGGCCAAGAAAAACGACCAAGAGAGAAGATCGTGCTATGGCAAAGTTGGTTAAAAAGAACAGATATAAAACTGCTGCTGCTGTTTCTCGTGAAATGAGAATTGTACTGAAGAAAAATTTATCTCGAAAAACTGTGTCTCGTCGTTTAGTTGAACATGACCGACAAGCAAGAGCACCTGCAGTGAAGTCACTGATCAGCTCCAAGAATAAAAAGTGTCGTCTTACCTTTGCAACCGAACATGTGTTGTGGTCTAAAGAAAAATGGCAAACGGTGCATTTCAGTGATGAATCTAAGTTTATGTTATTTGGCTCAGATGGGAAAAGGTACGTTCGTTGAAAAGTAGGTGAAAAATTGTCGCCTAAATGACTTAAGACTAGTGTTAAATTCGGTGGAGGAAGTGTCATGATTTCGGGGATGATATTTGGAGATGGTGTGGGCCCTTTGGTGCGATTACATGGAAAGGTAATGCAGGAGTTTATAAACAACTTGTAAAAGATCTTGTCTTACCTGTGCTGAGAAATTCAACTAAGTGACCACCTATATTCATGCAGGACAATACCCCCAATACAAGCCTAAGGTGGTCAGGAACTTCCTCAAGGCTGAAAAGGTTATTGTTATGGATTGGCCTGCTCAAAGCCCAGATCTCAATCCTATTGAAAATGTGTGGAATATTCTAGGAGAACGTTTCAAAGCCAGAAATCCTAAAACAACCGAGCAATTATGGAATGCCCTTCATGAAGAATGGAATAAGATCACCCAGCAAGAAATTGAAAATTTAATTTCCTCATGCAGTCGAAGATGTCAAAGTGTGATTGAAGCTAAAGTGCTTCACACTAAATATTAAATAATTCCAGTCATTTTTGATTATTTTGTTACTTTTTCAACCATTCTGATCATTTTGGCCACCATGGGTTTTGCAGTAAATCACTAAATCATCCATAACTTTTGTATTATCCTCTCAAATTACACCAAAATCTCAGACAATAACAAATAATATCGTATTTATTGTCTGTCGAAATTATAGAATATAAAACAATTTTGATAAAAACTTATACCTACTTTTCTGATGAAAACAATGCCGTTCTGAACATTTTGGCCGCAACTGTATATTCAATGCATAAATGAACGGTAGACATATATAAAGATGGAAGATTGATTCTGGCAAGGAAAAATTGTCTAGCACAACAAATTGTGCCAACTTTCCCAGCAGCACACTTAGCAATTGACTTGATATAATCATTCCAATTCATAGCAGTGGAAAACGCAAGACCAAAGACGTCACAATGAGATTTCAGGTAGAAATTTGGTTACATGTCCCTGAACTGTTTCCAGCAGATTTTTATCCCTTTTCAAATATAGCAGCCATGTCTGTACACACTCCTCAAGATAAAGACAAGCATGTATGTTGTACTATGTTAGAAAAGAATCTTGTCAATATTCTAATACATATTCTGGAAATTAATGAATTTGTTGAATTCTGCCTGAAAGCAATCTTATTTTATATTTGTTTAATGCTTTCAAATTTATTTAAAGATATTCACATATTTATTTGTTTCCAATTTCTTTTAGGACGTTAAAGGTTTTGGATTTCAGGAAACGTTCATTGCTGGATTAAACAATTTGCTTTAAGCAATGACATTAAAAATGGTAAAAAAAATAAATGAAAATTGATGCCCAATTATCATGTAATTTTACAAACCAATGAAGAGGAAATTATTTCTTTAAAAAGTGATTATACAACATAGATAGTATCCTATATATTAAATGTACAAGACTGACCGCCTGAGAAAAGGTGGTATTTTGGATAGGAAAGGAGACCTCTTGATCACTGAGTTACTACTCTAACCTCAAAGCTAGAGAATACACTAAAAGACAAAAGAAAACTATTTTATTTATATTTATTTATTTTGGGTGAAATTTCCAAAATAGAAATTTCCAAAATCTTACAAGAGAGTGCAGAACAATTCTAGGCTTGTCCCACATTTAAAACAAGAAAGTTTTAAGGAAAATGGGAAGAAAAGAGACATACATATACTTATAATCAGAAAGAGGTAGTTGAAATTGTGGGGTTATATAATGAGGAAAGAGGGCTTGATGAATTGGACACTCACATGATGTATTGAAAGCAAGAGGGACAGATGAAAGCAGCAAATAAGCTTGTGTAACTGGATGGCAGAACATGAACTGGGAGAGATGACGAAAAGAAACTTTACTAAGCATTACAACCTGTAGGAAATTCTGGAAAGCCATGATGGTTTATGCCCTGAAAAGACACAGCACATAGAAGAAGAATTAGAAGAATTAGAAGAAGAAGAAGAAGAAGAAGAGGAGGAGGAGGAGGTTACAATTTCAGTGTGTGAAATTGTAAGAAATTTTAACTTTTTCTGGTTATAACTACATTTTTTCTTTTCTCCCTCTTTATGTTTTCTAATTTTATTATTATTATTATTATTATTATTATTATTATTATTGTTGTTGTTGTATATCATGTTTCCTGCTTTGTATCATGTAGAGCTGGATCCAAACTCTACAAGGCAACCTGTATGGCAATGTTACCGGGGACATTATTAATAAAATTGTCCATTCCTTTTTACACAAGGCCCAGATGTTCCAATTCCTATTAATACAGTCTCAGTCTTTGTTCCCCACATCCTGTTAATCTTAATCTCCAGGTCCTTGTATTTGGACAATTTCTCAATAATTTTCATGGAGGTGTTTCTCTTGGATGGTACTGCTATATCAATAAGTATACACTTCCTGAATTTCTTGTCTTTTATAATAATATCAGGTCTGTTGGCTTTTAATTCCCTGTCAGTTTGAATTGGAATGTGTCAGAGGATAGTTACATTGTTATTTTCAGTAACTGCGTCTGGTTGGTGCTCATACCATCTCTCAGTGGTTTCGATTTTGTGTTTTTTGCATATTTTCCAGTGCACATATGTCGCTATATTGTTATGCCTGTGGGTATATTAATTTTTTGCCAGTTCCAGACATCTTTAGGTAATATCATTGATAGTTTCATCATATTTTTCCACAGATACTGCATTTCAGGTTACTTCCATCCTTGATTAGATGAGAGTGACAGGATCTGGTTGTGAGTTTCTGGTCCTGAGCTGCAATAATTAGGCCTTCTGTCTCAGCTTTCAACCCGATGCTCCTCAGTCACTGATGTCTTTTCCACATCTTCTTCTTTCGTTCTTTTTAGGTATTTGTCATGCAATGCCTTGTCTTCCCTGTTTTTTTTGTAATTTAATGTGGCCAAGTTGTTTTGCTTTCATTATTATTATTATTATTATTATTATTACCCTTTCCTGTCGGATTCTACTTGTTGCAATTTTGAATTTTGATTAATTTAAAAGAAATATTTGTCGACAGATAGCTCCATTTAGTTTATTTTCAATCTCACTGGTCATTTCAGTGACTGACAAATCTGTTGCTTACCTGCCTTAAAATAAGTCCCAGGAAAATCTCAGTCATGATAATCATAAATTAATTTCCCACTTGATTTTTAGTTGATAGAAGCTATCACAACTTATACTAAGTTAAAACGTAATGGTTATTAATATTCCAATAGATTCCTCAGCTCCATCACAAAATATATTTAATTGATGCCAATTCCACACCTGGATCCCTAACGCACTCTTGTTTTTCTAAATTTTATCTTTCATTCTATTTCTGATCCCTATTTTCACACATGCAACATCTCTGCCTAAATCTTGTAATTTTATTATTTATTTTTTTCTCAATAGGAATAGATAGATTCAGCTATCACCCATTTGAGCAGTAATAGAGGTTTATCCCTTGTTTACTATAGAAAGATTGTGTTTCTGCTTCTTTCTAAAGTTGTCTTCAAATTCTAATGTCATTGTCAGAAATTTTATTTACTTATTATTTTTTTTACTCCACAATAGCACTTGTTGTTCAGTTCACACTTCTTTCCAGTCTTTTGAACAAAGGATTAACATCTAATCCTGTTGGATTAGAGGTTTATCCCTTGTTTCCTGTTCAGAAATTGTGTTTCTAGTTCCTTCTAAAAATCTATTCATTCTCTTTCACACATAGTAGCTCCTTGTGTCTTAGTGGCATTATCACCTTTATGGGGTGAATTGATTAAAAAAAAAATAAATATGGGTGTTTTTCACATTACTCAAATGTTCAGTCCATGATATTCTCGACATCATTCTGTAGAATCAGTCCTAAATGAATCTGCATCTAATTGCTTAAATTAATCATTGCCTCTTGATTTATGATGGGAAAATAAAATGAGAAAAATGAGCCTAAGTATGAGGAAAGTAGAAAGAACTGGCATAGGAAGAAAAATAAGGAAGTGGTCTTCTTTCTTCTGAATTCAATTCTAAGAATCTATTAGGAACATTAAGGATTAATCATTCTCACACCTGAGAAACATTATTCAATTGCAATCAATTGAATTTCAGAACTGGACAACTGCTGATTAAGGACCAAGTCTGCAAAATAGTAACAGCTTTGTTCTTTCACGACATCTGCATGCACCGCAGAAACATTGATTAAATATTTCGGCTGCTTTATTCACTCTTAGCAATCAGAACTTTTTAATAGTTAAAAGATGCAGGGAAATTGAATTAGATCTTATCTCATCAATCACTTTAGCTCAATAGCATATAACCATCAGATTCTTTGACTGAGTAGACAGTGAGGACACCTTCAATGGCTTGTCCTAGATATAGTTGTTTATCAAAGAGAATAATATTAAATAATAATTGCTAGGTGGTGTAATGGATACAGTTCAGAATGAAAAATAAGAAAACTGTTTATATAAATAGATAGATAGAGTACAGGATAAAAGAGATAGATTTCATTGAAAATCCACCCAATATTTTTTTTATTATAAGTTTATATATATAACATATATACAAAGCCTATAGATTGCATTTAATGATGAAACTGTCACCTCTCAGTTTTGACCTCAGTGCCCCCCGCCCTTTTATTTACATATGCTCTATCCCTGTTACTGACACCTTGTAGAATGTCACACATTTTTTTGGAAAAAAAATGTGGATTGAATTAAAATCATCATTATAATTTGTGACGGAAAATTGTGCATTTTAATGTTACTCAATGATCTTGCCAATGTTACCTCTATCTTCTGGCTATCTCCTATATTTTGGATAGGAGCCATTGCTCAAATTGAAATTTAATTTAAATCAAATGAAAAAAAATGTTCGGGGGTGGGGTTGTGCCATCCTGGGACCCCTTTGATCAAAATGAAATATACCTATCCAAGTACACTGGGTAATGTAGTTTCAGAACATATATGATTATGGGGATCTATCTCCAAAATCCTAGGAGTTATTTGATAACAAACAGACAGAGGCTACAACTTTGATTTTTCAGATCGACCTCGATCTTTCATCAGAAATAACTGGTTTTAGAGATTTGTTTTCATACAGACCTCTAAAACCAGTTATTTCTGATGAAAGATTGAGGTCGATCTGAAATATCAAATTACATATATATAAAAAATATATAACTAAATACTTTCATAAAAAAACATTATATTTTTTTAATTTACAACTTTTTAGTTGTTTTCTCTATATATACATATTAAGAAAGTATATGTGGCTTCTCATTATGGTATATATATATATATATATATATATATATATATATATATATATATATATATATATATATATATATTCATCCAGTGATATATTCATCCAGTGATTTTTAATTACATTTTTTTACATTTCCTTTTTACTTACTTTGACTGAGTAGAAAGTTAGGACTACTTAAATAGGTTGTCTTTAAACATAGTTGTTTATCAAGGAGAATAGTATATATAAAATAATAGTTGTGGGTGAGGGATGCAGTTCAGAATGAAAAATCATAAATTTGTTTATATATATATATATATATATATATATATATATATATATATATATATATATATATACAAGTGAGTTTCAGTTAAGCCTTTACTGTTTAGTGCAATGAGTACCAAGTGTTGAGAGTATTTCAGTAGATGTTTTCATTTTGCTTCAGAAGGGTCTATATTGTGGTGTGTTGCATCTTTTTAGTCATTTTTTTGGAAAATTCCTATAGTGCCACCATGGGTCCAAAAAATGTAAGTCTAAAGAACAGTGGTGAAAAGCCAAAATGTATGATTTGGCGAGAGAGTATGGCCATTTTACATTGGCAATAAATAAAATATTATAAAATTTTTAAAATTAAAAAAAAAATTAGTTACAGTAATAGATAAAATGAAAATATCTTAAAAATTTTTTAAATTAAGTGAATAAGTTAATCTTCAGTATCATAGACTAAGCTAGCCATTGCTACATTTCTTTTTTATTCACGTTTTGCTTTTAAGAAATCCACAAAAACAGGATAAAT
>OZ038489.1:41478820-41506320 GCA_964036315.1 Acanthosepion esculentum | reverse complement strand
CATATATTGCATATGATCTTTTATTGTACGTAATTAAGTTACAATAAAATGTGCATATTTTATCAATACAACCTTATGAAAATTGAGATATAGTAGAATAGATTTGGGTGGGTCACGAGACCCTTGCACTGGACCTGTATAATGGGCATATGGTTAAGTGGTTAGAATGTTTGCATTCTGACTATGAGGTCCGAGTTCGAATCTCACTATGGTTGGTCGATTTGTCAGTAAGGAAATTTCCTGATGTTATTGGACTGGAGGGGTCAATCACAGTGTGCAACATTCTTGGAAAGTGCCTGAAAACCATACCACGGGTTGACCCAAGCCTTGTAAGTGAAATTGGGTAGGTGGAACCCTTGGGTACTGTTGATTGCTGCGCTAGCACAAAGTCACAAGTCATCATGGCCGAGGGCTTCAGCGTGCTGGCCTTGTTCATATTGTAGATCACGCTAGATAACACGCCCTTTCTCAGGAACTGTAACAAAGGTCTGCTCAGTATATTTTTTTTTTTTTAAGCTTTTCACCCCAGGCAAGGCTGGAAGCCACTAGCACGCAAGGGGTTACAGAGGATTTGGAGCGAGAGCAAATAGGAGTGTTAGAGGAAAGGATGTGGAGAAGGATAGAGGATAGATCAAGGCAACTGGAGATGTCGATTGACGTTACACTTGAATAGTTAGAGATCATAGTCATCAGGAAAAAAGGAATGAGGAAGGGAGTTCCATAGGCGTGAGGTGCGAGATATGAAGCTATTGGAGTAGAAGAGACGTCTACATTTAACAGTTTCAACAGTGAAAGGGTGGGAATGGGAAGCCAGCCTCGTAGGACGCTTGAATTCATGGAGCCTGGGAACCAGCGATAGCAGCTCATCGGAGCAATTACCATGGAAGTATTTATAAAAGATACAGAAAGAGGCGACAGTGTGTCTGTGAGAGAGAGAGACTGCAGACAAGAAGCCAGATCATGGCCAATTACATTGCATACCCGTCTCTGGATCTTATCAAGAACCTTGAGGCAAACAGAAGAGGCTCCAGACCATATATGGCAGCAATACTCCATGCAAGGGTGGATGGCTACTTTGTAAATTTGGAGGATCGATTCAGCGGAGAAGAATGTCCTGGCCCGGCACAGGGAGCCAACTTTCCTTGCGGTGGATGAAGCAATTGACTCAATGTATTTGTTCCATCTCAGGTCAGCAGACAGCGTGAGACCGAGCAGTCGCAGAGAGGAGCTCTTGAGAAGTTGAGCTTAAGACATTCTAATGGGATGCAGGGAAGGATCCCTGTGGTGATTAATGGTGAGCAGTTTTGTCTTGGAGGCGTTAAAGTTAACCAGCCAATTCCTGCCCCAGTTGACAACTGATTGAAGGTTCTTTTCTAGACGAACAGCCAGGTTAATTTTGTCAGCGGCACTAGATTTGTTTCTGAGGCAGGAGTAAATTGTGGTGTCATCTGCATAGATGCTGACTTAGGAATCAATGGCATCAGGAAGATCATTTATGAATATAAGGAACAGGGTAGGGCCTAGGATGGAGCCTTGCGGAACACCTGCGTTCGTGGGATATGAGCTGGAGAAGAATCCATTAAGAACAACCTTCAATTCACGGTTTGACAGGAATGATTGTATTCGGTCCAACAATCGGCCTGTAATACCATATCCCTGAATCTTGCAAAGAAGGCTGACATGCCAAACCCTATCAAACGCCTTGGAGATGTCAAGGGCCACAGCACGAGCTTCTCCGTTATTATGGAGAGCTTGGTAGACAAATTCAGTGATGGCCGTAAGCTCATCAGCAGTGGATCGGGCAAAGCGGAATCCATATTGTTTGTCTGAGAGCAGATCATGTGATGTAAGGTGGTTAACCACTTTGGTGTTGATAAGGGCTTCGAAGACCTTGCCGAAGAGGGGTAGGAGACTGATAGGACAGTAATTAGAAGGGTCGGAGGGGTTGCCAGAGTTCTTAAAGACAGGAACAATGGATGATAACTTCCAGCAGTCAGGAAAACAAGACTCCTTGAGGCAGTAGTTGTATAATTTAGAGAGGGCAGGCGCCAATTCAGGCGCGCATTTCTTCAAGACAATGGCTGGTATCCCATCCCCACCACTAGCCTTGTGGGGGTCTAAATTAGAGATAATGCCCAATACCAATGACAGGGATATGTATAACCTGCTCAATAGGGCCTCAGTTCTAAGAGGGAAATCAGGTATGGGTCAACAATTGAATTGAAAGAAAATTTTCAAGCAAAGCATTCAGTCTTGTCGGCAGAGGAGGTCAGGACCTCAAACTGGTTGAACAGAGGAGGTATAGAGGGTTTGCAATTGTTCAGAACACTCTTGCAGAGACACCAATAATCCTTGGAGCCGAATTTGCGAGATGCAATATGTTCCTTCATCCGAGCAGCGAATAAACCACAGGCGGGCTCTGTGGGTGTTGAAAAAACACAAATGTGCCTGAGCAAGCGTCTGCAATAGGGATCAACCAGCAGTACATGTATTTGGCTAGAAACATATGTACCTCCACATATATGCACAAATTCATAGTAGATTGGCAGCAAGGTCTCATCATTTTACAGTTGCATTGGTTAGATGCAACCGTAAGTTCTATGCTGTTTCTTCTATCGCACTTCTTGCTTGTGGAACTCTATTCTGACTTCTTGCTTCCCAGTCAAGTTTGGTCTTCAAAACTTTAATGTCAATCATTATCTTCTGTTTTTTTTTTATTCTTGTTCTTTTATTGTTCTCTCTCTTTAATAGTACTTTTTCTCATATTCTCAAACACTCAGTAACCTCTTGCATCCTAGTGGCTTTATTGTCTTGCTTGGGGTGAAATGTTTTAAAAAATATATTTAGATATTAAATATATATATATATATATATATATATATATATATATATATATATATATATATATATATATATATATTAAGATGATGAGACAAAAGGGAAAATTTATATATTTATTAATGATGCATATCCATTTTACTTAAAATTTCCCAACATTCTTCTGTAGAATAATTTACAATGTCACATTGAATGAAATTATTATTAGTAATAGAATAAAGTAGTTCACTTAACTTATATGATGACGTTCCCAGAGTGTTATGGATTGTTTTATATACAGTCCTTGGTATATTTCCTGGTGAACTAAGTTGATTTACCAATTTTTACTTTATTTTTCTTCATATATATATATATATATAGTCAAACCTAATGAGCCAGACAAACCTACCAAGGTTTCACTTAGGCAGATCTGCCTAAGTGAAACCTTGGTAGGTTTGCCTGGCTCATTAGGTTTGACTAGGTTTGCTCTACATTTGTATTGAGCTCTTTAGTTAGTTGTTTACTCGTATCGGGGTTTTTTCTTTGGGCCTTGAACCTGTATCTGTGTGATTATTTTCGACAGACTTCCATGTTCCTGGCTCTTTCTTTTTTAAAACCTTTTTTTCCCTTCGTGATTGATTTGGCTATTGTTAAATCAAGAGTTCGAAGGTTTTTCGACATGAGTATATTTACCTATATATATATATATATATATATATATATATATATATCCATATGAAAAGACAACTACATGAAAAAGCACAAGAGTATAACAAGGATTTATCTATTACATTCATTGATCTCACTAAGGCCTTTGATACTGTTTCAAGGGATGCTCTTTCTTAGGCCATCATCCCTTGTCTTTCTATCAGAGGATGATGGGCTCAGATCCGGTAGAGAAGTGTCAAACACATTCATTGGCTATAATGGAACAAAACAAGGTTGTGTTCTTGCACCTCACTTATTTGCTTAGTATTTTTCTGTTATGCTGGAAGCAGTATTTAAAAGGTGTAAGATTTGAGATTAGGACAAGTGGTGGGTTGTTCAAACAACAATGCTTCAAAGCAAGAAAAAGACGATTCTTGACCTGCTCTTTGCAGACGATTGCGAACTCGTAGCCCTCACCCTTGAGGATATTCAATGAGTCGTTAACAAATTCTCTCATGTATCGAAAGCTTTCATTCAGACCATCAGCATAATAAAAAAAAACAGAACTTGTCCATCAGACTATCTGCAACCATCCCCCAGCTGTTTCATCTGCTCTTTATGTTGAGGAAAAAGTCTTGAAAACCGTGCTCAGCAACTTTGATATATTTGGGAAAGATATCAGAATAATCAAGAACCTATACTGGCAGCAAACGGCATGCATTTGCATCGAGAATGAGTTCAGCGAATATACAAAAATAGAAAGAGGCGTAAGGCAAGGGTGTGTCTTCTCACTGGACATATTCAACCTATACAGTGAGGCAATTCTGAGAGAACTGGAGATCTTACTGGGATTCATCATTGGCGGCCACAACTTTACCAACATAAGATGCACAGATGACATGGTACTGATAGCAAACATGGAAAAGAAACTACAAAACCTCCTACAGAAGGTAGCAAGGGAGAGCGAGAAGAAAGGACTAACCATAAACTACAAGAAGACAATGAATGGTCATCAGTAAAAGGTTGAGCCCGAAATGCGATGTGAAGGTTGGGAACTAAAGTCAAAAATGTGCGGAAGTTTAAGTATCTGAGAAGTGTTCTGATGGAGGACGGTAGGTGTGATGCTGAGATCTAAAGATGGATTGGGATGGTCAAGGATGAATTCCAGAAGCTGGGCAGAGTACTGCGAAACAGTGACAAAGAAAACACGATATCTGCTACATGATATCGGTCCTCTTATACGGCAGCAAATGTCATACAGTATCCTCAAGGATGAAGAAGAGACTCGAGGCAGTGGAGATGTGGTTCTACAGAAGGATGCTGAGGATATCATGGACCGAGCATGTGAGCGACGATGAGGTCTTGGAGAGGATGCAAACAAGAAGGAAGCTTATGCTTAGTATAAGGAAGAGGCAGATGAAATTTCTGGGACATGTGATGAGAAAAGAGGGTCTGGAGAATCTGATACTCACGGGATGAATAGAGGGAAAAAGAGAGCATAACATACGTGGCGGGCTTGGGCAGGTGGATGGTGGAGCATGGTCTGGGGGAGTTGGTAGAAACACAAATCCTGCTGAAAGTCACAAGGGATAGGGGGAAGTGGAGTGCCATGATCGCCTACGTCCTGAAAGAACACGGCACATAAAAAAAATATCCATAGATGCTAAAATAAACAAAGAAATTGAGTGCATTATTGGAAAGGTTAGTTCTGCCTTTGGTAATCTTTATCACAAGTTTTAGAATGCCCATGATGTTTTGTTAAGAATGAAAATTGATGTGTACAAGTCAGTAGTACTGACATCACGATTCTTTGTTGCAGAATCTTGGACTGTACCAAGACACATCAATCAACTTGATGCCTTTCACACGCATTGCGTACATAATACTTACAACAGAAAACTGGGTGAAGTTCTGATTAAATGCAACGTGACTGGTGCTTGTCTTGCTTCTCATCTATATAAAGGTTTGACTGAGGCCGACTTGAACATCGGGATCGACTGTGTGCAAATATTAAAGCAAGCTGGCAGCATGCTGCTCCTCTCAACGGTAGCCTTATCTACTGCTGTGGCTTCGTCACATGCACTAAAGTAGGCCTTGCTGTCCACTCATGGAAATATGTGGCAACTGATCCTCAACTATTCAAGTGACATGGGTCTACCGCATGTTTCGTCTTTCTAAAAGTCTGCAACACACCCGCAGGCCTTAGGAGAGATATGCATGTCCATAAAAATTGAGCATGTCTTTATTTTACAGATCCCTCATTTCTCATCCACAATGAGAGAAACCATCATATGGTTTGCACCCAGCGGTTACAGTTTCCTGCTTAAACAAAATCATCAGGCCATGTGCATTGTATTTTGTTTCCACTATTTATATATGCAGGCCAATGATGCATTATGGGTAGGTCTATTGTATTATTCTAAAGGTTATTGGGTGGGCAGTAACAGTTATGCTTCAAATTATTCTAGGGGCTGATGAGTGGAAATAATTGTGGATCCGAATGTAATTTTATTTTGTTTGTTAACTCTATTTACTTGTGGTTATGCATGTATTCGTAGTTTGTTAATATGTTTATTGTTTACTTAATTTATTTTTTTATTTTTTATTTATTTGATTTTTATTTATTTGTTTTTAGTTTTGTTCGTTTTTAGTTTTCATAGTAAAAATTTGTTTTTATGTCTGCATTTTGAATTCTTTTATATATATATATAGAGAGAGAGAGAGGGGGAGAAAGCGAGAGAGAAAAAGAGAGAGAAAGAGAGAGAGAGAGATGTATTTAGGTAACAATACTTCATTTTGATCTAAATTCAATTTATGAAATTCCCTGACAAGGTCAGTTTGTTTTTATTTGTAAATATATCCTAAAGACATAAGCTTGAAATTTTGAAGGGCAAAAGAACTACTTCAGCAGAGTAACTATTTATGCCTATTTATGAGAACTATTTTCCAGATTTGGAAAGCAAATACTGAAATATAGAATTAATATCCAACAGAAAGACTGCAATGACTTTTAACAGAATTATGCTGAAAATTCTGACAAACGCAAGTATGGTAAAGTACTATAAAGGTCTTTTCAAACTGGTGAATCAGTTTTATTTTGCATGCCCAGAGTTCGATAGCAAAGATGGAAAGAAAGTAATTTATATACATGCCTAGGAAAGGTGACATAAATCCTCTATGGAGGAGACTGTCTTCATAAATCAAATTCCACCGAGACGTTTTGACATTTAAGCACCATACACAAAAACAAAAAGAAATTGGATTTGTGATCTGACCGCAATGTCCTCATTATGATTTGCTGCAGAACTACCCTGGAAGAAGCAAAAAGAAATGGCCCCAAAATGGCTATGGTACTCCCCTAAAAGAAAATGTGTTGTATAGTGGAATGGACTTTGTCTATTTCCAGCTGCATAATTAAATGGTCTCTTCTATTGCTGGCGTTTTATAAGCTATGGTGTTCATGGGTTTTGTTAATTATAACCTTGCTACTTCCTGAAAATTGCAAACAAAGACTTCTAACATAGATATCCAGTTATGTGTCTTCGTTTTTAACCAAAATAGTACTGTTGTAATATATGGACTCATGACAAGAATGAAACAAATGTATTTGAACATCACTCCTGAAAGTTTTATGCAAAGGATTTTTTGCAAGGTTGTTAGAATTTTAGCTGTTTTTGAGCTAAATGTGGAATTATTATAACTGTTGTAGATGTATACATACAAGGTGAGCCAAAAAAAAAAACCTTACTGAAAATTTCTTATAGCTTTTGTTAATATTAATATATTTGCATGAAACAAAATATATTGTGATCCCTAAAATATTAGAATTTCATTGCTAATTTCTGTTTTTATTTCAGAGAGACAAGTGTAGCCCAGAATGGCAAAATGCCTGACATTGCATGAGCATGCTCAGCTAAGATTCCATTATGAAGTGTTGTAGTCTGTGGTAAAAGTGCAGAGATGGTAGCACAATGTTCATGAATGTTGTGCTTCCATAGATGCCAAAACCATTAGAAATTGTCGTTCAAAGCTGATAAGTGATGAACTAGTATAGGTGTTATGAATAATCAAGAGTGGTCTCCCTTTGTTTTGTTACTCTCCTCTTTGAGAGAGCTATTTCTGTTTACTGGGACTATAAAAGGACACTATACACGAACCTTGTAGTTGTATTCTCAGTTGAATAAAGCTTTCTTTAAGCCTACATCTGCATACTTTTGTCATTACAATAGTTTTAAGGCATGCTATATTTATGGGTTAAAGTGCTCAATATCAGGGATAGAGCATATGTAAATATAAAGCTGGACATTGAAGTCAGCACCCAGTGGCAACAGTCTGTTTCATGCTTAAACACATTGTCCAACAACACTGAAATAGTCATCATTGCCATGATTATGCAATTCTTTTTTATGGAGTATTTCTCATTTAGTGCATGTGGATGAAATATGCTAAGAGAAAGGCATACAAAGTATACAATTGCAAAAAAGATATCAACATTATTAACCAAAATAACAATGACACTAAACTAGATAAAAACAGACTAATACTACCTACTAACTTTATAAAATCGACTATCAAAAACTATTTATTCAATCTAAACAACATCAAAATAATTGCAACCTCATCCAAAATTATTATCATGATCAGAACCAAAAATACCAATAACAATATTAATTCTGAAGCAGATTTATATAAAATAAATTGCCAGAACTGCTCCTCATAATACAATAAGAAGACATGTATATGAACACAAAAGGGATCTTATACACAATAATTTATCAAATGCATTAGGCATGCATAGAAACCAATTCAACCACAACTCTGAACTATTGAATGCTACACTTATTAAAAGAGAAAACAACTTATGTAGACGGAAAATTCTCAAGTGTGCCAGTATTGATTCTTATCAAAATATAAATCTGCCACAATTTTTTCCGATATCATCATTCCTGAAAGAATTACTACTTTCCCAAGACAACATAAATGTATATAAAACTGTTAAAAAAATCAAAAGAAAAGGGTTAAATTCATAACCTCCTGTTGTCTAAAAAAATATATAATACATATTAGGTTGGTGCAAAAATAATGTCGTTTTTTGACTGAAGTTGAACATCAAAAACGACATTATTTTTTGCACCAACCTAATAAATTCAATAGCTCATGTTATGGAAATTTGGGATTCCCAAGACTTCATTGTTGTGATTGTTTGCGGTAAATTTTTCACATGATTTTTTGCGACAAATTTTTTTGTACATATAACAGTTTTTATAATGTGGAAATAAATTATCCAGTAAATGTCACCCATGAATAAAAATACTTGTTTGTATGGAAAATAAGGACCTATGTACATCAAAGTGTCTTTAAATTACGTGGCGACAAAATTATTGTTGAACTTTTCAAAGGTAAGCTCAAATGTTAATGCAATACCTAAATGTAGTAATCAATTTTGAGTTCTTCTGTAGTTTATTGTTGCCTATCTCATACAGCAGCAGTATGTCTTGCAAAAAGAAATCTCCTCCAACAGAGGACCAGATTGCAATCAAAAGAGCCAAAGCTGTGGCAAGGAAAAGACAGTCTTGTGCAAATGAAAACCCAGATCAAACAACAGCCAGAAGAGCTTCCAATGCTGAGAATATGCAAAGTCTTAGGGACTCTCAAACACCTGAACAAGCCAAAGGCCCGATCAAGAGTTCTCCGCAGGTGCTAACTTGAATGGCTTTTAAGCTAGTATATATATATATATATATATATATATCTGTGTGTGTGTGTGTGTGTGTATGTGTTGGTGTGTGTGTGTGGGGTCAAGATACTGAAGGTAACATATAATCAAGCTAAGTGATAAAACTTTTACTTGTATTAAATCTGTGTATGTATGTGTGTGTGTATGTATATATATTTATATATATATATATATATATACTAGCATAAAAGCCGCTCTACTGGGCGGCATTTAAGCTAGCTCCCTCAGAAGGCTCTTGATTAGGCCTTTGGCTTGTCCATGAGTTTGAGAGTCTCTCAGTCTTTGCATATTCTCAGCACTGGACGCTCACCTGGCTACCGATTGATCTGTGTTTTCATTTGCACGGGACTTTCTTTTCTTCGCTGCAGGCTCTTTTGATTGCAATCTGATCCTCTGGCGGAGCTTTCTTTTCTGCTGCCATATATATATATAACTGACATGATGTGGAGCAACTGCATTGAATCAATAGCTGTATCTACTGAAAGGAAAGTTGGGTCATTGATTAGTGCCACAAAATTTTTCTCGTCAGAATCAATCTTGCATATTTATAAATCTATTTGTCCATGCATTGAATACTGTTGCCATATCTGGTCTGGTGCTCCTGCTGTACATCTAGAAATTCTTGACAAAATCCAAAGAAGGGTCTGTAATGTAATTGGACCTGATCAGGCATCTCGACTTCAGTCACTTTCTCACCAATGCCTCAGTTACCTGAATTTAAGCAAGCTTCTAGGTTGGCAACAAGATCTTGCCATTTTACTGTTGTAATAGCTAAATGCAACTGCCACTTCTACTCCAACAGTTACTTTTCATGCACTTCCCACCTGTGGAACTCTTCTGTTTCCTTGCTTCCCTAATAACTAGAATCTTACAAAATTTAAATGTAATGTCAATCACCATGTTCTGTCTTCTTGAACCCAATTCATCTTCTGTCCTTTCCCCAATCCTCCCTAATCTGTAACCCCCTGCATACTAGTGGCATTAATGCTTTGCTTGTTACTAAATTATGTATATATATATATATATATATATATATATATATATATATATATATATATATATATGCAAGACTTTTCGTTAAGACAAATCGAATTCTCCAGTCACTGGTGTGTTTGTCTAAAAATAAATACATCTATATTCACCTTCATCCCTGCTGTGTGCCAATGGCTTAGGGGTAAAATCTCCAACTGATACCAAATTAGCCCGGCTTGGAGTGACATCATTATGTGCCCTAAGCACTTCAGAGATAGTTGATTGCGAGGTTATAGCAATTTCTGCAATTTCTCTCATAGACTTGCCTGCTTTTGAGAGGGCAATAATAGATACCTTAAGTGGTTCTGATGCGTGTTTGTACCCTTTCATCTGGTTAGTGACTTGAGTGGCTATTTCAAGCTGTTTTTATACTGTATGAGGCTTTCTGGAATATTCTGGAATACTCTAGATTTAATTTAAGCTGTTCTAGAATTCTCTAGAATATTGTTCTGAGTGTATTGTAAAATAGTTTTCAATATATTGTCAAAAGCTCTTTAAATTTACCAGTTTAATAATTAGAATGCGATATCTGAGTCACTTTTTTTGCACAGAGTTTTTTTTCATGAATCTCATTTATATCCAAATTTATAATTATCAATAGAATACCTTAGGGTGAATAAACTTTTTTTCCTAGGTGGTCGGGAAGGCGTCTTTATATTAGTAAGATTAAAAATTATTTTAACCCCAAAAACAATAGACAAAAAATATTTTTAGTAAAAAAAATCAGGTGAGTCACTTTTATCAAACAGCACTGTATATCTATATATATATTGTATTTATTTTTAGAAACATTCGCCTAATAGAAGGCACAAAAGACACTCAATTTGGAGGGTTACTGAATTAGGTTGCTATATGGATGTAAGGGAAGGAAATACTGATTGTGTAGGATAGATGACAATTGACTCGAGATTTGAAGAGGCTAAGATTGTAGTGATTGGGAAATATTCTCTCAAAAGTCTGTTTCAAACAAAATATAGAACTTTTTCAACATCATTTGGATTGATTCTCATTGGTTAGTCATATATCTTGACCTCTAAAACTGTAGATAATTCTATACACAGAGTGTCATAGGTAAATTGTCACCATTTTATATTTTTAATTTTATGCACGTGCATTTTTTGTTTGTTTTTGATTTTGTCAACTGCACAGTACTGTAGAGCACTATGGTGCAAATCACTCCACCAGAAATTTGGAAACGGCATGCTATACTACTTAGATGACTCTAATGGTGATTACGAAGGTACGGTATCATGGAAAACTCATTCTGATAAGAAAAGAACTCCTGAATTTGTTGGTGAGGGCCTCAAACTCAACACAGAGGCCTACATCAAGTCCCTTGAGGAGGTAGTTCTGCCCTGGGTCAAGAGGGTGGTTGCTGGAAGACCCTGTCTGGCAACAGGACTCTACACCATGCTACACAAGCAAGAAAACCCAGTCATGGCTGTCAGACAATTTCTACAAACACATCACCCTTTACATCTGGCCACCTAACTCCCTAGGCTGCAACCTCCATGATTATAATGTGTTGGGCGCAGTGCTTGGGAAAATTTCTTAGAAATGTTTTCGTTTTGGCTGTCCAACCACAGGAAAATTTTCACTTAAGTTTTTGGTCTCTCTGCATCTGGTTGGTGACTGGTGCCCTCTTTGGTGTTCTCTTCTTGATGACAGATGCCTTCTTTGATGTTGATGACCTGCCTGGAAATTTTTCTCGCATCTACTGACCTGACCTCTATTTATTTTAAAAATTTGGCTCACCTCTGAACCACTATTCGGGATGTTGTTAGAGCTTGAGACCATGTCCCTCATTGGTCAATATATACAAAAAAATAATTTTCCCTAAACTGGAAATGGATCCGTCACAAATTTTGGCAGCTTTCATAAAAATACACTTCTCTAAAAAAATGTGTCAAAAAATAACCGAGAATATACATTTATAACAGGCTAACATATCTAAAATAATAAAATTAAAATTTTTATACATTTCATCGGTGATTTGCTATATAAATGCAATGAAAATGCACCCTTTTTGGAGCAAATTGTGGCAGGTGATGAGAAATGGATCATTTACAACAATGTTCAGTGAAAAAGATCCTGGGGTAAGCGACATGAGCCAACTTTAGCCACCTCAAAAGCAGGTCTTCATCCTAAGAAAGTCATGTGGTGCATCAGGTGGGATTAGAAATGAATCCTGTATTATGAGCTTCTACCAATTGATTCTAAAAAGTATTGCTTGCAACTGGAAGAATTAATGGCAGCAATTCAAGAAAAACACCCATAATTGGTGAACAGAAAAGGTATTGTTTTCCATCAGGATAGTGCCAGACTTCACGCTTCTTTGGTACACCAAGAAAAAATTGTTGCATCTTGGATGGGATGTTATCACCCCCTCCATATTCATCAGACAATGCTCCTTCAGATTTTCATTTATCCAGGTCCTTGCAAAAAATTCTCAATTGTGAAAATTTTAATTCTTTGGATGACATGAAAAAACTACCTCAATGAGAAACCACTGGAATTCTGGGAAGATAAAAGAAAGAAGTAGAAGGAAGAATGGAAAAAGGTTGTGCAACAAAATAGCTGATATTTAGCTGAATAAATATTTAATGGCATAATTTTCTTTTGTGTTTTAATTTCCCTTACAACTTAACTTTCTGGACAACCCAATATATATGTCTCAGTCACTATCTATCTCATTTTGGTAAGGAAATGGAGATGACTCAATGCTGTAATCTATCTATATATGTTTTAGTGTTCATATCTATCTCACTAGCTCTCTCTCTCTCTCTCTCTCTCTCTATCTATCTATCTATCTATATATATATATATATATATACACATCATATTCTTATATATAAATACATATATATATATATATATATATATATATATATATACATCATATTCTTATATATATATATATATAAGAATATGATGTATAAATTTTGCATATTTAAGAAACAACAAATCCTTTGGTCATTCTTCTTAATAATAACTTAAACTTTTTTTATTATGTTTTCGGATTATTTTATCATGGTATGCGTAATCTTAGCAAATCTGGGGAGGTACCTATCTATCTATCTATCTATCTATCTATCTCAGTCTTCTCTTCAATCTGTTTATATCTATCTTTTTCTGTTTTTTCAATTAATTTGTCCCAAGTAAGGCAATATGCCACTAAGATACTGTGAATGAAAGAGAATGAAACGATTCTAGAAGGAACTGGAAACCCAGTCCTAAACCAGAAACATTGGGTAAACCTCTATTCCTGTTCAAAACATTGGGGAGCTGTGTGAACCAGGTGATAGACAATCCAATCTGTCTATTGGCTCTATGTCAATTAGTTCATTATCTATCTGTCTATCTCTTTTTGTATCTCAGTCACTTTATGTCTACCCCAGCCTGTTCATATCTATCTATCTATCCTACTATCTATCTATCTATCTATCTATCTATCTATCTATCTATCTATCTATCTATCTATCTCTTTTTGTATCTCAGTATCTTTACGTGTATCCCAGTCTGTTCAAATCATATCTATCTATCTATCTATCTATCTATCTATCTATCTATCTATCTCTTTTCGAATCTCAGTCTCTTTATGTCTCTCTCAGTCTGTTTATATCTACCTTTTTTCTGTTTTTTTTTAATCAATTCACACCAAGTAAGGTGATAATGTCACTAAGACGTAAGGGGATACTGGGAATGAAAGAGAATGAAAAGACTTTAGAAGTAACCAGTAACCCAATCCTAAACAGGGAACAAGGGAGTGTGAACCGAGCGATAGATGAACCTATCTATCTACTGGATCTAATGTCAGTCGGTTCATTACATATCTGTCTCAGTCAGTTCATCATCAATCTGTCTCAGTTTGCTAAGGGACTGGAGATGATTCAAATCTGTGGACATGGCACAGTGGATCCCAGCTGTAAAGCTCTAAATGGGTTGAACTAAGAAGTGTATTCATTTTCTATTCATGGAACTAAGGATTATATCCTTACTTTATATATATCTATATGCTTATAGCCAGAAAATGAGTTAACAAGACAGTTGACATTAATAGTGTTGTAACAGAAAGGGATCATCAATTGTAACAGCATTTGGTAGAATATCTCAACATTTTCAAACAAATTGATTCAACAGATACATGTATTTTATGTTTATAGACACAACTAAATATAGCATTTTTCTGAATAGGTGATAAAACGGTGTGTGTATCTGCAATATGGCATGTAGTTTGTTTTGGACTATATGGTTGGTTTATCTGGGGACTAAGAAATATCTCTAGAGGGGAAACAAGACATGTCTTGTCACTACGGAATACTTGGTTTTAAAAGAAAAAAAAAAGGAAAAGAGAGATAGCAATTTTTGTCCTTTCTTTGATATTGCTTATTATGACATCACCTCATGGACATTAAGAAAAGTCAAGGTGGGATAATCCCACAAAGTAACTAGAATTTACAAAATAAATTGTAAATTTACCTTTTAACTGATTACTGAAATAAATTTATAGATTTTACAAGAACTTAATGTATTGGTTATTAAGAAGTAAATATCACAAGCAACAAAAATATTATAATTTGTACAAAATATATCCACTTTTGTGTTTATTTTTTAGAAAATTTTTATCGTCAGAATCCATCTTGCACATTTATGAAACTACCATTTTTCTGTGGATGGAATACTACTTCCATATCTGGTCTGGTGCCCTGAAAAAATTCACAGAAGGGTTGGTAATGCAACAGCTCTTGACCAGGCATCTTGACTTCTGTCACTGTCTCACTGATGTGAAGTGGCTTCCCCTACAAATATTTTCATAGCAACTGTTCTGATGAGCTTTTTTCTCTGGTGCTGTGACAACATGAATTTAAACATGCTGCTTGATTGACATCTTGGTCTCACCATTTTACTGTTGAACTAGCTAGACGCAACTGTCACTTTACCAATTTCTTTTCTCTCACTTCCATCTGTGGAAATCCCTTCCGATATTTGCTTCCCTGCAAAAATACAATCTTCAAAAATTTAAATACAGCATCAGTTGCCATCTTCTATCTTTTTTTAACCTTGTTCATCACTTCTCTTTACTAAAGTCTCCTCACTCTCTTTCACTCTCTGTAATACCATGCATCCTAGTGACATTAATGCTTTGCTTGGGGTGAAATGGTTTAAAAAAAAACAACCGATTACTCTTGTACTAATTGTGAAGAAGTTGTAGTGGAAAGGAGTTGCCAAATTTTAACAACATTTGACTGAAAGTCTTTTTTCAAAATTTAGCATATACATAATTTTTTTTATATTTATTTACAGAACCGTGTGTAACAAGGAGAGAAATAAATATTTATGTGATTAATTGTTGTGGTGGTGCTGTTATCATTGTCACATGAAGCTTTTTTCCTCACACACAGGTTTTATTTCTCTTTCCAACCTGAAGACGCCTACCAGGTTTACTGTAAAAAATTTTCCACTTATCTCATTATCTCCACATTTAATTCCTTAAACACAAAATATATGCTTCCGAATGAAACACTGGGTGACAAAAAATAATCTTATAAGGATTTAAGGGAGATAATTCACTTCACAGAATTGAACTGGTAAATGAAAACTAAAAGAACACTTATATTTAACATCAAGAAGAGACCATTGAAATTTCTAGTGCACATAATGAGGAAAGAATGATTGGAAAATTTGATACTCACAGGAGAGATTGAAAGCAAAGAAGGATAGATGAAAGCAATGCATAACCTACCTAGCAAGTTTTAGAGAAAATGGAAACAAAAAGGACACTTATACATAACATCAGAAAGAGTGAGTTGATATTTCTAGGGTACATAATGAGGAAAGAATGATTGGAAAATTTGATACTCACAGGAGAGATTGAAAGCAAAGAAGGATAGATGAAAGCAATGCATAACCTACCTAGCAAGTTTTAGAGAAAATGGAAACAAAAAGGACACTTATACATAACATCAGAAAGAGTGAGTTGATATTTCTAGGGTACATAATGAGGAAAGAAGGATTGGAAAATTTGATACTCACAGGAGAGATTGAAAGCAAAGAAGGATAGATGAAAGCAATGCATAACCTACCTAGCAAGTTTTAGAGAAAATGGAAACAAAAAGGACACTTATACATAACATCAGAAAGAGTGAGTTGATATTTCTAGGGTACATAATGAGGAAAGAAGGATTGGAAAATTTGATACTCACAGGATAGATTGAAAGCAAAGAAGGATAGATGAAAGCAATGCATAACCTACCTAGCAAGTTTTAGAGAAAATGGAAACAAAAAGGACACTTATAGATAACATCAGAAAGAGTGAGTTGATATTTATAGGGTACATAATGAGGAAAGAGGGCTTGGAAAATTTGATATTCACAGGACAGATTGAGGACAAAGAGTGAAATGGGAAAACAACGCATAACCTACTTAGCAAGTTTTAGAGAAAATTTCTAGGTCACATAATATGGAAAGAGGGTTTAGAAAATTTGATACTCACAGAACAGTTTGACAGCAAGACAGACAGAAGAAATTAACGCAACCTACCTAAACAAACTTGAGTTAATTTAGTCATAAAGAATTAATTTAAAAAAAAAATAAAGTTGGATCGACAGCGTAAATATTTGTTTGAAAATCGTCCACTCCACCATTAGTCACATGAACTACCGAGTGCGCATGCTCAATTGTCTGGATGTCATGGAAAGCAAAGATTTGCTTAAGTGACATGTTTACAGCTTTTTTTCTTTCTTTTTTTTAAATAAGAAATCATTTATTGAACAAAGTAACTAATAATAACAAAACAAAAGTCATTGAAACAAACCAAGTTCAGTCGACCATTGATGACAATTCCAGAACAACGTAACTATAAACAATTTTTTCTATTCTCTGCCAGCCGCTATGATGGAGAAAGCATTACCTCTAACCATCGCCAGTGAGACACGTTGCAAGAGCCACTCCATTTCGCGAGGCTCGTTCCTTAATCGAGACGCAATCGCGCCAATCCTCCGAAGGAACGCCATCGAACGAGGGCCAATAACCCCTGAAGTCTCCACTGCCACAGGAGTAAAAAAAAATCTATCAGCAAGAGAAGAATATTTAACTATTTTTTTTTATCTCTGCGTCTCGTGCGACGGACCCCGGCTCAACCGCGGACCTGATCAAATTACCGGCCGAAAATGTATCCGCACAGGTCGCATCCCAAATCAACGACTTACCCATTTTAAAAGGGAAGATGGTAATGCTATCCGGCCGCTTTCCATCACCACGGTCGAGGCCTACGGGTTCGATTTGGGAAGGGAACCCAGCTGCATCCTAACCTCTTTTGATGATGTTGTTAATTGCTGCATGCCGTGGAAAGTGGCGGGCACTACGACGACAGGAGAGAGGATGCAAACCAAACTCATCGATGGAGGCTCCATATCTGCATCTGTGACGCTCACATAATTTGAGACCAAGATGGATCGCGACTCCGACCCGAGTGCACTCATCATCTAGAAGGGTACCGGTAAATGAAGAGGGCACTGCGTTGAGCCAGGCGCCACTACTCGGTTGTGAAGCAGATAGTAGACAGGCGAGGCGATGCTGATCCAGATAGAGCCTCAAATTAGTAAAATTGGCCTTGCATTTTATTTTATCCCAGCTTTTTTGTTTTGATGTGTCTAGTGAGATAGAAAGTAATTCTTGGGTCCAGACGCTGCAAGCTTGTTCGAAAGAACTACCCGAGAAACACTGAGATTATCCACTGAGTATCTCATCAATTTATTCGCGACTGGACGAAAGTGAAGAAAGATATGCTGGAAGGGCCAAACCTACCGCTGATCGAAGGCCCAGGCCTCCGAAACTCAAAGGGAGCTTTGCATGACTCCAGGCTGTGTCGTCGAAATTGACGTTGCAAATTAGCTCCGCGCATCTCTTAACTGTAATATCTATCTCATTTAAGAAATCCTGTTCGAGGTAGCAAGGGTCACTTCGGAGAGTGTAGAGGAAACTCGGTAACGAAAAACTATTCTTCAAGAGGAAGAGGGCTGGATGTGCATCAATTAGTTGCAATTTCTCAATCATTCTTGTTAGAATGACATGTTTAGTATCCAAACGCTCTCGAATGGCCATTGAAAAGACTGGAGAACCAAGAATGTGTAATTCCTCCTTAGGTATTATTTTTATATCCTCAAGGATGAGTCTGATATCCTGGATAGCACTCTCGAAATCATCTGCATTATAATTCAAGTTTATTATCTCTGACTTGGACGAGTTAATCTCAAGTCCAAGTAGCGATAAAGCAGGAATAACACGTCGGAGGTCAGCAGCTACGGCCTCGACAGATCCTCCCATCGTTGCATCGTCAAGATACCATATATTGAAAGGAGAAGCGATGGAACGAGCTACAGCCATCGCAAATAGTAGCGGGCCAAGTGGATCACCTTGATGGATTCCAGTAGCAGAAGAGATAATATTATCGGAGGCGATCAACATACTTGGATGACTATACGAAAGATGAGCCAGTTTAAATATGGAAGGAGTCCGTTGATGGCAAACTTCCAGGTCATGATCCCTTCTGATGCTATTGAAAGCGTTTTTCATATCCAATTTTAATAAGATACTGGGGGAAACAGCTGATGTATTCTCGAAAAATGATCTTGTGGCATGAACCGCTGCTTCACATCCGACCTGTATGCCTACCCCGAGCTGGACAGGTCGCAATTCATGCCTTATCTCCTTCATAACAACTCTACAAGCAATTTTTGCCGCGAGTCGACGAAAAATGTTACCAACAGCGATAGGGCAGATACCTCCATCTTTTTTTTAAAAGCCGTTAAGTTGGCTGAAAATATTAAGTCGCAAGCATGTTGGGGTATCTCAGTTCGGAGAAGGGTATTAATAAGAGCTGTTATGGATGTTTTCAAATGTTCACCAGTTTCGGCAGTGTGGGCAGAAATTAAGTCCTTGATGTGACCAGGTCGAAGGCCGTCCACACCTCCACCGCTGCTTCCCGAGAAAAACTTCAGAGCGGCAAACTTCGCTTCCTTTGAGATTCCAATATTTGAAACATTGTTTTCCATCTGAACAAATCTGACATCTGATGGTGGCGCAGGGTGTTTCCGACGGATCGCTGTGAGAACTTCTGGTGTAGTAGCTAGTATAGTATCGGATGAGGCCAATACTCTAACTGCAGCTGAGACATCGCCCTCGATCAACTTAGCATTGACGAGAGCACGGAGTCTCTTAGAATCGTCGACTGTAGATGAATGATGAAATCTATTAGGATTAGAAAAAGTAGAAAATTCGGTGACATTTATTTTAGACGAATTGAATGAAGAAATATTATTTTTCATAATAGATCAGACAGATGACGTAGGGTCCTTACTCCTTATTGTAAGGAATGCCGAGTGTTGCGAAAGAGAAAAGGTGATCCCAGTCAAGCGAGCTGTTCGAGTTAAGTGCCTGGTCTATGGCAGTAGCCAAGGCATCGGCTGCCGGGATTCTGACAGATTTAGGGATTTTTAAAGGCACCTTCCGGATTTGCCTAAGGAGTGAAGTTGCCCTCAAAACTTCACTGGCATCTCTTTGGGTTGGTTCATTATGTTGATGGATCACACTATCTTGTAGAGCTGAGAGAGACAGACAATGTGAACAACTCCAAACAACCAGAGACGCTGAAGCATTTCTAGTCAATCCCACGCAAGATAAATGAAAAGACCGTTGACAATTTGAACAAATTCTTATTCTTTTACGCTTATTAATGCTGCCACAAGAAAAGCAACGATCATTTCAGCAAAAAAGAAGGAAGAGACATTTTTCTTCCCTCCTTATTCCCAAAATTAATGTAAAACGTTTTTCTGTTAATTCTTGTAATCTCCGTTTGACATTAATTTCATTTTTTCCTTCCAAATCAAATCTTCGAAAAAAAAATAATGTCTTGAATTACAAAAACCTTTATAATAATGTTTAAAGTTTTCAGCTATTAATTCAATAATAATTATTCCATTTACTATCCAAATCCGTATTTAACTTAAATAATACTTAATCCGACATTTTTACATTCTTAAAAATCCGTTGAAATCAGCAGAGCTTTGAAAAACACGTCTTCTCCCTTCTAATTCCAAGCGTTTTTAATGGATGACAGAACAAGATTTAGGAAAGATCATAAGAAGGCAAAATTTATTAAAAGCTAGAAATGGAGGAGAGCCATGATCACCAATGTCCCAAAGGCACATGGCATGTAGAAGAAAAAGGGGTTCTGAAATTTAATTTAAGTTAAATCTATAGATGTCATGAATTAATCAAACCTTGTAGTAGAATTTTCTAATAATAGATCTACAGTGTAACCCGGATATAAGAGAAACCCGGATATAAGAGAGATTTTCTCCGGTCCCAAATTAAAGCCATACTTACCTAAACAAAATAGACCAAACCCGGATGTAAGAGAAACCCGGATATAAGAGACTTCGTCTCCAGTCCAGACAACTCTCTTATATCCGGGTTACACTGTACAACCTAATCAAAGGCTTACAGTTATATCATGTTGACACACCGGTTCTTATATGATCACTGAAGTTAAGCAATGTTGAACCTTGTCTTTGCTGTAAGTTTGGATGTGCAGGTGGCTTGGAGAAGGATAGGATGTTGAGGAGAACCATGATCTTGAAGACAGAAGGAAGATCAGATACCATGTAAATCTTTTTTTAGTTGTTATTTTTATTTATGAATGATTTTGATTACTGTTTCTAAACGTTTGCAATTTTTTTCTGGGAGGAGCTTCTTACTTTTTTTTTTTTGCCTTTGACCTTTCCACCTGCAACCCCTCTTTGCATCATACATCATGTGACAGGGCTTCTTTATTTTGCTGTATCTTAAATAGATTTCAACTCTGACTGGTCACTCAAAGTTTACAGTTGTGACAGATTTGATTTCTCTGATAATCCGTTATCGGAAGAAGAGACTAAGCTTGGAAGTGCAGTTTCTGACTCAATATCCTTTGTTAAGTAAATCAAAAACAGTTAATTCAGTATGAAGGTCAGAGGCAAACAGACGGATGAACTGATGCTGAGATCAGACCATTCCTTAGATGGAAAGATTATCAAGTCAAAAGAATACACAGAAAGCACTTGCTCACCCTCACACACACATACACACTCTCATGCACACAAATAGCGCACATACAAATATAAATATCAAATAAATGTTTACATATTCACACAGGGATAAATTTTATTATACATGCATTTATACGCCTAAAATTAAATTGCTTTCAGTTTGTGACTTTAAAAGCTTGTACAATTATAAAGAGATGAAATATCTCTTTTCTATCTTGTGTTTCTCCAAATAATATATATATGTGTGTGTATTTGTGGATATATATATATATATATATGCATATATTTTTTATTACTTCATATGTTATTTTTAGTGGATGCCAGATTTTGAAATAGGCATCATGATTTATTATCTTTTAACAGTATGTATTAAGTCTATGAGCCCGTGTGCTCGAGAAAACTTAACAAAGAAAATGTACTCTCCGGAATGTCAAATTAAAAATAAATACATTAATTCTTTATATAGGGTGTGTCCTATAATAATGGGACACATTTTAAATGCAAGTGTCTAGGTTTATAAAAATGACACAGAGTACCAAATATATTTATTACATAACTGATATAAAATTGTTCAACAGATTTGAATATTACATCCCTATATAGAGAGATATATGTACATGAAAAAAAATGTCTGGTAACTTTTACCCAAGTATGCCTATTTACTAGGGTGGCTAACCAGTCGCTATTGCAGACCCCTGCTCAGGTACATTTGTGTATGTTCAAAACCCACTGAACACATCTGCGGTATATGCTGCAACTATACTGAATGGACCTCAGTTACAATTTTTGGGAGAGAGCGCGTTATCTATTGTGATCAACAGTTTGATTAAGGTCAGCACACTCAAACCCTCGGTCATGATGACTTGTAATTCATACTAGAATAACCATCATTTGTCCGCTAAAGAATTCTGGCAACCTAATTTTACTCACAAGTCAAATTGTGTCAAAGGGTGCCGCATGCTGGGATCACGACCCCCAGGCCAATAACATTAAGAAGTCACCTCCCAGACAAATCGAGCATGGTAAGATTCAAAACTGAGTCTCATGGCCAAAAAGCAAACATTCTAACCACTTGGTCACATTCCCATGCAAATATATACATATATATATATATATATATATATATATATATATATATATATAGCATGACTCTCATACACAATGCAATCGTCAGGTGCTGAGTATAGACTGGCTGTAGCATTGAGCACTGTTTTATTAATACTAGCGCTATAATGCGATATATTATATATTTCTGGGGCTGGGATTATTTTTATATAGCAAGAATTCAGAAATGTTTAGGTGGGTAGACAAAATAAAATACTTTAAAAAAAATAAATGGTGCATCTATTCAAATATGTGTATCTGCTAAAATTAATATCTAAAATAATAAAAATAGGTACATATATATATAAAGAAATATAGTCTTAACGTGTGCTATATTTATGGGATAAAGTGCTCAATATCAGAGATAGAGCATGTGTAAATATAAAAGTGAACATAGAAGTCAACACTTAGAGGCGACAGTCTGTTTCATGCTAGATGACCTCTAAGTGTTGAATTCTATGTTCACTTTTATACATATATATATATATATATATATATATATATATATATATATATATATATATATATATATATATAATCAAACAGGTTTGGTTAAATAATTTAGGCATATAGTATTGATTTATTTTGGTTGTGATCCTTTCAAGTTCATGTATTAATTTTTTGGTAGCCTTAGAAAATTGATTAAGAGAAATACCAAAATTTTCTTTGAAATATTTTTATTTTCCCACGTACTTTCAATCTGGTCTGAGATCATCTTCAGGGCGTTAAATTGTCTGTGAATGTGTATATGTATTTCTGTAAATTCAAAATATCATAACTCTTTTACTGCATTATGCAGCATTCTAGATTTCAAGTTTTTTCCACAGTATAAGAGAAGTAACTTTTTTAATTACATTATTCTCATATATATATATAGAGAATATGAGAAAATTCAAAAATTAGAGAATATGAGAAAATTCAAAAGAAAATATGTAAGACTATGTTGTCTTTAACATTCAACACTACATGTTTGAAAGAAAAGTTGCTGCCAAATTACACATATATATATATATATATATATATATCAATTATGTGGTGTGTGTTCAATTTATATAACGTAAATAATTCATACAAAAAGCAGATAATGAAGTTAATGATATGGCAAGAATCACTCTCGCAAACAATATTTAATAATAAAATACAATTAACCTCAAATCTGTTAATGAATGGTATGATCCTTGTTTATAAAACCGGAATTTATAAACAAGGACCATACCATTCATTAACGGATTTGAGGTTAATTGTATTTTATTATTAAATATTGTTTGCGAGAGTGATTCTTGCCATATCATTAACTTCATTATCTGCTTTTCGTATAAATGATTTATGTTATATATATATATATATATATATATATATATATATATGTATATTACATGAATCATTCATACAAGAAGCAGATAGTGAAGTTAATGATATAAATGGCAAGAATCACTCTCGCAAAAAACTTTTAATAAAATACATTAACCTCGAACCCGTTGATGAATGTTATGATCCCTGTTTATAAATTCCAGTTGTATATTGTCTTTTTTTTTGCCATTTATATCATTAACTTCACCATCTGCTTTTTGTATGAATGATTCATTTAATGTAAATTGAACTGTGCCACATACTTGATATATATATATATATATATATATATAATTTTTTGTTGCTACAAACATTTAAGATCTTTGTTGACATTATTTATTTTGTGATTTAATTCTCTTATAGGATTTTTAGTTTTTGCTTATTATTATTTTTATGTAATTTAGATGTATTTTCAACTAATACCTGCCTAAACTGTGAGTGTGGACATGAGTGTTCCTTTAAATGCTGTGAGATTTTATATATTAAGAACAATATTGGAGAAAATGTATGACAAAGTTGAAAATGTTTACTTGTGATGCCTTTCATCCTTGAAGACTTCATTTAGTCCAATGAAATCCTGAAGGACAAATCTTCCACTTTGTCATATATATATATATATATATATATATATATATATATATATATGATTGACTCTCCCATCAAATTTGACGTATGAGGGTCAGGCAGATCAGTTCCTAGAAACTGAGAGCCCAACCCTGACACATGAGATTTGATTATAGTGGTGAAGGTTTCGTGCAGGACCATGCACACTTTTTGGAGGGACGAATACAGGGACCTGGTGCAACGGATGCCACAAGGTCCCCAAACGACCCTCTGCAGGTTTTGAATTCAGAGTTGTCCTTCTCCTAGACCAGTTGCCATCCAAGACTATAGAACCCAGTCTGTCCTGCTATTTACCCATAGTTGGAGGGAGAAGAAGAGGAGTCACACCTTTCCCAAGGGTATTAGCACGTAAGTGAATGTAATGGAATTCGAACTTGTCTCTCCTGTCCCTCAATCCAAGCCGTTCTCCATTACTCCACCGTGCCTATATATGTATATATATATATATATGTATATATATATTGGCAGTGAAAAGTTTTTGTGAACAATGAAAACCTTGCCTTTCACAGAAATTTGTTGGTCAGCCAAGATGGAAATAAATTTGCAAGCCTACATGAAATCCTCTTTGATATAAAATGAGGAGAAAAATTAAATTAATCAGAAGAATGTCTGCAGTCATGTGAAAGTTTTCATTTCACTTCCTTGCAACCAGTTTTGAAGTACTTGCCAGTATAAAATTACTCACCAATTATATTATTGGCCTCTAACCAGCATATGACACTTCAAATAATTTTCTCTCAACAATCCAAGAAAGATAAAAATTTCAATCTGTCTCTCTTCATCTATTTTTGAATGTATGCAAACCATATATCTCTTCAATGAGCAACAATAAACATATTTTAATATTATTTTGTGTCAGATCATTTATCTGTTGTATAAACATTTTCTCTTCATGACAATACATTAAAACTACAGACTTTAAGAATTCTGATTTATTTTCCTGAAGCAAGATACTAACACCACTTCAAGCATATAAATTTGCAAATAAATTTCTTATCTTGTTTTGTTAAAATTATCCACGTGTTTCCTTGTCAGTATCAGCTTTCGCAATCTTCTTGGGTAAATCAATTGCTCATTTTAACCCCTAGATCCATTTAACTATAATATCAACTCTTACCAAGGTCTAACATCACAGTGTGGGAAAAACTGGCTGGTTATGTTCAATGGCTCAAAATCCAGACTAGTTACATTCCATCATTGCCAGTCAGACCCTGAAGTCTACCTCAAGTGGCTTTTGTGCTTCGTGCATCACCATAAAAATATATATATTATGGCATATTTTATCTTTTAACTCAAATTATGATGATATTGTAAACTTTTCATGATATACTTATATAGTATTAACCCTTCATAGTACTTCTGGTACTATGTATCCCAGTACTACCTATTTTATAGATGGATTATCGCCGACTAAACTGGTACCCCCACAGATTTTTTTTTTCTTTAAGGAGGGTGGCTAGTCATCCTGCAGGATTAAATAAAAGACCTGTTTAAAAGGTGGAAGAAGATTTTGCTCAATGGCCATCTAGCACAATGATCCTGGGAGTCTTGGACTCCACAGGGTTTTTCCCCCCAGCCATTGGCTAAGAGAAGGACACTCTGTAAAGCCTACAACCTGGAGACTTCCCTGTCATCGTCCCAACTTGCTAGATGACTGATTGAATCCTGGGTGTAAAGGGTGGGGCAGACCTGAGGGAAATGTTCACGTCTACCAATCATTCCAAGCCCTGTAGTGATGGGAGAGGGATAAAAATAGCAAGTGGTGGATGACACTGGAAGTCGCAGTCCCAATCTTGCATGCTGGCAGGTTAGGACATTGGTCGTCTGATGTTGACCAGGAGATGACAACATTGTTCGGCTGTACCCTGATTGACCAAGTAGCCTTCTCTAGGGACAGCACTGCTTCTCCATATGGAGAGAGGCCTAGAAAAGGTGGCCTAAACAAAGCTCATCTCCTACAATACCTAGTTGGCTAACTGTGATCAATGGGTCTCTTCTCATATCATCAAACGTCAGTAAAGAAAAGGTTCACATCCACCCTGTAAAAGTATCAAAGGGCTACATGTAGCATGCTGGAACATCAGAACCATGCTGGACATACCTGACAGTGGTTGAACAGAACGTCACTCTGCTCTAATTGCAAATGAACTGTCAAGACTAAATGTCGATATTGCCGCTTTCAGTGAAGTCTGTTTCCCAGAGGAAGGCAGCTGGATATGCCCTCTACTGGTCTGGCAATTTAGCAGTAGAGAATCATCTTTCAGGTGTAGGCTTCATGATCAGGGATTCCATTGCCTCCAAGCTTGAAAACCTGCCAAAAGATTATTCTGATTGCATCATCTCTATGAGTAATCTTCAATGTGCCACACTAATTAGTAAGTATTCCCCAACTTTACGAGCAGATCCTGTGAGAAAAGATAAATTTTAATCAGATCAGCACAGCCTATTATGAGACACCCCTGCAGATGATAAGGTCATAATACTTGGCAATTTCAATGTCAAAGTGGGTCAAGATTTTGTGGCCTGGAAGGGAGTGCTTGGGAGACATGGTGTTGGTAACTGTAATGACAACAGATGCTTGCTACTAGAGTTCTGCGCAGAGCCTTAGCTGGTCAACACGAACACCATATTCTAACAGAAAAACTGATTAAAAACAGCCTGGATGCCTTCTTGGTCTAAACATTGACACCTCATTGACGATGTCAAAAGACACCATGCTCACAAAAGTGATGCCCAGTGCAGAATGTCATACAGCTTCAATTTACCGGAAGTCGCTTATTTTTTTTTTTATTTATGTCAAATTATTTTGCTTGTTTTCTTGTTTGTTTGTTTTTTTTTTAAATTTTTATTTTTATTTTTATCTTATATATTTATTCCGGTAAAAATTTCACATAAATAAATAAACAAATAAGCGTAAAAGTAACCGCCAAAATAGACTACCCATAATGCACCACTGACCCTTATATATAAATAGCCGAGAAAAATAACAGCACTAGTTGCCTGACGATTGCACTAGCATGAAACAGACTGTCGCCTCTGAGTGCTAACTTCCATGTCCACTTTTATATTTACACACGCTCTATCTCTGATATTGAGCACTT
>OZ038489.1:41423820-41476320 GCA_964036315.1 Acanthosepion esculentum | reverse complement strand
GAATGAAACAGTGGCCAATGAACAGTTTTAAATGGTTTACGCAGAATGATAGATAGAAAGAGATTATGTCATATAGAGAGAATGAAACAGAGGCCAATGAACAGTTTTAAAAGGTTTACACAGAATGATAGAAAGAGATTATGTCATATAGAGAGAATGAAACAGTGGCCAATGAACAGTTTTAAAAGGTTTACACAGAATGATAGATAGAAAGAGATTATGTCATATAGAGAGAATGAAACAGTGGCCAATGAACAGTTTTAAAAGGTTTACACAGAATGATAGATAGAAAGAGATTATGTCATATAGAGAGAATGAAACAGAAGCCAATGAACAGTTTTAAAAAGTTTACACAGAATGATAGATAGAAAGAGATTATATCATATAGAGAGAATGAAACAGAGGCCAATGAACAGTTTTAAAAGGTTTACACAGAATGATAGAAAGAGATTATGTCACATACAGAGAATGAAACAGAGGCCAATGAACAGTTTTAAAAGGTTTATTACGAATGATAGAAAGAGATTATATCATATAGAGAGAATGAAACAGAGGCCAATGAACAGTTTTAAAAGGTTTACACAGAATGATAGATAGAAAGAGATTATGTCATATAGAGAGAATGAAACAGTGGCAATCAACAGTTTTAAATGGTTTACACAGAATGATAGATAGAAAGAGATTATGTCATATAGAAAGAATGAAACAGTGGCCAATGAACAGTTCTAAAAGGTTTACACAGAATGATAGAAAGAGATTATGTCATATAGAGAGAATGAAAGAGAGGCCAATGAACAGTTTTAAAAGGTTTACACAGAATGATAGATAGAAAGAGATTATGTCATATAGAGAGAATGAAACAGTGGCCAATGAACAGTTTTAAAAGGTTTACACAGAATGATAGATAGAAAGAGATTATGTCATATAGAGAGAATGAAACAGTGGCCAATGAACAGTTTTAAAAGGTTTACACAGAATGATAGATAGAAAGAGATTATGTCATATAGAGAGAATGAAACAGAAGCCAATGAACAGTTTTAAAAGGTTTACACAGAATGATAGATAGAAAGAGATTATGTCATATAGAGAGAATGAAACAGAGGCCAATGAACAGTTTTAAAAGGTTTACACAGAAAGATAGAAAGAGATTATGTCATATAGAGAGAATGAAACAGTGGCCAATGAACAGTTTTAAAAGGTTTACACAGAATGATAGATAGAAAGAGATTATGTCATATAGAGAGAATGAAACAGTGGCCAATGAACAGTTTTAAAAGGTTTACACAGAATGATAGATAGAAAGAGATTATGTCATATAGAGAGAATGAAACAGAAGCCAATGAACAGTTTTAAAAGGTTTACACAGAATGATAGATAGAAAGAGATTATGTCATATAGAGAGAATAAAAGAGAGGCCAATGAACAGTTTTAAAAGGTTTACACAGAATGATAGAAAGAGATTATGTCATATAGAGAGAATGAAACAGTGGCCAATGAACAGTTTTAAAAGGTTTACACAGATGATAGAAAGAGATTATGTCATATAGAGAGAATGAAACAGAGGCCAATGAACAGTTTTAAAAGGTTTACACAGAATGATAGAAAGAGATTATGTCACATACAGATAATGAAACAGAGGCCAATGAACAGATTTAAAAGGTTTACAACGAATGATAGAAAGATATTATGTCATATAGAGAGAATGAAAGAGAGGCCAATGAACAGTTTTAAAAGGTTTACACAGAATGATAGATAGAAAGAGATTATGTCATATAGAGAGAATGAAACAGTGGCCAATGAACAGTTTTAAAAGGTTTACACAGAATGATAGATAGAAAGAGATTATGTCATATAGAGAGAATGAAACAGTGGCCAATGAACAGTTTTAAAAGGTTTACAAAGAATGATAGATAGAAAGAGATTATGTCATATAGAGAGAATGAAACAGAAGCCAATGAACAGTTTTAAAAGGTTTACACAGAATGATAGATAGAAAGAGATTATGTCATATAGAGAGAATGAAACAGTGGCCAATGAACAGTTTTAAAAGGTTTACACAGAATGATAGAAAGAGATTATGTCATATAGAGAGAATGAAACAGAGGCCAATGAACAGTTTTAAAAGGTTTACACAGAATGATATGAAGATATTATGTCATATAGAGAGAATGAAACAGTGGCCAATGAACAGTTTTAAATGGTTTACGCAGAATGATAGATCGAAAGAGATTATGTCATATAGAGAGAATGAAACAGAGGCCAATGAACAGTTTTAAAAGGTTTACACAGAATGATAGAAAGAGATTATGTCATGTAGAGAGAATGAAACAGTGGCCAATGAACAGTTTTAAAAGGTTTACACATAATGATAGATAGAAAGAGATTATGTCATATAGAGAGAATGAAACAGTGGCCAATGAACAGTTTTAAAAGATTTACACAGAATGATAGATAGAAAGAGATTATGTCATATAGAGAGAATGAAACAGAAGCCAATGAACAGTTTTAAAAAGTTTACACAGAATGATAGATAGAAAGAGATTATATCATATAGAGAGAATGAAACAGTGGCCAATGAACAGTTTTAAAAGGTTTACACAGAATGATAGAAAGAGATTATGTCACATACAGAGAATGAAACAGAGGCCAATGAACAGTTTTAAAAGGTTTATGACGAATGATAGAAAGAGATTATATCATATAGAGAGAATGAAACAGAGGCCAATGAACAGTTTTAAAAGGTTTACACGGAATGATAGATAGAAAGAGATTATGTCATATAGAGAGAATGAAACAGTGGCCAATCAACAGTTTTAAATGGTTTACACAGAATGATAGATAGAAAGAGATTATGTCATATAGAGAGAATGAAACAGTGGCCAATGAACAGTTCTAAAAGGTTTACACAGAATGATAGAAAGAGATTATGTCATATAGAGAGAATGAAAGAGAGGCCAATGAACAGTTTTAAAAGGTTTACACAGAATGATAGATAGAAAGAGATTATGTCATATAGAGAGAATGAAACAGAAGCCAATGAACAGTTTTAAAAGGTTTACACAGAATGATAGATAGAAAGAGATTATGTCATATAGAGAGAATGAAACAGTGGCCAATGAACAGTTTTAAAAGGTTTACACAGAATGATAGATAGAAAGAGATTATGTCATATAGAGAGAATGAAACAGTGGCCAATGAACAGTTTTAAAAGGTTTACACAGAATGATAGATAGAAAGAGATTATGTCATATAGAGAGAATGAAACAGTGGCCAATGAACAGTTTTAAATGGTTTACACAGAATGGTAGATAGAAAGAGATTATGTCACATACAGAGAATGAAACAGAGGCCAATGAACAGTTTTAAAAGGTTTACACAGAATGATATGAAGATATTATGTCATATAGAGAGAATGAAACAGTGGCCAATGAACCGTTTTAAATGGTTTACGCAGAATGATAGATCGAAAGAGATTATGTCATATAGAGAGAATGAAACAGTGGCCAATGAACAGTTTTAAAAGGTTTACACAGAATGATAGAAAGAGATTATGTCATATAGAGAGAATGAAACAGTGGCCAATGAACAGTTTTAAAAGGTTTACACAGAATGATAGAAAGAGATTATGTCATATAGAGAGAATGAAACAGTGGCCAATGAACAGTTTTAAAAGGTTTACACAGAATGATAGAAAGAGATTATGTCATATAGAGAGAATGAAACAGTGGCCAATGAACAGTTTTAAAAGGTTTACACAGAATGATATGAAGATATTATGTCATATAGAGAGAATGAAACAGTGGCCAATCAACAGTTTTAAATGGTTTACGCAGAATGATAGATCGAAAGAGATTATGTCATATAGAGAGAATGAAACAGTGGCCAATGAACAGTTTTAAAAGGTTTACACAGAATGATAGAAAGAGATTATGTCATATAGAGAGAATGAAACAGTGGCCAATGAACAGTTTTAAAAGGTTTACACAGAATGATAGAAAGAGATTATGTCATATAGAGAGAATGAAACAGTGGCCAATGAACAGTTTTAAAAGGTTTACACAGAATGATAGAAAGAGATTATGTCATATAGAGAGAATGAAACAGTGGCCAATGAACAGTTTTAAAAGGTTTACACAGAATGATAGAAAGAGATTATGTCATATAGAGAGAATGAAACAGTGGCCAATGAACAGTTTTAAAAGGTTTACACAGAATGATAGATAGAAAGAGATTATGTCATATAGAGAGAATGAAACAGTGGCCAATGAACAGTTTTAAATGGTTTACACAGAATGATAGATAGAAAGAGATTATGTCATATAGAGAGAATGAAACAGTGGCCAATGAACAGTTTTAAAAGGTTTACACAGAATGATAGATAGAAAGAGATTATGTCATATAGAGAGAATGAAACAGTGGCCAATGAACAGTTTTAAAAGGTTTACACAGAATGGTAGATAGAAAGAGATTATGTCACATACAGAGAATGAAACAGAGGCCAATGAACAGTTTTAAAAGGTTTACACAGAATGATATGAAGATATTATGTCATATAGAGAGAATGAAACAGTGGCCAATGAACCGTTTTAAATGGTTTACACAGAATGGTAGATAGAAAGAGATTATGTCACATACAGAGAATGAAACAGAGGCCAATGAACAGTTTTAAAAGGTTTACACAGAATGATATGAAGATATTATGTCATATAGAGAGAATGAAACAGTGGCCAATGAACAGTTTTAAAAGGTTTACACAGAATGGTAGATAGAAAGAGATTATGTCACATACAGAGAATGAAACAGAGGCCAATGAACAGTTTTAAAAGGTTTACACAGAATGATAGAAAGAGATTATGTCATATAGAGAGAATGAAACAGTGGCCAATGAACAGTTTTAAAAGGTTTACACAGAATGATAGAAAGAGATTATGTCATATAGAGAGAATGAAACAGTGGCCAATGAACAGTTTTAAAAGGTTTACACAGAATGATAGAAAGAGATTATGTCATATAGAGAGAATGAAACAGTGGCCAATGAACAGTTTTAAAAGGTTTACACAGAATGATAGATAGAAAGAGATTATGCCATATAGAGAGAATGAAACAGAGGCCAATGAACAGTTTTAAAAGGTTTACACAGAATGATATGAAGATATTATGTCATATAGAGAGAATGAAACAGTGGCCAATGAACAGTTTTAAAAGGTTTACACAGAATGGTAGATAGAAAGAGATTATGTCACATACAGAGAATGAAACAGAGGCCAATGAACAGTTTTAAAAGGTTTACACAGAATGATATGAAGATATTATGTCATATAGAGAGAATGAAACAGTGGCCAATGAACAGTTTTAAATGGTTTACACAGAATGATAGAAAGAGATTATGTCATATAGAGAGAATGAAACAGTGGCCAATGAACAGTTTTAAAAGGTTTACACAGAATGATAGAAAGAGATTATGTCATATAGAGAGAATGAAACAGTGGCCAATGAACAGTTTTAAAAGGTTTACACAGAATGGTAGATAGAAAGAGATTATGCCATATAGAGAGAATGAAACAGAGGCCAATGAACAGTTTTAAAAGGTTTACACAGAATGATATGAAGATATTATGTCATATAGAGAGAATGAAACAGTGGCCAATGAACAGTTTTAAAAGGTTTACACAGAATGGTAGATAGAAAGAGATTATGTCACATACAGAGAATGAAACAGAGGCCAATGAACAGTTTTAAAAGGTTTACACAGAATGATAGAAAGAGATTATGTCATATAGAGAGAATGAAACAGTGGCCAATGAACAGTTTTAAAAGGTTTACACAGAATGATAGAAAGAGATTATGTCATATAGAGAGAATGAAACAGTGGCCAATGAACAGTTTTAAAAGGTTTACACAGAATGATAGAAAGAGATTATGTCATATAGAGAGAATGAAACAGTGGCCAATGAACAGTTTTAAAAGGTTTACACAGAATGATAGATAGAAAGAGATTATGCCATATAGAGAGAATGAAACAGAGGCCAATGAACAGTTTTAAAAGGTTTACACAGAATGATATGAAGATATTATGTCATATAGAGAGAATGAAACAGTGGCCAATGAACAGTTTTAAAAGGTTTACACAGAATGGTAGATAGAAAGAGATTATGTCACATACAGAGAATGAAACAGAGGCCAATGAACAGTTTTAAAAGGTTTACACAGAATGATATGAAGATATTATGTCATATAGAGAGAATGAAACAGTGGCCAATGAACAGTTTTAAAAGGTTTACACAGAATGATAGAAAGAGATTATGTCATATAGAGAGAATGAAACAGTGGCCAATGAACAGTTTTAAAAGGTTTACACAGAATGATAGAAAGAGATTATGTCATATAGAGAGAATGAAACAGTGGCCAATGAACAGTTTTAAAAGGTTTACACAGAATGATAGATAGAAAGAGATTATGCCATATAGAGAGAATGAAACAGAGGCCAATGAACAGTTTTAAAAGGTTTACACAGAATGATATGAAGATATTATGTCATATAGAGAGAATGAAACAGTGGCCAATGAACAGTTTTAAAAGGTTTACACAGAATGGTAGATAGAAAGAGATTATGTCACATACAGAGAATGAAACAGAGGCCAATGAACAGTTTTAAAAGGTTTACACAGAATGATAGAAAGAGATTATGTCATATAGAGAGAATGAAACAGTGGCCAATGAACAGTTTTAAAAGGTTTACACAGAATGATAGAAAGAGATTATGTCATATAGAGAGAATGAAACAGTGGCCAATGAACAGTTTTAAAAGGTTTACACAGAATGATAGAAAGAGATTATGTCATATAGAGAGAATGAAACAGTGGCCAATGAACAGTTTTAAAAGGTTTACACAGAATGATAGATAGAAAGAGATTATGCCATATAGAGAGAATGAAACAGTGGCCAATGAACAGTTTTAAAAGGTTTACACAGAATGGTAGATAGAAAGAGATTATGTCACATACAGAGAATGAAACAGAGGCCAATGAACAGTTTTAAAAGGTTTACACAGAATGATATGAAGATATTATGTCATATAGAGAGAATGAAACAGTGGCCAATGAACAGTTTTAAATGGTTTACACAGAATGGTAGATAGAAAGAGATTATGCCATATAGAGAGAATGAAACAGTGGCCAATGAACAGTTTTAAAAGGTTTACACAGAATGATAGAAAGATATTATGTCATATAGAGAGAATGAAACAGTGGCCAATGAACAGTTTTAAAAGGTTTACGCAGAATGATAGATAGAAAGAGATTATGCCATATAGAGAGAATGAAACAGTGGCCAATGAACCGTTTTAAAAGGTTTACACAGAATGGTAGATAGAAAGAGATTATGTCACATACAGAGAATGAAACAGAGGCCAATGAACAGTTTTAAAAGGTTTACACAGAATGATAGAAAGAGATTATGTCATATAGAGAGAATGAAACAGTGGCCAATGAACAGTTTTAAAAGGTTTACACAGAATGATAGAAAGAGATTATGTCATATAGAGAGAATGAAACAGTGGCCAATGAACAGTTTTAAAAGGTTTACACAGAATGATAGAAAGAGATTATGTCATATAGAGAGAATGAAACAGTGGCCAATGAACAGTTTTAAAAGGTTTACACAGAATGATAGATAGAAAGAGATTATGCCATATAGAGAGAATGAAACAGTGGCCAATGAACAGTTTTAAAAGGTTTACACAGAATGATAGAAAGAGATTATGTCATATAGAGAGAATGAAACAGAGGCCAATGAACAGTTTTAAAAGGTTTACACAGAAAGATAGAAAGAGATTATGTCATATAGAGAGAATGAAACAGTGGCCAATGAACAGTTTTAAAAGGTTTACACAGAATGATAGATAGAAAGAGATTATGTCATATAGAGAGAATGAAACAGTGGCCAATGAACAGTTTTAAAAGGTTTACACAGAATGATAGATAGAAAGAGATTATGTCATATAGAGAGAATGAAACAGAAGCCAATTAACAGTTTTAAAAGGTTTACACAGAATGATAGATAGAAAGAGATTATGTCATATAGAGAGAATGAAAGAGAGGCCAATGAACAGTTTTAAAAGGTTTACACAGAATGATAGAAAGAGATTATGTCATATAGAGAGAATGAAACAGTGGCCAATGAACAGTTTTAAAAGGTTTACACAGATGATAGAAAGAGATTATGTCATATAGAGAGAATGAAACAGAGGCCAATGAACAGTTTTAAAATGTTTACACAGAATGGTAGAAAGAGATTATGTCACATACAGAGAATGAAATAGAGGCCAATGAACAGATTTAAAAGGTTTACAACGAATGATAGAAAGAGATTATGTCATATAGAGAGAATGAAACAGAAGCCAATTAACAGTTTTAAAAGGTTTACACAGAATGATAGATAGAAAGAGATTATGTCATATAGAGAGAATGAAAGAGAGGCCAATGAACAGTTTTAAAAGGTTTACACAGAATGATAGATAGAAAGAGATTATGTCATATAGAGAGAATGAAACAGTGGCCAATGAACAGTTTTAAAAGGTTTACACAGAATGATAGATAGAAAGAGATTATGTCATATAGAGAGAATGAAACAGTGGCCAATGAACAGTTTTAAAAGGTTTACAAAGAATGATAGATAGAAAGAGATTATGTCATATAGAGAGAATGAAACAGAAGCCAATGAACAGTTTTAAAAGGTTTACACAGAATGATAGATAGAAAGAGATTATGTCATATAGAGAGAATGAAACAGTGGCCAATGAACAGTTTTAAAAGGTTTACACAGAATGATAGAAAGAGATTATGTCATATAGAGAGAATGAAACAGAGGCCAATGAACAGTTTTAAAAGGTTTACACAGAATGATATGAAGATATTATGTCATATAGAGAGAATGAAACAGTGGCCAATGAACAGTTTTAAATGGTTTACGCAGAATGATAGATCGAAAGAGATTATGTCATATAGAGAGAATGAAACAGAGGCCAATGAACAGTTTTAAAAGGTTTACACAGAATGATAGATAGAAAGAGATTATGTCATATAGAGAGAATGAAACAGAAGCCAATGAACAGTTTTAAAAAGTTTACACAGAATGATAGATAGAAAGAGATTATATCATATAGAGAGAATGAAACAGAGGCCAATGAACAGTTTTAAAAGGTTTACACAGAATGATAGAAAGAGATTATGTCACATACAGAGAATGAAACAGGCCAATGAACAGTTTTAAAAGGTTTATGACGAATGATAGAAAGAGATTATATCATATAGAGAGAATGAAACAGAGGCCAATGAACAGTTTTAAAAGGTTTACACAGAATGATAGATAGAAAGAGATTATGTCATATAGAGAGAATGAAACAGTGGCCAATCAACAGTTTTAAATGGTTTACACAGAATGATAGATAGAAAGAGATTATGTCATATAGAGAGAATGAAACAGTGGCCAATGAACAGTTCTAAAAGGTTTACACAGAATGATAGAAAGAGATTATGTCATATAGAGAGAATGAAAGAGAGGCCAATGAACAGTTTTAAAAGGTTTACACAGAATGATAGATAGAAAGAGATTATGCCATATAGAGAGAATGAAACAGTGGCCAATGAACAGTTTTAAAAGCTTTACACAGAATGATAGATAGAAAGAGATTATGTCATATAGAGAGAATGAAACAGAAGCCAATGAACAGTTTTAAAAGGTTTACACATAATGATGGATAGAAAGAGATTATGTCATATAGAGAGAATGAAACAGAAGCCAATGAACCGTTTTAAAAGGTTTACACAGAATGGTAGATAGAAAGAGATTATGTCATATAGAGAGAATGAAACAGTGGCCAATCAACAGTTTTAAATGGTTTACACAGAATGATAGATAGAAAGAGATTATGTCATATAGAGAGAATGAAACAGTGGCCAATGAACAGTTCTAAAAGGTTTACACAGAATGATAGAAAGAGATTATGTCATATAGAGAGAATGAAAGAGAGGCCAATGAACAGTTTTAAAAGGTTTACACAGAATGATAGATAGAAAGAGATTATGCCATATAGAGAGAATGAAACAGTGGCCAATGAACAGTTTTAAAAGCTTTACACAGAATGATAGATAGAAAGAGATTATGTCATATAGAGAGAATGAAACAGAAGCCAATGAACAGTTTTAAAAGGTTTACACATAATGATGGATAGAAAGAGATTATGTCATATAGAGAGAATGAAACAGAAGCCAATGAACAGTTTTAAAAGGTTTACACAGAATGATAGATAGAAAGAGATTATGTCATATAGAGAGAATGAAACAGTGGCCAATGAACAGTTTTAAAAGGTTTACACAGAATGATAGATAGAAAGAGATTATGTCATATAGAGAGAATGAAACAGAGGCCAATGAACAGTTTTAAAAGGTTTACACAGAATGATAGATAGAAAGAGATTATGTCATATAGAGAGAATGAAACAGTGGCCAATGAACAGTTTTAAAAGGTTTACACAGAATGATAGATAGAAAGAGATTATGTCATATAGAGAGAATGAAACAGAGGCCAATGAACAGTTTTAAAAGGTTTACACAGAATGATAGAAAGAGATTATGTCATATAGAGAGAATGAAACAGAGGCCAATGAACAGTTTTAAAAGGTTTACACAGAATGATAGAAAGAGATTATGTCATATAGAGAGAATGAAACAGAGGCCAATGAACAGTTTTAAAAGGTTTACACAGAATGATATGAAGATATTATGTCATATAGAGAGAATGAAACAGTGGCCAATGAACAGTTTTAAAAGGTTTACGCAGAATGATAGATCGAAAGAGATTATGTCATATAGAGAGAATGAAACAGAGGCCAATGAACAGTTTTAAAAGGTTTACACAGAATGATATGAAGATATTATGTCATATAGAGAGAATGAAACAGAGGCCAATGAACAGTTTTAAAAGGTTTACACAGAATGATATGAAGATATTATGTCATATAGAGAGAATGAAACAGAGGCCAATGAACAGTTTTAAAAGGTTTACACAGAATGATATGAAGATATTATGTCATATAGAGAGAATGAAACAGTGGCCAATGAACAGTTTTAAATGGTTTACACAGAATGGTAGATAGAAAGAGATTATGTCACATACAGAGAATGAAACAGAGGCCAATGAACAGTTTTAAAAGGTTTACACAGAATGATATGAAGATATTATGTCATATAGAGAGAATGAAACAGTGGCCAATGAACAGTTTTAAAAGGTTTACGCAGAATGATAGATCGAAAGAGATTATGTCATATAGAGAGAATGAAACAGAGGCCAATGAACAGTTTTAAAAGGTTTACACAGAATGATATGAAGATATTATGTCATATAGAGAGAATGAAACAGAAGCCAATGAACAGTTTTAAAAGGTTTACACAGAATGATATGAAGATATTATGTCATATAGAGAGAATGAAACAGAAGCCAATGAACAGTTTTAAAAGGTTTACACAGAATGATATGAAGATATTATGTCATATAGAGAGAATGAAACAGTGGCCAATGAACAGTTTTAAAAGGTTTACGCAGAATGATAGATCGAAAGAGATTATGTCATATAGAGAGAATGAAACAGAGGCCAATGAACAGTTTTAAAAGGTTTACACAGAATGATATGAAGATATTATGTCATATAGAGAGAATGAAACAGAGGCCAATGAACAGTTTTAAAAGGTTTACACAGAATGATATGAAGATATTATGTCATATAGAGAGAATGAAACAGAGGCCAATGAACAGTTTTAAAAGGTTTACACAGAATGATAGATAGAAAGAGATTATGTCATATAGAGAGAATGAAACAGAAGCCAATGAACAGTTTTAAAAGGTTTACACAGAATGATAGATAGAAAGATATTATGTCATATAGAGAGAATGAAACAGTGGCCAATGAACAGTTTTAAATGGTTTACACAGAATGGTAGATAGAAAGAGATTATGTCACATACAGAGAATGAAACAGAGGCCAATGAACAGTTTTAAAAGGTTTACACAGAATGATATGAAGATATTATGTCATATAGAGAGAATGAAACAGTGGCCAATGAACAGTTTTAAATGGTTTACGCAGAATGATAGATCGAAAGAGATTATGTCATATAGAGAGAATGAAACAGAGGCCAATGAACAGTTTTAAAAGGTTTACACAGAATGATAGAAAGAGATTATGTCATATAGAGAGAATGAAACAGTGGCCAATGAACAGTTTTAAATGGTTTACACAGAATGGTAGATAGAAAGAGATTATGTCACATACAGAGAATGAAACAGAGGCCAATGAACAGTTTTAAAAGGTTTACACAGAATGATATGAAGATATTATGTCATATAGAGAGAATGAAACAGTGGCCAATGAACAGTTTTAAATGGTTTACGCAGAATGATAGAAGGAGATTATGTCATATAGAGAGAATGAAACAGAGGCCAATGAACAGTTTTAAAAGGTTTACACAGAATGATATGAAGATATTATGTCATATAGAGAGAATGAAACAGTGGCCAATGAACAGTTTTAAATGGTTTACGCAGAATGATAGAAGGAGATTATGTCATATAGAGAGAATGAAACAGTGGCCAATGAACAGTTTTAAAAGGTTTACACAGAATGATATGAAGATATTATGTCATATAGAGAGAATGAAACAGTGGCCAATGAACAGTTTTAAATGGTTTACACAGAATGGTAGATAGAAAGAGATTATGTCACATACAGAGAATGAAACAGAGGCCAATGAACAGTTTTAAAAGGTTTACACAGAATGATATGAAGATATTATGTCATATAGAGAGAATGAAACAGTGGCCAATGAACAGTTTTAAATGGTTTACGCAGAATGGTAGATAGAAAGAGATTATGTCATATAGAGAGAATGAAACAGAGGCCAATGAACAGTTTTAAAAGGTTTACACAGAATGATATGAAGATATTATGTCATATAGAGAGAATGAAACAGTGGCCAATGAACAGTTTTAAATGGTTTACACAGAATGATAGATCGAAAGAGATTATGTCATATAGAGAGAATGAAACAGAGGCCAATGAACAGTTTTAAAAGGTTTACACAGAATGATATGAAGATATTATGTCATATAGAGAGAATGAAACAGTGGCCAATGAACAGTTTTAAATGGTTTACGCAGAATGGTAGATAGAAAGAGATTATGTCATATAGAGAGAATGAAACAGAGGCCAATGAACAGTTTTAAAAGGTTTACACAGAATGATATGAAGATATTATGTCATATAGAGAGAATGAAACAGTGGCCAATGAACAGTTTTAAATGGTTTACACAGAATGGTAGATAGAAAGAGATTATGTCACATACAGAGAATGAAACAGAGGCCAATGAACAGTTTTAAAAGGTTTACACAGAATGATATGAAGATATTATGTCATATAGAGAGAATGAAACAGTGGCCAATGAACAGTTTTAAATGGTTTACGCAGAATGGTAGATAGAAAGAGATTATGTCATATAGAGAGAATGAAACAGAGGCCAATGAACAGTTTTAAAAGGTTTACACAGAATGATATGAAGATATTATGTCATATAGAGAGAATGAAACAGTGGCCAATGAACAGTTTTAAATGGTTTACGCAGAATGATAGATAGAAAGAGATTATGTCATATAGAGAGAATGAAACAGTGGCCAATGAACAGTTTTAAATGGTTTACACAGAATGGTAGATAGAAAGAGATTATGTCACATACAGAGAATGAAACAGAGGCCAATGAACAGTTTTAAAAGGTTTACACAGAATGATATGAAGATATTATGTCATATAGAGAGAATGAAACAGTGGCCAATGAACAGTTTTAAATGGTTTACGCAGAATGATAGATCGAAAGAGATTATGTCATATAGAGAGAATGAAACAGAGGCCAATGAACAGTTTTAAAAGGTTTACACAGAATGATATGAAGATATTATGTCATATAGAGAGAATGAAACAGTGGCCAATGAACAGTTTTAAAAGGTTTACACAGAATGATAGATAGAAAGAGATTATGTCATATAGAGAGAATGAAACAGAAGCCAATGAACAGTTTTAAAAGGTTTACACAGAATGATAGATAGAAAGATATTATGTCATATAGAGAGAATGAAACAGTGGCCAATGAACAGTTTTAAATGGTTTACACAGAATGGTAGATAGAAAGAGATTATGTCATATAGAGAGAATGAAACAGAAGCCAATGAACAGTTTTAAAAGGTTTACACAGAATGATATGAAGATATTATGTCATATAGAGAGAATGAAACAGTGGCCAATGAACAGTTTTAAATGGTTTACACAGAATGGTAGATAGAAAGAGATTATGTCATATAGAGAGAATGAAACAGAGGCCAATGAACAGTTTTAAAAGGTTTACACAGAATGATATGAAGATATTATGTCATATAGAGAGAATGAAACAGTGGCCAATGAACAGTTTTAAATGGTTTACACAGAATGATAGATCGAAAGAGATTATGTCATATAGAGAGAATGAAACAGAGGCCAATGAACAGTTTTAAAAGGTTTACACAGAATGATATGAAGATATTATGTCATATAGAGAGAATGAAACAGTGGCCAATGAACAGTTTTAAATGGTTTACACAGAATGGTAGATAGAAAGAGATTATGTCACATACAGAGAATGAAACAGAGGCCAATGAACAGTTTTAAAAGGTTTACACAGAATGATATGAAGATATTATGTCATATAGAGAGAATGAAACAGTGGCCAATGAACAGTTTTAAATGGTTTACGCAGAATGGTAGATAGAAAGAGATTATGTCATATAGAGAGAATGAAACAGAGGCCAATGAACAGTTTTAAAAGGTTTACACAGAATGATATGAAGATATTATGTCATATAGAGAGAATGAAACAGTGGCCAATGAACAGTTTTAAATGGTTTACGCAGAATGATAGATAGAAAGAGATTATGTCATATAGAGAGAATGAAACAGTGGCCAATGAACAGTTTTAAATGGTTTACACAGAATGGTAGATAGAAAGAGATTATGTCACATACAGAGAATGAAACAGAGGCCAATGAACAGTTTTAAAAGGTTTACACAGAATGATATGAAGATATTATGTCATATAGAGAGAATGAAACAGTGGCCAATGAACAGTTTTAAATGGTTTACGCAGAATGATAGATCGAAAGAGATTATGTCATATAGAGAGAATGAAACAGAGGCCAATGAACAGTTTTAAAAGGTTTACACAGAATGATATGAAGATATTATGTCATATAGAGAGAATGAAACAGTGGCCAATGAACAGTTTTAAAAGGTTTACACAGAATGGTAGATAGAAAGAGATTATGTCACATACAGAGAATGAAACAGTGGCCAATGAACAGTTTTAAATGGTTTACACAGAATGGTAGATAGAAAGAGATTATGTCACATACAGAGAATGAAACAGAGGCCAATGAACAGTTTTAAAAGGTTTACACAGAATGATATGAAGATATTATGTCATATAGAGAGAATGAAACAGTGGCCAATGAACAGTTTTAAAAGGTTTACACAGAATGGTAGATAGAAAGAGATTATGTCACATACAGAGAATGAAACAGAGGCCAATGAACAGTTTTAAAAGGTTTACACAGAATGATATGAAGATATTATGTCATATAGAGAGAATGAAACAGTGGCCAATGAACAGTTTTAAAAGATTTACACAGAATGATAGATAGAAAGAGATTATGTCATATAGAGAGAATGAAACAGAAGCCAATGAACAGTTTTAAAAAGTTTACACAGAATGATAGATAGAAAGAGATTATATCATATAGAGAGAATGAAACAGTGGCCAATGAACAGTTTTAAAAGGTTTACACAGAATGATAGAAAGAGATTATGTCACATACAGAGAATGAAACAGAGGCCAATGAACAGTTTTAAAAGGTTTACACAGAATGATATGAAGATATTATGTCATATAGAGAGAATGAAACAGTGGCCAATGAACAGTTTTAAAAGATTTACACAGAATGATAGATAGAAAGAGATTATGTCATATAGAGAGAATGAAACAGAAGCCAATGAACAGTTTTAAAAAGTTTACACAGAATGATAGATAGAAAGAGATTATATCATATAGAGAGAATGAAACAGTGGCCAATGAACAGTTTTAAAAGGTTTACACAGAATGATAGAAAGAGATTATGTCACATACAGAGAATGAAACAGAGGCCAATGAACAGTTTTAAAAGGTTTATGACGAATGATAGAAAGAGATTATATCATATAGAGAGAATGAAACAGAGGCCAATGAACAGTTTTAAAAGGTTTACACGGAATGATAGATAGAAAGAGATTATGTCATATAGAGAGAATGAAACAGTGGCCAATGAACAGTTTTAAAAGGTTTACACAGAATGATATGAAGATATTATGTCATATAGAGAGAATGAAACAGTGGCCAATGAACAGTTTTAAATGGTTTACACAGAATGGTAGATAGAAAGAGATTATGTCACATACAGAGAATGAAACAGAGGCCAATGAACAGTTTTAAAAGGTTTACACAGAATGATATGAAGATATTATGTCATATAGAGAGAATGAAACAGTGGCCAATGAACAGTTTTAAAAGATTTACACAGAATGATAGATAGAAAGAGATTATGTCATATAGAGAGAATGAAACAGAAGCCAATGAACAGTTTTAAAAAGTTTACACAGAATGATAGATAGAAAGAGATTATATCATATAGAGAGAATGAAACAGTGGCCAATGAACAGTTTTAAAAGGTTTACACAGAATGATAGAAAGAGATTATGTCACATACAGAGAATGAAACAGAGGCCAATGAACAGTTTTAAAAGGTTTATGACGAATGATAGAAAGAGATTATATCATATAGAGAGAATGAAACAGAGGCCAATGAACAGTTTTAAAAGGTTTACACGGAATGATAGATAGAAAGAGATTATGTCATATAGAGAGAATGAAACAGTGGCCAATGAACAGTTTTAAATGGTTTACACAGAATGGTAGATAGAAAGAGATTATGTCACATACAGAGAATGAAACAGAGGCCAATGAACAGTTTTAAAAGGTTTACACAGAATGATATGAAGATATTATGTCATATAGAGAGAATGAAACAGTGGCCAATGAACAGTTTTAAATGGTTTACGCAGAATGATAGATCGAAAGAGATTATGTCATATAGAGAGAATGAAACAGAGGCCAATGAACAGTTTTAAAAGGTTTACACAGAATGATATGAAGATATTATGTCATATAGAGAGAATGAAACAGTGGCCAATGAACAGTTTTAAAAGGTTTACGCAGAATGATAGATCGAAAGAGATTATGTCATATAGAGAGAATGAAACAGAGGCCAATGAACAGTTTTAAAAGGTTTACACAGAATGATATGAAGATATTATGTCATATAGAGAGAATGAAACAGTGGCCAATGAACAGTTTTAAATGGTTTACGCAGAATGATAGATCGAAAGAGATTATGTCATATAGAGAGAATGAAACAGAGGCCAATGAACAGTTTTAAAAGGTTTACACAGAATGATATGAAGATATTATGTCATATAGAGAGAATGAAACAGTGGCCAATGAACAGTTTTAAAAGGTTTACACAGAATGGTAGATAGAAAGAGATTATGTCACATACAGAGAATGAAACAGAGGCCAATGAACAGTTTTAAAAGGTTTACACAGAATGATATGAAGATATTATGTCATATAGAGAGAATGAAACAGTGGCCAATGAACAGTTTTAAAAGGTTTACACAGAATGGTAGATAGAAAGAGATTATGTCACATACAGAGAATGAAACAGAGGCCAATGAACAGTTTTAAAAGGTTTACACAGAATGATATGAAGATATTATGTCATATAGAGAGAATGAAACAGTGGCCAATGAACAGTTTTAAAAGGTTTACACAGAATGGTAGATAGAAAGAGATTATGTCACATACAGAGAATGAAACAGAGGCCAATGAACAGTTTTAAAAGGTTTACACAGAATGATATGAAGATATTATGTCATATAGAGAGAATGAAACAGTGGCCAATGAACAGTTTTAAATGGTTTACGCAGAATGATAGATCGAAAGAGATTATGTCATATAGAGAGAATGAAACAGAGGCCAATGAACAGTTTTAAAAGGTTTACACAGAATGATATGAAGATATTATGTCATATAGAGAGAATGAAACAGTGGCCAATGAACAGTTTTAAAAGGTTTACACAGAATGGTAGATAGAAAGAGATTATGTCACATACAGAGAATGAAACAGAGGCCAATGAACAGTTTTAAAAGGTTTACACAGAATGATATGAAGATATTATGTCATATAGAGAGAATGAAACAGTGGCCAATGAACAGTTTTAAATGGTTTACGCAGAATGATAGATCGAAAGAGATTATGTCATATAGAGAGAATGAAACAGAGGCCAATGAACAGTTTTAAAAGGTTTACACAGAATGATATGAAGATATTATGTCATATAGAGAGAATGAAACAGTGGCCAATGAACAGTTTTAAATGGTTTACGCAGAATGATAGATCGAAAGAGATTATGTCATATAGAGAGAATGAAACAGAGGCCAATGAACAGTTTTAAAAGGTTTACACAGAATGATATGAAGATATTATGTCATATAGAGAGAATGAAACAGTGGCCAATGAACAGTTTTAAATGGTTTACGCAGAATGATAGATCGAAAGAGATTATGTCATATAGAGAGAATGAAACAGAGGCCAATGAACAGTTTTAAAAGGTTTACACAGAATGATATGAAGATATTATGTCATATAGAGAGAATGAAACAGTGGCCAATGAACAGTTTTAAATGGTTTACGCAGAATGATAGATCGAAAGAGATTATGTCATATAGAGAGAATGAAACAGAGGCCAATGAACAGTTTTAAAAGGTTTACACAGAATGATATGAAGATATTATGTCATATAGAGAGAATGAAACAGTGGCCAATGAACAGTTTTAAATGGTTTACGCAGAATGATAGATCGAAAGAGATTATGTCATATAGAGAGAATGAAACAGAGGCCAATGAACAGTTTTAAAAGGTTTACACAGAATGATATGAAGATATTATGTCATATAGAGAGAATGAAACAGTGGCCAATGAACAGTTTTAAATGGTTTACACAGAATGGTAGATAGAAAGAGATTATGTCACATACAGAGAATGAAACAGAGGCCAATGAACAGTTTTAAAAGGTTTACACAGAATGATATGAAGATATTATGTCATATAGAGAGAATGAAACAGTGGCCAATGAACAGTTTTAAATGGTTTACGCAGAATGATAGATCGAAAGAGATTATGTCATATAGAGAGAATGAAACAGAGGCCAATGAACAGTTTTAAAAGGTTTACACAGAATGATATGAAGATATTATGTCATATAGAGAGAATGAAACAGTGGCCAATGAACAGTTTTAAATGGTTTACGCAGAATGATAGATCGAAAGAGATTATGTCATATAGAGAGAATGAAACAGAGGCCAATGAACAGTTTTAAAAGGTTTACACAGAATGATATGAAGATATTATGTCATATAGAGAGAATGAAACAGTGGCCAATGAACAGTTTTAAATGGTTTACGCAGAATGATAGATCGAAAGAGATTATGTCATATAGAGAGAATGAAACAGAGGCCAATGAACAGTTTTAAAAGGTTTACACAGAATGATATGAAGATATTATGTCATATAGAGAGAATGAAACAGTGGCCAATGAACAGTTTTAAATGGTTTACACAGAATGGTAGATAGAAAGAGATTATGTCACATACAGAGAATGAAACAGAGGCCAATGAACAGTTTTAAAAGGTTTACACAGAATGATATGAAGATATTATGTCATATAGAGAGAATGAAACAGTGGCCAATGAACAGTTTTAAATGGTTTACACAGAATGGTAGATAGAAAGAGATTATGTCACATACAGAGAATGAAACAGAGGCCAATGAACAGTTTTAAAAGGTTTACACAGAATGATATGAAGATATTATGTCATATAGAGAGAATGAAACAGTGGCCAATGAACAGTTTTAAATGGTTTACGCAGAATGATAGATCGAAAGAGATTATGTCATATAGAGAGAATGAAACAGAGGCCAATGAACAGTTTTAAAAGGTTTACACAGAATGATATGAAGATATTATGTCATATAGAGAGAATGAAACAGTGGCCAATGAACAGTTTTAAATGGTTTACACAGAATGGTAGATAGAAAGAGATTATGTCACATACAGAGAATGAAACAGAGGCCAATGAACAGTTTTAAAAGGTTTACACAGAATGATATGAAGATATTATGTCATATAGAGAGAATGAAACAGTGGCCAATGAACAGTTTTAAAAGGTTTACACAGAATGGTAGATAGAAAGAGATTATGTCACATACAGAGAATGAAACAGAGGCCAATGAACAGTTTTAAAAGGTTTACACAGAATGATATGAAGATATTATGTCATATAGAGAGAATGAAACAGTGGCCAATGAACAGTTTTAAATGGTTTACGCAGAATGATAGATCGAAAGAGATTATGTCATATAGAGAGAATGAAACAGAGGCCAATGAACAGTTTTAAAAGGTTTACACAGAATGATATGAAGATATTATGTCATATAGAGAGAATGAAACAGTGGCCAATGAACAGTTTTAAATGGTTTACACAGAATGGTAGATAGAAAGAGATTATGTCACATACAGAGAATGAAACAGAGGCCAATGAACAGTTTTAAAAGGTTTACACAGAATGATATGAAGATATTATGTCATATAGAGAGAATGAAACAGTGGCCAATGAACAGTTTTAAAAGGTTTACACAGAATGGTAGATAGAAAGAGATTATGTCACATACAGAGAATGAAACAGAGGCCAATGAACAGTTTTAAAAGGTTTACACAGAATGATATGAAGATATTATGTCATATAGAGAGAATGAAACAGTGGCCAATGAACAGTTTTAAATGGTTTACGCAGAATGATAGATCGAAAGAGATTATGTCATATAGAGAGAATGAAACAGAGGCCAATGAACAGTTTTAAAAGGTTTACACAGAATGATATGAAGATATTATGTCATATAGAGAGAATGAAACAGTGGCCAATGAACAGTTTTAAAAGGTTTACGCAGAATGATAGATCGAAAGAGATTATGTCATATAGAGAGAATGAAACAGAGGCCAATGAACAGTTTTAAAAGGTTTACACAGAATGATATGAAGATATTATGTCATATAGAGAGAATGAAACAGTGGCCAATGAACAGTTTTAAATGGTTTACGCAGAATGATAGATCGAAAGAGATTATGTCATATAGAGAGAATGAAACAGAGGCCAATGAACAGTTTTAAAAGGTTTACACAGAATGATATGAAGATATTATGTCATATAGAGAGAATGAAACAGTGGCCAATGAACAGTTTTAAATGGTTTACACAGAATGGTAGATAGAAAGAGATTATGTCACATACAGAGAATGAAACAGAGGCCAATGAACAGTTTTAAAAGGTTTACACAGAATGATATGAAGATATTATGTCATATAGAGAGAATGAAACAGTGGCCAATGAACAGTTTTAAATGGTTTACGCAGAATGATAGAAAGAGATTATGTCATATAGAGAGAATGAAACAGAGGCCAATGAACAGTTTTAAAAGGTTTACACAGAATGATAGAAAGAGATTATGTCATATAGAGAGAATGAAACAGTGGCCAATGAACAGTTTTAAAAGATTTACACAGAATGATAGATAGAAAGAGATTATGTCATATAGAGAGAATGAAACAGTGGCCAATGAACAGTTTTAAAAGATTTACACAGAATGATAGATAGAAAGAGATTATGTCATATAGAGAGAATGAAACAGTGGCCAATGAACAGTTTTAAAAGATTTACACAGAATGATAGATAGAAAGAGATTATGTCATATAGAGAGAATGAAACAGTGGCCAATGAAGAGTTTTAAAAGGTTTACACAGAATGATAGATAGAAAGAGATTGTCACATACAGAGAATGAAACAGAGGCCAATGAACAGTTTTAAAAGGTTTACACAGAATGATAGATAGAAAGAGATTATGTCACATACAGAGAATGAAACAGAGGCCAATGAACAGTTTTAAAAGGTTTACACAGAATGATAGATAGAAAGAGATTATGTCATATAGAGAGAATGAAACAGAGGCCAATGAACAGTTTTAAAAGGTTTACACAGAATGATAGAAAGAGATTATGTCATATAGAGAGAATGAAACAGTGGCAATCAACAGTTTTAAATGGTTTACACAGAATGGTAGATAGAAAGAGATTATGTCACATACAGAGAATGAAACAGAGGCCAATGAACAGTTTTAAAAGGTTTACACAGAATGATATGAAGATATTATGTCATATAGAGAGAATGAAACAGTGGCCAATGAACAGTTTTAAATGGTTTACACAGAATGATAGATAGAAAGAGATTATGTCATATAGAGAGAATGAAACAGAGGCCAATGAACAGTTTTAAAAGGTTTACACAGAATGATAGAAAGAGATTATGTCATATAGAGAGAATGAAACAGTGGCCAATGAACAGTTTTAAATGGTTTACACAGAATGGTAGATAGAAAGAGATTATGTCACATACAGAGAATGAAACAGAGGCCAATGAACAGTTTTAAAAGGTTTACACAGAATGATATGAAGATATTATGTCATATAGAGAGAATGAAACAGTGGCCAATGAACAGTTTTAAATGGTTTACGCAGAATGATAGATCGAAAGAGATTATGTCATATAGAGAGAATGAAACAGAGGCCAATGAACAGTTTTAAAAGGTTTACACAGAATGATATGAAGATATTATGTCATATAGAGAGAATGAAACAGTGGCCAATGAACAGTTTTAAAAGGTTTACACAGAATGGTAGATAGAAAGAGATTATGTCACATACAGAGAATGAAACAGAGGCCAATGAACAGTTTTAAAAGGTTTACACAGAATGATATGAAGATATTATGTCATATAGAGAGAATGAAACAGTGGCCAATGAACAGTTTTAAATGGTTTACGCAGAATGATAGATCGAAAGAGATTATGTCATATAGAGAGAATGAAACAGAGGCCAATGAACAGTTTTAAAAGGTTTACACAGAATGATATGAAGATATTATGTCATATAGAGAGAATGAAACAGTGGCCAATGAACAGTTTTAAAAGGTTTACACAGAATGGTAGATAGAAAGAGATTATGTCACATACAGAGAATGAAACAGTGGCCAATGAACAGTTTTAAAAGGTTTACAAAGAATGATAGATAGAAAGAGATTATGTCATATAGAGAGAATGAAACAGAAGCCAATGAACAGTTTTAAAAGGTTTACACAGAATGATAGATAGAAAGAGATTATGTCATATAGAGAGAATGAAACAGTGGCCAATGAACAGTTTTAAAAGGTTTACACAGAATGATAGATAGAAAGAGATTATGTCATATAGAGAGAATGAAACAGTGGCCAATGAACAGTTTTAAAAGGTTTACACAGAATGATAGATAGAAAGAGATTATGTCATATAGAGAGAATGAAACAGTGGCCAATGAACAGTTTTAAATGGTTTACACAGAATGGTAGATAGAAAGAGATTATGTCACATACAGAGAATGAAACAGAGGCCAATGAACAGTTTTAAAAGGTTTACACAGAATGATATGAAGATATTATGTCATATAGAGAGAATGAAACAGTGGCCAATGAACAGTTTTAAAAGGTTTACACAGAATGGTAGATAGAAAGAGATTATGTCACATACAGAGAATGAAACAGAGGCCAATGAACAGTTTTAAAAGGTTTACACAGAATGATATGAAGATATTATGTCATATAGAGAGAATGAAACAGTGGCCAATGAACAGTTTTAAAAGGTTTACACAGAATGGTAGATAGAAAGAGATTATGTCACATACAGAGAATGAAACAGAGGCCAATGAACAGTTTTAAAAGGTTTACACAGAATGATATGAAGATATTATGTCATATAGAGAGAATGAAACAGTGGCCAATGAACAGTTTTAAAAGGTTTACACAGAATGATATGAAGATATTATGTCATATAGAGAGAATGAAACAGTGGCCAATGAACAGTTTTAAAAGGTTTACACAGAATGATATGAAGATATTATGTCATATAGAGAGAATGAAACAGTGGCCAATGAACAGTTTTAAAAGGTTTACACAGAATGATATGAAGATATTATGTCATATAGAGAGAATGAAACAGAGGCCAATGAACAGTTTTAAAAGGTTTACACAGAATGATATGAAGATATTATGTCATATAGAGAGAATGAAACAGTGGCCAATGAACAGTTTTAAATGGTTTACGCAGAATGATAGATCGAAAGAGATTATGTCATATAGAGAGAATGAAACAGAGGCCAATGAACAGTTTTAAAAGGTTTACACAGAATGATATGAAGATATTATGTCATATAGAGAGAATGAAACAGAGGCCAATGAACAGTTTTAAATGGTTTACACAGAATGGTAGATAGAAAGAGATTATGTCACATACAGAGAATGAAACAGAGGCCAATGAACAGTTTTAAAAGGTTTACACAGAATGATATGAAGATATTATGTCATATAGAGAGAATGAAACAGTGGCCAATGAACAGTTTTAAATGGTTTACGCAGAATGATAGATCGAAAGAGATTATGTCATATAGAGAGAATGAAACAGAGGCCAATGAACAGTTTTAAAAGGTTTACACAGAATGATATGAAGATATTATGTCATATAGAGAGAATGAAACAGTGGCCAATGAACAGTTTTAAATGGTTTACGCAGAATGATAGATCGAAAGAGATTATGTCATATAGAGAGAATGAAACAGAGGCCAATGAACAGTTTTAAAAGGTTTACACAGAATGATAGAAGGAGATTATGTCATATAGAGAGAATGAAACAGTGGCCAATGAACAGTTTTAAATGGTTTACACAGAATGGTAGATAGAAAGAGATTATGTCACATACAGAGAATGAAACAGAGGCCAATGAACAGTTTTAAAAGGTTTACACAGAATGATATGAAGATATTATGTCATATAGAGAGAATGAAACAGTGGCCAATGAACAGTTTTAAATGGTTTACGCAGAATGATAGAAGGAGATTATGTCATATAGAGAGAATGAAACAGTGGCCAATGAACAGTTTTAAAAGGTTTACACAGAATGATATGAAGATATTATGTCATATAGAGAGAATGAAACAGTGGCCAATGAACAGTTTTAAATGGTTTACGCAGAATGATAGATCGAAAGAGATTATGTCATATAGAGAGAATGAAACAGAGGCCAATGAACAGTTTTAAAAGGTTTACACAGAATGATATGAAGATATTATGTCATATAGAGAGAATGAAACAGTGGCCAATGAACAGTTTTAAATGGTTTACGCAGAATGATAGATCGAAAGAGATTATGTCATATAGAGAGAATGAAACAGAGGCCAATGAACAGTTTTAAAAGGTTTACACAGAATGATATGAAGATATTATGTCATATAGAGAGAATGAAACAGTGGCCAATGAACAGTTTTAAATGGTTTACGCAGAATGATAGATCGAAAGAGATTATGTCATATAGAGAGAATGAAACAGAGGCCAATGAACAGTTTTAAAAGGTTTACACAGAATGATAGAAGGAGATTATGTCATATAGAGAGAATGAAACAGTGGCCAATGAACAGTTTTAAAAGGTTTACACAGAATGATATGAAGATATTATGTCATATAGAGAGAATGAAACAGTGGCCAATGAACAGTTTTAAATGGTTTACACAGAATGGTAGATAGAAAGAGATTATGTCACATACAGAGAATGAAACAGAGGCCAATGAACAGTTTTAAAAGGTTTACACAGAATGATATGAAGATATTATGTCATATAGAGAGAATGAAACAGTGGCCAATGAACAGTTTTAAATGGTTTACGCAGAATGATAGATCGAAAGAGATTATGTCATATAGAGAGAATGAAACAGAGGCCAATGAACAGTTTTAAAAGGTTTACACAGAATGATATGAAGATATTATGTCATATAGAGAGAATGAAACAGTGGCCAATGAACAGTTTTAAATGGTTTACGCAGAATGATAGATCGAAAGAGATTATGTCATATAGAGAGAATGAAACAGAGGCCAATGAACAGTTTTAAAAGGTTTACACAGAATGATAGAAGGAGATTATGTCATATAGAGAGAATGAAACAGTGGCCAATGAACAGTTTTAAATGGTTTACACAGAATGGTAGATAGAAAGAGATTATGTCACATACAGAGAATGAAACAGAGGCCAATGAACAGTTTTAAAAGGTTTACACAGAATGATATGAAGATATTATGTCATATAGAGAGAATGAAACAGTGGCCAATGAACAGTTTTAAATGGTTTACGCAGAATGATAGATCGAAAGAGATTATGTCATATAGAGAGAATGAAACAGAGGCCAATGAACAGTTTTAAAAGGTTTACACAGAATGATATGAAGATATTATGTCATATAGAGAGAATGAAACAGTGGCCAATGAACAGTTTTAAATGGTTTACGCAGAATGATAGATCGAAAGAGATTATGTCATATAGAGAGAATGAAACAGAGGCCAATGAACAGTTTTAAAAGGTTTACACAGAATGATATGAAGATATTATGTCATATAGAGAGAATGAAACAGTGGCCAATGAACAGTTTTAAATGGTTTACGCAGAATGATAGATCGAAAGAGATTATGTCATATAGAGAGAATGAAACAGAGGCCAATGAACAGTTTTAAAAGGTTTACACAGAATGATATGAAGATATTATGTCATATAGAGAGAATGAAACAGTGGCCAATGAACAGTTTTAAATGGTTTACGCAGAATGATAGATCGAAAGAGATTATGTCATATAGAGAGAATGAAACAGAGGCCAATGAACAGTTTTAAAAGGTTTACACAGAATGATAGAAGGAGATTATGTCATATAGAGAGAATGAAACAGTGGCCAATGAACAGTTTTAAATGGTTTACACAGAATGGTAGATAGAAAGAGATTATGTCACATACAGAGAATGAAACAGAGGCCAATGAACAGTTTTAAAAGGTTTACACAGAATGATATGAAGATATTATGTCATATAGAGAGAATGAAACAGTGGCCAATGAACAGTTTTAAATGGTTTACGCAGAATGATAGATCGAACGAGATTATGTCATATAGAGAGAATGAAACAGAGGCCAATGAACAGTTTTAAAAGGTTTACACAGAATGATATGAAGATATTATGTCATATAGAGAGAATGAAACAGTGGCCAATGAACAGTTTTAAATGGTTTACGCAGAATGATAGATCGAAAGAGATTATGTCATATAGAGAGAATGAAACAGAGGCCAATGAACAGTTTTAAAAGGTTTACACAGAATGATATGAAGATATTATGTCATATAGAGAGAATGAAACAGTGGCCAATGAACAGTTTTAAATGGTTTACGCAGAATGATAGATCGAAAGAGATTATGTCATATAGAGAGAATGAAACAGAGGCCAATGAACAGTTTTAAAAGGTTTACACAGAATGATAGAAGGAGATTATGTCATATAGAGAGAATGAAACAGTGGCCAATGAACAGTTTTAAATGGTTTACACAGAATGGTAGATAGAAAGAGATTATGTCACATACAGAGAATGAAACAGAGGCCAATGAACAGTTTTAAAAGGTTTACACAGAATGATATGAAGATATTATGTCATATAGAGAGAATGAAACAGTGGCCAATGAACAGTTTTAAATGGTTTACGCAGAATGATAGATCGAAAGAGATTATGTCATATAGAGAGAATGAAACAGAGGCCAATGAACAGTTTTAAAAGGTTTACACAGAATGATAGATAGAAAGAGATTATGTCATATAGAGAGAATGAAACAGAAGCCAATGAACAGTTTTAAAAAGTTTACACAGAATGATAGATAGAAAGAGATTATATCATATAGAGAGAATGAAACAGAGGCCAATGAACAGTTTTAAAAGGTTTACACAGAATGATAGAAAGAGATTATGTCACATACAGAGAATGAAAGAGGCCAATGAACAGTTTTAAAAGGTTTATGACGAATGATAGAAAGAGATTATATCATATAGAGAGAATGAAACAGAGGCCAATGAACAGTTTTAAAAGGTTTACACAGAATGATAGAGAGAAAGAGATTATGTCATATAGAGAGAATGAAACAGTGGCCAATCAACAGTTTTAAATGGTTTACACAGAATGATAGATAGAAAGAGATTATGTCATATAGAGAGAATGAAACAGTGGCCAATGAACAGTTCTAAAAGGTTTACACAGAATGATAGAAAGAGATTATGTCATATAGAGAGAATGAAAGAGAGGCCAATGAACAGTTTTAAAAGGTTTACACAGAATGATAGATAGAAAGAGATTATGCCATATAGAGAGAATGAAACAGTGGCCAATGAACAGTTTTAAAAGGTTTACACAGAATGATAGATAGAAAGAGATTATGCCATATAGAGAGAATGAAACAGTGGCCAATGAACAGTTTTAAAAGGTTTACACAGAATGGTAGATAGAAAGAGATTATGTCACATACAGAGAATGAAACAGAGGCCAATGAACAGTTTTAAAAGGTTTACACAGAAAGATAGAAAGAGATTATGTCATATAGAGAGAATGAAACAGTGGCCAATGAACAGTTTTAAAAGGTTTACACAGAATGATAGATAGAAAGAGATTATGTCATATAGAGAGAATGAAACAGTGGCCAATGAACAGTTTTAAAAGGTTTACACAAAATGATAGATAGAAAGAGATTATGTCATATAGAGAGAATGAAACAGAAGCCAATGAACCGTTTTAAAAGGTTTACACAGAATGATAAATAGAAAGAGATTATGTCACATACAGAGAATGAAACAGACACCAATGAACAGTTTTAAAAGGTTTACACAGAATGATAGAAGGAGATTATGTCATATAGAGAGAATGAAACAGAGGCCAATGAACAGTTTTAAAAGGTTTACACAGAATGATAGAAAGAGATTATGTCATATAGAGAGAATGAAACAGAGGCCAATGAACAGTTTTAAAAGGTTTACACAGAATGATAGATAGAAAGAGATTATGTCATATAGAGAGAATGAAACAGTGGCCAATGAACAGTTTTAAAACGTTTACACAGAATGATAGATAGAAAGAGATTATATCATATATAGAGAATGAAACAGTGGCCAATGAACAGTTTTAAAAGGTTTACACAGAATGATAGAAAGAGATTATGTCATATAGAGAGAATGAAACAGAGGCCAATGAACAGTTTTAAAAGGTTTACACAGAATGATAGAAATAGATTATGTCATATAGAGAGAATGAAACAGTGGCCAATGAACAGTTTTAAAAGGTTTACACAGAATGATAGATAGAAAGAGATTATGTCATATAGAGAGAATGAAACAGAGGCCAATGAACAGTTTTAAAAGGTTTACACAGAATGATAGATAGAAAGAGATTATGTCATATAGAGAGAATGAAACAGTGGCCAATGAACAGTTTTAAAAGGTTTACACAGAATGATAGATAGAAAGAGATTATGTCATATAGAGAGAATGAAACAGTGGCCAATGAACAGTTTTAAAAGGTTTACACAGAATGATAGATAGAAAGAGATTATGTCATATAGAGAGAATGAAACAGAAGCCAATGAACCGTTTTAAAAGGTTTACACAGAATGATAGATAGAAAGAGATTATGTCACATACAGAGAATGAAAAACAGAGGCCAATGAACAGTTTTAAAAGGTTTACACAGAATGATAGAAAGAGATTATGTCATATAGAGAGAATGAAACAGAGGCCAATGAACAGTTTTAAAAGGTTTACACAGAATGATAGAAAGAGATTATGTGATATAGAGAGAATGAAACAGAGGCCAATGAACAGTTTTAAAAGGTAGAGAATGAAACAGTGGCCAATGAACAGTTTTAAAACGTTTACACAGAATGATAGATAGAAAGAGATTATATCATATAGAGAGAATGAAACAGTGGCCAGTGAACAGTTTTAAAAGGTTTACACAGATGATAGAAAGAGATTATGTCATATAGAGAGAATGAAACAGAGGCCAATGAACAGTTTTAAAATGTTTACACAGAATGATAGAAATAGATTATGTCACATACAGAGAATGAAACAGAGGCCAATGAACAGATTTAAAAGGTTTACAACGAATGATAGAAAGAGATTATGTCATATAGAGAGAATGAAACAGAGGCCAATGAACAGTTTTAAAAGGTTTACACAGAATGATAGATAGAAATAGATTATGTCATATAGAGAGAATGAAACAGTGGCCAATGAACAGTTTTAAAAGGTTTACACAGAATGATAGATAGAAAGAGATTATGTCATATAGAGAGAATGAAACAGTGGCCAATGAACAGTTTTAAAAGGTTTACAAAGAATGATAGATAGAAAGAGATTATGTCATATAGAGAGAATGAAACAGAAGCCAATGAACAGTTTTAAAAGGTTTACACAGAATGATAGATAGAAAGAGATTATGTCATATAGAGAGAATGAAACAGTGGCCAATGAACAGTTTTAAAAGGTTTACACAGAATGATAGAAAGAGATTATGTCATATAGAGAGAATGAAACAGAGGCCAATGAACAGTTTTAAAAGGTTTACACAGAATGATATGAAGATATTATGTCATATAGAGAGAATGAAACAGTGGCCAATGAACAGTTTTAAATGGTTTACGCAGAATGATAGATCGAAAGAGATTATGTCATATAGAGAGAATGAAACAGAGGCCAATGAACAGTTTTAAAAGGTTTACACAGAATGATAGATAGAAAGAGATTATGCCATATAGAGAGAATGAAACAGAAGCCAATGAACAGTTTTAAAAAGTTTACACAGAATGATAGATAGAAAGAGATTATATCATATAGAGAGAATGAAACAGAGGCCAATGAACAGTTTTAAAAGGTTTACACAGAATGATAGAAAGAGATTATGTCACATACAGAGAATGAAACAGGCCAATGAACAGTTTTAAAAGGTTTATGATGAATGATAGAAAGAGATTATATCATATAGAGAGAATGAAACAGAGGCCAATGAACAGTTTTAAAAGGTTTACACAGAATGATAGATAGAAAGAGATTATGTCATATAGAGAGAATGAAACAGTGGCCAATCAACAGTTTTAAATGTTTTACACAGAATGATAGATAGAAAGAGATTATGTCATATAGAGAGAATGAAACAGTGGCCAATGAACAGTTCTAAAAGGTTTACACAGAATGATAGAAAGAGATTATGTCATATAGAGAGAATGAAAGAGAGGCCAATGAACAGTTTTAAAAGGTTTACACAGAATGATAGATAGAAAGAGATTATGTCATATAGAGAGAATGAAACAGAAGCCAATGAACCGTTTTAAAAGGTTTACACAGAATGATAAATAGAAAGAGATTATGTCACATACAGAGAATGAAACAGACACCAATGAACAGTTTTAAAAGGTTTACACAGAATGATAGAAGGAGATTATGTCATATAGAGAGAATGAAACAGAGGCCAATGAACAGTTTTAAAAGGTTTACACAGAATGATAGAAAGAGATTATGTCATATAGAGAGAATGAAACAGAGGCCAATGAACAGTTTTAAAAGGTTTACACAGAATGATAGATAGAAAGAGATTATGTCATATAGAGAGAATGAAACAGTGGCCAATGAACAGTTTTAAAACGTTTACACAGAATGATAGATAGAAAGAGATTATATCATATAGAGAGAATGAAACAGTGGCCAATGAACAGTTTTAAAAGGTTTACACAGAATGATAGAAAGAGATTATGTCATATAGAGAGAATGAAACAGAGGCCAATGAACAGTTTTAAAAGGTTTACACAGAATGATAGAAATAGATTATGTCATATAGAGAGAATGAAACAGTGGCCAATGAACAGTTTTAAAAGGTTTACACAGAATGATAGATAGAAAGAGATTATGTCATATAGAGAGAATGAAAGAGAAGCCAATGAACAGTTTTAAAAGGTTTACACAGAATGATAGATAGAAAGAGATTATATCATATAGAGAGAATGAAACAGTGGCCAATGAACAGTTTTAAAAGGTTTACACAGAATGATAGATAGAAAGAGATTATGTCATATAGAGAGAATGAAACAGTGGCCAATGAACAGTTTTAAAAGGTTTACACAGAATGATAGATAGAAAGAGATTATGTCATATAGAGAGAATGAAACAGTGGCCAATGAACAGTTTTAAAAGGTTTACACAGAATGATAGATAGAAAGAGATTATTTCATATAGAGAGAATGAAACAGAAGCCAATGAACCGTTTTAAAAGGTTTACACAGAATGATAGATAGAAAGAGATTATGTCACATACAGAGAATGAAAAACAGAGGCCAATGAACAGTTTTAAAAGGTTTACACAGAATGATAGAAAGAGATTATGTCATATAGAGAGAATGAAACAGAGGCCAATGAACAGTTTTAAAAGGTTTACACAGAATGATAGAAAGAGATTATGTCATATAGAGAGAATGAAACAGAGGCCAATGAACAGTTTTCAAAGGTAGAGAATGAAACAGTGGCCAATGAACAGTTTTAAAACGTTTACACAGAATGATAGATAGAAGGAGATTATATCATATAGAGAGAATGAAACAGTGGCCAATGAACAGTTTTAAAAGGTTTACACAGAATGATAGAAAGAGATTATGTCATATAGAGAGAATGAAACAGAGGCCAATGAACAGTTTTAAAAGGTTTACACAGAATGATAGAAAGAGATTATGTCATATAGAGAGAATGAAACAGAGGCCAATGAACAGTTTTAAAAGGTTTACACAGAATGATAGAAAGAGATTATGTCATATAGAGAGAATGAAACAGTGGCCAATGAACAGTTTTAAAAGGTTTACACAGAATGATAGATAGAAAGAGATTATGTCATATAGAGAGAATGAAAGAGAAGCCAATGAACAGTTTTAAAAGGTTTACACAGAATGATAGATAGAAAGAGATTATGTCATATAGAGAGAATGAAACAGTGGCCAATGAACAGTTTTAAAAGGGTTACACAGAATGATAGAAAGAGATTATGTCATATAGAGAGAATGAAACAGTGGCCAATGAACAGTTTTAAAAGGTTTACACAGAATGATAGAAAGAGATTATGTCACATACAGAGAATGAAACAGAGGTCAATGAACAGTTTTAAAAGGTTTAAAACGAATGATAGAAAGAGATTATGTCATATAGAGAGAATGAAACAGTGGCCAATGAACAGTTTTAAAAGGTTTACACAGAATGATAGAAAGAGATTATGTCATATAGAGAGAATGAAACAGAGGCCAATGAACAGTTTTAAAATGTTTACACAGAATGATAGAAAGAGATTATGTCACATACAGAGAATGAAACAGAGGCCAATGAACAGATTTAAAAGGTTTACAACGAATGATAGAAAGAGATTATGTCATATAGAGAGAATGAAACAGAGGCCAATAAACAGTTTTAAAAGGTTTACACAGAATGATAGATAGAAAGAGATTATGTCATATAGAGAGAATGAAACAGTGGCCAATGAACAGTTTTAAAAGGTTTACACAGAATGATAGATAGAAAGAGATTATGTTATATAGAGAGAATGAAACAGTGGCCAATGAACAGTTTTAAAAGCTTTACACAGAATGATAGATAGAAAGAGATTATGTCATATAGAGAGAATGAAACAGTGGCCAATGAACAGTTTTAAAAGGTTTACACAGAATGATAGAAAGAGATTATGTCATATAGAGAGAATGAAACAGAGGCCAATGAACAGTTTTAAAAGGTTTACACAGAATGATATAAAGAGATTATGTCATATAGAGAGAATGAAACAGTGGCCAATGAACAGTTTTAAATGGTTTACACAGAATGATAGATAGAAAGAGATTATGTCATATAGAGAGAATGAAATAGTGGCCAATGAACAGTTTTAAAAGGTTTACACAGAATGATAGATAGAAAGAGATTATGTCATATAGAGAGAATGAAATAGTGGCCAATGAACAGTTTTAAAAGGTTTACACAGAATGATAGATAGAATGAGATTATGTCATATAGAGAGAATGAAACAGTGGCCAATGAACAGTTTTAAAAGGTTTACACAGAATGATAGATGGAAAGAGATTATGTCATATAGAGAGAATGAAACAGTGGCCAATGAACAGATTTAAAAGGTTTACACAGAATGATAGATAGAAAGAGATTATGTGACATACAGAGAACGAAACAGAGGCCAATGAACAGTTTTAAAAGGTTTACACAGAATGATAGAAAGAGATTATGTCATATAGAGAGAATGAAACAAAGGTTTACACAGCATGATAGAAAGAGATTATGTCACATAGAGAGAATGAAACAGAGGCCAATGAACAGTTTTAAAAGGTAGAGAATGAAACAGTGGCCAATGAACAGTTTTAAAACGTTTACACAGAATGATAGATAGAAAGATATTATATCATATAGAGAGAATGAAACAGTGGCCAATGAACAGTTTTAAAACGTTTACACAGAATGATAGATAGAAAGAGATTATATCATATAGAGAGAATGAAACAGTGGCCAATGAACAGTTTTAAAAGGTTTACACAGAAGGATAGATAGAAAGAGATTATGTCATATAGAGAGAATGAAAGAGAAGCCAATGAACAGTTTTAAAAGGTTTACACAGAATGATAGATAGAAAGAGATTATGTCATATAGAGAGAATGAAACAGTGGCCAATGAACAGTTTTAAAAGGTTTACACAGAATGATAGAAAGAGATTATGTCATATAGAGAGAATGAAACAGTGGCCAATGAACAGTTTTAAAAGGTTTACACAGAATGATAGAAAGAGATTATGTCACATACAGAGAATGAAACAGAGGCCAATGAACAGTTTTAAAAGGTTTAAAACGAATGATAGAAAGAGATTATGTCATATAGAGAGAATGAAACAGTGGCCAATGAACAGTTTTAAAAGGTTTACACAGAATGATAGAAAGAGATTATGTCATATAGAGAGAATGAAACAGAGGCCAATGAACAGTTTTAAAATGTTTACACAGAATGATAGAAAGAGATTATGTCACATACAGAGAATGAAACAGAGGCCAATGAACAGATTTAAAAGGTTTACAACGAATGATAGAAAGAGATTATGTCATATAGAGAGAATGAAACAGAGGCCAATAAACAGTTTTAAAAGGTTTACACAGAATGATAGATAGAAAGAGATTATGTCATATAGAGAGAATGAAACAGTGGCCAATGAACAGTTTTAAAAGGTTTACACAGAATGATAGATAGAAAGAGATTATGTTATATAGAGAGAATGAAACAGTGGCCAATGAACAGTTTTAAAAGGTTTACACAGAATGATAGATAGAAAGAGATTATGTCATATAGAGAGAATGAAACAGAAGCCAATGAACAGTTTTAAAAGCTTTACACAGAATGATAGATAGAAAGAGATTATGTCATATAGAGTGTATGAAACAGTGGCCAATGAACAGTTTTAAAAGGTTTACACAGAATGATAGAAAGAGATTATGTCATATAGAGAGAATGAAACATAGGCCAATGAACAGTTTTAAAAGGTTTACACAGAATGATATAAAGAGATTATGTCATATAGAGAGAATGAAACAGTGGCCAATGAACAGTTTTAAATGATTTACACAGAATGATAGATAGAAAGAGATTATGTCATATAGAGAGAATGAAATAGTGGCCAATGAACAGTTTTAAAAGGTTTACACAGAATGATAGATAGAAAGAGATTATGTCATATAGAGAGAATGAAACAGAAGCCAATGAACAGTTTTAAAAAGTTTACACAGAATGATAGATAGAAAGAGATTATATCATATAGAGAGAATGAAACAGAGGCCAATGAACAGTTTTAAAAGGTTTACACAGAATGATAGAAAGAGATTATGTCACATACAGAGAATGAAACAGAGGCCAATGAAGAGTTTTAAAAGGTTTATAACGAATGATAGAAAGAGATTATGTCATATAGAGAGAATGAAACAGAGGCCAATGAACAGTTTTAAAAGGTAGAGAATGAAACAGTGGCCAATGAACAGTTTTAAAAGGTTTACACAGAATGATAGATAGAAAGAGATTATGTCATATAGAGAGAATGAAACACTGGCCAATGAACAGTTCTAAAAGGTTTACACAGAATGATAGAAAGAGATTATATCATATAGAGAAAATGAAACAGTGGCCAATGAACAGTTTTAAAAGGTTTACGCAGAATGATAGAAAGAGATTATGTCATATAGAGAGAATGAAACAGTGGCCAATGAACAGTTTTAAAAGGTTTACACAGAATGATAGAAAGAGATTATGTCATATAGAGAGAATGAAACAGTGGCCAATGAACAGTTTTAAATGGTTTACACAGAATGATAGATAGAAAGAGATTATGTCATATAAAGAGAATGAAACAGTGGCCAATCAACAGTTGTAAATGGTTTACACAGAATGATAGATAGAAAGAGATTATGTCATATAGAGAGAATGAAACAGTGGCCAATGAACAGTTCTAAAAGGTTTACACAGTATGATAGAAAGAGATTATGTCATATAGAGAGAATGAAAGAGAGGCCAATGAACAGTTTTAAAAGGTTTACACTGAATGATAGATAGAAAGAGATTATGTCATATAGAGAGAATGAAACAGTGGCCAATGAACAGTTTTAAAAGGTTTACACAGAATGATAGAAAGAGATTATGTCATATAGAGAGAATGAAACAGTGGCCAATGAACAGTTTTAAATGGTTTACACAGAATGATAGATAGAAAGAGATTATGTCATATAGTGAGAATGAAAGAGAGGCCAATGAACAGTTTTAAAAGTTTTAAAACGAATGATAGAAAGGGATTATGTCATATAGAGAGAATGAAACAGTGGCCAATGAACAGTTTTAAAAGGTTTACACAGAATGATAGATAGAAAGAGATTATGTCATATAGAGAGAATGAAACAGAGGCCAATGAACAGTTTTAAAAGGTAGAGAATGAAACAGTGGCCAATGAACAGTTTTAAAACGTTTACACAGAATGATAGATAGAAAGAGATTATATCATATAGAGAGAATGAAACAGTGGCCAATGAACAGTTTTAAAACGTTTACACAGAATGATAGATAGAAAGAGATTATATCATATAGAGAGAATGAAACAGTGGCCAATGAACAGTTTTAAAAGGTTTACACAGAAGGATAGATAGAAAGAGATTATGTCATATAGAGAGAATGAAAGAGAAGCCAATGAACAGTTTTAAAAGGTTTACACAGAATGATAGATAGAAAGAGATTATGTCATATAGAGAGAATGAAACAGTGGCCAATGAACAGTTTTAAAAGGTTTACACAGAATGATAGAAAGAGATTATGTCATATAGAGAGAATGAAACAGTGGCCAATGAACAGTTTTAAAAGGTTTACACAGAATGATAGAAAGAGATTATGTCACATACAGAGAATGAAACAGAGGCCAATGAACAGTTTTAAAAGGTTTAAAACGAATGATAGAAAGAGATTATGTCATATAGAGAGAATGAAACAGTGGCCAATGAACAGTTTTAAAAGGTTTACACAGAATGATAGAAAGAGATTATGTCATATAGAGAGAATGAAACAGAGGCCAATGAACAGTTTTAAAATGTTTACACAGAATGATAGAAAGAGATTATGTCACATACAGAGAATGAAACAGAGGCCAATGAACAGATTTAAAAGGTTTACACAGAATGATAGATAGAAAGAGATTATGTCATATAGAGAGAATGAAACAGAGGCCAATGAACAGTTTTAAAAGGTTTACACAGAATGATAGATAGAAAGAGATTATGTCATATAGAGAGAATGAAACAGAAGCCAATGAACCGTTTTAAAAGGTTTACACAGAATGATAGATAGAAAGAGATTATGTCATATAGAGAGAATGAAACAGTGGCCAATGAACAGTTTTAAAAGGTTTACACAGAATGATAGATAGAAAGAGATTATGTCATATAGAGAGAATGAAACAGAGGCCAATGAATAGTTTTAAAAGGTTTACACAGAATGATAGATAGAAAGAGATTATGTCATATAGAGAGAATGAAACAGAGGCCAATGAACAGTTTTAAAAGGTTTACACAGAATGATAGATAGAAAGAGATTATGTCATATAGAGAGAATGAAACAGTGGCCAATGAACAGTTTTAAAAGGTTTACACAGAATGATAGATAGAAAGAGATTATGTCATATAGAGAGAATGAAACAGAAGCCAATGAACCGTTTTAAAAGGTTTACACAGAATGATAGATAGAAAGAGATTATGTCACATACAGAGAATGAAACAGAGGCCAATGAACAGTTTTAAAAGGTTTACACAGAATGATAGAAAGAGATTATGTCATATAGAGAGAATGAAACAGAGGCCAATGAACAGTTTTAAAAGGTTTACACAGAATGATAGAAAGAGATTATGTCATATAGAGAGAATGAAACAGTGGCCAATGAACAGTTTTAAAAGGTTTACACAGAATGAAAGATAGAAAGAGATTATGTCATATAGAGAGAATGAAACAGTGGCCAATGAACAGTTTTAAAAGGTTTACACAGAATGATAGATAGAAAGAGATTATGTCATATAGAGAGAATGAAACAGAGGCCAATGAACAGTTTTAAAAGGTTTACACAGAATGATAGATAGAAAGAGATTATGTCATATAGAGAGAATGAAACAGAGGCCAATGAACAGTTTTAAAAGGTTTACACAGAATGATAGATAGAAAGAGATTATGTCATATAGAGAGAATGAAACAGTGGCCAATGAACAGTTTTAAAAGGTTTACACAGAATGATAGATAGAAAGAGATTATGTCATATAGAGAGAATGAAACAGAAGCCAATGAACCGTTTTAAAAGGTTTACACAGAATGATAGATTGAAAGAGATTATGTCACATACAGAGAATGAAACAGAGGCCAATGAACAGTTTTAAAAGGTTTACACAGAATGATAGAAAGAGATTATGTCATATAGAGAGAATGAAACAGAGGCCAATGAACAGTTTTAAAAGGTTTACACAGAATGATAGAAAGAGATTATGTCATATAGAGAGAATGAAACAGTGGCCAATGAACAGTTTTAAAAGGTTTACACAGAATGATAGATAGAAAGAGATTATGTCATATAGAGAGAATGAAACAGTGGCCAATGAACAGTTTTAAAAGGTTTACACAGAATGATAGATAGAAAGAGATTATGTAATATAGAGAGAATGAAACAGAGGCCAATGAACAGTTTTAAAAGGTTTACACAGAATGATAGATAGAAAGAGATTATGTCACATACAGAGAATGAAACAGAGGCCAATGAACAGTTTTAAAAGGTTTACACAGAATGATAGAAAGAGATTATGTCATATAGAGAGAATGAAACAGAGGCCAATGAACAGTTTTAAAAGGTTTACACAGAATGATAGAAAGAGATTATGTCATATAGAGAGAATGAAACAGAGGCCAATGAACAGTTTTAAAAGGTTTACACAGAATGATAGAAAGAGATTATGTCATATAGAGAGAATGAAACAGAGGCCAATGAACAGTTTTAAAAGGTTTACACAGAATGATAGAAAGAGATTATGTCATATAGAGAGAATGAAAGAGTGACCAATGAACAGTTTTAAAAGGTTTACACAGAATGATAGATAGAAAGAGATTATGTCACATACAGAGAATGAAACAGAGGCTAATGAACAGTTTTAAAAGGTTTACACAGTATGATAGAAAGAGATTATGTCATATAGAGAGAATGAAACAGAGGCCAATGAACAGTTTTAAAAGGTTTACACAGAATGATAGAAAGAGATTATGTCATATAGAGAGAATGAAACAGTGGCCAATGAACAGTTTTAAAAGGTTTACACAGAATGATAGATAGAAAGAGATTATGTCATATAGAGAGAATGAAACAGTGGCCAATGAACAGTTTTAAAAGGTTTACACAGAATGATAGATAGAAAGAGATTATGTCATATAGAGAGAATGAAACAGTGGCCAATGAACAGTTTTAAAAGGTTTACACAGAATGATAGATAGAAAGAGATTATGTCATATAGAGAGAAAGAAACAGAGGCCAATGAACAGTTTTAAAAGGTTTACACAGAATGATAGATAGAAAGAGATTATGTCATATAGAGAGAATGAAACAGAGGCCAATGAACAGTTTTAAAAGGTTTACACAGAATGATAGATAGAAAGAGATTATGTCATATAGAGAAAATGAAACAGTGGCCAATGAACAGTTTTAAAAGGTTTACACAGAATGATAGATAGAAAGAGATTATGTCATATAGAGAGAATGAAACAGAATCCAATGAACCGTTTTAAAAGGTTTACACATAATGATGGATAGAAAGAGATTATGTCACATACAGAGAATGAAACAGAGGCCAATGAACAGTTTTAAAAGGTTTACACAGAATGATAGAAAGAGATTATGTCATATAGAGAGAATGAAACAGAGGCCAATGAACAGTTTTAAAAGGTTTACACAGAATGATAGATAGAAAGAGATTATGTCATATAGAGAGAATGAAACAGTGGCCAATGAACAGTTTTAAAATGTTTACACAGAATGATAGATAGAAAGAGATTATGTCATATAGAGAGAATGAAACAGAAGCCAATGAACCGTTTTAAAAGGTTTACACAGAATGATAGATAGAAAGAGATTATGTCACATATAGAGAATGAAACAGAGGCCAATGAACAGTTTTAAAAGGTTTACACAGAATGATAGAAAGAGATTATGTCATATAGAGAGAATGAAACAGAGGCCAATGAACAGTTTTAAAAGGTTTACACAGAATGATAGAAAGAGTTTATGTCATATAGAGAGAATGAAACAGAGGCCAATGAACAGTTTTAAAAGGTTTACACAGAATGATAGAAAGAGATTATGTCATATAGAGAGAATGAAACAGAGGCCAATGAACAGTTTTAAAAGTTTTACACAGAATGATAGAAAGAGATTATGTCATATAGAGAGAATGAAACAGTGGCCAATGAACAGTTTTAAAAGGTTTACACAGAATGATAGAACGAGATTATGTCACATACAGAGAATGGAACAGAGGCCAATGAACAGTTTTAAAAGGTTTAAAACGAATGATAGAAAGAGATTATGTCATATAGAGAGAATGAAACAGTGGCCAATGAACAGTTTTAAAAGGTTTACACAGAATGATAGATAGAAAGAGATTATGTCATATAGAGAGAATGAAACAGAGGCCAATGAACAGTTTTAAAAGGTTTACACAGAATGATAGAAAGAGATTATGTCACATACAGAGAATGAAACAGAGGCCAATGAACAGTTTTAAAAGGTTTACAACGAATGATAGAAAGAGATTATGTCATATAGAGAGAATGAAAGAGAGGCCAATGAACAGTTTTAAAAGGTTTACACAGAATGATAGAAAGAGATTATGTCATATAGAGAGAATGAAAGAGAGGCCAATGAACAGTTTTAAAAGGTTTACACAGAATGATAGAAAGAGATTATGTCATATAGAGTGAATGAAACAGAGGCCAATGAACAGTTTTAAAAGGTTTACACAGAATGATAGATAGAAAGAGATTATGTCATATAGAGAGAATGAAACAGTGGCCAATGAACAGTTTTAAAAGGTTTACACAGAATGATAGATAGAAAGAGATTATGTCATATAGAGAGAATGAAACAGTGGCCAATGAACAGTTTTAAAAGTTTTACACAGATTGATAGAAAGAGATTATGTCATACAGAGAGAATGAAAGAGAGGCCAATGAACAGTTTTAAAAGGTTTACACAGAATGATAGAAAGAGATTATGTCATATAGAGAGAATGAAAGAGAGGCCAATGAACAGTTTTAAAAGGTTTACACAGAATGATAGAAAGAGATTATGTCATATAGAGAGAATGAAACAGAGGCCAATGAACAGTTTTAAAAGGTTTACACAGAATGATAGAAAGAGATTATGTCATATAGAGAGAATGAAACAGTGGCCAATGAACAGTTTTAAAAGGTTTACACAGAATGATAGAACGAGATTATGTCACATACAGAGAATGAAACAGAGGCCAATGAACAGTTTTAAAAGGTTTAAAATGAATGATAGAAAGAGATTATGTCATATAGAGAGAATGAAACAGTGGCCAATGAACAGTTTTAAAAGGTTTACACAGAATGATAGATAGAAAGAGATTATGTCATATAGAGAGAATGAAACAGAGGCCAATGAACAGTTTTAAAAGGTTTACACAGAATGATAGAAAGAGATTATGTCACATACAGAGAATGAAACAGAGGCCAATGAACAGTTTTAAAAGGTTTACAACGAATGATAGAAAGAGATTATGTCATATAGAGAGAATGAAAGAGAGGCCAATGAACAGTTTTAAAAGGTTTACACAGAATGATAGAAAGAGATTATGTCATATAGAGAGAATGAAAGAGAGGCCAATGAACAGTTTTAAAAGGTTTACACAGAATGATAGAAAGAGATTATGTCATATAGAGAGAATGAAACAGAGGCCAATGAACAGTTTTAAAAGATTTACACAGAATGATAGAACGAGATTATGTCATATAGAGAGAATGAAACATAGGCCAATGAACAGTTTTAAAAGGTTTACAACGAATGATAGAAAGAGATTATGTCATATAGAGAGAATGAAACAGTGGCCAATGAACAGTTTTAAAAGGTTTACACAGAATGATAGAAAGAGATTATGTCATATAGAGAGAATGAAAGAGAGGCCAATGAACAGTTTTAAAAGGTTTACACAGAATGATAGAAAGAGATTATGTCATATAGAGAGAATGAAACAGTGGCCAATGAACAGTTTTAAAAGGTTTACACAGAATGATAGATAGAAAGAGATTATGTCATATAGAGAGAATGAAACAGTGGCGAATGAAAAGTTTTAAAAGGTTTACACAGAATGATAGATATAAAGAGATTATGTCATATAGAGAGAATGAAACAGAGGCCAATGAACAGTTTTAAAAGGTTTACACAGAATGATAGAAAGAGATTATGTCATATACAGAGAATGAAAGAGAGGCCAATGAACATTTTTAAAAGGTTTACACATAATGATAGAAAGAGATTATGCCATATAGAGAGAATGAAAGAGAGGCCAATGAACAGTTTTAAAAGGGTTACATCGAATGATAGAAAGAGATTATGTCATATAGAGAGAATGAAAGAGAGGCCAATGAACAGTTTTAAAAGGTTTACACAGAAAGATAGAAAGAGATTATGTCATATAGAGAGAATGAAAGAGAGGCCAATGAACAGTTTTAAAAGGTTTACACAGAATGATAGAAAGAGATTATGTCATATAGAGAGAAAGAAAGAGAGGCCAATGAACAGTTTTAAAAGGTTTACATAGAATGATAGAAAGAGATTATGTCATATAGAGAGAATGAAAGAGAGGCCAATGAACAGTTTTAAAAGGTTTACACAGAATGATAGAAAGAGATTATGTCATATAGAGAGAATGAAAGAGAGGCCAATGAACAGTTTTAAAAGGTTTACACAGAATGATAGTTAGAAAGAGATTATGTCATATAGAGAGAATCAAACAGTGGCCAATGAACAGTTTTAAAAGGTTTACACAGAATGATAGATAGAAAGAGATTATGTCATATAGACAGAATGAAACAGAGGCCAATGTGACAGTTTTAAAAGGTTTACACAGAATGATAGAAAGAGTTTATGTCATATAGAGAGAATGAAACAGAAGCCAATGAACCGTTTTAAAAGGTTTACACAGAATGATAGAAAGAGATTATGTCACATATAGAGAATGAAACAGAGGCCAATGAACAGTTTTAAAAGGTTTACACAGAATGATAGAAAGAGATTATGTCATATAGAGAGAATGAAACAGATGCCAATGACCACTTTTAAAAGTTTTACAAAGAATGATAGAAAGAGATTATGTCATATAGAGAGAATGAAACAGAGGCCAATGAACAGTTTTAAAAGGTTTACACAGAATGATAGATAGAAAGAGATTATGTCATACAGAGAGAATGAAAAAGAGGCCAATGAACAGTTTTAAAAGGTTTACACAGAATGATAGATAGAAAGAGATTATGTCATATAGAGAGAATGAAACAGAGGCCAATGAACAGTTTTAAAAGACTTACACAGAATGATAGAAAGAGATTATGTCACATACAGAGAATGAAACAGAAGCCAATGAACAGTTTTAAAATGTTTACACAGAATGATAGATAGAAAGAGATTATGTCATATAGAGAGAATGAAACAGATGCCAATGACCACTTTTACAAGTTTTACAAAGAATGATAGATAGAAAGAGAGGAGGTCAAATACAGAGAATGAAATATAGGACAATGAATAGTATTAAAAGGTTTACAGAGAATGTGAGATAGAAAGAGAACAAGGTACAGAATGATGGCCGATTTTGATAGATTACTTAGTTTCTGACATAGAAAAGGAGGATGATATAGAAACTGTGTTGAGTGGATGCCGTGTGGAAAACTGAAGACCCACACTCGAGATTTGGAGTGTCTGGGTTGGAAAAGAAAACATAAAAAGAATAACAAAAATACAATAGGAAGATAAATTAATAAAAGTACAAAGCAAATAGTTAATATAATGGAGGCACAAAATATGTGATGATGCAGTATAAGTTGGAAGTTTGTGAAACATAGTGGGGAGCAAAGTAGGGGAAGTAATTGATGGTTGAACAGCAATATGAAACTGTCACTTCTTCTACGTACTGTGCCACTTGAAGTCAACTGATAATAGCTCTCTACAGTTTCCTATCCTTGTACCCCTTCAAGACAGCTGATAAAAGCTCTCTACAACTTCCTATACTTTGTTGCTCTTGACAATGTTTCTCTTTTTTTATACCCCACCCTCTCTCTGTTCTGCTGTTCCTTTAGACAAACTCATTTGGAAGGTTACTCACTGCTTCACCCTGTCAATTTTGCCTTCAGTAGATCCTTTAAGTACCAACGTTTTCTAGCCTACTTTCCTCATTATCTGTCCCAGAAATTCCTACTCCTTTTCTGATTTCAAGTATCAATTCTTTTTGTTTCCATTTTCCTTAAAATTTCCTTGATGTTCACAAGAGGAAAATGTCCAATATTTCCTGCCATATAGGACAATTTATATTACATAACAGTTCAGTACATTTCCTTGTTTCTATCAAAATCTTCCTGTTTCATAAGGCTTTCTTTACCTCCAGCAAAAGAAATAGAAGATTTGAGGCATCAGAGATATGGGTTTGCTGAAGAATGCTGGGAATAACTATGATGGAACATATGAGTTTTAAGGAAAGTAGAAACAAAAAGACACATACGTATAGAATCAGAAAGAGACTGTTTAAATTTATGGGACACAGGAAAGGAGGCTTGGAAAATTTAATACATATTCATCATATATAAAGCAAGAGGGTTTGAGGGAAACAGGGAGTAACCTACATAATGAGTTTGTGTAAAGAAGGTAGGACATAAGCTAGATCTTGGGGGTGGCTGAACCACAGCGTTTATGAGCCACATGTGGATTGTGGATATATATATATATATATGCTGAGCTTCTTTTTTCATCAAAGTTAAATTATAAATGTTAAATAAGAAAAATTAAAAATTTTATAATAATTACTGCATATGACTTGACACCCTGTCTGGATTCAAATGCCTAGACTACATGAATTTAACCATGAGAGTAGATTGGCATCGAGGGCCCACCCTTTTACGATTGAAATAGTTAAATATAAGCGCCACTTCTACTCCGACAGTTTCTTTTCTCGCACTTCCCAACAGTGGAATTCGCTTCTGATTATACTCATGTCATGCACATTAATGCAATATAACGGGATTAAGGAGAGTACACTCATGTCATGCACATTAAAGCAATATAACGGGATTAAGGAGAGTACACTCATGTCATGCACATTAACGCAATATAACGGAATTAAGGAGAGTACACTCATGTCATGCACATTACCGCAATATAACGGGATCAAGGAGAGTACACTGATGTCATGCACATTAACGCAATATAACGGGATTAAGGAGAGTACACTCATGTCATGCACATTAATGCAATATAATGGGATTAAGGAGAGTACACTCATGTCACGCACATTAACGCAATATAACGGGATTAAGGAGAGTACACTCATGTCATGCACATTAATGCAAAGTAACGGTATTAAGGAGAGTACACTCATGTCATGCACATTAATGCAATATAACGGGATTAAGGAGAGTACACTCATGTCATGCACATTAATGCAACGTAACGGTATTAAGGAGAGTACACTCATGTCATTCATATTACCGCAATATAACGGGATTAAGGAGAATACACTCATGTCATGCACATTAACGCAATATAACGGCATTAAGGAGAGTACACTCATGTCATGCACATTAATGCAATGTAACGGGATTAAGGAGAGTACACTCATGTCATGCACATTAATGCAATATAACGGGATTAAGGAGAGTACACTCATGTCATGCACATTACCGCAATATAACGGGATTAGGGAGAGTACACTCATGTCATGCACATTAACGCAATATAACGGGATTAAGGAGAGTACACTCATGTCATGCACATTAATGCAATGTAACGGGATTAAGGAGAGTACACTCATGTCATGCACATTAATGCAATATAACGGGATTAAGGAGAGTACACTCATGTCATGCACATTACCGTAATATAACGGGATTAGGGAGAGTACACTCATGTCATGCACATTACCAAAATATAACGGAATTAGGGAGAGTACACTCATATCATGCACATTACCAAAATATAACGGGATTAAGGAGAGTACACTCATGTCATGCACATTAATGCAATATAACGGGATTAAGGAGAGTACACTCATGTCATGCACATTAATGCAATATAACGGGATTAAGGAGAGTACACTCATGTCATGCACATTAATGCAATATAACGGGATTAAGGAGAGTACACTCATGTCATGCACATTAATGCAATATAACGGGATTAAGGAGAGTACACTCATGTCATGCACATTAATGCAATATAACGGGATTAAGGAGAGTACACTCATGTCATTCACATTAACGCAATATAACGGGATTAAGGAGAGTACACTCATGTCATGCACATTAACGCAATATAACGTGATTAAGCAGAGTACACTTATGTCATGCACATTAATGCAATATAACGGGATTAAAGAGACTACACTCATGTCATGCATATTAACGCAATATAACGGGATTAAAGAGAGTACACTCATGTCATGCACATTAACGCAATATAACGGGATTAAGGAGAGTACACTCATGTCATGTTAATTACCGCAATATAACGGGATTAAGGAGAGTACACTCATGTCATGCACATTAACGCAATATAACGTGATTAAGCAGAGTACACTCATGTCATGCACATTAATGCAATATAACGGGATTAAGGAGAGTACACTCATGTCATGCACATTAACGCAATATAACGTGATTAAGCAGAGTACATTCATGTCATGCACATTAATGCAATATAATGGGATTAAGGAGAGTACACTCATGTCATGCACATTAACGCAATATAACGGGATTAAGGAGAGTACACTCATGTCATGTACATTAATGCAATATAACGGGATTAAGGAGAGTACACTCATGTCATGCACATTAACGCAATATAACGGGATTACAGAGACTACACTCATGTCATGCACATTAACGCAATATAACGGGATTAAGGAGAATACACTCATGTCATGCACATTAATGCAACGTAACGGTATTAAGGAGAGTACACTCATGTCATGCACATTAATGCAATATAACGGGATTAAGGAGAGTACTCTCATGTCATGCACATTAATGCAACGTAACGGTATTAAGGAGAGTACACTCATGTCATTCATATTACCGCAATGTAACGGGATTAAGGAGAGTACACTCATGTCATGCACATTACCGCAATATAACGGGATTAAGGAGAGTACACTCATGTCATGCACATTAATGCAATATAACGGGATTAAGGAGAGTACACTCATGTCATGCACATTACCGCAATATAACGGGATTAGGGAGAGTACACTCATGTCATGCACATTAATGCAATGTAACGGGATTAAGGAGAGTACACTCATGTCATGCACATTACCAAAATATAACGGGATTAAGGAGAGTACACTCATGTCATGCACATTAATGCAATATAACGGGATTAAGGAGAGTACACTCATGTCATGCACATTAATGCAATGTAACGGGATTAAGGAGAGTACACTCATGTCATGCACATTAATGCAATGTAACGGGATTAAGGAGAGTACACTCATGTCATGCACATTAATGCAATATAACGGGATTAAGGAGAGTACACTCATGTCATGCACATTACCGCAATATAACGGGATTAAGGAGATTACACTCTTGTCATGCACATTAACGCAATATAACGGTATTAAGGACAGCTACACTCATGTCATGCACATTAACGCAATATAACGGGATTAAGGAGACTACACTCATGTCATGCACATTAACGCAATATAACGGGATTAAGGAGACTACACTCATGTCATGCACATTAACGCAATATAACGGGATTAAGGAGACTACACTCATGTCATGCACATTAACGCAATATAACGGGATTAAGGAGACTCCACTGACATCATGCGCATTAATGCAATGTAACACAAGACGTTGAACTGTGTAAACATAGTTCATACAAGTTTTGTTTAAAAGCTTCTGTGAAAATTTTTTGTAGGAAGATGGCCTTCTCAAATTTTAAGCAACTAAAATGTGTGGATGAAAAGCAAAGTTTTAAGTCAGTGTGGAATTACGATTTTGCATTCATTAAAGGAGATAAAGGTTTGTGCCTTATCTGATCTTATCCGACATGTGTCACCTGTATAAATCTGGTTTATCTCTTGTAGCTCTCAAACATTTGAACTTTATCGTATATGACTCTTACATTAAGCAAGTTTTGCCAGCCCTGAGCAATGAGAAAGTTTTAAAGAAAATGGAAACAAAAGGGACACTTTTTTTTTAAGCATTTCACCCCAAGAAAGGTGGGATGTCACTAGCACCCAACAGGTTACAGAGAGTGGGAGCAAGAGTAAAGAGGCGTGACAGAGGAAAAGATGAAGAAAAGGACGGGGAATTAGATCAAGGCATCTGAAGATATCGATTGACATGGCATTCGAATAATTGAAGATTATAGCTATCAGGGAAGCGAGTAAGATGAAGGGAGTTCCACAGATGGGAATTGCAAGACATAAAGCTATTAGAGTAGAAGAGACAGCTACATTTAACGGTTTTGACAGTGAAAGGGTGGGACTGAGATGTCAATCAAGTAGCACACTTAAATTCATGCAGTTTGGGAACCAACGAAAATAACTTGTTGGAGGAGTTACCATGAAAGTATTTGTAGAAAAGACAGAGGGAAGTGACTGCACGTCTCTGAGAAGGTGACTCTATATATAGAGTCAGAAAGAGAGAGTTTAAATTTCTGGTACACAAGAAAGGAAGCTTGGAAAATTTAACTTAAATGTCATATTGAAACCAAGGAAATGAAGTATAAAGAAAGATATTGCTAAGCACTGCAAAGGATTAGAAGTTGTGAAGAGCCATGTTCTCCCACATCTTGAAGGGACATGACACATAAAAGAAGAATATTATTACTGGGAAAAGCTTTTGGAAGAATTCTGATAAAAAAAATATGAATTTATAGGGAAAATAGAAATGACAAGCAAAATTTGAAAAATAAAATATTTTTCTATCTAAATTTGCAGTTATTTATTTTTCTCTGTTTTTTTTATTACTTTGTTACAGCCATCTTTTTACTTTTTTTTCTCTTGTTTTATATTTTGAAAAAATACAGAGTCACATATCTCTAAAATAGTTCTGTAATTTTTTCTTTGTTCTCTCTGGTTCAACAGAAAAAATAGCAATAAAATAAATGTTTATAAGCTTTTTTTTTAATTGATTTTTTTTTAAAACCAATGATAAGAATTTTATTGGATAACATTGCAAAACATAAATCATTTTTAATCAGATGACAGCAACCAACAATAATCTATAAACAAAGACGACACTTGCTGGTGAGTTTGTGTAATAACATTCAGGTGAAAAATTTGAATAATCTCAAATAAATTTCAACATATACATGGATTTTTTTATATATTCTTTTTTTTATATATTTTTTTATACATTCCTTGGTTCTGGCAGGTCAAACCCTCACAGCTAGGAGCCACCATGCCACTTACATAGTAGCAAACCACACCCAGATTCCCTCTGTATTCCATAGGTGAGAAGTAAGTTCCACTCAAACAGTTTCTTCTCATGAACCACAGCCCTGTGGAACAGACTCCCAAGAGAATGTTTCCCTGATCACTACAATCTAACCTGGTCAATCTAGAGTTAACCATTATTTTCCTCTCCGATCCATATAAACTGACCCTTAATGTAACACTCAACATTGAGTGCCCCACCAAAGCTTTTTGCTGGGAGATTCTTACTGTGAAAAAAAAAAAGAAATATTTATATATATATAATCTACACACAAACACACAGACACACACATATATAATATATATATGCACATATATATATATATATAACATGTTTTTAAACTTTTTAACACACACACACACACACACACACACACACATATATATATATGTGTATATATAACATGTTTATGTTAGAAATTTTGAATAAATAATATATGTGTCTGTTTGTGTGTGTGTGTGTTTGTTTTATATATATACATATATTTGTTTATATATATATATATATATATATATATATATATATATATATATATATATGTATATGTATTTATTTTTTTCAAAGTAAGGCTTACCCAGCAAAAAGCTTGGGGGCCACTCAAGATTGAGTGTTACACTAAGAGTCAGTTTATATGCCTATACATATATATATATGAATATATATATATATATATATATATATATATATATATATATATATATATATATATATATATATTTAGAATGTCTGTGTGTGTGTGTGTGTGCATATGTGTGTGTGTGTATGTTTGTAGGATGTATAATAGTTTTTCAAACAGAAGTGAAGATAATGAGACGAAGTGTAAAAACTATAAATGACACATTTCTCCGAGAATGACTGTTGCTTTCAGTTTCTTCAGACTGGAAAACTGTGTAAGAAACTGAATTGGGATTTCTAAGGATAAGAAGCAGTGATAAATCAAATTACCTTATCAGATCCGATGACCAGGAAAATGTCTGTCTACCTGTTTGTTTGTTTGTTTGTTTCATATATATATATATATATGAATATATATATATTATATATATAGGTTGAAATAAATATATATATATATATATATATATATATATATATATATATATATATATGTCCAGGTAAAATTATAACAAATGGAGTATAATTGCACTGTCTTTAACATTTAATCTAAAACAGGGCTCAATCCAGAGTAGAGTTAAATATTGTTTAATTTTTAAACAAAAACTTCCTCTTTTTTCTTTAGAAAAAACAAGAATTAAAAATACGCTTGTGGACTTTACTATGATTAACTAATCGAATGTGACCTATGCTAAATTCAAACTCACCAAAAAAGTTTTTATTATATAGGTCATGACACAAAGTTGTCTGCATATAAATAATAGACAATTTAATTATGGACGCATACAAATGGTTACATTATTTCATAAGATGTACAGAAGTCTGGCGTTCAACTTTCCTTAGAAGTAAAAGCGAAAGAGGTGGGTAGGTAATTTAACATAATGCTAAATAGTTATATGTTCAATAAGCTTCCTACATAAAATTTTGTAGTTAATAAATAATATACCCCTTTAATAAACTGGTAAATAACTACTTGAAAAAAAAAATGATCATAAATGCAAAACTACTTTGGCAAATTAATATGCAGCTGTTAAGTGTAGAGCATCCATATAAGATGTTAATAATACTAACTAATCAATGCAAGATGTTAATAATACTAACCAAACACCTATACATCCATAAGATGTTAATAATACTAACTAAACATCAATACAGAGCTATATTAAATCAAAATTAATCTTACAAATAGAATAATAAGCCATATAAGGTGCACTACAGTTCATCTACTGATTATTGCTATAAGAAAAAGTATTATCAAATTCAAAGTTTGAACATATTGTAAGGTAAAATGTAGACTATGCCTTTAATTTACAGTCAATTCACTCCT
>OZ038489.1:41368820-41418820 GCA_964036315.1 Acanthosepion esculentum | reverse complement strand
ACATTTGCCAATTAACTTGTAGTATAATCATGTTGCTACTTTTTACAAACTAAAGCATCTTTTGAATTTAAAAGGATTTTAACGTTTTTAGTTTGTAAAAAGTAGCAACATGATTACGCTACAAGATAATTGGAAAATGTTTGTTTAAAAAAAAAAAAAAAAAATTTGACTAAAAATATTGACTCTGAAGATGAACAATGATGTTTGAAAGCGCTAGGTCATCGTATGGACAATACATATTTCGAAACCATTTTCAAATAAAAAGTCTCATTAGAGAATATGAGAAAATTCAAAAGAAAATATGCAAGACTATGTTGTCTTTAACATTCAATACTACATGTTTAAAATATATATATATATATATATGTAGAGAGATATATACATATGTACATATATATGTAGATATATATATATATATATGTAGAGATAGAGAGAGAGAGAGAGAGAGAGATGAATAAATACAAAAAGAGAACTTATCTTAACCAATGGGTTTTGTCCTTAACACATTGGTCAAGTTATCTTTTTGCTCATCTTCATCTCTCTCTCTCTCTCTATCTCTCTCTACATATATATATATATATATATATATATATATATATATATATATATATATAATGTATAGCCGAAAGCGCTCGGATAAAAAGAACATTCGGACAGTTTTTATATAATTTATCCTCTGAAAAGAAAAACTTTATTAGGTCGCACAAGAAATTATATAAAAAACTAAATAAAAGCACCTTGTCAGTCGTTTTTAATGAAATGTGCATGAAAGAAGGGTTGCTGCCTAAATACACAAATATATATATATATATATATGTGTGTGTGTACATATGTATATATCTCTCTACATATATATATATGTACATATATATATATATCTCTACATATATATATATGTAGAGAGAAAGAGAGAGAGAGAGATAGAGAGAGAGATGAATAAAAACAAAAAGAAAACTTATCTTAAACAATGGGTTTTGTCCTCTGATTGATTTTATCAAGGCAAATGTAAGGATTTTATTTGCAACAAGTATTTATACACAAAAGTAAAGATGTAAATTAGTTTTCCAAAATTTTTAAATTTAAGAACACTCATAAATATTCATCAGGTTAAATTAAAAGTCTAGGTAAATTATCATGATCGCAAATCCCTGTGACACATCAGGGGTACTACCTGCACTGCAACCACAATAGATGTGGTGTTTCCTAGGCAAGATAGCCTGACAAATCCCAACCCTTTCCAGATCAGTTTTGAATTCAGTTACATTCTCCTAGACCAGTTGCAACCCAGTCTCTCCTGCTATTTATTTATTTGCTGAAGGGGGAGAAAAAGAGGATTCATCTCTTTTCCAAGGGTATTAGTATGTAAGTAAATGTAACAGATCTGACTGGAGTTCAAACTCGGCTCAATCCAGGCCACTATCCATTACAATAGAGTAATGGATAGTGGCTCAGATTGAGCTTACTTTGAATTCTAGTTGAGTTCATTACATTCACTGATGAGCTAATACCCTTGGGAAAGGCATGAATCCATATCTTCTTGAACCAGCTATGGGTAAATAGCAAGACAAACTGGGCCCAGTAGACTTGGTTGGCAACCAGTCTAGGAGAAGGAAAACTGAATTCAAACCACCTGCTGCATTGTAGGTCCTGCCTCTTTAGGCAAAGTCTAGAAGAAGCTAACTTCAAAAGACAAATCCACTTCACATGTTGTTGTGAAGAAAGGAACTCCTCCCCACTTCAAGCAATAATAGACACTTTGTGCTTAGTATAATGGTTCAAATAAATACAAGACTGGGACATGGTATGGCAACATAGACCTCTCTGATTTTGGACCATTTGTCTATGGGTGTTCTGCAGGCATGTGCAATCAGTAATTACTCAGGGCAGGTAGCGTGTGACCTTTATGTAGTAAATTTACAAAAAAAATTTTTTTTTTTTCCATTTTATGCAAACTATCAGAGTAACATTCATAATTTTGTTGGATTAGATTAATATTGTGCCACAGAAGGAAACTGTAGCTGCTGATCTATTTTATTCAGGGTAGACACTGCCTACTTTGCCTACCCAGACAGCACATCTATGCTACTTTAGACAAAGAAACACGAGTTACTGAGAGCAATGAAAGTTAGAAAGTTGTGGAGAGTCATGATTGCAGACAACTTGTGGGAACATTACACTTAAAAGAAAGAGAACTGGTTACTTATTTTGCCTCCTCTATGTGTGAAAAATTCGGTTCATGGTTGCTGCAATTTATAAATGCCAGGATATCATTTACTAAGTGCTGTCTAAATCATATTTACAAGCACAAATATCATCTTCACATGAAAATAGATGGAATTAGTCTCCATCATCAAGATGGAACAATTAAAATACTCTATATTCAGCTAAATATTTTGTCAGTGGCTTCAGGACAAAGACATTTCTTGCCAGGTGTCTCATCATGCAACTCGAATTGGATAAAAAAATATCTTTCTCTTTTGTTTAAACATTTGATTCATAAATCATTCAACAAAGATTTTTTCAAAAAGTTTATATTTCCTTTTTTGCATATGTATTCGTTTTTTTTTTTTGTTAAATCTAAGAGTTTTGAAGATGAAAACATGGAAATATCTAGAAACTTACAAGAGATTCCCTGAAAAATATTACCCTTCTTTTTCTTTTTTTTTAAAATCATGTCACCCCATTTTCTCTAAAACTAAAAATCATTTGTCAAGTGTTCAGTCCATGATATTCACTGCATCTTAATCTAGAACCACATTTCTGTTGCCTCAAGTCTCTTCCTCATCTGAGACAGTCCAGTATTACTGCCATATTACTTGGGAGAAAAGTCACCAGTAACAATATAGGAAAAAATAGCTTGTTAGCAATATATGTTTTTTTTTGTTTTTTTTTTAAGCTTTTCATCCTAAGCAAGGCTGGAAGCCACTAGCATGCAAGGGGTTACAGAGGATTTGGAGCAAGAGCAAATAGGAGTGTTAGAGGAAAGGATGTGGAGAAGGATAGAGGATAGATCAAGGCAACTGGAAATGTCGATTGACGTTACACTTGAATAGATGGAGATCATAGTCATCAGGGAAACAAGAATGAGGAAGGAAGTTCCATAGGCAGGAGGTGTGAGATATGAAGCTATTGGAGTAGAAGAGATGTCTACATTTAACAGTTTCAACAGTGAAAGGGTGGGAGCGGGATGCCAGCCTCGTAGGACGCTTGAATTCATGGAGCCTGGAAACCAGCTTACTATATGATTTTAACTTAAAAAGAGATTACAAAGTTTTGAAGACCCAGTGATAAAATCATGAAATCTGAAGCTAAACAATGTTATCTTCAACTGGAACTGAAGTTTTGAAAGAAATCATCTAGTGACAATATATATATATATATATATATATATATATATATATATATATATATATATATATATATATATATATATATATACATACATATATATATATATATATATATATATGAAAAATTTGGTAATCCGTATAGGCAGTCCCAAGGAGGATGAAATTCTGAGAGCTCAATGTAAATTCAGAGCTAATAATTTAATGGCCTTAATGTGGTCTGTTTTTCTTTAAAATATATATATATATATATGTGTGTGTGTGTGTGTGTGTTTTTAATCATTTCACCCCAATAAAGGCGGGAATGCCACTAGTATACAGGGGGTTAGAAGAAGTGAAAGTTAGAGAAAAGACTGATTATAGGGAGGATTGAGGAAAGGACAAGAGATAAATTGGGATTCAAGAAGATAGAAGATGGTGATTGACGTTGCATTTAAATTTTTAAAGATTGCAGTTATCAGGGAAACAAATAAATGGATGCAGGAAGTGCAAGAAAATAAACTGTTGGAGTAGAAGCAGTGGCTGCATTTAGCTGTTTCAATAATAAATGGGTTGGACCTAGATGCCAGTCTAGTAGCATGCTTAATTTCATGCATACAAGGCACCAGGGAAAAAACGTTGTCAGAGCAGTTGCCATGAATATATTTGTAGAAAAGACAGAGGGAAGCCACATCACGCTGGTGAGAAAGTGACTGAAGTTGACATGTCATTGCATTACATATCCTGCTCTGGATTTTATCAAAAATCTCAAGATGAATAGCAGGAGCAAATACCAGATATGGCAGCTGTGGAAAATACAACAGATATTGGAAGCACAATAGCACCTCTGGATAGTGCAGGTTTTCTGCTATAACACATTTTTTCTACTACTTTCAACATGCATGTTAAATCTGAAGACACCTCTGTGGTGTATAAAGCCATATCCTCACCATGATACACATAGCTGCTGTAGTTTCTGTTGCAAATGTTTTTTTTATAGGGTGGTCTTGTTAGCTCCCGTATCCAACTGTTCTTGAATTCAGCCAAAATTAGAGAGCCTAGTGTGTCTTTAAATATTTGATTATATGAACATAGTTCAAAAATACTATTTACATTATTCCAACTATTGTCCTCATCTTTGTCGCCATATTTATTACAACATTTTGGCTGTTGTACGCTCCGGCCTTCTTCAGGTGGTTGGAATGTTGAACTGAACCCTTTATTTTGCTCACTGAGATTGACTGTTCTAGTTCCACGGGCCATGTTTAATGGATGTCATGCTCTTTGGGTTTTAACAAGACCCAAAGAGTGTGAGTTCAATACTCGGTTAAGGCAGTGGAGAACTTGAATTACTTGAGGTGAATTAACAGGAGATAACTGATAACTGACATTCATTAAACCTGGCATATGGAACTAGCACAGTCTACCCCACTGAACAAAATAATGGATTCAGTTCGACATTCCAACCACCTGAAGAAGGCCGGAGCGTACAACAGCCGAACCATTGTAATAAATATGGCGACAAAGATGAGGACAATATTCTGAATAATATAAATAGTGTACATAATACCTCATCTCAGAAATATAGACAGTTCAAAAATAATTGTTCGAATACAATTATTAAAAAAAAAAATTTATTGAAATTGTAAATTGTTTGAATGAAAATTAATTTGAATGGAAAATTCATATTGCAAAAGTAAGATCAAGAGGCCAATTTGATGAAATACCATGATGTAAATGGAAAACCTTAAAAAATTAATGGTATCCTTTAATGAGTACTCTTCATTAGTTGACTGTTTGTGTGCAGTATCATATAACTTAAGGTTATAACGATTTCTTCGTAGTAAATTGTTTTATTAATGATATTCGTATTTTGAATAATTATCATTTGTGTATTTCTTCTTTTAATTTTTACATTTTTATTGCAATGAAGAATTTTGCATCTCAAACAATGATCATTTAATATAATTGTATTTTCGATTAATTTTCATTCAAACAATTTACAATTCAAATAAATGTTTTGGAATAATTGTTTACAAATAATTATTTTTGAACAATTTTCTTGATACATAATATTTAATTGAATTTAACCTACATTTGCTTTTATACCCTTTTTACTTTCCAAACACCTTAATAATGCAGAGTGTCAACACCAAAATTGATATCATTTAAAATGTGAATATCTCAGTAAATACATGTCCCAGGCAAATGAAATTAAATAGGCTTTATGTTGAAAAATAAAAGATTTATTTATCAAAAGCTTTACAAATGTTCAACTCAGTAGTCCAGCTCCTGCCAAACATGCTGTAGCATGTCTTGCATAACATTCTCTAGTGCCTCAGTGATTGACTGCTTAAATTCTTCTAGGAAGGTGGGGAGATACAGACCTGACATTTCACATAGCCATATAGAAAAAATCCCAAGGTGTCATCATCACTGGTATGCCCAATCCATCGTCTTGGTAGATTCTCAATCAGGGCAAATTCAGGAACAAGAGTAATCAAGAAGTGGTTCCATGCTCCTCGAAACCTCCTGATCAGAGGCCTTTCTGCCAGATGTATCTTATCATCATACCCAGGACGTATCTATTTGGTAAACTGTAGTTAGTTTTCAAACACTCTAAAATGTTTAAATAAATTTAACAATTTCAAATAGTATATATTTTAACAAGTAATACAAAATGTTTTAATGCCTAAAATATTTGTTTGTCAGTCTATATTTAAAGATTAGATAAGTAATAATACATGGCTTATTATATGTTTATAGGAATTAAATCCTATACATATTTTTCAACCAATAAAATCCCGTAAGTAGATAGGTTTGATAAACAATAATTACTAAGGCAAATACCACCAGAATACTTTTGTACATAATTGTAGACCTACCACGTCTTAGTTTTGGATCATTTAACAATAATAACTCCTTTTGCCACTCCTACAAATTCAAGAAAAATATTTTCACAAGCCAGTGTGAAATTATTTTCTAACTAATGAAAACCTTGTATTTAAAAGTTCACACCTCTATGTGAAATTAGATTTCAGATCCCCTTACTGATATAAAAATAGAAGCATACTGCCTCTAGATTCAAAAACAATTTCAGAGTCCAGTTTGATCTACACATGTGTAGACACATGCAGAAAATGGAAGAGATGCCAGCAGCCACTGACTAAGGTCTTGTCCATGCACACATTGGAAGGAAATAACCAGCATAAACTGACTAAGCACTTGTTTACAAACTCAAAAATACATTAGGCTGATCGTCATAAAGTAAGGCAGTCCACATATTTCACACCACGCCTATGACACTTAAATACTTTACAAAACAAACTTCACTTCAAGGAAAATTGAACATCATATTTTTATTGTATATTTCTGAAAATTATGTATAAATGTTATTTCAGCTGATTGTCTGCTCCTACTTTGCCTTTAGAAAATAAAATGTTATGTTTCATTTAAAATATGTGTTGTTGTTGCTGCTGCTGCTAAATGTTTGGAATCCCAACACTCGGATAGCCACAAAACCCTGGCTAGACAGATCCTAATATATTCATGTTAACTTTGAAGGGACATTGATTGGTATTGTGTCGTGGCACAATAGTAAAAAGAAGAAAATCAAGTCAAGGTTGGTTTAAGGAACAAGTGTATTTAACATCACAGATACAAAGGTAGGAAACGGGTAATACTCAGCTAGGCAGTTGTAGTACTGTCGCTGCTTACACACCGGGTAGGTATTACTGGCACTATATATAGTGAGAACCGGTGTAATTCCCTTGTGTTAGAAAGGCCGGTGTAACAATTGGAACAATGAATCTCTACTTCAGTTGTGACTATCAGATTGACTATGATGAGCTTCAAGTGTACATTTCTGGAAGTTAAAAGGTTGTGTGTTGATGTGTAATTAAAGTGGGTGCATGTTCATCAATGATAAACAAAGAAGAAGCAAACAAAAACATGAGTTTCTACTGCAGGCCGTTTATTCTTTTTATGGTGACTGTAGTGAGACAAAGTTCTCAATGTCTCTTGGGTAAGTTTGTTTCTTTTTTTTTTTTGTTCAGTAGTAAGTTATGGTAAGTAAGAATATTTATGGTTAAAATGGTTCTGCTCAGGTCAGCTTTGCACTGAGTTGTAAGGACAAATTACTTCCTTCATTTGTAAGGCTGCCCGGCACATTCAAACACTATCATTTGAAAATGGAAAGAGAGTTGAGTTTTATCAGTAAGCGGGGAAACTAACAATCCTCAGTGGGAATGCAATTACCATCTGGTTATATATCTTGAAGCAAAGTGGAAAAAGAGGTTGAGGCGATGTTGAATCAATTACTAAGTCTGCAGCTAAGAAAGTTAGTTCACTATGTTGTGCTAGGAAAATGTTTCTTACCAGAATTTATTTTACATATTCATAAGTCTACCATTCATCCTTGCTTTGAATATTGCTGCCACATATGGTCTGGTGCTCTGGCTGTATATTTAGAGATTCTTGATAAAATCCAAAGAATAATCTGCAATGTTATCTGTCCTGACCTGGCATCTCAGCTTCAGTCTCTTTCCCACCACTGTAATGTAGCTTCTCTGTGCCTTTTCTTTAAATACTTTCATGGTAATTGTTCTGATGAATTTTCTGATATGGTATCTAGAATTTGTGAATTTAAGTGCAGTACTAGATTTGTGGGATGGTCTCATCATTTTACTGTTGAAATAGATAGTCAGTTCTAACAGTTTTTTCTATCACACTTCTTACTTGTGGAATTCTCTTCCAGCTTCTTGTTTTCCACTCAACTTTGATCTTCAAAAATTTTAAATGCAATATCAATCATTATCTTCTGTCATCTTAATTCTTGTTCTTTTATTGTCTTTTCTCCTTAATAGTAGTTTTTTTCATATTCTTTAATACTCAGTAACCCCTTGTTACTTCGTGGCAATTACATATTAGTTATTACACAGCAATTCAGTACAGTAATTTATTTTTTTATTTTTAATGATATTGTCTTTTGTCATAATATTTTGCTGAGTTCCAGAAGACATCTTTTATTATTCCTATGCACATACAGATTTGTATATTGCATTTTCTATTGTGTTACCACTCTACACAGTTAAATTTCTGGACACTTTTGCTAACATCTATGTATGCTGTCTTATTACAGTCAACAATTAGTCCTTTCTTCCTGCTTTTCTTTATTATCCTAACATTTCTTTCAATTTGCTTTTGGAGTCTGCCACCAAAACTTTTCAAAAAATTAGTTGGATTTTTGTATTTGTTTTCTATGCTGGCATATTAAACGCTTAGACATTTAAAGTTTATTTCTTCTAGTTTTTCATATTACCTTGCTTGGGGTTAAATGAAAAAAAACAAACTCAGTTAAATAATGTAACTATAATAATGTAAACAATTGACCACTATAATCCAGATAAATAATTAAGGATAATAATCCAATTAATTAATTAATTATTAACTATAACCCAGTTAAATAATTAACCACTAGAATCTAGTTAAATTAGCTACTATAATCCATTTAAAATTTATTTAGAATTTATAAATTCAGTAAAATAATTAACCACTATTTATGCGATGTCTAACTGAATGTTAATTTCCTTATTTGAATATTATATTTCACCCATTGCAACCCATTGCTATTATTGTTGGGAAGTTGACCAATGAGAGCCTTCAGTTCTATAGCTAAGCAATCTGCCTTCATTGTCAACAGTATTCATCCAAGAAGCACTTTTATAAAAATTGCAATTAATTATAACATTGAAAGTGCTTCATTTACTAATAAAACCATAATGGAACATTTTCACAGACTGGCAGTTTTATTCAATTTCAAGAATTAATTGAATTTCTATGGATTTTTAAAATGTGGGCATAATAAATGTATCAGCTGTCAGAAATTTTCACAGACTGGCAGTTTTATTCAATTTCAAGAATTAATTGAATTTCCATGGATTTTTAAAATGTGGGCATAACAAATGTATCAGCTGTCAGAAATTTTCACAGACTGGCAGTTTTATTCAATTTCAAGAATTAATTGAATTTCCATGGATTTTTAAAATGTGGGCATAACAAATGTATCAGCTGTCAGAAATTTTCACAGACTGGCAGTTTTATTCAATTTCAAGAATTAATTGAATTTCCATGGATTTTTAAAATGTGGGCATAACAAATGTATCAGCTGTCAGAAATTTTCACAGACTGGCAGTTTTATTCAATTTCAAGAATTAATTGAATTTCCATGGATTTTTAAAATGTGGGCATAACAAATGTATCAGCTGTCAGAAATTTTTCTATTGATGTTTCATAGTAATTTTTTTTTTTTTTGCCAAATGAAAAAAAAAAACGTTAGCATAAATATCTCCATTTCTACTGAAGGAAAATCATTCTTATATCAAAATATTCTCCTATTTTTTTTAAAGGAGGAAAGTTAAGAAAATTTAATTAGCATTTAAATGTAATTTAAAAGATTTTTTGTCACATGTATCAATCTCTCAAAATCTGAGAAAATACCTAGTACATATTTTGTATAAATTCAATATATGATAATTTTTACTGAATGAAACTACTTGTCAGTCTGTCAAAGAGGAATAGTGCTAATTATTGTGATTTCACAACTTTCTTTGAGTGGTTCAAGTCCCAGCCTCACAGTTTCAAAGTGGAGTTTATTTATGCACAACAATACTCTTTTTCATGTATCTAAAGTTACCCATGAATTTTTAAGCATAAAAGGTTTACAGGAGAGAAAATAATCAAGTCCTGATCTGAATCCAACTGAAAATCTATGGTCAATTGTGAATATGAAATTATATGAAGGTGACAAACAATATGGCAGCAAAGCAGACTTAAGGGGAATCAATTAAAACCACCATGCCAGAAATTAAATCTGTTGAAGTAAAAAAAAATTAACAAAATCAATGGATAATAGATTGCTGGCTGTTATTGAGATGAAGTGTCACTATCTTTATTTCTTTTTACGAGCTGTGTTCTTTCAGGACGTAGGTGATCATGGCTCTCCACTTCCCCCTATCCCTTGTGTCTCTCAACATGTTTTGCATTTCTGCAAACTCCCCCAGACCACACTCCGCCATCCACCTACCCAAGCCTGCCACGTATGTCATGCACTGCTTTCCCCTGTCTCTTTTTCCCTCTATTCATCTTGTGAGTATCAGATTCTCCAGGCCCTCCTTTCTCATCACATGTCACAGAAATTTCATCTGCTCTTCCTTATGTTAAGCATAAGTTTCCTCCTTGTTTGCATCCTTTCCGAGACCTCATCGTTGCTCACATGCTCCGTCCATGATATCCTCAGCATCTTTCTGTAGAACCACATCTCTGCCAATTTGAGTCTCTTCTTCATCCTTGAGCATACCGTCCAACATTTGCTGCCGTATAGGAGGACAGATGTCACAAAGAAGCTCAGTACTCTTTTCTTTGTCACCATAGAAATCCTCCTTAAATGTTTCAAAAACATATATATCTGTTCTATTATAGGTGTTTTATTGAGAAGAAGGTACTGTGGAATCTTCCACGACAGCCAGTCTACCCTCCGCTGGAAATGCACTCTTCTTGCATCCATTGGTCGATCACTGTAAAACCAGCTTGCTGATTGGTCAGTTTCGACCAATTGATCGCTCCCATGCGCATGATCATTTTATGCGCCATTCTTCCCAGAGCCGATGAGATGTTATAAAAAAACGAAGAACATGTGTCACACCGAGCAGTCTGGAGCAGACCCGAGCCGAGCAGACAATGACCAATTTCGACTGCTCACACATTGGCAAAATGTAACGCTCAAGGAACTCCCGTCTTTGACTAATGCAGTCAGACGTTAAAGAACTTTCAAACTCACACTGAGCAAACCATGACGACAACCAACTCAGTCAGCGAATCGAACTCAGAGAGATGCCAGACTAAGCTACACTACGCGAAACTATAACTTTCCCGCGTAAAAGGAACACCACTGACTCATCAACATCTGGCTCAAATAATCCTCTACGACCAAAAAATATTCCCGAACTTTAAACAAACGTTGCTTATGTAAAGTGAACAAGATAATATTCAGTACTAAATAAGTAAAGAACTTTATGACACTTCTCAAGACATGGCCAGTCCACTGTAACTGAGACTGTATGAGAAAAGTCTCGATTCCTCCAATATTACACCTGTTAAACAGATCTATGCTAGATGTCCTATCTTGAAGGTTAAATCAACAGATTGCATGCAGACAGCTTTTATGGAAAACATCCAGCTGGTGTATATGGTACCTGTATGGAGTCCATGACTCTGAGCTCTGTAAACATGAATTTTCATATCCAGTTGAATACCCCGCTCATTTTACAAGTGATGTCAAAGTTTGCCGAAAGCACTGGTAGCCTTAGCAATCCGATGCACTGTAATTGACTTTGCTATCAAGATAGGTGAAAGACTTTACATAGTTCAGGGTTTTGTCTTCTACTTTCAATATCTATCTATCTATATATATATATATATATATATATATTAATATATTTTCTATTTACACATTATTTTTATAGATACAAGTATTTAGTTAAATGCTCTGTTTATAATAAGCAGTATTAACTACATTTACCGACCTGAATGTACGAGAAATTTCATAGAAAATATGAGTCCTCAAACATGAATTAAATCTGAATCTTACATGGAAGTGATATTTATTCTTAAAAATACAAAAATGTGGCACAAGGCCAAAAGGGGCGATAGGGGAAAGGCTGGTTTTCAATCTGTCTTATCTTAAACTTAGCTAGCCACAATTACTGATCCAAATATACCATCAGTATTCCTTATACCAAAAAAATAATTCTTACTTTCCATTTTTACTACAGCTACCATAATCTCTATGAAATGTTAACTAGTTCCCATATGTACAATTTGTCATTGGCGGGGTTGGGGAATAAAAAATACCAGCTTTTAAAAATAAAACCCCAAAGAATGCCATAAAGGAAAATTCACCAGAACAATTACCATGAAAATATTTATAGAAAAGGCACAGGGAAGTTACATTACAGATGTGGGAGATGACTGAAGCTGAGATGCCAGGTCAGGACCAATAACATTGCAGATTCTTCTTTGTATTTTATCAAGAGTCTCTAAATATATAGCATAAAAACCAGACCAGAAATGGCAGCAGTATTCAATGCATGGACTCATGCTAAATATATAAAATTGTAAGATAGATTCTGGAAAGAAAAATTGTCTATCACAATACAGTGCAGCAACTTTCCTAGCAGCAAACCTAGCAATTTATTCAATATAATCTTTCCCTTCATATCAATGTTAGCCCGAGAAGGTGCAAGGAGTCACTCTTCAGGAGGTTAGCATCAGCCATTCTGATGCAAGACAAAAATGGTTTTCTCAGACAATTAGAAAAGAGTAATTTTGTTTTGCAGGCATTAAAATTAACAAGCCATTTCTTGCACCGGTTAACAACAGATTAACAATTAACTGGCCTTGCATTGTCATGGAGGAGAACAACTTTTCCTTTAATCTGCTGTGTATGCTGCCAAAACCCGGACAAAACTAAGGTTACATTAGTCTGTTCAGTTCCCGCTTGTGGATTTCTCTTCTTTTCTCAGACTTCTTGCTTGTGGAACACTCTTCCAGCTCCATGCTTTCCAGCCAACTTTAATCTGCAAAAATTTAAATACAATCAATTGCTATCTACTGTCCTGATTACTCTTACCACTTCCCACTCATTATTAATGTTTCTGTTCCTAATTCTTCCACACCCAAAAATCTCTTGTTTCTCAGTGGCTTTAATTCCTTGTTTAGGGTGAAAAAAAACTAATACAATTAGCAGTTGTGATGATACATGTGACCCTACAACTGGTTTCGTACAATGGAAACTACTTATGATTCAACCTAATATTAGGGCATCATATATCTAACACAGAAAATTTTATGGCTCTTTCTATGATATCTCAGTGGAAATATCTTCCTTAATTGACATGCAAAACAAGGTATTGCTTCCAGGCAAAAGCAAATAAAAGGTTTCCTAATCAATGTAAAATGAAATATTAGCGAAACTACCGATTCCGAAGGCTGCTTTTGACACTTTCTTCAGATCCTTAAATATATTAATATCCACCTTAATGGGAAATTTTCATGCCACTTAGCACACAGCTCACAGAGGGTAGTAGACATAAAACCTGAAGATAAAACTAGTGGTTGTGTTGCCGCATCCAATCACGCTTTATTTTCATTTTCTACATTCCAGAAATGTTAACACATCGAAGTTTATCACTATATTATTAAAGAAAATGAAAAAGTTCCTAACACTATTTGAGAAAAACTAGGAACTGAATATAGAAGATAACGGCTCCGCACAACTTCCTTTTTCTTAAATATCTGTGAATTACCATGACATCTTTGGAAATCATTTGTTTTAATCATTTTTCCCCAAGCAATGTGGAAATTCCATGCAGGGTGTTACAGGGAGTGAAAGTGAGAGAAAAGACGGAATGGAGGATTGTGGGAAGGACAAAAGGTGAGCAGGATTCCAGAAGATGGTGATTGACGTTGCATTTAAATTTGTGAAGATTGTAGTTATCAGGGAAGCAAGAAAGAGGAAGGGAGTTCCATAGTCGGGAAGTGCAAGAAAAAGAAACTGTTGGAGTAAAAGTGGCGGTTGCATTTAACTATTTCAACAGTAAAAGGGTGGGACCTAGATGGCAATCTAGTAGCATGCTTAAATTCATTTAATCGGGGCACCAGGGAAAAAAGCTCATCAGAGCAGTTGCCATAGAAATATTTGTAGAAAAGAAAGTGGGAGGCCATTAATATATTAATATATATATTAATATCCACCTTAATGGGAAATTTTCATGCCACTTAGCCACTTTTTCATGCCACTTAGCACACAGCTCACAGAGGGTAGTAGACATAAAACCTGAAGGTAAAACTAGTGGTTGAGTTGCCACATCCAATCACGCTTTATTTTCATTTTCTACATTCCAGAAATGTTAACACATCGAAGTTTATCACTATATTATTAAAGAAAATGAAAAAGTTCCTAACACTATTTGAGAAAAAAAAAAAAGGAAAAAGTTATGAAGTTTTAACTGAGTTGAAGTAGAGATATCCATTAAAAATTAAAAAAATTAAAAATGGCAGATACCTACTGCTGAAAGCTCATTCAAAATCGTGCTGTTTGACTTTCTAGTTATTTCTCAGAATGTACACCAGCTAACTTATTTGGAGAGTCAATTTTCAGCCCACAGAAACACTTTTTTAAGCATACAATGTCTAGCATACATTCTAGTATGGGAGGGGGTATTAATTTATCCCTAGAGTCATGCAAGAACACCTATTAGCCAACTCCATAGCAGCAGGGTAAAAAAAAACTAAAAAAACACAATGGCTGTTAAATATTGATATTAAATTGTAATAAACATTATGATTGATTCAAATGCAAAATTTAAACTCTTATATACCACGGAGAGAGACAGTTAACAACAACATCAAGTAGAAAGAAAAAAATTCGAACAGAAGACAAAAAGAAAAAAAAAATTCAAATGACCAATTCAGACAAAAATTAAAAATGGCAGATACCTACTGCTAAAAGATCATTCAAACTTCAATGGCTTTCCAATGCTTTATCTTTTTTTCTTTTTGTGTGCCGTGTCCCTTCAGGATGTAGGTGATCATGACTCTCCACTTCCCCCTATTTCTTGTAGCTCTCAATAAATTTTGTCTCTTTGCTACTTCCTCCAGGCCATGTTCTGTCATCCACTTGCTTAAGCCTGCTAGGTATGTTATGCATTGATTTCCCTTGTCTCTCTTTCCCTCTATTCAACCTGTGAGTATCAGATTCTCCAAGCCCTCCTTTCCCATTATGTGCTCCAGACATTTCAGCTGCCTCTTCCTGATGTTAAGTATAAGCTTCCTCCTTGTTTACATCCTCTCCTCATCATCGTCCTGGGTACGACGTTAAACTGCATCCAACAGCAAGGCCTCTGATCAGGAGGTTTTGAGGAAGTGTGGGACCACCTCTTAATTGCTGGTGTTCCCAGGTCCACCCTGACCCGAGGTGGTAGCACCTGTTGGGGTCCCAGCTATGGGAAAATAGTGAACTTCCAGGTCTTTTCCAGCACATTGAAACAATGATTTTGCCAACTACACTTTTTTGAAACAATGATGTTGCCAACTATATGTTTTTGAAACAATGATGTTGCCAGCTATACGTTTTTGATATATTTAGTAAATACTGGATCTGGCATTAAATAACCCATAGTGGTTGATATGCCATAAAACCCCAAACAACCAAACCATCTCCTCATCATTGCTCACATGCTTGGTCCATGATATCCTTGGCATATTTCTTTTTCTAAACAACATATTTGTTGTAACATTACAGGTGACTCTGATAAACAATAATATGTTTGAATGTCATGGTTGTGTTGTCATATCCTGCTATGAAAACAACTATCCTGACCTAAATGGATCTTAACAATTGAGCTATTGAAACTGATGGGGTTATTATATACGGTGAAAGACAAAGTAATAAACATTAAATAATGTAGAGTGTAAAAGGTTAAGTGCCATACATGATACACACATGGGTGATGATTGTATATTGGTGATGGACTAAAATGAGGCAACGAACAATTATATATAAAAAAATATATAAATATCTTTATTGTTTGAGTTGTGGTGATTGGGTAGAGTGAGGGAGAATCACAGGGGTTAGGATTGTGCACACAGAAATTGATGCAGACAAATCTTCGGTGAATCTCTAGACAGCCTATCTGCCAGGCCAAGAATTGGACCAGTTTTATAACATTTGGACACCAACACAACTTCACATGGCTACACCTTCTTCCGACATGTTGACTATGTAACTTCTTGTGGCCACACCTCTTCTGGCCATGTGCCCATGCAATTTCATTTGGCCACACCTCTTCCGGCCATGTGCCCATGCAATTTCATTTGGCCACACCTCTTCCGGCCATGTGCCCATGCAATTTTGTATGGCCACACCTCTTCCAGCCATGTGCCCATGCATGCAGACATTTCCTTCCACTCAGGACATCTGTGCACCCTGTTTATTCAAGGCTCAATATACCTGTGTGTATATTTTACCCACCAGATGCATTTCCGGTTTCAATTTTCACACACTCTCTGATGCAGCTGAAGTGAGGTCAAAGGTCTTCCTCAACCGATATCCAACACAGTTACGTCTCTTTCAATTCATGAATGACTAGGCAGAAGATTTTCTCAGTCGGTTGCAATTTCTTTCAGTGATAGACTGGTTGCCAACCAAGGCTATAAAATCCAGTGTGTTCTGCTAATCAACCCATAGCTGGGGGGAGAAGAGATTGATTCATACCTTTCCCAAGTATATTTGCACGTAAGTGAATATAATGAACCCAACTGGAAAACAAACTCAGCTCTCTCATTTCTCATTCTAAGCTGTTATCTACTACGACACAACACGCATCCATTTAAAATATTAGAAACTGAAAATAGAAAATGCGATAACGTATCATTTAAACATAACCACTTTACGGAAACTTTCAGTAATAAAAATTAATTGGTAGATAATAAAATTAATTTTTAAAGTGTCTCTTTTTTAATTTCGTAGAAATATTTTTATTTCTGTCATTAAATTATATATATGCATATCTTCAAACTTGACAACACCTACTCATTTTAAATTTTTATTTTTTTGCTTACATGTGTGTACGTCTGTGAAATAAAATAAAAATGGAGTAATCAGAGAGTATATTATCAATAATAATTACATGTCTTTTTATCTACTCATATTAATATATTCATTTTTATTTATTGATTCAATCGATTCATATCTTGTTGAAAAATATGGCAAGGGTGTATTGAGGTTGAGGGAAACACCTAACCAGTTGCTCTCCCAAGAACTACGGAAATATATGGGAGAAATCAAAGCAAGACGGCCTCAGAAACCTCAACATAGCAGACAGCATGCAACCTTAGAAACAAAATCCCAAGGGAAAGATTTTTCAAGACACTGAGTCTCGCCAACTGCCCACCGTTGACTGCTGGCTTTTCTGGTCACTTTTATCGGCATGAGACAGATGACAAAATCCCAGAGCTGGACAGGTTGCAGAAAGGTTCATATCTAGACATGCCAAGCTGCCAACAGTGAAAACCTAGATGTAACTTTTTTTGACAGACATGTCCACACATGACTCGAGGCCTCTTTTTTTTCTGTATTGACACATGTTTGCCACATATCTATGAATTATCGATATCAGTCTATTCATGGTCACAAAGTAAATGTCCAGTTTATTACTTGTGAAAAAGTGAATTTAGTTTAAACATTAAAAACAATTTAATGTGCTCACAAAGTGATTTCAGGTAAAAATGGTACAAGTGAAATGAAAAAAAAATATATGAAAAAAATGGTGTTACTATTCACAGTGAAAAACAAAAGAAAAAAAATACAATTAAAAGATTTTATTGAAATTTTCAGATATATATATATATATATATTATAATACTAGAAATATTGGAAATATTGTTTTTTATTCTCGAGAGTGCCGCCATTGAATATTATCCAAATATTAATCTACACCCAGGCTTTTTCCCTATTTCACCTTTCCTAACAGAATTACTACTCTCCCAAACAAATATACACAACTGTATCAAGAAATCAAAAGAAAATGGTTGAATCCGTCAACACAACAATAAAAACAATATTTCCACACGTGACAGTAATTAACGTAATTTTCAGTTGGCAATATGAATATAATAGCGTTTTCTAAATTCTTCCAGTTGTTAAGGACATTTTGTTTTGTTGTTAGTAGTTACATTGTCTTTAATAAATTCATTTCGTTTTTGCTTTGAAAAAGTCTACATCGGACGAAACGCACCAGTTAATAATACAGTTTTCCTATTGTCTTTTACATTATAAATATTGCCTTTTTCTACAGGTTAACTCTGAAAAATTTTTCATACATATATATATATATATATGTATATATATATATATATATATATATATATATATATATGTATATATATATATATATATATATATATATATGTATATATATGTGTGTGTGTATGTGTATATATATATATTTTTTTTATTGAACTTTTCATATATGTATTTATATATGCAATCACGAAAAGATATATTCACACACTTTTTAAATGAAATTGAAATGGATATCTTTGGATTAATTTCCCTCTCTATCTGGCAAAATCCCTGGGGTAACAGTAAAAAAAGTATATGCTAAAATGTACAGCCATTTAAAGACATACTTATGACTCAGTCTCAGTGATGTGCAGAGGTTTGGTGATGTTTGGTGATGCCCAGGGTCGACTCCTTGATTGTATGCCACTAAGACACAAGTGGTTGGAAATCTCTAGAGCCTTGATCTGAGAAATGTGAGAAAGGAAGACATTTTAAATATATAAAAATTGATAAAACATAAAACAAACACTTTATTCAAATTAGATATAAACTAAATGTTTATTTAACTCTTGGATTTGATGTCCTGTGGCTGTCACACCCTGTGCACCCCTTTCTGCCTGCGACTGTTCAGCCTGTATTTAAACTTAGGAAAATAATTTAAATTACAAAATATATTCATATTTTTTAATAAATGCAGGATTTTAAATGGATAAACAATTTAGATTTGAAATTTGATCATCTTGCCATCAGTGATGGGTATTGGAATAATAATAATAATAATAATAATAATAATAATAATAATAATGATGATGATGATGTTCAAAGTGATAATATTTTAATACAGTTGACTGCAGAAGAGATACATTCTGTAAATTAAAAATAAATCACAAGGAATGGGCTTTGAATATCATGATCAGAAAAGGATTGCGACAGATTTCTTTATTACATAACCAGCTTCCAAAGATTGGATTTTCCTAGAAACAATTATATTTTTAAATGAATCATGACCATGTTTTTAATAATGATTTAATTTTTTTCGACAGTAATCGGATTTTTTTATAAAGGATGAAAGAGATGTCTTAATATTAAAACTGAGGCAAATGATAACATTTTTTAAGGATAAAAATTATGATGATTTATTTTAATTATAAAGAAAAATGTTATTAAAATATTTCAATAATAAACTGAAGTTTTAAAACATTAGAGACAGCTACCTGATAATGTTCATCTCCTTCTGTTGGCTGAATAATGGTTGTTATACAAGATGGCTCAAAGTCTATCAGATGTCGGAGTCATTTGGCTAGTATATCAGGTTGTCCATAATTGAATAGTTTTTTTTTTAAGTGTGCTTGTAAAGAACTTAGTATAAACCTGGGATATAAATCTGCTGATCACTGAAGCTAATGGACAGTTACTACAACTGTTGTATTAAGAATGGTAATATAAGAATGTGTTGTTTTGGTGTAAGGAAAATTATAATGTGTTTGAGTCAGTGATTGTGGCTAGATAGATTAAATATAGGACAGATGAAGACCAATATTCCCGTTTAATTCTAGCCTTGTGCCATACTTTCTGTAAAAGCAGAAATAAATATTGAAGCCAATAGAGATTAGCCTGCAACCAGTTTATTGTCATCAGCATCAGAAAACAAGAGTTTATAGGGATGTACACGGTTATTGTGATGTCTTAGGGGGCCTATGAGGATCATTTGACAGCCTGTTAGTGAGGATAGACAATTGATACTTAGTTCATGGCAGAGGAAGAGAGAGTAGGATGAAACAATTGCCATCTTTCATAAATGACAATCGAAGACATATAATCAGGATTGCATTGTCTGTTTTGGGATCTTTACATATATAACATTTGTTTCATGTATGCTCTTTATATACTTCTTGCTTTTTTATATGTATTCTCTGGGTGGGAAAATTTATGTGACAAATATATATATATATACTCATTCTGTCCCAAACGACGTAAGATCAATCTTATTAGGACCCTAAGTCACAGGGCCTTGATGATTTGTAGTGAGCAATATCTCGAGGACGAATTAAATTTTATCCGCTGTACCTTATTAAAAAATGGTTATCCTAGCGATACCTTACACGCAGTCATGCGCGATAAAGTTATTAAATTCAGGAAGGAAAAAGTGGACGACGTGCAGAAATGTCCCGTCTATTTACGACTCCCATTTATAGGTTCACGTGGTGAGCTTTTGGCCAAGCGAATCCTGTCTGTAGTCCAAAATTGCTATTTCTCTGCTCAATTACGAGTTCATTTTGTGACTCGTACTGCCTTCCCGTCTATGCGTAAGGATCTTCTTCCTCCCCTTCATGTCTCCTCTGTTATTTATACATATAAATGCGGCTGCGGTAGTAGCTACATAGGAAGAACCACCCAACGTTTAGATTGTAGGATCAGGCAACATGTCCCTTTACGTGTCCTCAATCCGGAAGCTAGTAGTAGCCAATTGGTGAATACTTCTGGTTCAGCCATCACTGAGCACCTGATAAATAGCAGGGTGTGCGCAATCAATTTTAGTGTGAACTTGTTCGTGGTGCTAGCTAGTTCGCACTCACTATTTCATTTAAGAGCGCTGGAATCGTTATATATAAGAGCGAGGGGACCGTCTCTTTGTAAGCAAAGGGACTGCCTCCTTGGTCTTCATGTAATCACGCTCTAGCATTTTCTATTTTTATTACCCACCCTTTCCATCTCTATTTTCTGCTACATAAAATTTTTTTTTTTTTTTTTTTTTTTTTTGTGCAGAAAATTGTACTGTTCGGGTTAATAATAAAGAAAATGTCTTTCTTATTCATAAAGATTGATCATTATCAATTTTAATGTTTTAATTGTGTGAATTTTGCTTGTGTCATTTAGCTATTTATTATAGAATTAAAAAAAGTTCCCCGTAGACCTTGATAAGCTAGGGAACGAAACCGGTTGGTCTTTTGAGTGATTGTTTCATTTTTATTTTTTTACTTTCTCTCACATTATGCCCATTAGTAATAAATTTTATTTCTTTCTAGCTATTTGTAAGTTTTGTACCTCACACAATTTATTCAAATATATATATATATATATATATATATATATATATATATGTATGTATATATTGTGTGTGTGTGTATTTAGGCAGCATTTTTTCATTAATACATGTTTCATTAAATAACAGAAAGTATTGGTTTATGTCAACAGCTTTCCATACTTAACAGTTCTCTTCATTTTCACTCTTACGGGGTCAAGTGCGATGTCAGGAACTACAATGTGATATTTGCTTCCTGCATTTCATATGCATGAATTTATTGTTGCATAGCAATCTTCCATGCAAACAAACTATCATTGTTGCAAAAATTACCATCTTTAATCTCTGATGATGGCTTATGTAAGCCGAAAGCTCAGAAAGGATTAAGAATAAAACATGTATCAATATGGTGATTTTCTTTCGTCTTTCAATGATAATGTTATTAAGCTTAACAGACGTTATGAAAGGATTTTGCTTAAAATAAATAGACAAAACTTGTCTATGTTATTTAATGAAACATGTATTAATAATATATATATATATTTAAAGACATTTTTGATATGTTTAACATTCTTTTTATAGATACAAATCTATAATTAGAAGGTTAAACATATCAAAAATGTCTTTAAATAAATTGTCGGACTCTGTTCAATTCAATATATATATATGTATATGTATATGTATATATATATATATATATATATATATATATATATGTATGTATAAAATGTAGCACATCAGATAAATATATGCAAAAGGTCTGATCAAAATATATCAGGACTGGTGCTATATAAAGAAAACTACAACACATATCAATTTGGTATTTAATCTCCTTTGAAGTAGTCCCCTTCTAAATCTACACTTTACCCAGCATTGTTTCCCTCGATGGTAGCATTATAGGAACTCCTTTTTTTGATAACGTTTAGTTGCCTCATCACATTCTTCTGCATTTACTGAACGTCTTGAAATCTTGTTTCTTTCAAGTGGGATTTGATTTTTGAAGAGGAAAAAGCCACAAAGGGGTATGATCTTGGGAATATGGTAGTTATTGAACCTGGGTAATATTGTACTTGCTGCACAAGTCATGGTCACTGATGGAACATACGTGGTGTGGTGAGATGGCCACACTCTACACACTTTCCTTACAAATACTGCTATAAACAATGGAAACAAGCAAGAACATTATAACAACAGAGTTCAAAGATAATCTGTGCCAAGCAGCTTCATTCTGCATACTATAGTAACAATCCCATAGATATAGACTGGACCTTGTTACGTGTGCAGTGGTTATTTGAGTAGACACTCTGTTTATTTGGTAAACAATATATTTATTTATTTTCATCTAGAGGCCTGAATATTTGAGAAATCTTATTAAACAAATGTATGCACCCACTGGTAGGATACAAATCTGCATTCATGTGGGCAGATGGAAACCATCATTGGATCCAATGTGCCTTGACCCTCTCGTCTATAGAACAGCTTCACTTTGAGAATCTGTGAAAGATTTGTGTTTATAAGGCAGTATTTAAGTTTGCCTGATTGTCAGTGCACTCTGTAGCTTAGTCAGTCTAGAGCATGTTGTATCTAACAACAATTTCTCCTGCAAAGAGGGATACAGGTTCGATTCCTGCTGGAGAGCACATATTTTCTTTAATAAGAATTCTTGAATATTCAGACCAGTAGACAGAAACAAACAAATATATTGTTTTATAAATAAATGGATTGTCTACTCAAATATGGGCATACACTAAAAATATTGTTTAAGTGATAAAATCTGTCAGATTGATAGATAAAATGTCCATTACTTCCTTAGAAGTGTAAATGGGTGGGGTTTACAATTCAAAGAGTAAGAGATCTAACAAATGTTTTCTTTTATTCCAAATTCCGTAAAAAAATAGAACATTTAATCTTCTGCAGAAAATGTGTTTTCTTACTTGACTGAATGAATACAAGAAAAAAAAAAAAAGACAGCCAACTTTTAACAGTTGTAATAATGGATAAAAATGAATATTTATCACACCCTTCTTGCCAATTCGATAATGAACAGGCTCCAGAGGTAAAGAAAATGTTTCTATATTAGCTATTTTGTAGGAAAAAATGGCTACCGACCATGGTATAATCGATAGCAAACTGTGCTTGATCTGTAAGTTTTCACTTAATGGGAAGTGCTGCCCTTGTAGATACCAACCCCTTTAATTAATTTATAATTGATTTAGGTACATCCATTATTCCTTTGTTTTTCTTCTTCTTCTTTTTTTGTGATGTTCAAAAAGAGGCAATGTAATTTCTTTGGTGCAGATAGCATACTATAAAATATTTTTTTTAAAATATGCATGACCTCCAGGAGAGTAAATTGCTGCACCTAACTTTCTCGTCTGACATGAAATGGAAAGATTATATTGAATGCATTTCTACGTCAGCTTTAATCACTGTATCATGCAAGACAATTTTTATCACCAGAATCTATCCTACTTATCTATAAGTCCACCATTCATCCATGCTTAGAATATTGCTGCCACATATGGTTGGAAGCTCCTGCTATATATCTAGAGCCCCAAAGAAAAATCAGCAATATTATTGGCCCTGATCTGATATCTGGGCTTCAGTCCCTTTCCCACTGCTGTAAGGTTGCCTCCCTCTGCCTTTTCTACAAATATTTTCATGGTAATTATTCAGATGAGCTCTTCACTATGGTGCCAAGACATTATGGATTTAAACACTGTGCTAGACTGGCATCAAGATCTCATCAATTTACAGTTGAGTTAGCTAGATGTTACCATAAATTCTCTGCTAACAGTTTCTTTTCTCACACTTCTCACTCGTGGAACTCCCTTCCAGCTCCATGCTTTCTAGCCAACTTCAATCTTCAAAAATTTAAATTGAATGTCAATCACTATCTACTATCTTACTGATTACTCTTGTTTTTCTTGCTCGTTAGTAATGTTTCTGCTTCTAATTCTTTCTTCCATACCCAGTAACATTTTTGTGTCTTAGTGGCTTTACTACCTTGCATCGTGTGATCTCGATAAAAAAAAAAAAAATGTTGAGATATGTAGTCTACCTAGAGATTTTACTAAATATTTAACTATTACAGGAATAATCAGTTGTGCACCTTACTTCAGTTTCAGGGATTCAAATGCAAAATCAACTCTGATGTTATAAAACATTGCTCATAAAACTAGGATTAAATATGAATGTGTTACCTCCATGAAACATGCTCTACAAAATAAGAAAAGACAATACAATCTACAGGTTAATTCCTGAGTACATTTAACAGCCAAATATACTAATTACAACCTGCTGCATGCGGCCGACCAGTCTCGAAGACCTTGAGGAATTAACCTTCTTTTTTTTAAAGTTTGACCGGGCCAATAATCCCTCCTCCTTTTTTTCTCAGACAAAAAAAACAATTTCCCATTTCTAACTAGAGTCTTCTGATTGGCTATCTCAGTCAGCTGAGCAGCTAAGCCCAGTAATTATTTAATGGCAAAACATGTGCAAAACAGTTATGCTTGAAAGTGGAAGAGAGTTTCTTTTTCGGGCCCAGAAGTAAGCATGGTTATAATGGTCAAGCTCAAGCCAGCTTTACACTGAGCTGGAATGACCAAATAAAAGGTCGACAAAAGGTGAAAGTCATCAATCTGACATCCTGCTACATCTTGGAGCAAGAGGGAGAAAGAGAAAAGTGTGGAAGGAAATGTTTATCTTTTTATATTCATTATTATTACTTTATTCATTGATTTTATATAATTTGCCCCCAACTTCCTATCATTTTTAGCTCTTAGCAATGTTTACCTCTTACCATCCCTCTGATTCCTCATTCTGACATCCATTTACATAAGTTTGTCAGGTAGATGGACTTCTTTTTTCCCTGTCACTCTTGCCTTTGATTTGTCCTATGAGCATCAAATTTTCCAAGTCCTCCTTCCTCACTATGTGTTCCACATATTTCAACTCTCTTGTTGAGTTCAAGTATAAGTGTCCTTTTTGGTTCCATTTCCCTTATAACTTTCTAAATAACTTATAAATTAAACACATGCTCTGTCCATGATATGCACACCATCTATCCGTCGAACCACATCTCTGTTGTCTCAAGTTTTCTCTTAATTTGTGAGGGTATTATCCAATATTCATTGCCAAATAGGAAAACTTATATTACATGGCAGTTTCTGTACTCTTTGATTCTAAGAAAACGTTCCTGTTTCTTAGTACTTACCTGAGATTTTTTCCATTCTAATATGCAATTCAGAATTTTTTTATCCTTTCCAGATATCTAAACTTCAATTGCAGATTTGAATCAAGTCTCAACAAAGAAAAAGGCAAGAAAGAAACCATATAAAAATATAAAATGTTTTTATTTTCGTGTTTTTACAACTAAATTTTTCTCAGTGTGTTAAAAGTTACATGTTTGTAGTTTGTTAAGATGAAAAGAAACGTGATTTTTTTTCATGTATGTGTGAAAAAGAATAGGCAAAGGAAAAGTGAGGAGGAAAGTGTAAGTGTCACGTAGCTTGGTGAGGAAGACAAATGAATGTCACATATCTTGGTGAGGAAGAGTGTAAATCTCACATAGTTTGGTGAAGATGATAGGCGAATGAGTAAGGGAATCTCTTTGAAGCCATGCATATAGTATATTGTCATATATTGCCATTCTTTCTCCTTACTGGCTTTTCTGGTCTGGTGAATTTGCTTATATACTCTTCAAAAGTTCACAAATCATGGTTTTATTGTTGGCAGAAACATGACCCATTGGTTGAAATAGGTTAAATATTTATTTTCAAAGGATTAATTTATTAACCGGAAGGATACATGGATGCTCTGACTCAGAAACCATTTCTTTGGCATTTAATGATTGACTGAATTGGTGTTTTTTCCATCTTTGCTCCACACTTCTGTATTTTTTTATCTTGAATTACATTGAGAGGGATACATATTTGATACTATATTTTATATGTTGTTTTTTATTGTTACTTTCTTATTTGTTCCACTAATTTTTTTTGTACATACTTATTTATTCTACTTACCTACTTATATTGTACACTCCTGAAAACAAATGGATTCTGCTACCCACAGATTTATTAATGATTATAATGTTGGAAAATGATTCAAGCTTAAATTTTGGACAAGGATAGTATATTCAAAGTTTGAAAACTATTACATCTAATATTAAAAATGCAGAAAAACAATTACATCATGGTATAAAACTTGAGAGGAAAGGAATCCAGCTATACAGTTTATTTGAGAAACATGTATGGGACTCAAGAGAAACCTTTCTAAAACAGAAACAATGATCTAGAATTGGAATGAAATCAGTGATGGCACCTACCCTGGATCCATTATAAAAATACAGGATGTGGAATTAGTAAATACTAAACACTTCAAATACCTCAGTGTACGGATCAGTTATAACAAATTTAGTATAAGAGATAAGGAAACTAAACATAAAATAGTCTGCCCTAAGTGTAGTTTCACACAACACTGCAAATTACTGCAAAACCCAAATCATATCCTGAAAACTCGAATTATGTTCTTAAATAGCCTTGTCAGATCGATAGATATCATGTATGATGCCAAATTCATTCAGAAATATCTAAACTGTTAGCTGCATACAACCACTTTCTAAGATCAATGGTTACAAATGACTATGAGCGAGTGAAGCATGTCAGTCTTAGTGAGCACCATCCCTCTTCAAACCTCAGGAAGTAACACTACAAAATCACAAAGTAAAGTACCAAATAAGAGTAACCACATCACTTGAAGACTTTCAACAGAAACAAAAATTGATAACTCAAAGATAAAATAATAACATAATCAAAATGTTGACATTCCACAGTTGGGATAAGAATGACCTTGAACAGAAAATCAACATCCTCTACCAAGTGTTCCAAGAAATAAGACTCAAGAGAAACCTTTCTAAAACAGAAACAATGATCTAGAATTGGAATGAAATCAGTGATGGCACCTACCCTGGATCCATCATAAAAATATGGGATGTGAAATTAGTAAATACTAAACACTTCAAATACCTCAGTGTACGGATCAGTTATAACAAATTAAATACAGAAGAGAAACAAATTGAACGTAGTATAGGCTGTGCCAGGTGTGGTTTTGCCCAACACCATAAATTGATACAAAACCAAAACATCAACCTGAAAACTCAAGTCATGTACTTAAACAACCATTGTCAGATCAATACTTTCAGCTGGATATCATGCATGGTGCCAGACCCCATCATGAATATCTAAACTGTCAGCTGTATACAACCACTTTCTAAGATCAATGTTTAAAAATATCTTTGAGCAATTAAACCTTGAGGGTCTTGGCAAAGATCATTTTTCTTTGAACATTATGGATTGGTGCTGCAGATTCACAGGCAAAGAACTGTACCAAATAATAGAAAGCACATCATTTGAGGACTACCAACAGCAGCAACAACTAAAATGGATAGCGCATGTAACTGAAAGAGCAAATAATGACATAATCATGATATTAAGGTTCTGTACTACTTCAGATAAAGAACTGTACCAAATAATAGAAAGCCCATCATTTGAGGACTACCAACAGCAGCAACAACTAAAATGGATAGCGCATGTAACTCAAAGAGCAAGTAATGACATAATCATGATATTAAGGTTCTGTACTACTTCAGATAAAGAACTGTACCAAATAATAGAAAGCACATCATTTGAGGACTACCAACAGCAGCAACAACTAAAATGGATAGCACATGTAACTCAAAGAGCAAATAATGACATAATCATGATATTAAGGTTCTCTACTACTTCAGATAAAGAACTGTACCAAATAATAGAAACCACATCACTTGAGGACTACCAACAGCAGCAACAACTAAAATGGATAGCACATGTAACTCAAAGAGCAAATAATGACATAATCATGATATTAAGGTTCTGTACTACTTCAGATAAAGAACTGTACCAAATAATAGAAAGCCCATCATTTGAGGACTACCAACAGCAGCAACAACTAAAATGGATAGCACATATAATGCAAAGAAAAAATACTGACATAATCTGGATTTTAACATTCCACACCACTTCAAATAAAAAGTTAGGAAGGAAACCCCCATCAATACAGGAAAGAGCAATAACTGGACTTGAGAAACCTGTTTTCTTAAAAATTTTCTAGTTAATCACAGTTAGTTAGGCTATGAATTTATTGATACTGCCTTGTTTTTGGTGTATTTATAACAAATTAAATATAGGAGAAAACAAATAGAACATAGAATAGGCTGTGCCAGAGGTAGTTTCACACAAAACCACAAATTGCTACAAAACCAAAAGATCAGCCTGAGAAGTTGAGTCATGTCCTGAAACAACCTTATCAGATCAAGACTTTCATATGGATAGTATGCATGGCGCCAAACCTGTTCAGAAATATCTAAACTGTCAGATGTATATAACTGCTTTCTAAGATCAATGGTGAAAAAAGGCTTTGAGTGAGTGAAACATGAGGGTCTTGTCAAAGATCATGCTTCTTGGAACATTTTGGAGTGGTACTGGAAAATCACTGTATCAAATACGAGAAACCTTATCACTCATAGACTTTTAATGGCAACAACAACTAAAATAGATAACACATGTAATTCAAGGAGAAAGTAAATGCCATAATCAAGATGTTGACATTTCATACAACTTTGAACAAAAGGTTAGGAAGGAAGCCAGCATTAAAAGAGTGATAACAGCTACTGGGCTTAAGAAACGTATTTCAATCAACTGGCTGCTCGGTCAGTGGATAAAAATTTGTCATTGGCAGGAAATGTTTAGTATTTAATATTAGCATTATGGTGAAGTCTTTGTGGCCTAATTAGTAATGTGCTCATAAAAATAAAAAACAAAAATGCAAAGTAGCAAAGAAATTGTACAAATAGAAAGAAGGAAACCATTTTACTGGAGAGAAATTTAGAGACTTCCTCCTTTTCAGCTGGCCTCTTGTAAGGAGAGCACCTGGAATTGAGCAGCTCCAGAAATGAAGACCACAGATGAGTCAACTTAGCCAAATATCACTTTTCCATCTTTAATATTGCCTTTACTGATAAAATTATCACTTCCAAAAGCAAAAATTCTATTCATTCACCCAACACAAACACAAACTAGAAATATTTTACTAACATTGACATTACATTTTTATAAAAACTTTCACCAAACTTGTACAAAAAATCCTTCTGATAATAAATCCTTCTGGTTATATATTTCAAAAAACTTTTAAAAATGTTCTGAACCAGACATTTTTTTAATATTATTTACAGAATTTGTTGAATGAAATACAGCAGATTAACTCCGATCTAACTTTTCCTTATTTTAAAGTAAATTCATATCCTGCTAAATATTAATAAATACATCTAGGATATAAAAGTTCAGGATTCTAGGTATATAACCTTTATAAATATATTTCTCTGAATATAATTAATAATCATTTAATTCAAATTTCTTAGGTATTTTAATTTAAATTTCTTGGTTAATTATATAAAAAGCTTATGAAAATTTTTCGCTAATTTGGAAATGTTTAAAAATGTTCTCTTTTCATATTATTTACAAATAATTTGTTGAATGAAATATGTCAGAATTGAAATTTGGCCTCTGACAGAAACAGACAGCATTGTTTCCAATTCACACTGAACTAACTACACTTTAAGCCTTTTCACCATCCTCAAATAACATACTAAGGTCAATATATCAAAAATAGGTCAACACTCTCTGTCTTTTCCCACTTTTCCATAGGATAGCAATATTTCTTGATTTTACCCAGGAATATTCTTTTCCATTTCATTTGTGATTTGCTAGTAGGTTTTAAAGATTGAGAGCTGCTTTTTTTTAGAACTCTCATGAAATAAAAATTATTACCTATGGGATTTTAAGTGTTTGATATTCTTTAATTAATAAGATACATATATATATACATAGGTAAATATAAAAGTGAATATATATTTTTACACAGACTCTCTCTCTCTCTCTCTCTCTCTCTCTCTCTCCATATATATGTATATATATATATATATATATATATATATATATATATATATATATGTATATGTGTGTGTATATATATATATATATATGTATATATAAATAAAAAGAAAGAACAGTAAGATATAAAATCCGGTGTTCTTATAGATATTTTTATTTTTACACAATAGTGCTCAATGTAAATTTTCAGAGCATTAATATTATAAAAATTTGCTTGACGAGGAAATGGAACTAACGTCTTTAATTTAATAACAAAATTAAATTCGAAGGCTTTAGCTTCCATTTTTGAAACATGGTTATCACTGTGTAGCAAAAAAAAACATATTTGAAATCAATTAATTTATAATATATATATATATTTGTATACATATTATAAATATCTCACTTTGTTGTTGTGATGAATATATATTGGATTTCACTAAGCAAAAACAGGAGTCAAGCAAGGCCAATCATAACAAAATAAACCTTGCATAGTTTATATCTTGAGCTTTTTCTCTTGTCAACAAACATTATGATAATAATAGACCTATCCCATCCTCCTCATTTCAATATTAACCACTCTGTATAAAATGCCATTTGGTTACTAACAATTCAGTTTTGCTGAATAAAGCTTCATAAGTTTATATTCGACATTGATTATTCATTGCAACCATACATTAGGGTTGATTTTAGTCCAAAACAATCTTTAATGCATACCCCACTACTGTGATCTTAGAATAAGCTAGACTCAGTAAATGACTCTGATGGCCCCTAATTATTTTCCTATGACAATTCACCTTTGATTTGAGGCTGTAGCTATGCCATATGGTAATTTGCAATTATCCAGTATGCCTTTAAAGTATAGAAGGGGACATGCAATTTCCCTCTGATCAACTCTAAATCCTGGGAATTACAACACTGTTAATTTTAATTCAAAGAGAGTTATGATGACAATGATTTTGTGATAACGTTGAAAATTAGGGATTATTTTATTAATTTTTTGTACTCAAATTGTTCTTTGAAGGTTAAAGAATAATTGACTGATTAATTTTTTATGAGAAATTTTCAAGCAATCAAAAATTAAAAAGACAATTTTAAGAGAAATTATTATTATTATCATTATTATTATTATTATTATTATTATTATTATCATTATTATTATTATTATTATTATTATTATTATTATTATTATTTTCATTATTATTATTATTATCATTATTATTATTATCATTATTATTATTATTATTATTTATTTCCTTTGATTTCTGGTCTGTACACAGTGAGAAGGTCCTTCAAGTCATTGTCGTTTTTGGAAAAGAGTTTCACATCATCCATGTAGAGTAGGTGATTGAATATTTTTTTGTCTAGTTTGTAACCATAGATACTGTTGTTTAGTTCATGCGTAAGGGGGATTAAGGACAAACAAAACAGAATGCTTGACAGGGAGTCTCCTTAAAAGATTCCACGTCGGATATACAGATAGTTGGAGATGGCAGTGCCTCTGGTGTGATTTAGGTATAGTGTGGTGTTCCATATTCCCATGCTGTGCTTAAGGAAATTTATTACCACAGGGAAAACTTTGTACATTTCCAAAGTCTTAATGATCCAAGAGTGTGGCACACTATCAAAGGCTTTATGACAATGAATCCACACTGCAATTTTCCAGGATTATTTTGTTTGTCAGTAGTTGATCTTTGCAGCCATATGAACCTCTCCTGCATCCCTTCTGTTCCAGTGGAAGAATGTTGTTTGTTTGCCATATATTATTATTATTACTACTACTACTACTACTACTACTACTACTACTACTACTACTACTACTACTACTACTACTACTACTACTACTACTACTACTACTACTTTCTTTTGCTTTCTGTTCACTACAATCTCTCAATCGTGTCATTAACCAGGACTTTGCATCAATGGATTATTACCTTTCTCAATCGCTGCAAAATACTTTGAAGGAGGAGGTTTTCTCTAATGAAAACCCGATACAAGTTTTTGTCAAAAACTTTTCACATAAATAAGACAGCTAATAAATTAAGTTGAGTAACATGTAATTTCTGTTATGGGGAACAAATTTTAATGATGAACCCATCATCATAACTACTAATCATACTTAGTAGTTAAGAATAAATTTGGAGTACACTGACATGATATACTTTTTGCATAGCAGTAGCAGTGTACACAATGGATTTAAGGGAAACCTTTGTTATCCTCCAAGACAAAGCTGCCTCCTGTAAGAATAACATAGGAAAAAAAATTGGAGCTTGATTCATCTGCCCTGCCCTATCCCCCAGGAATCCCTTCAATAAGTCTATTGGAACCGTTTACCATCAATCAATCCTTGTATTTTGATAGTTTTAGTGGTCTTTGATCATGATGTCTGGTGATTAGCTTTGATTGTTCTGTCTAAACTTTTATTATTATTATTATTATTAATACTGGTCTGGCATTTTATCTTTACTCTTTTCTATCAAGTTTAATTTTTTCATATCTTGATTTTCTTGCTTCAATCAGTAAAAGATTTAAGAGATATCAATAATTTTCATAGATTTTATATTTGTAGCTGTGAAAAGTAATCCTTGTAATATTGGAGGTCTTGATAAAAATTTTGAATGGAAATATTTAGAATTCTAGTAGCAGGACAAAATCAGGGAATTCAGGAAATGGAAATAATTTTCTTGTATATACAAATTTAGTGCTACCAGACTGAAACCAAATAATTGCAGTTCCTTTGATAATGACAATTATCAGGATTTACAGAAATGATCAATGATACGAAAATATAAAAACAGTCTAAAAGTATATCATACCTGATAAAAGATATTTGGCTAAAAAGTTCCTTTTATAAGTTTTGCTACTTTACTCATGTCATTAACGAACTTAAGTAATTTTGCAGTCTGAAAAGATTAATAAATCAAATGTGAAAAAATTAATGAAATACTTAACCCCTTGCCCGTCATAAACGTGTATATATGTTTTTATCAAAAATGTCTTTTTCAGACACAAGTAAATAAACACATACAAAATATAACATTCATAAACTAGCTACAGATGTGTTTATATGCTGATCTTGTTTTTTTTTTTATGCTCTTCTGAGCTTGAAATGAGTCAAATTGTCAACTCGTATATCTGGTAGAGGTATTAGCCACCACCCAGGTACTTCAAGGTGCCTCAGTTTCTTAGTTACTATATTAAAAAGAATTAAAAAAATAGTTGGAAAATGAAACGTTTTTCCCAAAATAATTAATGGGAAAGGGGTTGTGAATTTGTAAATTTAAATAATTTTACAGTGCACTATTACATATAAATTATCAAAATATTTATTTTGGTTTGTATTTTCTTGTTTCTGTTCAATACATTCTGAATATAAAATTAAACAAATAACATTTTATTCACCATTAAATAATTATTAAATAATAATTGGGAAATGTATGACTCTATCTCTTTTCCCCCCAGCTATGGGTAAATAGTAGGACAGACTGGTCCCTATAGCCATGGCTGGAAACCAGTATAGGAGAAAAAACTCTAAATTAAAAACCAGTATTGAGAAGGTTGAGCTCTGTCCAGTTATCTAGCCTAGGAAACCCTGTGGGTAAGACCTACCCAGATTTTAGGAAGAAAAATAAAATCTGCATGTTGTCTCCACAGATACAAAACATTTTTTTATGCAATGAAAAGACATAATCCTTGAAGAAGACCAAGTTAAATATGACAGTAACATTTATACAGTCAGATACATGTATTTACATATTAAAAATCAATGTTTTTGTAGAAGCCATGAAGCGACTAACAGTTCAAATTGTTTAAAATGATTTGTTGCAAGTAAGTCTGCAAAGTTTCAAACTGTTTTTGTTGCAAGTGAGGAAATCAAGTGGTATGGTACACCAATAGGTGTGTGTATGTTTGAAGCACATGTTAATGAAATATGGAGGGCTCCCTATATAGGTTAACTAACGAGAAGGGAGCCCTAAAGCCAAGGCTGGTTTTGAATTCAGTTTTTACTTCTTCTAGACTGGTTGCCACCCAAGGCTAAAGAACCCAGTCTGTCCTGCTATTTACCCATAGCTGAGGGGAGAAGAAGAGGATTCACACCTTTCCCAAAGGTATTAACACGTAACTGAATGTAATGGATCTGACTGGAATTCAAACTTGGTTCTCCAATTCCTCAATCTGAGTCGCTATCAATTACTTCACTGTGCTTCCTTGAATTTAGTAAGATTTATTTGTAAGCATCTTTTAGTTGCTTGTGCTTCACTTATTGGCCATAAAATATAGGTGTTTATATCCTATATCTTGCATAGTAACTCAGAGAAATATTCACTATGCATGATGCGTCATCTTGATTATATTTCAAAGTTCACCTCAGACATTCGTTATATCACAGGCAATGAAAACATTGTAGTTGACTCTTCAGATTCCATTTCTTTTCATCTTAACAAAAAACTGTCCTTCACTGACTGTCATTGCAGTTCTGGTTGCTGATTGTTCTTTTTCAGATCTGGTTGCTGACTGTTCTGTGGCAGATCTTGTTGATGACAAGGTATTTTTATCACTATAGGTCGGCTTCGAAATGCCATCTGAGTTTTGTGTGAGAATATAACCCAAGCCCTGTCCTTTTTCCTGGTCATCAGGAGTTTGAACATACAGACTTCGTAGAAAGCACATCACATCATGATAATACAATAGTTCCTCTACTCATAATGCACCATTGACCAGCATATATAAATAGTCAAGTCAAAACATACAACAAACATGGTCTGGAGATTACATTTAAACATGAAAAAGACTGCTGGTGCTGGATACTGACCTCAATGTTCAATTTACATATATATATATATATATATATATAATACACACACACATATATATGTATATATACAAGTATAGGATTGCTGTAGGCGGAATAAAATTCCAATAACCAAAAATGCTATTCTTGAAAGAGTAGAGTAAATATTATTTATTCAAAAATTATAACATAAATGTCACCTTGATAGAGTGATATATATATATATACATATTATTTATTCAAAAATTATAACATAAACATGTTATGCCGTCACTACAAAAATAGTCATTTGGTTTCAACACTTCAATCATTTGAGAAGACACCAGAAGTGTTGAAACAATATATATATATATATATATATATATATATATTGTCATCCACAGACAGACTATTTCGCTGTATCACAGCTCATCAGTGTGGCTAGACGTCCGGTTGCCTCTGGCTAGAATCGAAAACCGGCTGAATTCGCATCAGTCGGAAATTTTACCCTGAAGTCGTTGGCGCACGGCAGAGAAGAAGGTGAATTTAAGCGTATTTATATTTAGATAAACACACAGTGACTGAGAGAACTCGATTCGATTTACCGAAGAGTCTTGCATTATTAGCCGTAATAGTCACTGTTTACAAACCCACACATCCTCCCCAGAGAGCTCAACCGAAATAAATTTTTCAGGAGCATATATTGAAAGACAAAATGAAAAAGAAACTCAAAAAGGAACTTCTCTAGGCTAATAATGGTTTTATTGATGTTTATGTGTATGTATGATACACCACTGGAAATAGGACAGGAAAAATGCGAGTTTGTCAAAGACACTGGAACAAAGAGCATGATATTTATGCTGAAAATATTATCAGAAAATGCAATGCAAATGCAGAAGGATGTGTACCTGTACTTTATATACAAGTACACATTCTTCAGAATTTGCATTATTCAAAGGTGTTTGATAAAATATGCCACAGAGAACTGTTGAAAATGCTCAGCAACCTTGACATATTTGTGAAGGATATTAGAATAAACAAGTACCTATACTAGCAGCAAACCAACTGCATACAAACAGAATACGAATTAAGCAGATATACAAAACTAGGAAGGGGTGTAAGACAAGGATGCGCTGTCACACCAGATTTATTCTCCCTATATACTGAGGTGACTCTGAGAGAATTAGAAGTCCTGCCAGGATTCATTATTGGCAGCCATAATCTTAACAACATAAGATATGCAGATGACACAATGTTGAAAGCAGACAGAAAAAGAAAACTACAAAAGTTACATTAGTTTTGTTTATTATACCAATATCTCTTAGTTTCTATGTCTTAATATCAGTCCTTGATTTTGACACCTGCAAAACTAAAACTACTCTCTTTCAATTGTCTTAGAGAACCTTTTAATCAGCATGGCAGATGCTAACCTCCTGGAGTGCATATCATTCTCAGTCTAATATTTCCCACTGATATGAAATGATCATGTTGAGTCAGTTGGTAAGACCTTTTCTACTAAATAAAATTTTCTCTTTAACTCTTTGTGACTCCTTGTGTCTTTGTGGCTTTATTGCTTGCTTTAAGTGAAATTTAAAAAAATGTCCATCAGGAAGTATTCTACCAGCCAATTTTTACTTCATAACCTAGTATCACCTGACAGTGTTGCAGATTTGAATCAACCCACAACAAAGAAAAAGGTGGAAAAGGTGTAAAAAAATGCAAGATATTTTTATATTTTTTACAACTAAATTTTTTTTGTGTGAGTGTTATATTTGTGAGGATACAGTCCTTTACCTGTTGTTATTTACAAAGGTGAAAAGAAATAAGAAATAAATGTGATTTCTTCATGTGAATGTGTGAGAAAGAAAAGGCAAGGGAAAAAGTGAGGAAGATGGGTGAAGATGTAAAGAAATTTGTTTTAAGCTGAGCATTCTGACCTGTTGCCACCTGTTGCCATTGTCTTTCTTTACGGCTTTGTTTGTCTGAAAACTTTAGTTAATGTTATATACCTTTACTATGAACACTAATGAGTATGTCTTGATCCTCATAAGTACATGGGACACTATTCTAACTAGGGGTAATATGCTGTCTACACTGGCAGCATGAGCTGTCAGTGTGGGAAGCTCTTGCTGTGTCAAACTCTATGGCTTTGGGCAGAGAGGAACCCGGACGAGGCTATGCCGAAAGGTAGAGTCTCATCCGGGGAGGTAAACAGATACCTGATCCCACGTATGTGGAGTCTATGGGCAATTTTTGCCTAAGCCCATGGGCTTGGATTTCCCCACATTAATTTGGCCTTGGGCTACATCCTGCCTGATGGAGAGGCAAGTAAATATTGTAATATGCTGTCTAAGTAGTCCACCACTAGCAGTGGTTTACCTACTTCACGCCACTGGCGAGTATTATATTTTGTTGATTTTATAAAGATTATTACTATTTCATTTCGAACCTCCATTTTGATTATTTCTCATTCAATAACCTTTTCTAGGTTACAACAGTTAATTACCCTTTAAAGGGATCATGAAGCATATTTTTTTTATTTTTGGTGTGAATGCAAGCAGTTGGTTGGAAAAAGTTTAATATTTATTTTTAAAGCATTAATTTGTTAATAATAATATGCAATCCTCCACCCCATGGAACCTTTTTTCTTTTTTTTTTTTTGGTATTTGACTGTCCTGGTGTTTATTTTTGTCTTCACTCCACAACAGAACTGAGTTATTGGCAACTAAATCAGACTTCCTCCCTCAGGCTTTATCTGGTGGGGAGTGTGGCTAGATGTCCCGTAGGATCAAAAATACAACATGTCAAAAGTGTCGCTGAATCCTTTCATAAGATAAACAGCCTTATAGTACAGGTGTGGTAATGTATAAATACTTGGGTTAGAGTCTAGGCATCCAATAAACTTAATGAAAGTGTTAAACACTTTAACTTTCAATAACTTATCCAACAGAGAGTAGAAAAACTCTAATATAACATCTGTGGCTTGACAGCATCTGATGGTGTTGACAGCTTCTTCTTTTTTGGGTAGCTGCTGTTCTTGCTCAGAGAGTGGCATTGACCCAGTTTTATGGAATTTAAATTTTGTGTGTTGGGTGTATAGGTGTGTGCATGTTCATATGTAAACAAGTAATGTAGAAACAACTAAAATTTGGGTTTCTGCTACAGACCGTCAATTCTTTTTTTTTATATAAACTGTAGTGAAACAAAGTTCTTAAATATCTTTTGGGTATATCTGTTTTCTTTTTCTGGTCCAGAAGCAAGTTAGGGTAAGTAATGCTAAGAATGGTTAAAATGGTTAAAAGCTTTATGCTGAGTTGGAACAATCAGAATACTTACTTCAGGCGTGGAGCTGCAAAACATGTCCAAACAACTTGTGTTTGAAAGTGATGAGGAAGGTGCTGTCCTTTCCGTAAGTGGGGTCATAAAATTGCACAGATGCTCAAAAGACCCTTTCCAGTTCCTTCATCACTTACATCATGGGAAAATGTATTTCTTTTTTTATTATTTTATTTATTGATTTTATTTCATTTTCTCACAGTGTAATGTCTTTCATTACTTTAAATATTTCATGGGCAGATATTGCTTAATATGCTTTCATTGGATCAATGTCTATATAGCACAGGGACAGGGATGTTAACGTATCCAAGTACAAGAAGGAAACTCTGATGTAACACCTACAACTTGACAGCATCCAGTGATATTAACTGGTAATTCATTGGGGATTCATGCTGTTCTTTCTCAGAGAGTGTGATTGATTTAGTGCAACATCTTTCTTCCCTTTAAAAATTTCATGCACAGGCATTGCTTTCATGCTATAAATCAGAACTGAGCCTTGCAATAATACCTTGCAACAGTCATACTCAACAATTATATATATATATATATATATATGCAGAAATATAGTTTTAAAGTGTGCTATATTTATGGCATAAAGTGATCAATATCAGAGATAGAGAGTAGGTAAATATAAATATAAAAGTGAACATTGAAGTCAACACTCAGAGGCGACAGGCTGTTTTATGCTAGACGCAATTGTCAGTCGCCTCTGAGTGTTGACTTCAATGTTTTCTTTCATATTTATATTTATATTTAAATTTATACATATATATATATATATATATATATATATATATATATTACATACTTACAAACAAACAATCTCTCTCTCTCTCACACGCGCACACACACACACACACACACACACACACACACACACACAAATATTATTAAAAGTGATATGCAGGTACTTCAAGTAGAATATAAATTTTACCATCAACAGGAAGGCTTGATATGTACATTGTTGTTGATTTTCTATCTCTTCATATATATATATATATATATATATATATATATATATATATATATATATATATATATATATATATATATATAGACTTTTGGAATTGGATTCTCTCCCATTGAAGAATTCTCTAACTTCTTAGCTAGTTAGATATATTGAAATTAAGATGGAGTTGAAACATGGTAGCAGAGGTTAGTTGACAACAAGAAGAAAAAAAAACAAAATCACTGAGGTTTGTATATTTTTTAATAAAATTTGAGAATCAGTTTTCAAATCTTTTGTGTATTTTTGTGAAATATGATTTGAGAATCTATTCCCAGTGGCTATTTATTTTTTTTTTTTTTTGTGGATTATTTTTATTAATATGGTGGCACAAACTGCAGAAACTTTGATGTGAATTTGCCTGAGGATGTTCAGGCTTTTTTTTTTTACTTCTGAAAGCAAATGTATCTGCTGAAAATGAACATTCAGCATATACAACTGTCGTCAGAAAATCTTTGGTGATCCTGTTGCTTCTGAAGATGAGAGTACTGCCCCCTGAATGAAATCTGAACCTGCTTTCATGACAGATTATGAAAATTCTCTTCAAGTAAGAGGTTGATGAGGGAATAAAGAACAAAGAGGAAGAAGTTATTCCAGTTCATTCAGAGCTGGTGCCTCTGAAATACATTCTAGTCAGATTGGCAGAGATGTGAATGTGATGAGGTGCTTTAAATACAACTCAACACAATATTTTGCTAATACTTGCAATTATTTACCAAGAGGAAATAACAGAATTGATTAAAGCCAAATTGTTTTGTTAGCACATGATCTTAAAATACCGATTTTAGTAAAGGAGTCCTTCAGTATGGGCATTTTAGATATCACCTGTCTCAAGACTTACAATTAGTGAATCCTGATAAATAAAATATACAAAAAAAAAAGATTTTAAATTAAAATAAAGCATTTGTGCTTTCCTTTAAAACCCTCATCTCTTTCTTTTCTTTTTTTTTCTAAACTTCTCTTTCTATACTTCTCTCATTCTATGAGAAGGCAAACCTCAAATAAAACGGGGAAGAAGAAGACAAAAAGACTAAATCTGGCACCAAAACAACAGAAGTTTGCAGGAGTGGAGCTGATTTATTTGTGACTGAAAAATGCTAAAAATCAGAGAGGCTCCATGCATAACTTCTGTTATAAAAAAATGAAAAACAAAGGAACGCTAAAAGATAAAATAATTTGACCAATCAAAAAAATTGATGCAAAGAGATTTTTTGATATCCACACCAAATTCTCAAGCCTATTCAAAAGTATAAAATCCTGACACTTCTAGCCCAGAGAGATGGGACTTGAATGGGAAGATTGAAGAGAACGTCACCATGAGAGGACTGAACAAAAGAATGCACCCATTGTGACATGTGAAGAAGCAGTCAAGAGGTCATCGGCTACCGATATTTCCACCCTGTTTCTTGGCCAAAGAGAACATAGTAGATTGATATTGACCTAATTTCTCACATTACTACTACCCCTATCATGGTCTTACTTATAAATGACTACTAGCTGACATTTCTTCAGTTGCTACCAATATCCACCTTAATAACAAACTTTTTGCTACACTGATTACCAACAGACTGACTCATCACTCTAAAGAAAATAAATAAATATATTATTTATTTTAACCCTTGAGTCAGTTCATTTTATTCCCAAAATTTCCAATAAAATAATTATACGACACCTATCCACACTGGCAACATTTAGATGTAAACGCATATGCAACAAGTATATTTGTAAATAATTTTTGTCAATGTATACATGAAAATCTTCCATTGCCTTTTCCTTTGGTTAACATAATAATTAATCTTTTTTATATTAGTCGAATCAAGTTGATTTCAGTCATAATTGAAGATGAGCAAGAAAGAGAGAGATTAAAAAAAGATTGATTGGACTTTGCATCCATATCGGGCATCCATATTGAGAGGCCATCCAATCAAAGAGTAAAGTAAAAAATTTAGTTTATATTTAAATTGAATAAAGTGTTTATTTCATGTTTCATTTGTTTTTACATGTTTAAAATCTCTTTCTTTCTCACATTTCTCAGTACTAGACCCTACAGGCCCTGCTGCTTGATTCTTAAGGGTACACAATCAAGGAGTTGGCCCCGGGCATCACCAAATCTCTGCATGCCACTACATCTGTAGGATAAGTTTACAGGTCATATTAGGAAAATCTTAGCAGTGTCTTGTAAGTTTCTTCATTTCATGATAGCCTGGACATTCAAATTTTATGAAAAAAGAAAAAGGGTATTTTTGTTTATTCAAAAACTAAAAATCACAGCTGTACAGTTGTGGGGTCAGAGGTGGGGGTCAGAGGGTGTGACGACCCCCCGATGGCATCCATATCAGGAGGGCATCCAATCAAAGAGTGAAATAAAAATTTAGTTTATATTTAAATTGAATAAAGTGTTTATTTCATGTTTCATCTGTTTTTACATATTTAAAATGTCTTCCTTTCTCACATTTCTTAGTACTAGGCCCTATAGGCCTTCTACTACTGGAGTAATAGGGGCATACAATGAAGGAGTTGGCCCCAGGCATTACCAAACCTCTGCATGAGACTGATGCTGTGAGAGAATTAAGCATTAAGGAGAAAAAGAAAAGTGCATCTAAGTTGCATAGGCAGTTTGTCCATGCTTTAAAGAAAACATTTTGTAAATTGGTAATGGAAAATAACGATTTTAATGATCCTGAATTTTTAAAGATAATAGAAGAGTATTGTAATTCTTGTAGCATATGTCTTAAATGCCCCATTGTTGAATTGCTTCTTGCAAATAAATTTAGATGTTTGGATTTAAAAGAATATCTACACAATGAGTCATGGATTCTTCATTCGATTGTTGCCACAACAAGATATTCAATAGGTTATCATCAGGTTTACAATTATTGGTCTTTTGAACTGGAATAGAATTGTATCCCTTATTTACTGCTTAGGGTTGGGTTTCCAGTTCCTTCTAAAGTCTACTTCAACTCTATACTTCTAATGTCTCCCGCTAAAGTCTGAAATTTTATTTACTATTTATTTTTTGTTTTTTCTCCTCAATAGTAGTAAATTGGTTCACCTGTTGTTCAGTTCACACACCTCTCAGGTTTTTGAACAGGAGTAGATGCTTATCCCTTGTTTAATGTTAAAGATTTGGTTTCCGGTTCCTTCTCATTCTCTATTACACTCAGTAGCCCATTGTGTCTTAGTAACATTATCACCTTGCTTTGGATGAATTGAAAAAAAAAACTTTTATTGTGAAAACAAAAAACAAAGACACAAATATGGAAAATATTTATTGTATGTGGACAGCTTACTTTGGTTCTCCTTGTAAATTCTTTACTGATAAACAATGTGATATTTTTAAACGTGAATTATAGAGCAATGAATGATAAGTTAAGTGTGGAAGCACAGACAACTGCTACTGAATCAGCATTTAGTAATAGAATAGTAGAAAGGCATAATTTATTAATGTCAGAAACATTTTGAAGACTCTTCAGTTTTGTTAAATGTAAACCAGAAGTAGCTTTATTATTGGCAGTTAGTGCTAAAACTTTGTTGAAGAATTTTGGTGGCATTGCTCCAAATCAACTTGTATTTGGGCATAATCCAAACTCCCCTTCTGTTTTGGAAGACGAACTTCCTGTACTGGAGAATTCAACTTCATGTGATTTTACACAGCCAAAATATGAATGCTATCTAAAAATGTTGACAACATTTTTTGCTGCAGAATTCAGCAAGAAAACTAGCCAAGCATTAAGATGCAAAGAAGGCTCCTATTCAGATGTTGTATATGTTAATGGTGACTGGGTGTATGTAGTAAAAAACAATTAATAACCCTTAGGGATCTCCAGTTGGTTTCAATCCTGTTGGGAATGATTGCATAAAGCTTGCCCCTCCCAATTTATAGGCCGAACCATATAAATACATGTTGAGATTTCTTCCCAGTTAATAAAATAGGTGGGGTTCTTGGTTACATTTGAGCAGTCCCAATCTGTCTTATCTTGAAGTCGGAACACTATGTTCACTTGGTCAAACTTGTTTTTGTACGCCAATCCGGATTCTTAGTTTGGGAACTTTTTGCCTTATTACTGTTGCTTTGCCTTATTACTGTTACTTTGTCCTTATTACTGTTACTTTGCCTTATTACTGTTGCTTTGCCTTATTACTGTTGCTTTGCCTTATTACTGTTACTTTGACTGTTACTTTGCCTTATTACTGTTGCTTTGCCTTATTACTGTTGCTTTGCCTTATTACTGTTGCTTTGCCTTATTACTGTTAATTTACCTTGCTTGTATTGTTTCCTTGTTTATTGTTTTTTTTTTGTTCTGTTCCTTTCTTTTTTTTTCTTGTTATTGTTTATTGCAAACTTTGTCAATTCTGTTTGTTGGGCAGTTCTGTCACTTAACTTGCATTTAGCCGTGGCAACTCACCCCACAATGACACACTCCCTGTATGCCATGAGGAAACAAAGGCAGACTAATTAAGTTTCTAAAAGTAGCCTGTAAAATTAGTTCATTGAAGCTTTTTAAGTTGTAATAATTGTTGACTATTTTCATTACTGTGTACTATCAAAGAAATGATCTTAAAGGTTGGGTTGGTCCAGTTGTAGTACTTGGGTAGGATGGCTACGTTGTCTTAGCTGATCATGGAGGAATCTATCCCAGAATTCACTCCTGTCAAGTTTTGAAAGTAAAGGAATATACTGTGATACAGGGATCAGGGAAACAGCAATGAAAGTGTGCTTTCCTGAAAAAGGCAAAATAGATCCTTGCTGAACTGTGATGCCAGATGAAAAGGGGATGCAGGTTCAAACACATTTTGTTTACTAAGGTTTCTTGAATGTGTAAGCCAGTAGATGTAATTTTAGCTAAGCATAACAGGAATAAAAGTCACGGTTGATATATAACCTCCCCAGACAGGTAGAAAAACTGATCAAGTAGAGATTATTGAGCTATATATTGAACCACATGATTTGATTCATTTTCATTAGCAAGTTTGGCAAACCTCTGCTGCCTGCTGAAATCTACTGAGGAGAATAGTTAACTCGAGCACAAATTTCAAGCCACAGGTAAGGCAGATGTTATTTATTATAAGATGTAATACACACAGTTTAAAATAAAAATAAAAAAATGGTTTCTATTTGAAATACGATTATTCACTATAATAATGTTTTAAGTAATAATATATATATATATACATACATATACATATATATATATATATATATATATATATATATAAATAAAATAAATATACATTTCTTCTCTATTTTAGTAGCACCAGCACTCAATGTGTAATATTTTATATTCATATATATATATATATATATATATATATATATATATATATATATATATTCAATATATATATATATATATATATATATAGAGAGAGAGAGAGAGAGAGAGAAAGCCAGCCAGACAGACAAACAGACAGAGATAGAGATGTGTGAAATTAAATTAAATTAAATAACAAGATATTAGCAACTGCATATGTGTTTGATAGAATGCATACACAGATAAACAAATAAATATTTAATTTAATTCATGGCGCAAGCAAAAGAGTGCTCAGTGTAGTGAAACAGAGCTATGAATTATATATTAATAAATACACATATGCCTACAATTGTAGTGCAACTTAACATTTCATGGGTTCCCAAGTTGTCAGGCACAAATGGCAAATTAAATACTTATATATATATATATATATATATATATATATATATATATATATACATGCACACAAGTTTTCGTGTTGGAAAATAAAAAAAAACATTCCCATCATTTTAGTAACAAAAAAAATCTACACATTCAGTTAAAATAAAAAATTGTTGTAGCATACCTATGGACAATAATGAGTATGTCCTCATTCACATAAATACAGTAGTAAATACTGTATGTTGGTCTGCAGTTAGAGATTCATCTTCAGCTGGGTTGGTTAAGCTCTCTGCCTCTGGGCAGAGAGTATCCCAGACAGGGCTATATTGAAGGCAAAATCTCATCTTGGGAAACCGCTCCCCAACTCGTTTTAAACAGGGTCTAGGCAAAATTTTGTCCAAGCCTATAGGCTACGATACCCCACATTAAATTCGGCCTTGTGCCACATCTAATCATGTGGGGCAGTTGGTATGTATTCTGCAGTTGGAGATTCATTGTGACTCACTTCTAGAAGTTGACTACTTCTTCTACATGCCATTGGCATATCTTCTATGTATTATTCTTGTCATAAATATTATTGTTCATTACCAACCTTTGTGTGATTATTCTATTCAATAAGCTTCCCTAAGATACAACAAAAACACCAAAAAAACCTCCTTGATAATGTCTAATAAAATAGCTGAAATGTCTTGAATATATGGAACATTTGAACAGTTTTTACACACTTTATATCCCGAAAAAAAAGCACTTATATAACACAAGAAAAATTAAAGGAAACGCTTAATTGCAGTAACTTGTCAGTCGTCTACAATGAAACTTGTATAAAAGAGGGATTGCTGCTCTAATACACAATATATATATATATACATATATATATATATATATATATATATATATATATATACATATACAATTAATACAAGTAAAAGGTTTGTAATGTAGTTGATTAATGTTATTTTCAGCATCCCAACTCCATATGTTTGTAGACTAACCCTCCAGGAACCACTCCATCCACTAATTAGTGAGTATAAGCAATTGACTGCTAATACTTTTCAATTTTTTCATTTTTATATCCCATTTTCACTGGTGCAAGGTTTGTTTTTTTCATAGTGTATGTGTGCATCTCTGTGTGTGTATATTCACACATGTGTGTCCATGCACCTGGCTGTGCATATGTGCGTACGTATAGAATGTTGTGGTTATTTGTGTTTTTGTTATTTTTTCCCCTTCACACTCACTCCTTATTTTTTTTTACCTTTTCTCTCTTTTTCTCTTTTTCCTCTTTTCTTTCACTTGTTTTGACTTCCACTTTTCTAGACATAGACAGACATATAGATAAATAGATCTAATATGCTAAAAACTGACATTGCCTTGTATCAGCCATAGTTTTCCTTCCCTTTCTTTAATGCCATGAGGTTTTGGAATAAGCCATCAACATCAGGACATAGCAAAGGAGGAACTTGGGAAACAGTGGTGCTATGTTTAAGGTGTTTTGTTTTAATGTCCAGTGTATCAAATAAACAATAAATAAATAAAATAAATAAAAATCAACAATAGTAAAATCTTTAATTAACTTTCATTTAATATACAAAAATCTGATGTCACTTAGCGTCCTCCATTATCTGCCTACTCTTTACACAATCACTTTTTACAGTCCCATGCTTAAAAATATTTTCCAGCAAATGAAGACTATTGCTCTTAGCAAGGACTGGTCTTCTTCAAATTTTGTGGACTGGAACTACATACGTTGAAGACATTGAACAACAGCAACAACTAAAATGGTTCTCACATGTAATTTGAAAAAAAATAATGATATAACCATGATGTTAACATTCCTCACTATGACAAAGAAGAAGAAGAAGAAGAAGAAGAAGAAGAAGAAGAAGAAGAAGAAGAAGAAGAAGTGTGTGTGGAGGAGAAGGGGGAGAAGATAAAGGGTGGAATGAAGAAGAAGAAGAAGAAGAAGAAGAAGAAGAAGAAGAAGAAGAAGAAGAAGAAGAAGAAGAAGAAGAAGAAGAAGAAGAAGAAGAAGAAGAAGAAGAGAAGAAGAAGAAGAAGAAGAAGAAGAAGAAGAAGAAGAAGAAGAAGAAGAAGAAGAAGAAGAAGAAGAAGAAGAAGAAGAAGAAGAGAGAAGAAGAAGAAGAAGAAGAAGAAGAAGAAGAAGAAGAAGAAGAAGAAGAAGAAGAAGAAGAAGAAGAAGAAGAAGAAGAAGAAGAAGAAGAAGAAGAAGAAGAAGAAGAAGAAGAAGAAGAAGAAGAAGAAGAAGAAGAAGAAGAAGAAGAAGAAGAAGAAGAAGAAGAAGAAGAAGAAGAAGAAGAAGAAGAAGAAGAAGAAGAAGAAGAAGAAGAAGAGTAGGAGAAGCAGATGAAAGAGTGGGAAGAATGAAGAGTTGGGTGTGGAGGAGCAGGAAGAGAAGGAGAAGGGGGAGAAGCAGAAAAAGGGTGGAATGAAGAAGAAATCTATTATCTATTGAATTTGTTAATTTTTTTTCTTTTTTACTTCAGAAGTTTCAATTTCCGACATGGCGATTTTGAATGCTTCCAATGGCTCTGCTTTTCTGTTATATTGTTTGTCACCTTCATATAATTCCATCTTCACAATTTCTTTAGAAAAGTCAATTTTCATGTATTTCTAGGCCCAATTTTGATGCTTTTAACTCTTTGCTTTACTGCAAGGAGTTTGCCTTGGAGGTTTCTTGACAGATCCCAATTTATGAAATATTCTACACCTTTTTCCCTTCTTGACACCCTCAATTCCAGCCTGATTTGAGCACTGGTCAAAAGTGGTCGTTTCATTCAGTGATTTCTGCAAAGCTCTTTTGATATTGCCAGTGGGCACATTCGATCACTCAATAACTTTGTTATTTTCTGTTTTTCAACAGTTGTTAGATCCTTTCATTACCCAGGTTTCTAAATAAATTACGGAAAGAAAAAATAAAGAAGATTTTATCAGATCTCAGAGACCTTAAACTACGATTTTTATAATAGATCCAATAATTTTGATAAAACATATTGAAACTACCCAAAAATTTAACTCAAGTTTTGTTTTGACATCTAAATTGTTTAAAATTTGTAAAAATTGTCAAAGCAAATTCAATTTATTGAAGTTTATGTGATTTGCATTTTCAGTTCAGACAAACTGTATATATTTATAATGTAGAGAACTATATTTATATATATATATATACAGTAGTGGAAATAAGTATACGACACCCAATGAAATTGTTAATAATTTTCTTATTACTGCAGAAATTCCTCTGACAATTTGTGTGTAGTACCTAGTTTCAATGGGTATTAGAATACATGTTTGATTTTATAACAAATTTCCACCAAAAAAATGTTATTAAGACAACTTTGTTTACGAGGGTGGAAATAATTATAAGAGAGTTTTGAAAATTTGCATATCTGGTTTACTTCAGAATGCCAAAGTAAGAATAAGTGCATGCGCAGATTATAAAAAGACTCTTATCATGATTTTGAGCCACGTGAGTCCTATTTAAACATTTCATAATTGTATACAGTTACTGAAAAATGCCTAGGAACTACCTCCTTAATGAAAATGAAAAAAGGCAAATTCCTGCCTATAAACTGGAAGGAAAATCTATAAATTTCATTGTAAGAGAACTGTCAAGGTCCTAAACAGTTGTGAGAAATTATCTAAAGGACCCTGAATCATATGGCACCAGAAAACGTCCAGGTCATCCACCTAAAATTACAAATGCACTCAGACGTTGACTTTTTCGAGAAGCTTCTAAAGGACAATCAAGTTCAAGAGATCTGCAAAAATCTCAAAATTTACCCATCACTCCAAGAAGGGTTCGCCAACTTCTCCATGAATCGCCAAATCCTGTGTATTGAAACAGGAAGACAGCTCCTGCTTTAACTGCTAAACACAAGATGTGTGTAGTTTGGGTAAAGAAAAAAGAAACGGGGACAAAGGAGAAATGGGAAACTGTGCTGTTTTCTGATGAGAAGAAGTTTAATTTGGATGGGCCGATGGCTACCAGTGCTATTGGCATGATTTTAGAAAGGAGATGCAGCTGTTTTCAAAAAGACCATTTGGAGGAGGATCTGTTATGGTTTGGAGAGCTTTTTCTGCGTCTGGAAAGGCTGATCTAGTAATGATAGAAGGGAAACAAAACTCTGCTCGATATATCAATGTGCAGGAAAAAGTCTTGTCCCATTTATGAATCATCTAGACACCAATAATGCCATTTTTCAGCAGGACAACGCAGCCATACACACGAAAGACTGGTTTAAAACAAAAAAATATTGAAGTTTTGTACTGGCCCACTAAGTCTCCAGATTTAAATCCAATAGAAAATTTGTGGGGAATTTGTCAAGAAGAGTATACAAAAATAAACGTCATTATGAAGATAGAGAAACTTTAAAATCTTGCATTAAACAGTATTGGAATGAAATTCCATCTGAAACTCTCAGAAAAATTATTGATTCAATGCAAAAAAGGTGTGCTGAAGTATTACAATTAAAAGGGAATAAATGTAAATATTCAATTTTGTACAATTTTGCTGTTAAATATAAATTTTCAAAACTGTCTTATGATTATTTCCACCCTCAAAAATGTATTTTTCTTAATAACTTTTTTGGTGGAATATATATATATATAAGATGTCACACATTATGAAATGGTCAAGGTCTAACAATTATCTTAAGACATTTTTTTTTTTATGCTTATACATTCTTTTTATAGATACAAATATTTAAGTAAATGCTCTGTTTATAATAAACAGTATTAACAACATTTACCGTCCTATGAAAATTTCTCAGACATTCAGGCCGGTAAATGTCGTTAATACTGTTTATTATTAACAGAGCATTTACTTAAATACTTGCATCTATAAAAAAAAATGTATAAAAAAAATGTCTTAATATATATATATATATATATATTTATATATATATATATATATATATATATATATATATATATATATATATATATATATGTATATATATATATATATATATATATATATATATAATAAAAAGACTTAAACACTAATATTCCATGGTCATAA
>OZ038489.1:41333820-41363820 GCA_964036315.1 Acanthosepion esculentum | reverse complement strand
TATTAGTCCAGAAAAAATCTCAGTGGTTGTTTGTAAGCATATGTAACTGTTACTGAATAGTGTGCCAATAAATCTAGCTTAGGTTAATTGTATTTCATAATTTACAATATAGACAATGTAGGGGAACCAGCTTTGTAAGTGTCATCCCAAATCCCACAATTGAAATGTGCCATTTTTTCGTCATGTGACTAGATCTGAATTTGGAGGAAAAGTCAAAGCAAGGGAAAACTTCTTGCTCGTAATCTAAATACTAAAACTAATTAGTCTCTAGTAGTTCTTAACATTGGTTGTTAGTGGTAATTATAGATTGGTATATAATAATATATCTAATTGGTAATTATAGTCTTAAAATTTCTGTGAATTTGCTGAACATTGGAAAAATTTGTAATTGAAAATTTATTAATTACTTTTTATGTACACCTTGTGTTTCAGTATTTCACAGTGTTTTTGAAGAAATAAAAAATTATAATTGTTTTTCCATCAGTCTGAACTTTGTGTTCTTATTTTACCAAAAGAAAGGTCAAGACCAGATATAGCATATTAACCCAGAGTTATGTCCTATCTTAGCAAAATTATTTAACCACTTCTTGAAGGAAAAATCCTTTTCAAGTCTGTGGAAGTTATCAAGTGTATGCCAGGTTTACAAGAATGCAGGTGAGTGCTCATCCCCTTCACAGTAGAGATCCATCAGTATCCTCAGTATTGTTAGCAAACTCTTTGAAGCTGTAATCAACAAGAAAGATGGTTGTCGTTCACCTGTGTGACAAAAAGTACAGATTTCAATCTGCCTGGTTCATTGCAGATATCCTAACTGTGATTACCCACAGAATTAGAGAGGCACTTGACAACAAATACATCACAAGGATGGTTGCATTAGATATTTCAGAGGCCATTAATAGGGTGTGGCATTATGGAATCTGTGGAAGTGTCTTCTCAGTTATAAAGTCCTTTCTAAATGTAGTTGTGAATGGCTAGTCCTCAGAGTCCTAGGTGGTCAATGCAGATGTCTTCCAAGGTTCGCTTCTCGGTCCAACCCTCTACATAAATGATCTGCCTAACAGTATACTCTGATCATTTGTGAATCTCTTTGCTGATGATATTGTATATGGATGTCCTACTAAAATCCTCGATGACCAGAGCTTGACAGCTGATCTCTCCTCTGACCTAGCTCTAACAGCTCAGTTGGGGAAAAACTGGCTGGTCATAATCAATGCTTCAAAAAGTAAAGTAATGACCTTTTGCTGATTTGGACCCAGAACATTCACCAGTCATGCCTCTGGGAGGCCTCATGCCTTGAGCACCTATTGCGACTCAACCCAAACCTCAAGTTGATATGATTCATCAGTAAAGATGCTGAAGAAATGGTTGGTTCCTTGTACTACTCCAGAAAGTACCTGGCTACTCCTGCTATCCCCTACCTTTACAAGAGCCAGATCAAACTGAATATGAAGTACTGCTGCCATATTTGGGTAGGAGCTGTACAGTCCTCACTTTCCAGTTTTGATAGAGTCCAAAAATCCTCCACATCCTTTTAGGTGACAAATTATTTTCCACCTTACAACTGCTTTCTTACAGATGAGATTTCACAAGCTACTAAGGAAACAGCTAATATTACCATTATAAGGAAACAGCTAATATTACCATTATAAGGAAACGGCTAATATTACCGTTATAAGGAAACAGCTAATATTACCATTATAAGGAAACAGCTAATATTACCATTATAAGGAAACAGCTAATATTACCATTATAAGGAAACAGCTAATATTACCATTATAAGGAAACAGCTAATATTACCATTATAAAGAAATGACTAATATTACCATTATAAGGAATTGACTAATATTACCATTATAAGAAAATGGCTAATATTACCATTACCACTACATAACAATTTGTTTCTATTCAGAATTCTGGAAAATAAATTTAAACAATGTCTGTCATGTGTATATGTCAGTCTGGCCTTAAGTCATCACCAAATTAAATGAATAATTTGAAAGCTGAGAGTACTAGCTGGAAATAACTTCCTACAGGGTTATTTCCCTTGTTACTTAAAGTGATTAGTTTAATCTTGCCTTGACGTTAACAGTGCTGCAAGCTGACCATTCCTTGACACACCATAAGATGGAAGCTGTACAAGAGAATACAGAAACAAAAGAGCTGACTCTCTTTCTGTAGTATGTCTTTGAGCACAAGTTTTTAATTAGAATTACAATGTATATTGGTAGCTTGCATTCTTGGGAAAAGAAATGCAGTAATGTGCTAAGTGTCACAAAACAGCAAAAGTTATCAGTAAAAAAAATTGCAGGTCAGTGAATATAAAAATTCTTGTTAGTTAAAAAAAACAAACATAGAATTGAAATAATACAAAACAGTTAAAGCAAAAACAGTTAGTGAATAAAAGCACTTCCTCATCTTTAACAAGAAGTCATGGCAATTAACAGATAGTAAAGAAAAGGAAGCTGTGAAGAGCCGTACTCGCCTACATCCTGAATAGAGAAAGGCTACTATGAATTTCAAATCCTGGAAAAGACAATGAGAAACCACTCTTCTACCGTTCTCAAGAATTCATGGCAATTAACAGAATGTAAAGAAAAGGAAGCTGTGAAGAGCCGTACTCACCTACATTCTGTAGAGAGAAAAAATACACTGAATTTCAAACCCTGGAAAAGACAGTCCCACTCTTTCACTGTCGAAATGGTTAAATGTAACTGTCTCTTCTACTCAAACAGCCTTTTCTTTCACACTTCCCGTCTGTGGAATTCTCTTCCACTTACCTGCTTCCATGATAACTAAAATCTTTAAATATTCAAATGTAATGTCAATCGACATCTTCTGATACCTTGATCTTGTTCCCCTGTCCTTCTCTTTAGCCTCTCCCCAAACACATCCCTCTACTCTTGTTCTCTACTCTATGTAACCCCTTGTGTGCTAGTGGCACTCCCACCTTGCTTGGGCTGAAATACTTTAAAAAAAATCCTTGTATAACATCAGAATACTTTTTCTTCTCCTAATGTTTAGTGCCTATAAAATTTCTTTTCCTATTTTATTTTTAATTGAGAATCCCTAACTGTTATATTCCATCCTAATAGGAATATATACTTGACAAACATGGTGGATAAATTAAGTAAAGGTTTATTGTAAAAACCAGTACAATAAGAAATAAGGTAACAGTTATGTGCACGATCATTGCAAGTCAATCCAGGAGTGAGTGCAACTATTGGAAGGTCGGTAGTTCTTGTGTAAGTCTAAGTCATACTCAACAGATCCCAGCTAGGATATCTAGCTACGCCCCCACAAGGGCTGCATGTGGCACAAGGCCGGGTTTAACGTGGGTTTTCCGAGCCCATAGGCTTGGCCAAATATATTACCTATTGGAACCCGTAAAAACGGATTCAGGGACAGTCTACCTCCCTGAACGAGACTCTGCCCTTCGGCGGAGCCTCGTCTGGGTTTCTCTCTGCACAGAGGCAGAGAGTTCGACTGTGTAGCTGGAACAGGTCGCAGCTAGACTCCGTAGTCTGTTGACTTACCGATACTTATAGGCAGTTACTACCTATAGCGTAGTTACTCATGGGGGTGACAGGTAATTACATTACATCACTAATTTTCTGTTAATATGACATTACAAGGCTCTATTGGCAATGTTACAAAATAATTTTGCAGGTAGGTTGTGTATAGTTGTAGCAACAAAGGAGAAAACTCTTCTTTTTCCGTTCAATCATATTACCTCATTTAAGGCAGTAGTGCCACTGAGACACATGGAGTAACTGAGTATGAGAGAATAAGAAAAAAAAGAAATATTATTAAGGAGAAAGCATTTTAAAAGGGTAATCAAGTGGACTGTAGATAATGAATGACATTGCATTTAAATTTTTGAAGATCAAATTTGGTTGGAAAGCATGGAGCTATAAGAGAGTTCCACAAGCAAGAAATGTGAGAAAAGAAACAGTTAGCCTAGAACTTACAGTGTTACATCTAGCTAATTCAAATGTGAATTGACGAGACCTTGCCACTAGTCTAGTACTGCACTCAAATTCATAACAGAACAATTACTATAAAAGAATTTATAGAAAAGGCACAAGGAAACTACATTCTGGCAGTGAGAAAGTGACAGAAGCTGAGATGTCAGATCAAAACCAATAATGAGTCTGTCTAGGACACATGGCACAGTGGATAAAGGTGTTGGTTAGATCCAGTGAAAGACCCAAAGAGTGTGAGTTCAATACCCGGTTAAGGCAGTGGAGAACTTTCACAGGGTAAATTAGCAGGAGATAACTGATAACTGACATCCATCAAACATGGCTCGTGGAACTAGAACAGTCTACCCCAGTGATCGAAATAAAGGGTTTGGTTCGAAATTCCAACCACCTGAAGAAGGCCAGAGCGTACAACAGCCGAAACATTGTGACAAATATGGTGACAAAGATGAGGACAATAGTCCGACTAATGTAAATACTGTCCAAAACCAATAATATTGCTGATTCTTCTTTGGATTACCTTGAAAAAGAATTTGTGTTTACTGTTATAAAAGAAAACCAGACTCAAGACCAGGTTGACTTTAATCAGCCTCAAAATATGGTAATTATTTGTGCTTTCTTACCAGTCTTGACCAATCACAACTTTTCTTAGTACAGTAAAAGAATGCTACTTTGGTGACAGCTTATTTTCTTGGTTCTTCGTGGGTGATGATGGTAATTATGTGTTGCGAGTTGATATTGATTTTTTTTACTCCTTTCGATTTATGCCCCCCTGCATTTTTGATTTTGGCCTTGCGAGACAGATCTATGACCCCTTTGGAATTATGACCGAAAACCTGAACCTCCCGTTGCTATTTTCTCACAGTAGTCTAAAAGTAAATCATTTTTGCAAACTCTATGTAATGTTGAAGCAATGCTACAACAATATCCAAAGAAGGAAAATGAAAACCTGTAATCAAGTTCAAATTCTGCCTGGGTCCATCCGTCTTCAATTTGCATTAATATATTTGATTACAGAGTAGGTAAGTGAGGGACCACTTTTACAAAATTGCCTCACATGCTCAGTTCCTGAAAGCAAAAAAACAGCATTACCTCATTTTTTTCCATCTTGATAAGGAGTAGTCGATCATAGCCAAAAGATTAAAAAAATAATTAGGACTTCTTAAGTTGCAGTCATAATCCTCAGGATAAAGGATATTAGATCACACCTAACTCAAGGTATATTTTATGTTAATCTCTCATCCATGCTGCTTGCAGATTAATAATCTGAGAGCAACACAAGGAAGCTGAAGAAAATACAATTCAAAAATTACTGACAAGGGTTGAGCTAAGAAATCTAGAAGACTTTAGACTATTTCAAGGATTGGTCAAAAAGAAAAATTGGCCCTAATTTAATTTTAAAAATATTAGACAGAAATCATTTTTTTCTTTTAGTTATAAACAATAAAGTGTCAAGAAAAGCAGAGAAAAATTTGTGAATAAACTACAAGGAAATGTATACTTACAATCAGAAAGAGACAGTTGGATGTTCTGGAAAACATAATGATGAAAACTGATAGGATATAGTGAAGGTAGGCAAAACAAACTTTTAGGTAAAGGTGTGGTAGACAAGGACAATAACAGGAAATTGTGGAGGACTATGTTCGACAACATGCTGAAAGGACATGACACAGAAAAGAAGAACAAGTATGAAAGAAAGATTAGTAAAGGGACTAAAGTTAGTTAAAGTAACGAAAGACAGAATGTTGGGGAAGGCCATAATCGCCTATATATTGAAAGCACTTGGCATGTAAAAAAAAAGAGGAATTTATATTAGAGACTTGAGGTGATGCAGAGGGGGTTCTGTCAACAAATGCTAACAATACCATGGTCATAACACATGAACAATGAGGAAGTTTTAAGTAAAACTGGAACTAAAACGTAACTGATACAATCAGAAAGAAACAGTTAAAATTTCTGGGATATATTCTGAGAAAAGAAGGTCTGGAGAATTTAACACCCACAGGATATACTGAAGGCCCGAGATAGAAGGGAAACAGTGAATAACTTGTTTATGTGTTTGAATGAATGGATGACAGAGCAGGAACAAAGATGAATAGTAAAGAAGAACATTTTTTTAGAAGATAACTTTTTTAAGCAATGAAAGAAAAGATGTTGTGGAGTGTCATGATAGCCAACATCCTGAAGGGACATTATAGATAAAAGAAGAATTTTTCCTGTATTTTATTAAGGTGAGTCATGGTTGGCAGAATGACATTTTAGGTTCTATTTAATCATCGACACTTCCTTGTCTGAAATGATTAAAGCGACGTCCATGATAGATGGGGTTTTATGATTCAAGTTTAAATCTTGCTGAATGCTGCTTTGGATTTCTTACTTGATTCTTTTTTTTTTTTCATTTTCTGTAAAAAGAGTGATTTCAAGGGTCGAAATAACTGAAGAAAATCTCTGACTGTCATTTGAAGAAAAACAGCATCCATATCATTGCTGATGAGATCCTATGTCAGGCAGCACCAACACCCCCCCACCCCCCCCCAAAAAAAAAATTAAGAAAAGTAGATTTTAAAAAAAAAGTGAAGCAAGTGTCATGGCTGAATCAGGTTTTTTAGAATTATGAATAGAAGCAAAATTATCAAGAAATTCTTCCCTAAAAGAACTTTTGCTTGATATTCCAGAAGAGAAAGATAGGGGATCTGACGAATTTTAATATTGGAAAGAGGAAAGATTTATCAAATCTGCTAATGACAAAACCACCAGATTTTAGTGAGCACAGTTCAAATACCAATTTCTTTAGTAAGCTGAATTGTTTTAGAATAAACTCCAATATCAATCTCATCAACCAACAATAAGAAAACAGTAAAAGTATTATTTACTATAAAGAAGTCCTTTTCAAGGATAAATGCATCATATGGGACGTTCTTCTATTTTGTTATTCAGTTACTCATTATTAGATTTATAGAGAGTGTTTATATATCATATTCTCCGATATTACATATATATACATATACATATATATATATATAGTTGTATATTTAGGCAGCAATCCTTCTTTTATGCAAGTTCCATTAAAAACAACAGACAAGGTACTACGGTTAAGTTTTTTATTTAATTTTTCTTGTGTACGAACAAGAGCTTTCTTTGCTGGAAAAAGGGTGCGTAAGAAAACTATTGTTCATACACAAGAAAAATGAAATAAAAAAACTTAACCGTATTACCTTGTCTGTCGTTTTTAATGAAACCTGCATATATATATATATATATATATATATATATATATATATATATATATATAAATATAAAAGTGAACATTGAAGTTAACACTTAGAGGCAACAGGCCACCGATTGCATCTAGCATGAAACAGCCTATCACCTCTAAGTGTTGACTTCAATGTTCACTTTTATATTTACACATGCTCTATCTCTGATATTGAGCACTTTATCCCATAAATATAGCACATCTTAAGTGTATATTCCTTCATATATATATGTGTGTGGGTGTGTGTGCATGTGTACGTGCCTGCATGTGTGTGTGATTGTAATATTAAAAACATTAATTTGACTTTGCTAACGAGACACTTCCTCTGTAGCTAAATGGTATAGCATGTCAAGCTAAATGACAGTTCCATGTAGGATACAGGCTTGATTCCTGTCGGAGAACACATACTTTCTACAAAATATATATATATATATATATAGTGAGCAAGAGAGAGTTAGAGATAGAGCGAGAAAGAAATATATATATATATGTATATATGTATACATATATATATATATATATATATGTATACAGAGAGAGAGAGATGGAGAGAGAGATGAATATATGTGTGTGTGTGTTTGTGTGTAGATACAGTGTTGTGCAAAAGTAAGTGAACCCCTTAGATAATATTTAAAATAATTGTCTCTTTTTTCAGACAACAAATCTTAATTAAACTATATATTCATTAAGAAAAACCATTATTAAATCAATTACAATAACTTTCAAAGATTTTTATCAAGCTGGAAGAAAAATGTTAATTAAAACTTAAAATGTGCAAAACTAAGAACCCTTACATTTATACTCTGTATTTTTGCTTTAAATGATCGCAAGTGCAAATAATTTTTGTGCACATGTAAAAATCAAAATGACATGTGTTCATTTTTTGGTAAATTGTGTATATTGCAGTCAAACAATATAACTCATTGTGTATGCAAAGGTGTGCAGTTAGAGAGTAAATTTAAAAAAATATATATATGCAAAGATCAGAAGAATTTCCTGAACCTTTAAAAAATGGCATAGTTGAAACCTATAATGATGGAGAAGTTTATAAAAAGCTATCAAAACGATTTGGAGTGCACTTCTCCACCATGCAACAGATTATTTATAAACGGCAGGCCTTTAGTTTTATGGCATCACAATCAAGAAGATGCTCTCCACTAAAAATAACAGCAAGAGCAAGTAGACATCTAGTTTGGCAAGCCCGGGCATATCCTGCTGTAACCTTTGCAGTTCTCCAATTTTCACTGACCAATCTTGGAATCAATGTGCGTACATCTACAGTGCAATGACAGAATGCTTAGAAAAAGCCACTGCTTACGAAATAGCGCAAGCATGCTCACCTCAATGACACCAAAGCTCATATTAATAAACTGGAAACATTTCAGCAAAAGGTTTATGGTCAGATAAGACCAAACTAGAGCTTTTTGGAAGGAATAATAGGTGGTATATCTGGTGAGCTTCTAATATGGCTTTTGAAGAGAAGAATTTGTAACCAACCATTAAACATCACGGTGGCAGCATTACGATTTGGAAGCTTTGCTGCAGCTGGAATAGACAGTGACAGCAGAATGGACTCTGCAAGATACCAAGCAATTTTGAATGAAAGTGTCATGTCCTCTGTTCAGAAGTTGAGTTTAGATCAGGGCTGGAACTTCCAACAGCACAATGATCTGAAGCATCAAAGCAAATCCACAAGAGAATGGCTTCGTAAATAGAAATTTCAATTCTTGGAATGGCCTAGTCAAAGTCCTGATTTAAATCCAATTGAAAATCTGTGATTCAAGTGAAAGATGGCACTGCATGCAAGAAACCCAGGTAAAATTGAGCAATTGTGAGAGTTTTGCCAAAAAGAATGGCTAAAAATCAGCACTCACTACCACCAGAAATTTCTTAAAATTATAGAAAAAGACTGGTTGACACTGTAACCTCAAAAGGAGAAATCTCCAAATATTAAGTGTAAGGGCTCACATAGATTTACACATCTTAATTTTTAATTAATATTTTTATTCTAGGTTCATAAAATTTTTTGAAAGTTATTGTAATTGATTTAAAACGTTTTTTCTTAATGAATATATAGTTAATTAAGGTTTGTTGATCATCTGGAAAAAAAAGACAATTTTTAAAAATATTGTCTTAGGTTTTCACTTACTTTTGCACAGCACTGGAGATAGATAGATAGATAGATAGATAGATAGATAGATAGATAGATAGATAGATAGATAGATAGAAGTATATTGAAGGTAAGAGAAGGGAAACAATATAACTTACTTAACAACTTTGTATGAATGAATGGTAAAGATTAATAAATTACTTAGAGTAACAAAAGAAAGGAAACTGTGGCGAGCCACGATCCCACACGTCTTATCTCATGAAACAAGAATGACCAACTATGAGTCAAGAGACTGGGGAGAAGTTTGAACTGGATGATGGGATTTCAGAAGTATAAATCTGAAGTAGAATTTGGAAGAATCTGGAAACCCAGTCCTAAACATCAGATAAACCTCTGTTACTGTACCAAAGATGCACAGATAAAATGTATCTACATTTAAAATGTGCAAACATTACATGGAGAGTCTGAGTAATTAAAATTATGCTGTGGTAGTAAAATTCAGTTAAATTGTCTAAAAGAAATTATTGTAAAATATGTAGAATTCTATGAATCTATGCTTGCAAATTCTAGTAGTATATCTAATATTAGTAGTATATCTAATATTTATTATTATTATTATTGAGTAAGTCAGTTATTATTATTATTATTTTCAAGAGAAAAATCCAAAGATATGTAGTGCTCTCACAATCATGAGAAATAAAAAAAAAATGAAAAAGAAACTAATTTCTTATGATTCCCTAGGAAAAAGGAAACTCCCCCACTGGTGGGAAATTTAAAGTCATCCTCCTTTTTTCATTTACTTCTTACGAAGAGAGAACATGGATTTGAACAGCTCCCTGAATGAAGACCACAGATAAGTTTTACGCAAATATCCCTGTCTCATGTTTAATATTACCTTTTAATGATAGACTTATCACTAGTAAATAATTTATTCATTCACCAAGAAAGCACAAAAAGCGGAAACATTTAACAATCACATTACAAGAACTTTTATATATCTACAGAATTAGTACAACCAAATCCAAATAAATGTATATTTTATTAACCAAAAGCAGGAGTCAAACAAGGTCCTTCATAACAAATGTGAGCTGTGAATGAGAGGTGTTAGTATCATTTGGTGCATTTACAGGTTACAGAATGCAATATTCAGTGTAATCTTCACGAAACTGACTGGAATGCTCCATTTTATAAATATTGTGTAAAGTCTATTTTGAAAGGGAGCTTAATACCTTTCTTCCTGTTTTTGTCTAAATCTTTTCTTTGAAATAACTGACATTTGAAAATGTTTTTACTGAAACATATTAACATGGACACATGACTTGCTCTTCATGTTAAACTGATCAGAAAAATATTAATTTTAAAATTCCAGACATTATAAAAGAAATTCTTATGGGCTTAACATCAACAATCAGGCACATATTTTCTTTTGCGAATGCCCAATTATATCAGTTGATATCACATTATGCAGAATATAATGGATTGATATTCAGATAATAGCACGTTTTGTAATACCATTGGTTACGAGATGATATTAAGAGACACAGTAAAAGGAAAATGATATCAAAAAGTTTCTATATGTTTGGAATTATACTGATATATGAAAGTATCAAGTAACCCAACTGATCAAAATTCAGGATCTATAGACATGCCTTTTAAATATTGTCTTATTTCTATGGAGTAAATTTGCTATGAAGCTCTCGGCTGAGAAGAAAAACCAGCAACCTAATTGAATTCTGGTTGTGAGCACATATATCAAATTCAAGCTAATGCTCTTAGGAAAAGCATTAATCTGCTTTACTCAGTTCTCTGTCTCATCACTAGTTAATATATTCCTTTGAAGCCCTGAGAAGAGATCAGTCAAGATATTGTTTAGTTTATTACCATAGAGGTCATTCATAAATGATCATATTTATTTACCCTATTTACATTGGTCAGACTATTGTCCTCATCTTTAATGTCATAGTCGCAAAGTTTCAGCCATTGTATGCTCTGACCTTCTTCAGGTGATATATGTTAGAATTTCAAATCAAACACTTTATTTAGTCTATTTTTTGGGATATCTCAGTTTTAGTTCATTCTATTTAGTAACTGAAGCTACCAAGTTTTTGTTCCTCTGCTGTGTAACTCACAGTTCTTTAGGTAAAGTCACGTTTTGTATCGCAACAACTGACAGTCCGAACGATCTAAATAGTGTAAATAGTTACAATACCTCATCTCAGAAAAATAGAAAGAAATGATCATATTTATTACATGACTAGAAACAGTCATTTTAAAATGCTTCCTTTGTTATCCAAAGAAGTCATCATTCTCAAAGACATTCTTTAACTGACTTCCATTAAGGTCATTCATAAATTATTATATTCTTTTGATACCTAGTTGATAACCTATAAAAAAACAAAACAAATAAATTGATGAATGCCTTGAGTAGGAGTACTTCTTAAACATATGTCTTTCTTGGCCCGACAAGAAGTTGTAGGGATACTGGTGATTATCTTCTTTGGTTGAGGTAAGTCACATTGGTCATGTGAGGGCTGCTTAGTGACATCACTCCATACAGTGACAAAAGTGGCAATGAAATTCAGTTTGTTTACTGCAGCCAAACTGAGTGGTTACTTTTTTAGCATGGGCCAAAGTGCCCAAGCTGAAGCTAAATCTACCTCCTCCAGCAAACGTTTCCATGGTGGCATCTCCTTTTTAGAAGATATCTTCCCCAGATATAGATAGAAACTCTGTCTCACAGTTCTGAATTTGGGAAAACACAAAACTTCCTTCTTGAAATATGTCCTCACTTGGGACATAGTAGATGAATCTGGCCTGTTTGAATTTGGAGTCCTAAACATGGCTTCTCCAGAAGTATCTCCATATTATATGTAAGACCCTTCTTTTTTGTTTCTCCTTACACTCTGCTTGCTCTGTAGATATATGATATATGGTTCTTTTTGTGGGACACTTGTATATATAATTTTGTGCGTGTCTTAGTAGTATAAAAGACTCTCTTAGAACAAAGCATATTTTCCCTTCCTATTTCTTTTAGCCATTACATTCTTTCCATGAATTATGGTGTCATTATAACACAGATATAATAATGCCCATAATGGAGGAAACACAAATGGGAGAATAAATCATTCTTCCATAGCTCCTTCCTGTTACAGAGTCATTCTCAAAAGCATTCTTTAGTTAACATTGTGGCTGTACTAGCATGAAGTCATTTTTGCTGAGGTCTTCAGCATTTTTGCCCTTTTCAAATTCTGATCATGTCAGATTCTTCACTCTTACTCAGAAACTGAAACTAAGCCCAGCATACTTTCTGGAGAAACCATAGGTTGACCCTGTGGGTGTTGAAGAAACATAAATGTACCTGAGCAGGTGTCTGCAATAGGGATTAACTAGCAACCCTAGAAGACAGGCAAACTTAAAAACTAACAGCTGACCATCAAATATACATGCATACATACATACAGACACATACATACAGACACACATATACATATATATACGTATATATATATACATGTATATATATTTCTAATTGAGGAGGCACGGTGGAGTAATGGATAACAGCTTGGATTGAGGAATCAGAGAGCCGAGTTCGAATTCCAGTCAAATCCATTACATTCACTTACGTGCTAATACCCTTGGGAAAGGTGTGAATCCTCTTCTTCTCCCTCCAACTATGGGTAAATAGCAGGACAGACTGGGTTCTATAGCCCTGGATGGCAACTGGTCTAGGAGAAGGACAACTCTGAATTCAAAACCTGTGGAGGGTCGTTTGGGGACCTTGTGTCATTCGCTGCACCAGGTCCCTGTATTCGTCCCTCCAAAAAGCCTTCACCACTATAATCAAATCTCATGTGTCGGTGTCGGGCTTTCAGTTTCTAGGAACTGATCTGCCTGACCCTCATATGTCGAATTCAACGGGAGAGTCGATCATATATATATTATATATTTTATTTTTTAATCCAACATATTTTACTACTTTTAAATTTGAAATATTATATACAGGGTGTGATGGGTAGATTGTCACCATTTTTAATTTCACACATGCGTGTTGTTTGTTTTTGATTTTGTCAACTGCACAGCATAGTAGGGTCAGTATCAATACCATGACGCAATTCACTCCACCAGAAATTTGAAAACAGCATGCTGTATGAGTATTTCAGAGAGTTTCAGTGTCAATTTGAGGAGAGTGCAGAGGATTCAGAAAGAGTTGGATGAGTCTAATGGTGATTACAAATGTACAGCAGCTAAAAAAACTCACTCTCTTCATTTTAATAAGAAAAGAACTCCCAAATTTGTTGGATAGGGCCTCAGACTCAACAGAAAGACATACATCATGTACTTTGATAAGGTAGTACTGCCCTGGGTCAAGAGGGTGGCTGCTAGAAGAACCTATGTCTGGCAACAGGACTCTGCACCATGCCACACAAGCAGGAGAACCCAGTCATGACTTTTAGACAATTTCTGAGACTCCTTACATCTGGCCACTTAACTCCCCAAACTACCACTCACTTGATTATTGTGAGGGCACTGTTGAGTGACAGAACAACAAAACTCCTTGCAATACCAAAGATGAACTGAAGACAAGGATTATAGCAGAATTCACCAACTTGAACAAGGAGACTGCCCTGAAGAGATGCAGAAAAATCCAAAGTTGTCTGGAGGCTGTGGTTGAAGCCAATGCCGATTTTATTGAATAAATTTACTTTTTATTTAGTATTTCAAGATAAATTTTGTGTAATTTTCGTAAATTATATCTGTTAAAATGAGATGTCAGTGTTATTTTCAGTTTTGTGTAATTTAGATGACAATTTATCCATCGCACCCTGTATATAATTTAATATGGAAAACATTTAAAACCCAAGATATTTTTAGAAGAATGGAATCATTTTAAGTGAATGCAAGAGGTTCCAATGTTCACAAGTAACTTACTTATCCATGAAGGAAAAGTTATAAGTTATTCATTTTCTTATTTTATTTTATATAAAAGTGCAGTAAAATAGAGAGGGAGAAAGACAAGAGCAATTTAAGTTCTACAATATACAAGATTTGAACTTTTAGGATGGTCATCCAGCAATCAGATTTTGTGGTTAAAGAAAGTTTATGTTTGTGTGTGTGTAAGCATGAGTGAACTTGGGTGTGTACAAGTTAAAGGTCCTGTCACTTTTGAAGAAAATCATTGGCTTGAAAGCAAAATGTAAAATTGAAAAAACTTGTACTTTTGATGTAAGGTAATATATATATATATTTATTAATATATACATATATATATATATATATATATATATATTATAAATTAATAGATTTAAAATATGGTTTTACCGCTACACAGTGATGACCATGTTTCAGAAATGGAAGCTAAAGCCCCTGAATTTAATTTTGTTATTAAACCAAAGACATTAGTTCCATTTCCTCATCAAGCGAATTTTGGACTCCAAAATTCGCTTGATGAGGAAATGGAACTAATGTCTTTGGTTTAATAACAAAATTAAATTCAGGGGCTTTAGCTTCCATTTCTGAAACATGGTCATCACTGTGTAGCGGTAAAACCATATTTTAAATCTATTAATTTATAATATTAATGCTCTGTAAATTTAAATTTACATAGAGCACTATTGTGTAAAAATAAAAATATCTATAAGAACACCGGATTTTATATCTTACTGTTCTTTCCTTTTTATTTATATATACATATATATATATATATATATATTAATAAATATATATTGTTTAATGATAATGTTATTAAGCTTATCAGACGATATGAAAAGAACTTACAAAAAATATATAGACAACACTTATCTATATTATTTAATGAAACATGTATGAATATATATATATATATATATATATATATATATATATATATATATGTATGTTTCATTAAAGTCACCAAACAAGGTAATGTGATTAAGCTTTTTATTTAATTTCTCTTGTATTCAAGCAATTGTTTTCTTTTTTGGACATAGTGTGTAGAAACTGTCCAAATGTTCTGTGATTCCAAAGGCTTTCAGCTATACTTTTAGCCATTATCAAGGATGATTTTATTTTTATTTATTAACTGGATGTATTGGTTGTGTGTATGTATCTAGTGTTATAGGAATATTTTATTTCTCAGCACATTGTATATTATTAAGTGTTAGTTTTTATATGTGGATGAGGTTATTATGTTTTTATTTTTTACTGGTTTATTTCGTATGGAGTCTGGTAAGTTTGTGTGTGTGTGTTTAAATGGGTTCTAATGGAGCTATGGTTGGATAGTTGTAATATAAGAGAGTCTTCATAGACATGTAGTAGTGTGACTAATGCAATTATTTATGAGTTCAATTTGATCAGGAACACAGTTCCTTCAGGGGCATTTGAACTTGTAAATAATGTTCGTTCTTTGTAATTTTGATTTTGTCGGTGTTTTGAGGATAAAGTTAGCTGTTTTAAATTTTTTTGTAGTAGATTAAGATTAAAAATAAAGGAAACCTCAATAATAAAAAAGAAAAAGCCAATACTCAATAATATTAACTATGAACATGGCCACAATGTGCGTTTGGAAAATAAAGCATCTAACTCTAGAAACATACACACAACATATACACCCAGTTAAAAAGTAAAAATAAAATCATCCTTGATAATGGCTAAAAGTACAGCCAAAACTGCTTGGAATCACAGAACATTAGGACAATTTCTACGCATAATGTTCCCAGAAAAGAAAACATTCTCTATATCTGAAATATATGCACTTTATATTCGCTATATTTGAAAAAGAAAACAAAACAAAAGAAACCAAAGTCTAAACCACCAGAGAAAAGAAAAAAGACAAATGTAAGAACCATAAAGTGCTTAATAATCTAGAAATTTCCAGCAAAAACACTGACATAAAACGCAGTGCCCTCCTCATCTACCGGTACCCTTTTAGATGATGAGTGCACTCGGGTCGGAGACACGATCCGTCTTGGACTCAAATTATGTGAGCGTCACAGATGCAGATGTGGAGCCTCCATCGATGAGTTTGGTTTGCATCCTCTCTCCTGTCGTTGTAGTGCCGGCCGCTTTCCACGGCATGCAGCAATTAAAGACATCATCAAAAGAGGTTTGGATGCAGCTGGGTTCCCTTCCCAAATCGAGCCCGTAGGCCTCGACCGTGGTGATGGAAAGCGGATGGATGGCATTACCATCTTCCCTTTTAAAATGGGTAAGTCGTTGATTTGGGATGCGACCTGTGCTGATACATTCTCGGCCGGTAATTTGATCAGGTCCGCGGTTGAGCCGAGGTTCGTCGCCCGAGACGCAGAGATAAAAAAAATAGCTAAATATTCTTCTCTTGCTGATAGATTTTTTTTTACTCCTGCGGCAGTGGAGACTTCAGGGGTTATTGGCCCTTGTTCGATGGCGTTCCTTTGGAGGATTGGCGCAATTGCGTCTCAATTAAGGAACGAGCCTCGCGAAAGGGAGTGGCTCTTGCAGCGTGTCTCACTGGCGACGGTTCGAGGTAATGCTTTCTCCATCATAGCAGCTGGCAGAGGATAGAAAAAAAAAATTTGTTTCTAGTTACGTTGTTCTGGAATTGTCGTCATTGGCCGACTGAACTTGCTTTGTTTCAATTATTTTTTTCTCTTAGATTGAACTTGCCATTTCTTTTTATACTATAATGTATTTCAGTGTTATCCAATAAACCTTATTTACTGACATAAAATAGCACTGAAATCCAATCCCAAAATTTATCAAGGCAATGTAGGATTTATTTTGTTGCATGTATTTATATAGAAGTGCAAGGGTGTCATTGGTTTATCAAGGCTTTTAAATTTGAACATTCATGGTTGAAAGGTCATTCAAAACATGTGGAGGACAGAGAGTGTCATAATTCAAAATATAGTAATATTAACTGTTTCCTTACAAGGAAACATTTGGTATTCATTGACAGAGTGCTCAGTTCTGATTTCAGTCAAAATATTAGAAAATCCATCTCTTATAACAATTTTTCTGGAAAATAGCTTTCTCAAGTCTAGTAGTTCTTATCACACTTTGCAGTATTGATGGAAGTTTCCTTGATAACCTTTTATTTGAAGTCGTGTGAAATGCAAACATCTTGATTATGTCATAGTCCTGAGTATGGTGATAAACTGAACTTGGCAACAAGGATTCTGATCTGGGAGGTTTTGAGGAGTGTGGAACCACCTCTTTTGTTCCCAGGTTCACTCTGACCTGGTGTGGTCGTCCCAGTTATGGGCAAATAGTGAACCCCAAAGCAAAGTAAAAATACCAGAAATGCATAATGATAGTTGAATGACGAGCAACAGAATTTATCTTCAATTGAAAGCATGCAGTTGTGTTCAAAATATTTCAGCATTAAATAACCCGTAGCTGCTAAACAAAATCAAACAACATTGATTATGTCATTATTTTCTCTTTGAGCTATATGTGATATTTATTTTAGTTGTTGCTGCTATAGATAGCGATGTAGTTTCTGTTATTTGGTACTAAAGAGGCATAGTACATCAAAGAAGAAAGCTGTCTCACTCAGCATTTTAAAGCTTTTAATTTTATTGTTTCTGATTATTGCAGAATGTTGTCTGACCAAATTTGTCATTTATTTTCTCACTGATATTCAGATATAGTTTTATATGATATTTTTCATAAATATATATATATATATATATATATATATATATATATATATATATATATATATACGTCACGTCCACAAATTACCATTCGGTTGAGCACCCAAATGAGTTGGGTTTCGATCCTGGCTTGAAGCAATCAAATGTCTAATGACCTGTGATATAATGAAACAGTCTCTCTGTGAATGACAATATATATATATATATATATATATATATTTATATATATATATATATATATATATATATATATATATATATATATATACACATATATTTATATATTCAGATATAGTTTTATATGATATTTTTCATAAATATATATATATATATATATATATATATATATACGTCACGTCCACAAATTACCATTCGGTTGAGCACTTTAGAGGGAAAGCACAAATTTGTAAACAGTGACTCTTACTACTGATAATGCCAAGGTCTTCTATGAATCAAGCACTCTGAGTCACTGGTGTGTTTATTCAAAAATAAATACATAAAAATTCACCTTCCCCTCTGCTGGGAGCTGATAGCATATAGGAAAAATCTCTGACTGATGCCAAATGAGTTGGGTTTCGATCCTGGCTTGAAGCAATCAAATGTCTAATGAGCTGTGATATAATGAAACAGTCTCTCTGTGAATGACAATATATATATATATATATATATATATATATATATATATATATATATTTATTTATATATATATATATATATATATACATATATTTATATTTATATATATGTATATATATATATATATATATATATATATATATATATATATATATATATATATATATATAGGGTAGTGCAAAAGTCACTGTCTGTTTGAAAACTTTAATGACATTTCCAATTATCTATTTCTTGTCTTTCATTATATAGTATTAATGAAAATCTTCAAATTTTTCAGATTCCAAAATAAATTATATCTTAAGGGGAATTTTGTTTAACTTTGTTATATAAAAGAGTTATTTAAGTTTTAAAGTGAAAAGAGACTTCTACATCATTATATATATATATATATATATATATATATATATATATATATATATATATATATATATATGATGGTATAATATGTACAAAAAATTTTCTTCCTTTATTATTTTTTCCTTAAATATTTTTAGCAAGAACAATAATAAAAACCGTTTTCATATATTTAATGATGTGTTCAGTGTATGACTATAAGCTACATCCAGCAGGAAGCTATCTGATCATGCGATTGGAGGTTTTGTGTATTGTATTGCCACATCTTAACTGCTGCTGTTCCCAGGTTCATCATAGGGTCTCAGCTATGGGCAAATAGTGTACACCCAACATGATGTAAATATCCTGTGAAAGTATATAATAAATTTTTATAGTAAAAAAATTCCAGTAATAGATTTTAATAGTTAAAAAAATTACCAAAACTTCCATAGAAATAAAATTGTGACATTAAATGACTCATGAGGAGTTAAAAAAACCAAATCAAACTATTTAATGATAATTTTACACATTTATTCTTTTCTCATTTAAACATTTTTTCTATTATAGTCATTAAAGTAATAATAAGTAAAAGTAGTACATTTCATAACAAACTGTTCACTCCAGCATCCAGGCTAAAATATATATAGTCATTCATTGCCATGCTAGAGGGCTTGCCTGTCTCAGTGATCCTAAGAGTGAAGGCATCTGGAGTTCCAACTCCTGTAGGGCCACCCATGATGTTATAATCTAGGAGGAGGGACTAGACTGAACATGACCAACTCTTGAGTATTCCTACAGCAGAATAGGCAAAGATCTACATGATCTCATTGGCCAAACCAGTGGAAGAGGGCAGTGCCAGTCGGGCTGCGTAACAAAGGCAGACACTGACAGACCAAGCATCCAACAACTTCATACAATCAGGTTTGCCAGATTTCACCTGTCTCAATCCTCTTCAAGCCACGAGGGAAGTGCTTCTCCCCAAGTGTGAAGGCTACTCTGTCACGCAGAGTTGTCCACCAAAATCAAATTCATACGGATGCCTTCATCAAATACTCTTTGATGCCTAGCCATCACCACCACCACAACCAGGGGAGAGAAAGGGAATAAGGACAGAAACAATGTGTATATAAATACATACCAGACACTTCCTCTGTAGCTAAATGGTATAGCACATCAGGCTAAATGACGGTTCCATGTAGGATACAGGCTTGATTCCTGTCGGAGGACGCATATTTTCTATGAAAATCTCTCGGACATTCAGGCTGGTAAATGTTGTTAATACTGTTTATTATAAACAGAGCATTTACTTAAATATTTGTATCTATAAAAAAGATGTATAAACATAAAAATGTCTTAAAATAATACATACATATATATATATATATATATATATATATATATATATAAAAGTGAACATAGAAGTCAACACTTAGAGGCGACAGTCTGTTTCATGCTAGATGCAATCGTCAGGCCACGATTCCATATTTTCATTTTTTCCATTTTTATGTTTATACATCTTTTTTATAGATACAGATATTTAAGTGCTCTGTTTATAATAAAAAGTATTAACAACATTTACCGGCCTGATTGTCCGAGAAATTGTCATAGAAAATATGTGTCCTCCAACAGAAATCAAACCTGTATCCTACATGGAATATATATATATATATATATATATATATATATATATATATATATATATATAGATATATAGATATATATTTGTGTGCATGAACAAGTTGTTAGAACATTTGATTTCTGACTATCAAACACATGTCTCACCCAGGGATGATTTGTCCGGAAGGTGACTTCCTGATGTTATCAATTTGGGGGAGATGATCCCAGTGTCCAGCACCTTTGGAAAGTGTCTGAAAACCAAACTACGCTTATGAGTGAAATTGGGTAGACAGATTTTTTTGGATACCATTGATGCTTGAGCTAGCATGCAATCACAAGTCATCGTGACTGAGGGTTTTCACATACTGGTATTGTACAAACTGATGATAATGACATATTTCCTCTCTCCTAGAAAATGTAACTAAGGCCCACTCAGCAAAGTTGCAGTATGGACCACATATGTGCTCTGTGGGAGTTTAACAAGCACAAATGTGCCTGGGCAGCTGTCTTCAACAGGGAATGTTTAACCACCCTAGCAGACAGCTGTGCTTAGAAAAGAAGAGTAGCTATCCATATATACATATATATATATATATAGTAGTTTGCCTAATTTTTCGGTTACTTTAAACTATTTTAAATTTCAAACAATTGCCAGTTGTAAGTAAATTTTTGCATTGTGTTTCTCTAGATGAGTTATTTTTTCAGTGCTTCAGAACTTGTGTATACAGCCACATCATGTTGATACACATGTTCCCAGGCAATAACAAATGTTAAGCATTATCAAGTCTGATCAGTACCTAGATGAGTGACCACTTGGAATAACAGCAGTTTTAAGCTTGGATATGTGGATGGTGTAATGAAAAATGGCTCAGAATTGTTAATCGGAGAGCCGAGTTCCAATTCTACTTATGCTTGTTATTTTCACATAAGCAGAAATCCCTTTGGGGAAAGTATGAATCCACCACATCTCTCCTCCCATCTAAGATGTGTATCAATAAATCATTATTATCTCTCTCTCCCTCAAAATTCTTGAAATCTAAAAATCTTTTCAGGCTCAAAATGACCTACCAAAGGTTGATAAGCCATAGAAAATGAATCAATCAATTAACCTTCAGAACTTAATGAGCCATGACTCCTTATGGATACCTTTTCTTTTCAAGGACACATGGCACAGTGGATAAAGGCATTGGTTAGATCCAGTGACAGACGCAAAGATTGTGAGTTCAATACCCGGTTCAGGCAGTGGAGAACTTTCAGAGGGAAAATTAGCAGGAGATAACTGATAACTGACATCCATCAAACATGGCTCGTGGAACTAGAACAGTCTACCCCAGTGATTAAAATAAAGGGTTCGGTTCGAAATTCCAACCACCTGAAGAAGGCCGGAGCGTACAACGGCCGAAACGTTGTGACAAAAATGGCGACAAAGATGAGGACAATAGTCCGACTAATGTAAATACTGTGCATAATACCTCATCTCAGAAATATAGACAGACCTTTTCTTTATTATCTGTGAATTGCCATAAGTTCTTGAGAAAGATAGTGCAGTGATTTCCCATTACTTTCTTTCAGAGTATTTTTTATCTCTCCAGGACAAAGGTGATAAGGACTCTCCACAGACTCTTTTACTTTATTGTCTGTGAATTTCCATGTATTCTTTGGAAAGTTACTGGATTGGTTTCTGGTTGCAGTTTGGAATTGAGAGTTTCCTTCACTTGTACTGGCTATTAGCCAAGGGCAGAAAGTTCAGTTACCTGGTATTTAACCTATAACTGTGGGGAAAGTGACAGATTTATGCCATTACCAGAAGCATGTGTGTGAAATTGATTGAAAAGAGGAACTTGGAATTTGAGCTCAGTTCACTAATTCCACATTTGTGCCAATATCTGTTATGCCAGCCGGGCTTTAATGGAATTATTAATATTTCATAGCAGGGTTTCTGAACAAGAGGGAAAATGTGACATAACCTCCCAAAATATGCGTGCAGAGGTCACCTCACAGAAAGCAAGCCAGATAGAGTGCTTTAAAACAGGAAAAAATGTCTATAATGAAAAATTTATTACATAAGGTTCATGATTCGTGTGGCTTCCCTTTGCTTTGATAATTGCTTCAACACACCTGGAAAAGAAACAAAACATTCTTTAGCATCTTCAAAAGTATGAGATGCCATTCTCTGTGATTGAGCTTGTATAGCTCTTCAAGACTGCATGGATTCTTCAGAAGAACTCTTCTCCTTACATTTGCCCACTGATATTTGTGTCAAGATGCTGAGCTGGCCAACTTTACAATACAGGCCACTTGCTGTGTTGCTCATGACATGGAGTTTCTTCATGCTGAAAAAATCTCACTTTTTATTAAAGTCTGGTATCAAATGGTCCTTCAGTAACTGGATATATTTGGCATTATTTAAACTATTATCAATTTTATCCAGCTTTCTTGAACCATCATTTTTTATATATCTGCAACACATCAGACTCTTACTCCAAAACATTTTTTTTGCCATTTGAAAATTTTCTTTTTAGTACTATCTACTAACATTTACGCATTGTCTACACTATCAAGAAGACTATATATATGGACAATGGCATCTGTAGAAAACCAGCAATCAAGAAGAGTAATTGGTATTTTGCTAATGTCCTAAAGTTCAAAACTGCAAATAATCCAACAACACTGATGCGGAAAATACCTTATCTGCTGAGCTAAAATTGAACCTAAGGCCATCAGAATGACAGATCATGATGATCTAGCTCTTGAATCCTACACAAAGACCCCTAAGCAACTCCTCATGTTATCCATGAAGGCCAGGAGCCTGAAAAGTGCAAGAAAGCATCTCTGTACTTCAAAACATTATGCATCCAAATATAGAATATCCTCTGACAAGAAAATCCTTCCCATTAAGCATGTTTGGAACTGCCAAAATGTCTATTATCTCTCAAAAGTCAAAATCTGATGTCAAGGGTGCCTTCAGGAGCAAACATCTATCCCAAGTTAAGGTCTGGGGTGTTGAGGTCTCCGAGGGAAACCATATACACCCATTCTACTACTAGCTTAAAGAAAAGGTAGATGCTGATATCTACTACAAGATGCCACCTCAACATCAATACTCTAAATGTTGATAAAAAGGAGGAGTGACATAAGATCTCCAGGGATTATTTGGTTAAGTGTTGTGCTGTTTTTGATGTCATCTTGAAGTTATCGACAAGGTTTGTCTTACAATATTTTTATAATACAACAATTTAAATAAGAATTTGTTCTATCATTCATGAAAGCATCATGTTAAAAATAAAAAATAAAAAGTTAGTTTGCATTTGATAAAAAGAATTGATGTTCCCAAAGCAGGAGATGGATATACAAGTTTATAAAAGAGGTTATAAAAGAGTTTCCAAGTGTCAAATACTGGAGTGAGAAATATTATAAAGAAGTTGAAAGAGAGCCACACATTAGAGAACAAGACAAGCAGAGATTGGAAGTGAAAGATTTCAAAGAATCTGGAAAGAAAACTTGTGCGAAATGTCTGAAGGCCTTAGAACAACTGCCAAGACAACAGTGAATGACTTAGCCAAATTTGGAATTGATGTCTCAAATTAGACAGTCACTAGAGCACTGACCAGGAATGGTCTGTGAGGTCACAGACTAAAAAAAAAGCTCCACTTTTACAGAAGAGGCACTTCTAAACCAGAATGAAGTATGCTAAGGAGAAAGCATATCATATTATCAGATGTGACAAAACTTGATTTGGGATGTTGCTTATGATTGGATTGAGTGATTGATTTGTAAGTTTAAAGGCATAGCAATACCTTATGGGTTATTTAATGTGAAAATTTAATTTTCTTGGGAGCTTTAAAATAATAAAAATGATATATGTTATTCTGCTTTCACAATTGAATACATGGTAGATGATACTCAGCTTTTGTGTATATACGTGTTTATATGGACATGATTACTGGAGGTGGTGATATATGTATTTTATGTTGTTAGTTTTTTTTAAGTTATATTTTGGAATATAGTTTGATTTCTTTAAGCAATTGTAGGATATCATCTGGATTAATATCATGAATAAGTTTTTTCATGTTGGTTGATTTTGTTTCATGGCATATCAACATCTATGGGGGTTATTTAATGTTGAAATCTAAATAATTTGTACATAATTTATGCTTTCAACTACAGATATTTTGTACATAATTTTACACTCTCAGGGTATAGTTATGTTTTTTAGATATATTTATATAGTAAATTATAAAAATCTATTTTTGGTAATTTTACTATAAAAATGTACTGTTTATTTTTGATTAGGGGTTCCCTATTTGCCCATAGCTGGGAGCCTAATAGGTGCTACTACCCCGGGTCAAGGTGGACATACAACAGCAGCAATTAAGAGGTGGTTTCATGTTCCTCAAAGCCTCCAATCTCCTGATTAGCAGCTTTGCTACTGGATGTTGTTTACCGTCATGTAATTTACGATCCTATATTTGGAGAAAGAAAAGATAGTCATATAACCCAAAGAACGCAACCCAGATAGTGAAACACCAAGGTGGGAGTATAATGCCATTGGGTTTCTACAATGTGTCCCAAAGTGGAAATCTTTTGAGAGTGGAAGGAATCCTAAAGAAAGGAAACTATGTGAAAAATATTGAAAGCATTTAGCAGTAAAACTGGAGGGAGAAGTATTATCTACATTCCACTTTTGCAGAAGAGATACCTCCAAGTTAGACTAAATTCTTTTTATTTGCAGACAATTATAGAATTATTTCAAACAAAATAAAACCTACCAAAGACAATATAATATAATTATTCTTAAGAACTACCTTTTCATTGAACCATAACACAACCTAGTGTCATGTACTGATGGGCTTTACATTATCAATGTCCTAAGCTTGTGAATTGAAGTTAACACTGAGGATTATCTTTAAATATACACATGTCATAAGTAAGGTTTTGATTGGTCAATTTTGAAAGCATCATATCAAAAACAAAGGAAATTTGTTTAAACTTAAGAATATCACAGACCAATATAATTGCACATACCACTTCTGAAGAAGTGATACCTCCAAGTCAGACTAAATTCTTTTTATTAACACACACAATAAAAGAATTATTTCAAACAAACTAAAACCTACCAAGGTCAATGTTCTTAAGAACCGTCCATTTTGTTGAACCATAACACAACCTAGTGTCGTGTACTGATGGGCTTTACATTATCAATGTCCTAAGCTTGTGAATTGAAGTTAACACTGAGGATTATCTTTAAATATACACACGGCATAAGTAAGGTTTTGATTGGTCAATTTTGAAAGCATCATATCAAAAACAAAGGAAATTTGTTTAAACTTAAGAATATCACAGACCAATATAATTGCACATACCACTTCTGAAGAAGTAATACCTCCAAGTCAGACTAAATTCTTTTTATTAAGACACACAATAAAAGAATTATTTGAAACAAACCAAAACCTACCAAGGTCAATATTATTATTTGTCTCTTAAGAACCGTCCATTTTTGTTGAACCATAACACAACCTACTGTAATGTACTGATGGGCTTTACATTATCAATGTCCTAAGCTTGTGAATTGAAATTAACACTGAGGATTATCTTTAAATATACACACTGCATAATTAAGGTTTTAATTGGTCAATTTTGAAAGCATCATATTAAAAAGAAAGTAAATTAGTTTTGACTTGAGGAAAAGGATTGTTGATGCTCCCACATCAATAGAGGGAATTTACAAAGTTATCAAAGTCTTCAACAACTGCAGTGAGAAATATTATCAAGACGTTCAAAGAGAATCACATGCTATAGAACAAGACTAGCAGAAGAAAGTGAAAGACTAAAGAGAGATGTTTCTAAAGAATAAATATCAAAACATAAGTGAATAACTTAAGTCGGTTTGGAATTGAAGTCTCAAAGAAAGAAGCGGTTTGTAGGAAGAAGCTCTTTGAGTGGAACTTACTTTTTACTAATGGAGTTATCTTCCAATATATGCACAATATAATAACTAAGGGTTTGAGACGTTATTTGTAAAAACATGATGTCAAAAACAAGAAAAGAATTAGTTTAGACTTGAGAAAAAGAATTGTTGATGTTCCCAAAGCAGAAGGATATACAAAGTTATCAGAGAATTTCCAAGCATCAAGAACTGCAGTGAGAAATATTCAAAGAGAGCCATATGTCATAGAACAAGACTAACAGAAGAAAAAGAATTTTATCTTATTCGACAATATGATATGCTTTCTCCTTAACATACTTCAGTCTGGTTTAGAAATGTCTCTTCTGCAAAAGAGGCACTTTATCTTTTTAAAGACTAATAAGAGATATTTCTAAAGAGCCTACAACAACTGCCAAGACATAAGAGATAACTTAACCAAGTTTTGAATTGAAGTCTCAAATGAAACAGTTACTAGTTTTATATAGGAATGAACTGCAAAATCACAGACAAAAAAAAAATTCTACATTCCACTTTTGCAGAAGAGATACCTCCAAGTCAGACTAAATTCTTTTTCTTTGCAGACAATTATAGAATTATTTCAAACAAAATAAAACCTACCAAAGTCAATATAATATTCTTAAGATTATTATTAATATTATTAAGATTATTCTTAAGAACTACCTTTTCATTGAACCATAACACAACCTAGTGTCGTGTACTGATGGGCTTTACATTATCAATGTCCTAAGCTTGTGAATTGAAGTTAACACTGAGGATTATCTTTAAATATACACACGGCATAAGTAAGGTTTTGATTGGTCAATTTTGAAATCATCATATCAAAAACAAAGGAAATTAGTTTAGACTTGAGAAAATCACAGACCAATATAATTGCACATACCACTTCTGAAGAAGTAATACCTCCAAGTCAGACTAAATTCTTTTTATTAAGACACACAATAAAAGAATTATTTTAAACAAACCAAAACCTACCAAGGTCAATATTATTATTTGTCTCTTAAGAACCGTCCATTTTGTTGAACCATAACACAACCTACTGTTGTGTACTGATGAGCTTTACATTATCAATGTTCTAAGCTTGTGAATTGAAATTAACACTCAGAGTTATCTTTAAATATACACACAACCGAGTTGTCATTTTTAAAGCATTATATAAAAAACAAAGTTTAGACTTGAGGAAAATAATTCTTGATGCTCACAAATCAAGAGGAAATTTACAAAGTTATCAAAGAGTTCCCAAGAATGAAGAAGTTCAAAGAGAGTCACATGTTATAGAACAAGACTAGCAGAAGAAAGTGAAAGACTAAAGAGAGATGTTTCTAAAGAACTTAGAACAAATATTATTATTCCCTCTTAAGAACCATCCATTTTGTGGAACCATATGAAAACCTAGTGTCATGTACTGATGGGCTTTACATTATCAATGTTCTAAGCTTGTTAATTGAAGTTAACACTGAAGGTTATCTTTAAATATACACACAACATAAGTAAGGTGGAACATACTTTTTAAATATGGACAAATCATAAGCTATCCTCAATCATAAAATGTATTAATGGAGAAAATGGTGAAAAGTATGATAGCATCAAATAGTAAATTTCATTGTTTCAGCAGGCCAGAGTAACACTTGGAATATCTCAACTTTTTACCTGTAGTTCATCCTTTTTTTTGTGGCAGGTGGTTCGAATTTAATTTGATTTAAAATTAAAACTAATGAGAGAGGTTTCTAAAGACTCAAAGACAAATGCCAAGACATGAGTGGATGTCTTAGACAAGTTTGAAATCACTAGAGCCATATACAGTGATGGATTGCAAAATCACAGACCAAAATAATTCCAAATTCCACGTCTACAGAATTGATACCTCCAAGTCAGACTAAATTCTTTTTATTTGCACACAAAGAATTATTTGAAACAAACCAAAACCTACGAAGGTCAATATAATTATTTGTCTCTTAAGAACTACCTTTTCATTGAACCATAACACAACCTAGTGTCGTGTACTGATGGGTTTAACATTATCAATGTCCTAAGCTTGTGAATTGAAATTAACACTGAGGATTATCTTTAAATATACACACGGCATAAGTAAGGTTTTGATTGGTCAATTTTGAAAGCATCATATCAAAAACAAAGGAAATTAGTTTAGACTTGAGAAAAAACAATTGTTGATGCTCACAAATCAGTTAGCAGGAAGAAGCTGTCCAAGTGGAACGTACATTTTACTAATGAAATTATCTTGCAGTGTATGCAGAGTATAACAACTAAGTGTTTGAGGTGTCATTTTTGAAAGCATCATGTCAAAAACAAGAAAAAATTAGTTTAGTCTTGAGAAAAAAAATGTTGATAGTCACAAATCAAGAGAATGATATACAAAGTTATCCCCAAAAGTTTCCAAGAGTCAAGAATTGGAGTGAGAAATATTATCATGAAGTTTTAAAGAGAGTCACATATTTGAGAACAAGACTGACAGAAGAAAGTGAAAGACTAATGAGATATGTTTCTGAAGATCATAGAACAAATGCTAATTCATAAGTGAATAACTTAACCAAGTTTGGAATTGAAGTTTCAAGAAAGACAGTCATGAGAATATAGGAATGGATTGCAAAATTACAAACCAAGAAAAACTTGAATTTTCTAGAAGAGACACCCCCAATTAAGACTAAATTATTTCTTATTATTTTCTTCTTAAGGACCATTCTTTTTTTTGACCCATACACAACCTACTGTTGTGTACTGATGAGTTGTAATTTATCAATGTTCTAAGCTTGTGAATTGAAGTTAAAACTGAAGTTTATCTTCCGATATATATACACGATAAAAAATTAAGTAAGCCCTTGAACTATCTTTTGTGAAAGCATCATGATGAAATAAAAAAATGGCAGTTTACACTTGAGTAAAAAATTATTGATTCTTTCAATGCAGGATAATGATATACAAAGTGAAAAATTTCAAAGACTCTGGAAAGAAAACTTGTGAGATGTATAACAGCTTTAGAACAAGAGCCAAGACTCCAGTGAATGATGTAGCCAAATTTGGAATTGATGTCTCAAATAAAACAGTCACTAGAGTACTATCCATGAATGAACTGTGAAATCACACATTCAGAAAAACTCCAATTCTGTAGAAAGGACACTTTTAAACCAGACTGAAGAGAAACTGGAAAAAAGATGGTGTATGCTGAAAGCATATCCTATTGTCAGAGAGAACAAAACCTGAGTTGAGATGTTGCCTATATTTGGAGAAAGAAAGGTTACTAATATAACCCAAAGAACACTGTCTGCTTAGAGAAACACTGTGGAAGAATATAATCCTATGAGGTTGTAGTTGTAGTAGAAATGACAAAACTGGGGTCACACGTCCAATCTTCAGTTCTCACCAGCTAAAATGTGTGTTCGTCCCATGTTTCGGTAGACACTGGTAAATATACAGCTCACTCTATCAGTAGGTTGAAGCTAGCGTCCAGCTTCCAGACAAAAATAAACAGAGTCGTAACTTAATACAAAACTCTA
>OZ038489.1:41111320-41328820 GCA_964036315.1 Acanthosepion esculentum | reverse complement strand
GAAACAGGAAGAAGTCAGATGGAGCTAAGTCTGGTGAGTAAGGGGGATGGGGTAACAATTCAAAGCTACAGTTGGCTGCTTCAGCTACTGCAACCTGAGCTGTGTGAACCAGCATATTATCCTTTGTGCTTTTGACAAATGCTTCCTTCAGCTGTTTTAATTCTGATGCATAGTTTTTTTTGTTTTTTTTAAGCTTTTCACCCCATGCAAGTCACGAAGCCACTAGCACATAAGGGGTTACAGAGGATTTGGAGCGAGAGCAAATAGGAGTGTTAGAGGAAAGGATGTGGAGGAGGATAGAGGATAGATCAAGGCAACTGGAGATGTCGATTGACGTTACACTTGAATAGTTGGAGATCATAGTCATCAGGGAAACAGGAATGTGGAAGGGAGTTCCATAGGCGTGAGGTGCAAGATATGAAGCTATTGGAGTAAAAGAGACGTCTACCTTTAACAGTTTCAACAGTGAAAGGGTGGGAACGGGAAGCCAGCCTCGTATGACGCTTGAATTCATGGAGCCTGGGAACCAGCGAGAGCAGCTCATCGGAGCAATTACCATGGAAGTATTTGTAAAAGAGACAGAGAGAGGTGACAGTGCGTCTGTGAGAGAGAGACTGCAGATGAGAAGCCAGATCAGGGCCAATTACATTGCATACCCATCTCTGGATCTTATCAAAAACCTTGAGGCAAACAGAAGGGGCTCCAGACCATATATGGCAGCAATACTTCATGCAAGGGCGGATTGTTGATTTGTAAATTTGGAGGATCGATTCTATCTATTAATAAGTTTTCCCTCTTCCAGGTAGTCTATCATGATTACACCTTCAGAATTAAAAAAAAACAGAAGCTGGCTGGCTCTAGGAACATTCGTTGTAAACATTTTTGCCATAGGAATACTTGCCTTAGGAATTTTTGCCATAGAAAACATTGCCGTATGGGATTTTTGCCATAAAACAATTTCACCACATTTTTTTTCAATATGCGAAGTACCTTGTTATCAGGTATATCTGGTTCACACTATTATTACTTCAATTTAAACATTTTAATAAACGAAGTTATAGGAGCAAAATCCTACATCATTCATGCTTGTCAATGATGAGCGCAAAAATATCAACTTGACACCATAACCTACATCATGCAATTTCATATTTCAGACTTAACATTAAAATTTGTTAACATATTACCAATCTGCCAATAATTCTCACTCAAGCAATATATATTATTTCAAACAAACTTAGAACTTGAATACGCAACCAACTTCAATATAACATGTCTGATCAAAGAAAGATAACCCTTTCAATTTCTCAGTAAGTCTTTTGAAATTTACACAAATTATTTGCAAACATAATCTGTTTTAAAGTCACTAAAAATACCTAAATATTGAAATATATGAAAAAAATGTATCAAAATTGTCTTACGGCAAAAATATTTATGGCGAATGTTCTGGATACACATTTTGTCAACAGATGCTGCCTAGTTGAAATTCTTCAAGGGTGGAGAACCAGAGTGTTTCCACTGTTTGCTTTGAATCTTTGATTCAGGTACAAAGTGTTGAACCTAGGTTTCATCTTATGTTACTAAGCTGTGGTGGAAATTATCAGGGCCAGTCTGGAAGTGAGTCAGAAGTGTCCTGGAAATGTCAACCTTTTTCAGCTTCTGCTCTGGTGTCAGTATTCTTGGGACCCATCTTGGAGACAGCTTTCTCATCTCCAGGATCTCAGTTGAAACAGTATGGGCCAAACCAGAACTAATATCTACGGATTTAGCTATCGGCTGAACAGTAAAACATCCATCATCCAAAACGATATGGTGAATGGCATCAACTGGCTCCTCAGTGGTTGAGGTTTTTTGGATGATCTGACCGAGGGTCATCTTCTGTGCTGTTTCTGTCTCGCTTGAATTCCACACCCAACTTCTCCACAGTTGCATAGAAAATGGAGTCCTCAGCAAATGTCTATAGCATTCATTTGCTTGGGTGCCATGCGTTTCTTCTGCTGATACTTTATGACTGTTGTTTGGGTCTCTGTTTTGTCAATTTTTATATTTGCTGCATGCCTCTCAACTTTGTGTGGGCCTCACCTGCACAGAAATTAAAACAGAAATCTGAATTATTTTTTTTAGTATTATAAGAAGTGGTAGTATGTTGTCACAAGAAAATGTTCAGCTATGACTCTTCTTTTTGCGGATGGTTTAGAACTTTTTGAATGACCCTCATATATATATATATATATATACATAGTTGTATATTTAGGCACCAATCCTTCATTTATGCATGTTTAATTAAAAACGACAGAAAAGGTACTACATTAAGCTTTTTATTTAATTTCTCTTGTGTTCGAACAAGAGCTTTCTTTTCTGGACAAATAGTGTGTAAAAACTGTCCAAATGTTTTATAGTTCTGAATGTTTTCAGCTATACCTTTAGCCATCATTAAGGATGATTCAGTTTTTCAGCTTAATTGAGTGTGTGCATTATGTGTATGTTTTAGTGTGTTATAGAGATGTTTTTAATTTCTGTATACAGTTAGCACATTTTGGCCTTGTTCGTAGTTAATATTGTTAAGAGTTGGCCTTTTCTTTTTTATTATTAAAGCTTTCATTATTTTTATCTTTTTTTTAAGTTATTTTATTTGTGTTTTCTACTAGTATGTTTCTAATGGAGTCTGGTAAGTTTGTGTGTATGTTTAAATGGATTCTAATGGAGCTATGATCAGATAGGTGTAATGTAAGGTGTCTGGATAAGCATGTATTTGTGTAACCAATGTAATTATTTATAAAACATTCAGACAGTTTTTGCATACTCTTTGTCCAGAAAAGAAAGCTCTTATTCCAACACAAGAAAAATTAAATAACAAGCTTAACCATAGTATCTTGCTGTCATTTAATGAAACATATACATACATATATATTTATAATATGTTTAACGTTCGAGAAATTTTCATAGAAATTTTCGTTCAGGCCGGTAAATGTTATTTAATACTGTTTATTATAAAACAGAGCATTTGCTTAAATACTTGTATCTATAAAAAGAACGTTAAACATATTATAAATGTCTTTAAATAAATTGTCGGACTATGTCCAATTAAAAAAATATACATATATATATATATATATATATTTATATATATATATATATATATATATATATATATATATATATATATATATATATATGTATATATATATATATATATATGTATATATATATATATGTATATTTAAGTAATGAAAAATTTAGTAATCCGTATAGGTAGTCCCAAGGAGGATGAAATCCTGAGAGCTCAATGTAAATTCAGAGCTAATAATTTAAAGAAAAAACGGACCACTTTACAGCTCCATGTAATAATTTATTTCACCATAGTCCTTTTAAAGGACGTTGGATCATCAGACGACACTTCCAAAAGGTAAAATGATAAATGAAATGAACATTTACACTTTTTAAGTTTATGTAATTTAACAGAGAGGGTAATGAGGAGTGGTGTGAGACACATAAAGTGGTCTGGTTTTCTTTAATATATATATATATATATATATATATATATATATATATATATATATATATATATATATATATAAAAATATAAAAGTGAACATAGAGGCGACAGTCTGTTTCATGCTAGATGCAATCCTCGGACCACGAGTGCTGTTATTTTTCTCGGCTATTTATATATATGGGTCAGTGGTGCATTGTGGGTAGTCTATTTTGACAGAAGGACCCTGGAAACAAAGAAATTATGTACACAAAACATATTTCACCAATAGTAAATATGCGTACAGCACAATGCTTTCTAAGTATATCTGGGAAATAAAAAACAAAACGCACACCACACCAAAAATATCTTGGAAAATAAGATAAAAATCATCAACCTACAACAACCTATCAAAAACTTGCAAACTTTGCTTGGAGGAAAAAATAGTTACCATTACCTTCCCAGACCAAAATAAATTATTAAATAAAATATCCGAGCAAATCTCAAAATGCAGACATGAAAACAAATTTTTACTGCGTAACTTAAAAATCGAAAACGGAAAAAATAAATAAATACATAAACAAACAAAATGACAATAAAATAAGCAAAATAAATTAATCCAAACTAATTACCAAATCACACCTGTTAGAATAGACGAAATAGAATAAAAAATAAGGAATAAAATCAATAAATAAAGTGAATAATAAACAAATTAGCAAACTATTATGATCAAAATATTAAACTATAAAAAATCAAAACACAAAATCGGACGTAAAATAGCTATAACTGTTATATAACGATAAAAAAAATGAATAAAAAATAATATACTGCGTTACTTAAAAATCGAAAACCAAAAAGAGAAAATATACAGTGTAATAAATAAATAACGACAATTGACGATTGATCTAAATACATCCAAATATATAAATAAACTAACAACCGATACCGATAAATTAGCCGTTTAGAAAAAACAAATAAAGATAATCAATCCAAATAAATAAATTAAAAACTGTTCCCGCCAAAATAATAGTCAGAACAAACCACAACAATCAACCCCAAAATTCAACAAATAGCTTTATCTTCCCAAACAAAAACAAAACTATTAAATAAGCTATATAAACAAACTTTTATTACGTTAATAAAAACACCGATCAAAATAAAAATAAAATTAAATAAAAACAAGCAAAATAATTTGACCCAAATAAATAAACAAATAAACAACTTCCGGTAAAATAGCCGCCATAATAGACTACCCACAATAAGCTATATAAACAAACTTTTATTATGTTAATAAAAACACCGATCAAAATAAAAAATAAAAATAAAATAAATATAAAGGATAAAAAATCAAAATAAATTAAATAAAAACAAGCAAAATAATTTGACACAAATAAACAAATAAACGACTTCCAGTAAAATATCTGTATAGACTACCCACAATGCACCACTGACCCGTATATATAAATAGCCGAGAAAAATAACAGCACTCATGGCCTGACGATTGCATCTAGCATGAAACAGACTGTCACCTCTAAGTGTTGACTTCTATGTTCACTTTTATATTTACACATGCTCTATCTCTGATATTGAGCACTTTATCCCATAAATATAGCACACTTTAAGACTATATTTCTTCATATATATATACATAGAATATGCATTTTTTTTTAAATAGAAAGATGCTCAAATGAATTGCAGCCATGGCCAATATGATAAGGCTTGAAATGAATGCTCATATTCAAAACAACACAAAAATAAATACAACTTAAACACCCAAGACACGAGGAAAACTAACCACACCAAAAAGAAACCTCCTTTAAAATGGTTAAAGAAGTGACTGAAAGCATTTGAGACAAAGAAAATTATGGAAAATTTCTGTACTCTCTTACTCCTACAAAATGGAAAAATGTAAGAATGCTGGCAAAATTAAATAAAAAATAATTAAATCTTCCTTGTCTGCAGTATTTAATGAAAGATGTTTAAAAGAAAGGTGGCTGCCCAAATATACATTAATAAAATATAAACGAACATACAGAAGTCAACACCTGGTGGTTACAGTCTGTTTTATTTTTAAACACAATCTATGTATATATGTATATACCAGAATAAATGAAGTAATAGGTGAAGGAAAAGGCTGCTCAAGTTTATCCTCCCAGTACCAAACCTGCCCCACCAAGAGAACAGAAGTAAATATAAGAGAAACGAATAGGCATCTACATAGACAAAAATCTACAATGCTATAGTTCTTCAGAATCAAGAAACCCAACGTGGACAAATAAAGCAAAACAGAGCTGTAAAAATACAAAAACTTTACAGTTTGTTTCATGCACAAACACAATCTTCAGGCCTGATTCAGCATCCAATTTTATATTTACACACGCTCAATCCCAGATATTGGGTACTTTTATGCTACAAATATAGCATACCTTAAAACTATAATTGCAACGATAGACACTGGGAATCAGGTGTAATTTCCCTCTAAGAAAATAGTTTCCAATTGTTTCTAGGGCAGACTTTATACAATTTAGGTTATGCTGTTCAGAACAAAGAGTAAAACCCATTTTTATAGTTTGCAACATAAATTATAAATCAGGAAAAAGAGATAAAATCACGGACTTATTCAGATGTATCTAAAAGCAAAAATAACAAACACAAAATCAATAATACTGTTCCCCAATAGGCTCTGTAGATATTATTTTGTATCATTCTGTATCTATTTCATCAATCTGAATTGGCACAAGGCCATATGCTGAGAGCATTCACTAAAGAATTTTTTTTTTTTCATCGTTTAATTTTTTTATTATTGAAAGTTTGGTGTATGTAATAGTTGTAAACTGTTACCCGGAGGTAATTATGAAAGGCGGGTAATTTTTTGTTTTCACCTCTGTTTCAGTTTTCATTGTTCTTTTCTCCCTATTCTCCTTTTCACCATCATTTTTCCACCTTTGTCTTTCTTTAATTTACGCTACCTTTTTTTTTTCCTTCCATTTTAACATCTTTTTACTTGGTTGCTGCCATATTCTGAGACACAAACTCATTCCTGTTTCATCTTTATTCCTTTGGCTTTTTTCTGTCAATCTTTCTTTTTGTTTGTATGTTTCTTCATTTTTATCTTACGTTTTTCTTTCTTTATTTTACTTTCTTCTTTTTACTATTAATCCTTTTTTTTTCTTTTTATTCCTCTTCATTTGCTTTTTCTTTCTTTTTGTTTTGTCTCATTTACTTCTTTTTCCTCTTTTTAACTTTCTTCTTAAGCTTTTTGTTTCTTTCTTACTTTCTGTTTCTTCTTTTCCCATTCTTCTTTTTTTCTTTCTTTCATTTTCTTTCTGTTTACCTTTCTTTTTACATTTTCTTTCATTCCTTTAGTTTATTCTTTTTCCTGTTTATTTTCTTTGTCTCGCCTTGTTGTCTTTCTTTCTTTTCATATTTCATTCTTTTTCCGTTTCTTTTTTCTTTTTTTTTAAAATTTTTTTTACCTTTTTTTCTTTTTGTTGCTTTGTTTCTTTTTCTTTCCTTTATTTTTGCTTCTTTTTTTCTTTCTTTTTTCTTTTTTTCCTCAACTATCTTTTCTCTTTTGCGTCCACCTGTACCTTATTGACTTCTCTGAGCTTTCCCTTTTCCCTCCTCCGTCTTTATTATTTCTCCTCTTCCAATTGCCACATTTCAACCTCTTCTTTCTCATCACCTAAGCCCCCTCTTTCTTATTCACTACACTCATCTCCTCCCACTCTTCTATTTTTCCTTTGTGTTTGCATCTTCCCCCAAACTTCATTTTACTCTCTCTTGACATTTTCTTCCATCTTGGTCTCTTCTTGTTATTCATTATCTTTATTTTCCTTTTTTCATTTATTTTTGTTTTTCTCTTATCCCACTCCCTTTCAACAGCCTCCACCTCCCCTTCTTCTTTTCCTCCTACCCCTAGTTCTTCTATCGATCTCCTCCTCCTTCTCCTCATTGTCTTTAACCACTCTCTTTTAATTATTTTCTCCTCTTCAGCTCTCCTCTTCTTTCTGCATTTTCTTCTATTCCGTCTTTTTCTCTCACCTTTTTCTCTTCCTTCTTTTTATCCTGACAGTTCTTTCTCTTTCTCTTATTTCTTTTGCTTCTTATTTCCAAATCTTACATCTCCTGTCCAGCTTTTTCTCCCTCTAATTCTCATTCGCCTTTCTTTCAGTTTTTCTCTCATCCAGTGCCTTGACTCCTCACCTCTTTTTAATTCTTTCCGTCTCCTTCTCTTCTTTCTCTTCCAACTTTCTTTACCATTTTTACATATCTATCTTCTCCCCGACCTCCACTTTTGCTTTCGTTCCACTCTTACAATCTACCACCTCTGCCTCTTTCATCTCCTTCTCGTCTTTCTCCTCCCACTTTATTCACCATTTCTTACATACCCCTCTTCTCCTTCCACCTTCATTTTCGCTTTTACTCCCCTCTTGCAATCCTTCACCTTTGTCTCTTTCGTCTCCTTCACTTCTTTCCCCTCCCACTTTCTTCACCATTTTTAAATATTCATTTTCTCCTCCCACTTCAACTTTCGCTTTTACTCCCCTCTTGCAATCCTTCACCTTTGCCTCTTTCGTCTCCTTCACTTCTTTCCCCTCCCACTTTCTTCACCATTTTTAAATATTCATTTTCTCCTCCCACTTCAACTTTCGCTTTTACTCCCCTCTTGCAATCCTTCACCTTTGCCTCTTTCGTCTCCTTCACTTCTTTCCCCTCCCACTTTCTTCACCATTTTTAAATATTCATTTTCTCCTCCCACTTCAACTTTCGCTTTTACTCCCCTCTTGCAATCCTTCACCTTTGCCTCTTTCGTCTCCTTCACTTCTTTCCCCTCCCACTTTCTTCACCATTTTTAAATATTCATTTTCTCCTCCCACTTCAACTTTCGCTTTTACTCCACTCTTGCAATCTACTACATCTAACCTTTTTATTCTCCTCCTCCCCCTGTCTTCTTTTTCCTTCCTCTTCTCCCCTATTTCCTTTCTCATATTTAGCTGTCAGCAACAAAACTAACACCATCATCCCCCAACAAACAGAATATGCTGAGACAAAGCAATTTTTCCCCCTGTCTCCAAATACTGCATTTCATCTTGTTACATTTTCCAGTCCTCTGCTTGAATATCTTGGATAAATCTGGTTGATAGATAAAACATGCACAAACAATACAAAATGGAAGACTGCAGCAGAGACACCAGGTTACTACAAGGAAATAAGATTAGTTGTCCCAAACATATTCCTACAGGGAAAACAAAATCTTTCAATCAAAGATTTATCATTCTTGGCCAAATTCTGTAGGTTTTATATGATCCATCTTTGAGACAAATCCAAGTGAAAGAAATTTCTATGTTCTTGACCAAGAAGATTGCCATTAGATTAGAATGTCCCCTGCTTGTAAACAGTGAGAAGTTGTACATATCTTTTGATTTCTTTTCTGGCCTGCCTATCTCCCCATCTATTCCAGTCTGTGGTTCAACGACTTTTCCTCACCTTGATTTTGTCTCGCTAACCAACTTCTGTTAACCTGCTCATTCTTCTACTCACAAGTCTTCTTTTCCTCCCACACTTCACTTTTTCCTGCCTGAAACTTTCTTTCATTTTTATCTATCTATCTATCTATCTATCTATCTATCTATCTATCTATCTATCTATCTGTCTGTCACAGTCTCTATCTATCTATCTATCTATCTTAGTCTGTTCATATCTATCTATCTATCACAGTCTCTATCTATCTCTCTATCTGTCATTGTCTCTACTATCTATCTATCTATCTATCTATCTATCTATCTATCTATCTATCTGTCTGTCACAGTCTCTATCTATCTATCTGTCTATCACAGTCTCTATCTATCTATCTTAGTCTGTTCATATCTATCTATCTATCACGCTCTCTATCTATCTCTCTGTCTGTCACAGTCTCTACTATCTATCTATCTATCTATCTATCTATCTATGTATCTATCACAGTATCTATCTATCTATCTAGCTGGCTAGCTATCTAGCTATCTATTACAGTATCTATCTCAGTCTGTTTGTATCTGTCACAGTATCTATCTATCTATCTATCTATCTATCTATCTATCACAGTCTGTATCTAGCTATATATCTATCACAGTATATATCTATCACAGTTTGTATTTCTTTCTCTCTCTATATATATAGGCTCATTTAAAATCTGGATTTATATATGTATATATACATACATATATACATATCTTTCTCAGTCTGTTGCTATTTGTTCAAATCTATATTTTTCTATATACCTATCTATCCAAGTGTCTGCCTAAACCAGTTCCACATCATCAGCATTTATTCTTTGATCCATTTCTATTTCTATGGAGGAATCGCAAAGCTTGTTACATAAGCCCACAAAAAGAAATGAAATCTAAAATCTGCATCTTTGTCACACCACTGCCTGTCATACATCTCATTTGATTTTAGAAAAAGCATTCCTGTCCGTTTCCATTACAATGGAACTACTCACCAAGAAGATACCATGAATAATCTGGGTCTATATGTGATATTTTACAACTTCTCGAGATAAGAGAATCATTGAATGATGCAAACAGATGCACATGTCTATTTACAAATAGTGAGCACAGGGTTTGGGCAGACAAGTACTTGCTTGCATTAAGAGAAATCTTCAAGATGATGTACTTTCAAACTAAGTTCATATGTGTAGACAACCTTCTATTTCAGATCCCAAGCAGCCAAAATTATCAAACGTAAGTTCTTTCTATAATAAGTATTTTTCATTATTATAATTTATATGTTTACACCTACCACCAAAAATGTCCAATATAATCTTATATAAATACCAGTTTACCCTTGCCATAAAATAGGTCTGATATCTATCCTACATATCCTCATAATATACATTTATTACTTTGTCCACGTCCATCCCTCCAAACAATCCCACTTCAGTTGCCCTTGGGAAATGTTTATTTGTTTAGCAGCATATCAACTCATTTAATGCCAAAATTTAATTTTCTTGAGAGTATTACTAATTTTCTTTGCGAAAATGTGTTGCTGTTTCATTTGTTCTTTTTTTCCGAAAATTTATTGCTGGTAATTTTTTTACTATAAAAATGCTTTGCTTGTATTTTCACTGTAAAAATGTATTTTTATACCTTCATAGAGTTTTTACCCCATTTCTGGGGTTAACTACTTGCTCATAGACTGTACACTAACAGGTGCTACCACCGCAGGTCAGGATGAATACATGAATACAACAGCAATTAAGAGGTGATTCCACACTTCTCAAAAACTCAAAGCTCCTGATTCTGGATGTAGTTTATCGTCATACCCTTGACACCTTCAAATAATCTTACTTGAGAGGCCCTTTGGCCTTGCCTTGAATTGGGTGAAATAATATTAAATAATATATATATATATATATATATATATATATATATATATATATATATATATATGTATATGAAAATTTCTCAGAGTTAACCTTTAGAAAAGACAATATTTATAAATATAAATGACAAATAGGAAAATTGTAGTAGTTGCTGACACGTTTCGTCCAATGTGGACTTTCTCAAGCAAAAAATTTAAATGAATTTATTTAACCAAAGTAACTAATAATAACAAAAAACAGAATGATCTTAGCAACTGGAAGAATGTAAAGAACGCTATTTTCATATTGTTAACTGAAAATAACGTCAGTTAATGTCACGTGTAGAGATATTGTCATTATAGCTGTGTTGAACAATTTTCTTTTGATTTTACAATATTGTTGTGTACGTTTGTTTGGGAGAGCAGTAATTCTGTTAAGAAAGGTGAAATATGGGCATAGATTAATATTTGGGTAATATTCTATGGTAGCACTCTGTAGAATTTTCCTTCTGAGTTAGTTATTTTCTTTTTTTATGAGTGTAGCATTTTTAAAATCAAAATTATGGTTGAATTTATTTCTATGTATTACTAGTGCATTAGCTAAGTTGTTTTTTGTAAGCTCTCTTTTGTGCTCATAAATGGGTTTTTAAAAATTTCTACTTGTTTCTCCAATATATTGGGAGGAACAGTTTTGGCAGTTTATTTTATAAATGCCTGCTTCAGAAATATTATTGCTATTAGTGTTTGAAGATCTTAGTATATCCATAATGGTTTTGGAAGTATTTGTGACTATTTCAAGATTTTTTTTTTTTTTTAAGCATATTACCCCAAGCAAGGCTGGAGGCCACTATCACGCATGGGGTTACAGAAGGGATGGAGGAAGAGCAGATAGGAGTGGTAAAGGAGAGGATGTGGAGAAAGAGAAAGACGGAGAGTCGATCAAGGCAAGGGGGTTACAGATGATTTGTAGCGAGAGCAGATAGGAATGAAAGATGAAAGGATGTGGAGAAGGGAAGTGGATAGATCAAGGCAACTGGAGATGATGATTGACGCTACACTTAAACCGTTGGAGATTGTATTTGTCAGGGAAAGAGTAATAGGGAAGGGAGTTCCATAGGCGAGATGTGCGAGACATGAAGCTATTGGAGTAGAAGATACGTCTACATCTAACAGTTTCAATGGTGATGGGGTGAGAACGGGATGCCAGCCTCGTAGGACGTTTAAATTCACGAGGCCTAGGGACAAGCGAAAGCAACTCCTCGGAGCAATTACCGTGAAAGTACTTGTAGAAAAGGCAGAGCAATGCAACATCGCATCTGTGAGATAGCGACTGCAGACGAGATGACAGATCAGGGCCAATCACATTGCATATCCATCTCTGGATCTTATCAAGAACCCTGAGGCAACCAGCAGGGGCCCCAGACCATATATGGCAGCAATACTCCATGCAAGGGCGAATGGTCGATTTATAGACTTGGAGGATCGGTTCCGGGGTGAAAAATTTCCTGGCTCGGCACAGGGAACCAACTTTTCTTGCGGTGGATGATGCAACTGACTCGATGTATTTGTTCCATCTCAGATCAGCGGACAGCGTGAGACCGAGCAGCCGCAGAGAGGAGCTCTCGAGAAGTTGATCCTCAGACATTCTAATGGGATGCAGGGATGGATCCTTGTGGTGGTTAATGGAGAGCAGTTTTGTTTTAGAGGCGTTAAAGTTGACCATCCATTTCTCTCCCCAGTCCATAACCGATCGGAGGTCCTTTTCAATTTGAGGAAGGTCGTTTATAAATATGAGGAACAGAGTAGGGCCAAGGATGGAGCCTTGAGGAACACCTGCGTTAGTGGGATAGGAGTTGGAGATGAATCCACTGAGAACAACCTTCAAATCCCGGTTTGACAGAAACGATTGTATTAGGTCAAACAATCGACCTGTGATACCATAACCCTGGAGCTTGCGAAGGAGGCCGGCATGCCAAACTCTATCGAATGCTTTGGAGATGTCAAGGGCCACGGCACAAGCTTCGCCGTTATTATGGATAGCTTGGTAGACAAATTCAGTGAGGCTGTAAGCACATCGGCAGTAGATCGGGCAAAGCGGCAACCATACTGCTTGTCTGAGAACAGATCGTGGGATATCAGGTGAGTAATCACTTTGGCGTTGATAATGGCCTCGAAGACTTTGCCGAAGAGGGGCAGGAGACTGATAGGACGGTAATTGGAAGGGTTGGAGGGGTCGCCAGAGTTCTTAAAGACAGGAACAATGGTTAAGGACTTCCAGCAGTCAGGAAAACAGGACTCCTTGAGGCAGCGGTTGTACAATTTAGAGAGGGCAGGCGCCAGTTTCTTCAGGACAATGGCTGGTATTCCGTCACCACCAGTAGCCTTGTGGTGATCTAAGTTAGAAATAATGCCCAGTACCGATGACGGGGTTATGTGCAAGCCGTCCAGGAGGGCCTCAGTTCTGGGAGGGAAATCGGGCAAGGGTACCCCTGAAGAGTCAAGCGTAGAATTGGAAGAAAACTTCCGAGCGAAGCATTCGGCCTTGTCGGCAGAGGTGGTCAGGACCTCAAACTGATTGAACAGGGGAGGAATGGAGGGTTTTTACTATTCAGAACGCTCTTGCAGAGGTGCCAATAGTCCTTGGAGCCAAATTTGCGTGATGCAATACGTTCCTTCATCCGAGCAGCAAATAGTGACTTGGCATCGTCGAGGGTACGCTTACACTCATTGCATGCAGAGATAAATAGACGTCTATTGGAGTCAGACATATCACTACGAAAACGGTGGAAGAAGTGGTTCCTATGGGCAATGGCGGCTGAGCAAGCAGCTGTGAACCAGGGGGAGGAGCGCGGTTTGACCTTGAATTTCCTGGAGGGGATGAAAGCTTCGATACCGGCTTTAATCCAGGAAGAGAACTCAGAAGCACAATCGTGAGTGGGGAGCTTAAATACAGAGTTGGTCAGTAGTATTATGTATCTGTTTTCATGTAATTTACTATTGCGGATTATGTCATTAGTTTTGTTTCGGTTGTATATTTTGTATGCCTTTCTTAATGCGTTGTGGATGAAATGATATGGGTATTGTAGGTTTTTGAATGTGTTTTCTATGTATGTTTGTTCTTTAAGTAAATATTGGGGACTACAGATTCTTAATGCTCTTAGATAGAAACTTATAATAATTCCAGATTTAATTTTAGAAGAGTGGTTTGAGTAGAAACTGATCAGATCATTTTTGTTTGTAGCCTTCTGTAAACGTCAAAATTGAGTTTGTTATTATTTCTATGTGACAAAATATCCAGGAATGGAAGAATGTAGTTGGTTTCAGTTTTGAAAGTGAAGTTTATTGTAGGTTCAACGTTGTTAAGTTTGGAGGGAAGATCCGTTAAATTGGAGTTTTTCGGATATATTAATAATGAGTCGTCTATGTATCTGAAATATGAAGAGTTTGTAGGTTTACCAATGGGATCTCTTCTCAGCGGCATTCTTGCTTGTCTATTTTTAGAATTTCTAGAAAGTGACTCATTCAAAAATATTCTCCCTACAAACTCTACTCTATTTATAAATATATATATATATATATATATATATATATATATATATATATATATATATATATATATATATATTAAATATTAAATATATGTTGAAAATATTAAATATATATTGAAACCTGTATATATATATATATATATAAATATATATATATATATATATATATATATATATATATATATATATGTATATATATATATAAAATATAAAAAGCTCAATAATATAAAAGGCTCAAACACTAATATTCCATGGTTATAATTTATTACATTGGAATCATAATTACAACCCAATTCATCAGACCTAAAAATTTAAAAATTCTTACTCTGTCCTGGACATTGAGTGCCACCTGGATTCTATCCTCTTGGGAATTTATTACATAAATATATATATATATATTTAGATATTTTGTGTATATATATATATATATATATATATATATATACATTGACCACTAATATTGTCAATATCTATCTATCTATCTATCTATATATATATATATATATATATATATATATATATATATATATATATATATATACATATATATATATATATCAAGAGAGACAGAGAGAGAGAGAGAGAGAGTTATATACAGGGTTATTCAAAAAGAATGAACCAATTTCATTACGCAATATTTTAATAAGGAAAAGCAAAAGAAAACTCCAGCCAAGTCACAAATATTCTACTCACAGTCAATTTTTATATTTTGTCTTACAAGTGTTAAATTTGGCCACCACCTGCAGTAAAAGCAACGTCAATACGATAAGAGAATTCCTGCCAGACACACATCAGCATATCACAATCCACTGAGTTGATGACTGTTGTTATTTGATGTTTAAGGTCATCGAGGTTAGTGAGTAGTGATGAAAGATAAAAGTGATCTTTTACATATCCTCACATGAAAAAATCACAAATGGTGAAGTCTGGAGATCTTGCAGGCCAAACACAGAGAACAAGGCTTTGGTAAGTGGCTGAACGAGATGCAGTCTGTAAGTTTTCAAATGTAGAAGTCTTCTTAGCACACACGTGATGGTGAATGAAAGATTTCAAGCTCATGGCTCGCTCAATTTGTGGACTTCCATGGACTCCCCTCAAATGCAGCACAGATTCTTGCCACCTGTTCCCCCGAGACTCATGGTCATCCTGTACTTTTTCACTTACACAGATACCCACTCTCTTGAAACTATTTAAACGACCATTGAATGTTCTTAGGAGATGGCGGATTTATGTCGAATTGCCTTTGAAAAGCACACTGCACCGTGACAACCATATTTGCTTTTGCGAACTCAAGAAAGCAGAATGCCTTTTGCTGAGAACTCGCCATTCCTGGGGTAAGCAAACAACTGAATATTGCCAGAGATATGATGGGACAACTGTGCCCATTCAAAAATTAGACAACTCCTCTTTCAATGGTCACTGACTCATTCCATGATGAGGCTTGAGAACTAAAGCAATGCATCATGAAATCAGTTCATTCTTTTTGAATAACCCTATATATATATATATATATATATATATATATATATATATATATATATATATGTATATATATATATATGTATATATATATATGTATATATATATATATGTATATATATATATGTATATATATATATGTATATATATATATATGTATATATATATATATATGTATATATATATATATATATATATATATATATATATATATATGTATATATATAAATAATAATTTATATATATATATGTATATAATCATTTATTTGAATATTACAACATAAATATGTTATAAAATCACGACAAAAATAGCCATTTTGTTTCAACACTTCTGGTGTCTTATCAAGTGATGATGTAGAATATAGAATTCTATATTCTACATCATCACTTGATAAGACACCAGTAGTGTTGAAACAAAATAGCTATTTTTGTCGTGATTTTATAACATATTTATGTTGTAATATTCAAATAAATAATTATATCTGCTCTACTCTGTATTGAGCACTCTTTAAAGAATAATAATTGTTGGTTATTGGAATTTACTCCGTATATACCAATCCCAAACTTGGATATATATATGTATATATATATATTCTGCCCAAAAAACAGCATAGCATGATGAAAAAAGGCTCCAAACTTAATAAAAACAATTACTTTATAGTTAAATAAGCTGGTTCACTTAAAATAAAAAAAATACTGTCACTTCTGCCCTTCTGTCCAATAAATTGCTGTGACATTAGTTGTCGATACATTAACATAAATGTCAATTCACACCTCAAAACCAATCACCATGTTTAGACATACTTCTCTTATTTACAACTAAATTTTTTTCTGCTAAAAAATTAAGTAATGTTTGTCTCAAATTACATTAAGTATACTTTAAATTTATTTCCTAAAATAACTTTTGAAAAAAAGTATAACTGAATTTTACAAGATTTTTAAATAGAGAATTTCACTTTTGTTTACAAAGTTGTCAAAAATGGCTGATATGATCGATTTTACATAAATTTTGCTGACTCAAAAAAAAACAAGATTTTTAACTAAAATTTTGGATGTGCTAGAAATACTTTGTTTTTTTTCTTAATAATAACAAACATGTATATGTAGTCCATCTGAAGTTATTCTGCAAATCACATAAACCTCAATAATTTGAAGTTACACTGAAAAATCTTTGCCAGAGTAAAAACACTTAATTTAGACATCAAAACAAAAATTGCCTTAAATTTTTAGGGATATCTAACATGTTTTATTAGAGTTATTGGATTTATTATGAAAACTGCAGTCTGAAATTATTATGCAAAATCAGAAAATAATTTTTTATTTCAATAAAAAAGTAATAAAATCATCAATAATTGATCAACACCTAAATAGAACAAATAGTAAATATATATCATAAGTCTTTAAAGCATTTACATATTAATATAGGGGCCATTCACAATAATAGCCGGCAATCTATTAAACATTGATTTTGCTAAATCTTTTACTTCATAAGGTTCAATTTCCAACATTGTACTTTTAATTGCCTCCCATAGGCCTGCTTTGCTGTTATAATTTGCAACTTTAATATAATTTCATCTTAACAGTTGACCATAGATTTTTGAACGGATTCAGATCAGAACATGATGGTCATTCCATTATATTCTCTCTTGTAAACCTTTTATACTCAAAAAATTCATGGGTAACCTCAGAGACATGCGAAGTAGCATTGTCATGCATAAATACACATTTCACTTTGAAACTTCAAGGCTGGAACTTTTACTATTCAAAGAAAGTTTTGTCCGTGAAATTGCAATAGATAGTCTAATACTGTCATCGACTTTAACTGGTACAATAATGGTTTAGTCAAGAAATCCAGCCCATTTAATCCCACTGCTGCCTCCTTTTAGATGCAGTCACATCTCCAATGGATAAAATCTCTCCTTTGGTCCATCCATCAGGTTCATTGAGTGTCACCAGAAAAAAAATCTTTGACTTTAGAAAAGTCAATTTTCATAAATTTCTTGGTCTAGTGATGATCCTTTCAAATATTTGCTTTACTGAGAGGAATTTGCCTAGGAGATTTTTATGACAGATCTCAATTTGCAATGTATTCTACACCTTTTGTCCTTGACTCATTTCTATCCCGTTCAAAAGGGGTTGTTTCACTGTAACACACTTTAGTTTACATTCCCCTTGAGGAGGCAATTCCTTAAAGCCTTTTCATTTGCTTCTAGTTCTCAACTTATATTTTCAACAGCCCTCTTTATTATTCAACGATGTTGGCAAAGCTCCTTTGATATCTCTAATTTGGACATTCCCTCACCCAATAATTTGGTTATTTTCTGATTCAGTTTGTGGAAAAAAGAAAAAAATAGTTTTTATTAGATTTCAGAGGTATTAAACTAGTTTAATCTGAATAATAACTTCAGACTACAGTTTGTTTTTTATAATGAATCCAATAACTTTAATAAAACATGTTGGAACTATTTAAAAAAATAACTTAATCTCTGTTTTGAGTCTGTAGATAGGTGGTAGGATTTTCTTTACTGGAAACTTTAGAATAAAAAAAGAACTAGATTAGGATGATGAGTGAATGCTTTGATATCCAGTGTCACAAAAATGTTTATTTATAAGGCAGATATTGGTTAGTAGCTTGATGAAAGTCAAGTAATCTTTCAAAAGAGAATCGATAAATTCAAATAAAATGAAAAGAAAACAATTTTTTAGATTGTAATTAATACTCTGATAGGAACTTGTGAATAGCTATGATTGCTAAAGTCCTGAGAGGACAAGACATATGTATTAATATCTTCAAGCAAAGAGAGAAAAAACTAAATTTAATATTAGTTTTAAATTTTAATTAAGAAAATAGTTTGATCAGAAGTTGTAGAGACAGGAAATAGTGGAGACTCATGATCACCCAAGAGGTCATGTCATATGAAAGAATAGATGACTTTAACTAAATGGGCAACAAAACACATTTGAAATTAGTTTTTAAAATGTAATTAAGAAAATAGTCTGATAGCCATGATTCTTCAAGTCTTGAAATAATATGGTATATAAAAGAATCAACAGCTTCAAGTAAAAGAAAATACTAGATTGGCAGATAGGTCTCATCATTTTACAGTTGAAATGATTAGATGTAAGCATGAATTCAAGGCTAACAGTTTCTTCTCTCTCACTTCTCACTTGTGGAAATCTCTTCTTGATTTCCCATCAAATTTGATTTTCGAAAATTTAAATACTATGTTAATTGTCAACTTGTACTCCTATAATTCTTGTTCTTTTATTGGCTTTTCTCCTTAATAATGTTATTTTTTTTTCAGATTCTTTCACATTCAGTAACCTCTTGCATCTGAGTGGCTTTATTATCTTGGTTGGGATGAAATGATTAAAATAAACTTCCTCTGGTTATATGGACACCATTCTATGATTGCATAGATTGAAAGGACAGAATAAGCCTCCAATGAGTTTTTAGCTTCTCATCCTTAGTGAGTCTGTATTTCCTAATATGACCTTACCGATGAGGTGACAAAGGTCAAGTGAAAGGAAATTATGCAAATTTTGCCACCACCCACCATCTGATTGGAAACACAGGATGCAGATAGGATGAGATCCCAAATGGAAGGAACAACAGGAATAGATGGAAACCAGCATGTTATTTAATGCCAAACTTGCTCAACATGATGATGATAAAGAGTCATGGCATGTAGAAGAAGAAGACTAGATTGTCACCTGTGCCTCATTATTATGCATCTGCAATTGTTAAATGTAACCATAAGTTCTATGCTTCTTCTCTCATGCTTCTTACCAGCTTTGGTATGATGATAACCTATATCCAGCAGCAAGGACTCAGATTGGGGTTTTATTGAGGAGCCTGGGGACCACCTCTTAATTGCTGTTGTTCCCATGATCACCCTGACCTTGGGTGGTAGCACATGCTAGGGTCTTAGCTATGGGCAAATAGTGAATACCCCAAACTGGGATCAAAACACTATAAAAGTATAAAAATAGATTTTTATAATAAAAATACCAGCAATAGATTTTAATATTAATATAATTACCAAAAATCCCAAGAAAATTAAATTTCAGCATTAAATATGCCATTAAATAAACAAACAAACCAAACTACACTTATTGCTTGTGGAACTATTTTCCAGTTTCTTTCTTTCCAGTAAAATCTGATCTTGACAAATTTAATTACAATATCAATTATTATCTCCTGCCTTTTCATTACTCTCACTCTTTAATATTTTTTTTCTTTTTCTCATATTATTTCATACTCAGTAATCCCATGTTCCGTAATGGCTTTATTGCCTTTCTTGGGGTGAATTGATTAAAAAAAAAAAGGAAAAGAAAACAAAATGAAAATTAATTGAAATTAAGAAAATAGCTTTTATGGAAGTTCTGAAGTGTCATGATTACCCAAGTCCTGAAAGGACATAGTCAGAAAGAAAGTGTTGATAAGAGGAAGCTGTGAAGAGCCATGGTTACTCAAGTCCTGAAAGGACATGACATATAAAAGAATTGATAGTAGCAAGTAAGGGAATAGAAAACACATTTAAAATTAGTTTTTACATCATAATTAAGAAAATAGTCAGAAAAAAGTGTTGATAAGCGGAAGCTGTGGAGAGCTATGGTTACTCAAGTCTTGAAAGGACATGGCTATAAAAGAATTGATAGTATAAAGTTAAGTGAAAAGAAAACACATCTAGAATAAGTTTTCAGTTCTTAATTAAGAAAACAGCCTGGCCAGAAGTTGTAGAGAGTCATGACTGCTCAAGTCGTAAAAGACAAGGCAGAGAAAAGAATTCCTGATATTAAGTAAAGTGAAAAGAAAACACATTTAGAATGAGTTTTCGGATGCTAATTAAGAAACTCGTCTGCAGAATTATCAGAGATGAAAAAAATTTGAAATTGGAAGGAAAAGAATTTGATTATACATATAATACCCGTAATAGTTGCTAAAAGTAACATATTAGTTCGTTGACTTAGATTATAATGTACATTCTTATCAGTTTCTCTCTTACTCACAGCTGCTAAAGCACATAATATAAATTAGCTATCAGCTTGCATAACGTAATGCAGACAGCTGCCAAATATAAATAAACGATTAGTCTACGAGTGGTTCAGATGAATATCAGCCTGGACAATTTGATGAATCATGAAAGTGATTCAACTTAGAATTTCAGACAACATTTATATATAAGCAGTTACATTTAGAAGGAAAAAAAGGGCGTGCCATATATTAGGGAGCAGGGCAATTTACCTCAAGGCTGAACTCTACATGGGTTATTCCCTATACATACCTAAGACTCCATTTAAAGCTGACAGGTCGAAGTTTAATCTGCAGCATTTGCAACTGAAACTGCAAAGACATAGAGATCTGGTAGATGGATATATTCCTTATGTTGAGGATAACTCAGATGATTCAAGAGATATTCCTTCTGTCAATATTGATGCTGATTTTGTCCCTGATCCAATAGCTCTGACAGACACCAGCTCACAGAACAGTACAAGATTCCCCATACTACTTGCCGCTTGTGACTGATACTTGATTAGTGACTATGCTGGAGCTGCCATTGGTACTGCTGCCTTAACTGGCTATGGCATTATCACAAAGGATGACAAGAGTCAACTTATTGGACTGCATAAGCCACAGGATGAGAAACAAAAATACCAACTGAAGAGGCAAGAAATTCAAATGGCTAATTTTGAAAATATATTGTCACTGTACATTATTTACATTATTCGGACTATTGTCGTCATCTTTGTCAACATATTTATTACAACATTTCAGCCGTTGTATGCTCCAGCCTTATTCAGGTAGTTGGAATGTCAAACTGAACGCTTTATTTCGCTCACTGGGGTAGACTGTTCTAGTTCCACGTGTCAGTTATCAGTTATTTCCTGTTAGGAGATAACTGATAACTGACATCCATTAAAACATGGAATGTGGAACTAGAACAGTCTACCCCATTGAGTTAAATAAAGGATTCAGTTCGACATTCCAAATGCCTGAAGAAGGCCAGAGTATACAACGGCCAAAATGTTGTAATAAATATGTTGACAAAGATGAGGACAATAGTCCGAATAATGTAAATAATGTACATAATACCTCATCGCAGAAATATAGACAGATACGGAAGGTAATAAATATGGCAACAAAGATGAGGACAATAGTCCGAATAATGTAAATAATGTACATAATACCTGATCGAAGAAACATGGACAGATACTGAAGGTAATAAATATGGCAACAAAGATGAGGACAATAGTCCGAATAATGTAAATAATGTACATAATACCTCATCGCAGAAATATAGACAGATACTGAAGGTAATAAATATGGCAACAAAGATGAGGACAATAGTCCGAATAATGTAAATAATGTACATAATACCTCATTGCAGAAATATAGACAGATACTGAAGGTAATAAATATGGCAACAAAGATGAGGACAAAAGTCCGAATAATGTAAATAATGTACATAATACCTGATCGAAGAAATATAGACAGATACTGAAGGTAATAAATATGGCAACAAAGATGAGGACAATAGTCCGAATAATGTAAATAATGTACATAATACCTGATCGAAGAAATATAGACAGATACTGAAGGTAATAAATATGGCAACAAAGATGAGGACAATAGTCCGAATAATGTAAATAATGTACATAATACCTGATCGAAGAAATATAGACAGATACTGAAGGTAATAAATATGGCAACAAAGATGAGGACAATAGTCCGAATAATGTAAATAATGTACATAATACCTCATTGCAGAAATATAGACAGATACTGAAGGTAATAAATATGGCAACAAAGATGAGGACAATAGTCCGAATAATGTAAATAATGTACATAATACCTGATCGAAGAAATATAGACAGATACTGAAGGTAATAAATATGGCAACAAAGATGAGGACAATAGTCCGAATAATGTAAATAATGTACATAATACCTCATCGCAGAAATATAGACAGATACTGAAGGTAATAAATATGGCAACAAAGATGAGGACAATAGTCCGAATAATGTAAATAATGTACATAATACCTGATCGAAGAAATATAGACAGATACTGAAGGTAATAAATATGGCAACAAAGATGAGGACAATAGTCCGAATAATGTAAATAATGTACATAATACCTCATTGCAGAAATATAGACAGATACTGAAGGTAATAAATATGGCAACAAAGATGAGGACAATAGTCCGAATAATGTAAATAATGTACATAATACCTCATCGCAGAGATATAGACAGATACTGAAGGTAATAAATATGGCAACAAAGATGAGGACAATAGTCCGAATAATGTAAATAATGTACATAATACCTCATCGCAGAAATATAGACAGATACTGAAGGTAATAAATATGGCAACAAAGATGAGGACAATAGTCCGAATAATGTAAATAATGTACATAATACCTCATCGAAGAAATATGGACAGATACTGAAGGTAATAAATATGGCAACAAAGATGAGGACAATAGTCCGAATAATGTAAATAATGTACATAATACCTGATCGAAGAAATATGGACAGATACTGAAGGTAATAAATATGGCAACAAAGATGAGGACAATAGTCCGAATAATGTAAATAATGTACATAATACCTCATCGCAGAAATATAGACAGATACTGAAGGTAATAAATATGGCAACAAAGATGAGGACAATAGTCCGAATAATGTAAATAATGTACATAATACCTCATCGCAGAAATATAGACAGATACTGAAGGTAATAAATATGGCAACAAAGATGAGGACAATAGTCCGAATAATGTAAATAATGTACATAATACCTCATCGCAGAAATATAGACAGATACGGAAGGTAATAAATATGGCAACAAAGATGAGGACAATAGTCCGAATAATGTAAATAATGTACATAATACCTTATCGCAGAGATATAGACAGATACTGAAGGTAATAAATATGGCAACAAAGATGAGGACAATAGTCCGAATAATGTAAATAATGTACATAATACCTCATCACAGAAATATAGACAGATACTGAAGGTAATAAATATGGCAACAAAGATGAGGACAATAGTCCGAATAATGTAAATAATGTACATAATACCTCATCGAAGAAATATAGACAGATACTGAAGGTAATAAATATGGCAACAAAGATGAGGACAATAGTCCGAATAATGTAAATAATGTACATAATACCTCATCGCAGAAATATAGACAGATACTGAAGGTAATAAATATGGCAACAAAGATGAGGACAATAGTCCGAATAATGTAAATAATGTACATAATACCTCATCGAAGAAATATAGACAGATACTGAAGGTAATAAATATGGCAACAAAGATGAGGACAAAAGTCCGAATAATGTAAATAATGTACATAATACCTGATCGAAGAAATATAGACAGATACTGAAGGTAATAAATATGGCAACAAAGATGAGGACAATAGTCCGAATAATGTAAATAATGTACATAATACCTGATCGAAGAAATATAGACAGATACTGAAGGTAATAAATATGGCAACAAAGATGAGGACAATAGTCCGAATAATGTAAATAATGTACATAATACCTGATCGAAGAAATATAGACAGATACTGAAGGTAATAAATATGGCAACAAAGATGAGGACAATAGTCCGAATAATGTAAATAATGTACATAATACCTCATTGCAGAAATATAGACAGATACTGAAGGTAATAAATATGGCAACAAAGATGAGGACAATAGTCCGAATAATGTAAATAATGTACATAATACCTCATCTCTAAAAACAGATGACTTTAACTAAATGGGCAACAAAACACATTTGAAATTACTTTTTAAAATGTAATTAAGAAACAAAAATACCAACTGAAGAGGCAAGAAATTAAAATGGCTAATTTTGAAAATATATTGTCACTGTACATTATTTACATTATTCGGACTATTCTCCTCATCTTTGTCATCTCGTTAATCAGTTATTAAACTAAATTTCAGTGATTCCCTGGCAAAGGTATATCTCACACATATAGACAGATACGGAAGGTAATAAATATGGCGACAAAGATGAGGACAATAGTCCGAATAATGTAAATAATGTACATAATACCTCATCTCAGAAATATAGACAGATAATGTCACTGTATTTTGATGGTAAGAAGATGGCCACTCATTTGACGATAAAGAATCAGAAAACCAATAAATGGAGTTCAAGGATGACGGTGCCAGATCATTAGGTCATCGTGGTTGAGCCTGGCAAAGGAATATCTCACACATGTGACTCCCAAGACTGGACACAGAAAGCAGATTGTCAAAACTATTCACGAGTTTCAGGTGGAGAAAAATATAATCCATCAGTCCATTGTATGTGTTGGTAGTGATGGAACCAATGTAAATGTAGGATCAGAAAAAAGAGTTATTCACCGTCTTGAAATGTTACTTGGTCACCTGCTCCATTATTTCATCTGTTAGCTTTGCAGAAATAAGCTACTTTTCCGTGCTGTCTTCTATGATGGCAAACCAATTGGCCCTGAGCATTGGAATGGTCCCATTGGAAAGCAGATCAAGGAAAATCTGAGCTGCCAGTTGTTACATTCCAGCCAGTCAGTTTTACTGATTTCCCTATCCTGAATGAAGAAGTGGAGAAAGATCTGTCCTGGGATCAGGAATACCGGTATAGGATTTGTAAAGGAGTTATTACAGGTGTTGTTGATGATGACTTGGCTTCTATTTAGCTAGGTCCTCCCTGCGTGTTAAGGTGGAATACTTTATGGAGTAGAATGCTCAGGCTGTATGTAGAAACAGCAACACCCAGCCATGAGCTAAAAAGAATCATCATTACAATTATATATTTCAGTGATCCAATGTGTTTCAACACCAAGATGCATCCTTGCATAACATGAGGCTCAAGGAATATATTCCAATCCCTGCTATATATGAAAAATCTGAATAGTAAGGAGAAGTCGGTAGTGAAGAAGACTGTCCAGAGAAATGCATACGTTGGCCATAGAGATCAACGTCTTGGTATGTGTGCTCATGAGGACATGACTGTTAGAGAAAAAAGCTGTCTCAATGATAAGAAAAATTAGATGGAAGAATGTACTGACATATCTGATGAGGGGGGGAGAAGATTCTGTTGCTGCTGCTCTTGATGAGGATTTGTTAAACTACACTGATGATGATGAGGACAGAGAAGATGGAGATGGGAATGAGGATGTGACTCCTGTAGTCAACAGGAGAAAATGGGTGACTTCCAAACTAAAGTAGCAAGCAAAAAAAAAAAAACTATCATTCCACGATTAACGAGATGAATGAACTCTTTACATTGCTTCTCTCAGATCAACAGGTTAATGACATTCTTGAGAGACAATTAGTAGTGTCCAAGTGTCCAAACAGTACTCAGGCAGTCAAAAGAGGGCTAAAAGTAATGACTGAAGCTTGCACAGAAGTAATGGGATACAACGTGAGAGATAGATATATTAGACAACATGTATTCTCTAGGAAAATGATGTCCAGGTTCTGCATCAAAAAAAGATTTCACTATTAATTTGTAATATTTTAATATGATGTGCCTCTTAAATAATACTGGAATTAAGTTCATATCACCAATGTGCAGTTCTTTATTATCCTGGAAAACAATAAATGGCACCTATTTTTTAGTGTACAGTAGAAATTGACAAAAGTCGATTGTGATGCTGCAGGGAAAGTGGCTATGAAATGGCCTGAAATTTTTCACAGGTGTTTGTTGCAATCATATGGATGAGGCCTGAAAGGTGCAGGCTGCAACTAAAAAAAAAATGTGTTTTTTCATTGCTCCCTACCATATATACTTGTGTAGAAGCCAACTTCATGTATAATGCGAGTCCTGAATTTTTTGCACAAATTTTAAACCCTCCGCAAAAAACTGATCACAAAAAAAACATGATTTTTAACCGCTTTGAAAAAAATTACCTGTGTATAGTGCAACCTCCTATTTTTTTTGTATAAAAAAGCTGATCACAAAAACCCGCACTATAATCAAGTACAGATGGTAAATAAAACCCCGATAAATATTTTGGAAGAGTTATAGCAGCAACTGGACTTGAAAGACTTATTTTCCTGAAAAATTCTTTTAAATGAAAAATTTCATGAATTTCAACCAAAAACTGGACTGGCTGTTCAGTCAATGAATGCCAAATGTTTCCTTGGAAGGAAACAGCTAATATTATGTTCACCATTATGTTCACTGTAGGCAGGCGATTTTCTCATTCAATAATGTTGACAATATTAAAGCTATTAATAGGAATCTATCACATGTTTGACAGTGCTGGTTTATTTGTCATGAAAATGCTATTTTTCATTTCAGCATAAATTCTGTTTGAAAAGAATAAGAATTTAAATGTCTTTGTTCATCTTTTCTGACCAATTAGTAAAGAGAACTATTGATATATTCCTTATAAAGAAACGACTAATATTATAATGACCATTACCATTTATGCTCATGGTGAATTTTTCAACAGCATTCCCAATGTAACAAAATTACAAAATATAAACAATTTCATAAATAAAAGAATAAAACCATTTCAAACTATTGACTCACTTAGAAAATGTGAAAAGAACAATATAAATTTTTTTCATTATTTCACCCCAAGCAAAGCAATAAGGCCACTAAGATGCAAAAGGTTACTGTTTGTAAGAGAATATGAGAAAAATATACTATTAAGGAGAGAGGGCAATAAAAGAACAAGAATTAAGAAGACAGAAGATAACGGTTGACATTGCATTTAAATTTTTGAAGATCAAACTTGACAGGAATGCAAGAAGCTGGAAGAGAGTTCCATAAGTTAGAAATATGATAAAAGAAATTATTAACATAAAACGTATGGCTACATCTAGCCATTTCAACTGCAAAATGATGAGAATTTGCCGCTTATCTATTACTGCTCTTCAACTCATAAAGTCTAAGTACCATAGAGGAAGATTTGTCAGAACAATTGTCCTGAAAGAATTTATAGAAAAGGCACAGGTAAGTTATATTACAGTAGTGGGAAAGTGACTGAAGCCGAGATACCAGTACAGGACCAATAACATTGCAGATTCTCCTTTGTATTTTATCAATAATCTCTAAATCCACAGCAGAAGCACCGGAGCAGATGTGGCAGTAATATTCAGTGCATGGATGAATGGTAGACTTATAAATGGGTAAGATAGATTCTGCCAAGAAAAATTATTTATCACAATACAGTGAACCAACTTTCCTAGCAGAAGACATAGTAATTAACTCTTCTTTGGATTTTATCAAGAATCACTAAATGTATAGCAATAGTTCTTGGGAACACTATTATAAACAGTCACCCATTTTTAAAAATCACTCAGCATGAAACAATGTTGTAAATATGTGTATTGGGGTATAAGCTCTTCAGTCAATGAATGTTGCTCAGTCAGTCAATGTTGAATGTTTCAGGAAACAGCTAATATTACCATTACCATTATCAGGAATATCACGGTTAATTTTTTTGATTTTTCACCAGTAACTAATGATCCTTTTTAAAAAAGCTAGGAATTCATAGGTGTTAAAGTAAGTAGTGCTGATGAAAAGATAACACAAAATTTGTTTCTTCATTACTTAATATTTACTTACTGTAATATTTTGTCAGTTATTCTCAACCAGTCAGTAGTATATGCCACAGTGGAGCCTTCAACTGAATGTCATCCTTACATTCTTCATCTGTTATGTGTGAGAGACTGCCCCAACATTCCAGGGGCCGTTGTTTATATAGCCCTATATATGACAAACCTTTCCTACGGCTGCAAAACAGATACAGGTTTATGGTCATGTGCAACGTCCCTTCAGGATGTGGGAAATCATTACTCCCCACAATATTCTATCCTATCTATTACAATATTTGTCCTCTTACTATCCCATCCCAGTTTATGCTCTGCCAACCTTTTACATATGGTTGTTTGGATATTTCCTGTTTACCGTCTTGCCTTCAGTATGCCATGTGAGTGTTAAATCCTTCAAGCTCTCTTTCCTCATGATGTACCCTAGAAATTTCAGTTGTCTCTTTCTGATTCAAAATATCCATTTTGTTTCTATTTTCTCTAAAACCTCTTTGTTACATGCTTAGACCATGGTGTGAGACATACACGTGAAGAGTTAATTTTTTCTTTCCCTAAAAAGGGTGGATTGTGAGATACACATGTAAACACAAAGTTTACATCCCCTAGTAGGTATTTATTCTGTCTCCCCACTAAGATGAGTTGTGACACAAGCTCTTTTTTAAGGTGGGGACCCGAGTGCGTACACCCGGGCAAGGTACAAAAATTGCCCACAGCCCACACAACCGTCAGTTGTGCTGGCCTCAGTGCGAGCATCGATCACTCTCTCTGGTGCAATGAGAGGGCATGGCCTTAGGCAGCTGTTTCCCAGGGCTGGGCACCTCTCAGTATAATTTTCCTCAGTTGTGAATTTGTCTTTTGACAGAGTCGCCCCTGAGTTCACTCTGCCCAAAGACAGAGACACAACTGAGAGATGATAAGTAATGTGTTACAAACCACTCGAGAGTGGTTTACACACTGTGTGGTTTATGTCCACTAGTATCTTTTCTGTTTACCCCATATCATTCCCCTTTATCACTTCCATAATAAAAATCCAACATGTCCATCATGTGTTCCTTGTTTATTAAATACGATTGAACCTATCCATTTCATCCTCCATCAAACATGGTATTCCTGACATCCTTCTGTAGACCGAAATTTCTGTTACTTCAAGTCTCTTCTTCATCTGTGACGAGATTGTTCAGCATTAATTGCCATATAGCAGGTCTGATATTACATAACAGATGAATACTCCTTCATTTGTTTCTTAATACTTTGTTTTGGTTTTGGAAAGCACTTTTACTATTCCAATGCACATTTGGATTTTAGTATCATATTTTATGTCCTCTGTTAAAACACTTCCTAAATATTTAAATGTATGTACTAACTTGCTGTTGGTATCTCCAATTTGTCATTTGCATATTAGGCTCTTCTTTTTACTAATAATTCTGTATTCTTGCAATTGATGTTTAGTCCTTTCTTCTCTCTTTTCATTACTTGCTTCTGTAGGAGTTACTGTAGTTTTCTTTCTATGCCTTCTATCAAGCTCACTAGGTAGGTTTGTCCCTGTTCACCCTCTTGCCTGTGAAAGGAAAGGAATAACAAGGATTATATTTTTGAACGTATATTGTTTAACATATAGGGTGTTTCACAGAATTGTCAGGATGGTGATCAGGTGCAAGAGTAAAGTTGCAAGTTGACTGAATTCATGTATGGTTTGACCAAGGTCACAGAATATGGTTGTTCACACATGTTGGTCAATTGAGGTCATGGTGGTGGGTTGATTCATTGGTTATCAAGGTAATGAGGGATTGGCATAGCTTGTAGGCCTGTTCTATGAAATGGGGCCATGGTGACAACTGCAATGAGGATGCCTGTAGCAAGTCTGGTATGCCAAGGTTATGGTGATGGGTTGCTGAGGAGACGAGTTTGATGTAGCTAGTAGGCCAGTGTTCTATGAAATGGTAGTAGCCTGAATGCATTGCATGATTGTGGAGTCAGAGTCAGGAAAAAGAATCCTTGGAGATATCACTTATGTCTGGAAGTAAGCCTTGATTCCTAAATTTGGATCCAAACTATTCCACTATCTTTCCCAAGAATTTATGGACATAAAATTTTAAAATAAAAGAAAAGAGTTGCAATAAAAATGCAATTAAAAATTAAGATGAAAGATTTAGAAATCAATATTTGTATCTTAATTGCCAATGCTTCATCTAAGAAATTCATAAAATAATACAAATATTCTTTTCAAAGTGTGTTTCATTCCTCTTAACTTTTACGAAGAATCTACATTGATAGAGATTCCCCCACCACCACCACTATCCAAAATGGTGTAAAACAAAGAAGCAGTTACTATTAATTTATATGGGAAAACATTTGTCAGCATTAAGACTACCAAAATAAATTTCTTTTGTGCTTTTTGGGAAGGTTGAGCTATGTCATCTGACATGGCTGATGTGAAAGACTTGAAATTACTTGAGAGGAAAACTTGATTTATTAGGGAATAATCTAGAACATTTACTGGGTGAGAAAAACTGCCTGCATCTGGTAGTAGTAAGAAAAAGTAAGTAACTTAAAGAGTTTGCAGGAATAGTTGGCAGTGTAAGGAAAAAGAGGGTAAGTACAGGGTCAAAAGTTACTTAGAGTAACAAAAGATAAGAAGTTGGGGAGAGTCGTGATCATCCACTTAAGTTGGTTCAAATGCATAGAAGAAGAAGGACAAATAGGGCTGGTAAAGGGTCAAAAGTTACTTACAGCAACAAAAGATAGGAAGTTGTGGAAGGCCATGACATCATCATCATCCCCTTGATTTTTGTAATTGTAGGGGGGATCCGAATGCAGAAGCTACACTGAACCTCTTCCACAACAGTCTATCAGTGGCAGCCATCAGCACTTCTGGTATAATCATACATGTCCATTGTTTGATATTGTCCGACCAGTTTTTATGTTGGTTTCCTCTCTTACATCCACCTTGAATGGTGCCTTGCGTGATTCTCTTGCACAGGCTCTCTTGCCTTGTAACATTCCAAACCACACCATTTTTCTCTGGTTGACAGTAGTGAGGAGAGATTTCAATCCTTTTCCACACAAACTCATTGGTTTTATGCTCCCAATAGAAGATGCCAAGAGCTTTTCTCATGCATTTGTCCTTCATACAACTTAATATAAGAAATATGATTCTATAGAAAGACGCAAAGAATGCTACAAACACAGCATCTAAGCAACAAGGAAGTTCTGAGAAAAATAGAAGCGAAAAGGACATTATGAAGAAAGAAGGCTTGGAGAATTTAACACTCACAATATATATATATAAAAGAAAAGAGGATAGAGGGAGACACTGAATAACCTACCTAATGAGTTTGTATAAATGGACGGCAGAACAGGGGAGAATAGAAATAGTAAGGGGACAAATAACTAATCCTTCACTTCAGTACCATAAAATAACCTGCTATTTCATAAATAGCATTTTTGTTTTTAATATAGACCTCTGGGACTTTTACTAAGTTAAAACTTAGTACCATATGTCTTTCCTATCCCCCAGTACCCTCAACTTGTATATGCCCTGCAACTATCCCAACTTCATCCCCCCACTGTTTTGTTCTGTCATCGTTGTATATGTTTTATGTAATTGGAGAAGGTAGGCTTTCCTACCGCCCGGTCAACACTCCTCCCTCTTCTATTGGACGCGAGTAGAGGCCCAAACCTTGTTTCGTGTTTAGGAAGGGGTTCCCGGATCTCTTTCTCTCTCTCACTGGCCTCTGTACTGGTGTTGCTGTGTTCCTCCCATGATGCGCGCAGTCTGTGGCATTGCCTGTTCATTCTGAGGGTACACGGTTGACAGTTACCTGGTTGCTGTTTCCGAATGATCAACAGTTGCATAATATCGGGGTGTCTGTAGTGCCATGTCGCGCATGGATAGGTGTCCCTGAGGCCACATTATGAATCTTGCTGTGCCAATCCCCCTCTCTGTTCGCGTCATGGGTATCAACCGTCGGCTTCCTTTAACTCAGGCCTTCTCCCTCTTTCCAAAACCAATTACCAACATGAATAACAAAAAACTGAAATACAAACCAAAACCAGCCTTCCAAAAATCACCCAAACTTCTAAATATCTCCTTCTCTAACATACGCGGCATTAGAACCAACTTCTGCAGCGTTGAGTCTTTCCTCATAGCTAAGTGCCCGGATATACTCGCCCTGTGTGAGACCAATCTTGACTCCTCTATCCCTTCCTCCGATCTCTCGATCCCTGGATACCTCCCACTCCTCAGAAAAGACTCTCTAACCCACATGCATGGCCTGGGTGTCTACGTCAAAGACCATCTCCCTTTGGCTAGAGAGTCCTCTCTCGAATCGCCGGATCATTCCTACTTATGTCTCCGCCTATCTCTTCTCAATGCTGTAAGCTATCTTTTCTTCCTCTACCGCTCTCCATCCTCTCAGGACTGCGGGATACTCGATGTCATTTCTGACAGCATTGATAAGGCCCTCTCTGTCCATCCGTCCGCTCACATATTTGTGTTTGGTGATTTCAACGCCCATCACAACCAGTGGCTACAGAACGCTACCACTGACCTTGCTGGCGTTCATACTCTTAACTTTTCAATCTCTCAATCCCTCACCCAGATAATCGATTTCCCCACGCATTTTTCCTACAATCGTGACTGTAAGCCCTCACTCCTCGACCTGTGTTTTACCTCCATCCCTGAGTTGTGTAGTGCCACGCAGCTCTGTCCTATCGGTAACTCCGATCATGCTGTCGTGTCTGTTAGTATCTCCTTCAGCCCCACCCCCTGCAAAGAACCTCCTACCACCAGAACCACTTTCTGCTACCAACGGGCTGACTGGGACTCGTTTCGGGACTTCCTCCGCGATGTCCCCTGGGATGCTGTATTTAAGCTCCCCACTCATGAGTGTGCTTCTGAGTTCTCATCCTGGATCAAAGCCGGTATCGAAGCTTTCATCCCCTCCAGGAAATTCAAGGTCAAACCGCGCTCCTCCCCCTGGTTCACAGCTGCTTGCTCAGCTGCCATTGCCCATAGGAACCACTTCTTCCACCGTTTTCATAGTGACATGTCAGACTTCAACAGACGTCTATTTACCTCTGCACGCAATGAGTGTAAGCGTACCCTTGACAATGCCAAGGCACTATTTGCAGCTCGGATGAAGGAACGTATTGCATCCTGCAAATTTGGCTCCAAGGACTATTGGCGCCTCTGCAAGAGCGTTCTGAATAGTAACAAACCCTCCATTCCTCCACTGTTCAATCAGTTTGAGGTCCTGACCACCTCTGCCGACAAGGCCGAATTCTTTGCTCGAAAGTTTTCTTCCAATTCTATGCTTGACTCCTCTGGGGTACCCTTGCCCGACTTCCCTCCCAGAACTGAGGCCCTACTGGACGGCTTGCACATAACCCCGTCGTCGGTACTGGGCATTATTTCTAACTTAGATCTCTACAAGGCTACCGGCGGTGACGGAATACCAGCCATTGTCCTGAAGAAATGCGCACCTGAACTGGCACCTGCCCTCTCTAAATTGTACAACTGCTGCCTCAAGGACTCCTGTTTTCCTGACTGCTGGAAGTCCTCTACCATTGTTCCTGTCTTTAAGAACTCTGGCGACCCCTCCAACCCTTCTAGTTACCGTCCTATCAGTCTCCTTCCCATCTTCGGCAAAGTCTTCGAGGCCATTATCAACGCCGAAGTGATTACTCACCTGATATCCCACGATCTGCTCTCAGACAAGCAGTATGGTTTCCGCTTTGCCAGGTCTACTGCCGATGTGCTTACGGCCATCACTGAATTTGTCTACCAAGCTATCCATAGTAACGGCGAAGCCCGTGCCGTGGCCCTTGACATCTCCAAGGCATTCGATAGGGTTTGGCATGCCGGCCTCCTTCGCAAGCTCCGGGGTTATGGTATCACAGGTCGATTGTTTGACCTAATTCAATCGTTCCTATCAAACCGGAATTTGAAGGTTGTTCTCAGTGGATCCTTCTCCAACTCCTATCCCACTACTGCTGGTGTTCCTCAAGGCTCCGTACTTGGCCCTACTCTGTTCCTCATATTTATAAATGACCTTCCAGACGCCATAGACTCCCAAGTCGGTATCTACGCTGACGACACTACTATTTACTCCTGCCTCAAGCACAAATCTACTGAGGCGGACAAAATTAACCTGGCAGCTCAAATTGAAAAGGACCTCCAATCGGTTGTGGACTGGGGAGAGAAATGGATGGTCAACTTTAATGCCTCTAAAACAAAACTGCTCTCCATTAACCACCACAAGGACCCATCCCTGCATCCCATCAGAATGTCTGAGGACCAACTTCTCGAGAGTTCCTCTCTGCGGCTGCTCGGTCTCACGCTGTCCGCTGATCTGAGATGGAACAAATACATCGAGTCAATTGCATCATCCACCGCAAGAAAAGTTGGTTCCCTGTGCCAAGCCAGGAAATTCTTCTCCCCGGAATCGATCCTCCAAGTCTATAAGTCTACCATTCGACCTTGCATGGAGTATTGCTGCCATTTATGGTCTGGGGCCTCTGCGTGTTGCCTCAGGGTTCTTGATAAGATCCAGAGACGGATATGCAATGTGATTGGCCCTGATCTGTCATCTCGTCTGCAGTCGCTCTCTCACATGTTGCATCGCTCTGCCTTTTCTACAAGTACTTCCACGGTAATTGCTCTGAGGAGTTGCTTTCGCTTGTCCCTAAGCCTCGTGAATTTAAGCGTCCTACGAGGCTGGCATCCCGTTCCCACCCCTTCACCGTTGAAACTGTTAGGTGTAGACGTCTTTTCTACTCCAATAGCTTCATGTCTCGCACATCTCGCCTATGGAACTCCCTTCCCTATTACTGTTTCCCTGACAAATACAATCTCCAACGGTTTAAGTGTAGCGTCAATCGTCATCTCCAATTGCCTTGATCTATCCACTTCCTGACATCTTTCATTCCTATCTGCTCTCACTCTATATCTCCCGTAACCCCCCTACCTCGATCGACCCTCCGTCCTTCTCTTTCTCCACATCCCTTCCTTTACCACTCCTATCTGCTCTTCCTCCAACCCTTCTGTAACCCCATGCGTGATAGTGGCCACCGGCCTTGCTTGGGGTGATACGCTTAAAAAAAAAAAAAAAAAAAATCAATAAGACCCAGGTATATATGTTTATTACAATCAAAAATTATTACAGCAGGGAGTGGTAGACTATGTAATAGTGAAAACAGTGATGCCGCACACATTTATGAAGATATGTAAACAATGCTTCAGATGTTCCAAACAGTTTGTGCATGAGACACGCATCTTAAGATTTTCCATGTGCTGAGCAGGGATGATGTTATCATCAGGATCCACAAAATGCTGCTGGATAACCCACCAAATGAATTTACGCAGATGGCCAAACATGGACTGAGATATTAAGGGAACAAAGAATTCTAGAGCTATGAAGGATAGGAAGTTGTGGATAGCCATGGTCTCTCACATCCTAAAGGGATATTTCACATAGTAGAAGATGTTTGATTGCTTAGCCTCACTTATTTTTACTATCATATTGTTTTTGGAAGGTACTGAAAATTTCCTAAATGAGAATCTCAAAACATTCATGCCCTTACAAAATTTCAAGTTATAGATTTCTAAAATCATCAATTCTACATTGCATCACTCTCAGTAAAAATCTTATTTAAGTTTATTTTGGGGATGTGAAAGGTCTCCCTGAATTAATTTCACCAATATTCTAATAGTATTAAAAACATAAATATATGTTTTTTTTTTCTTTTAATGTGCATGAAAAATAGAGCAGATATTTATTTTAAAGAGAGGAGTCCATTTAACTTTCAACTATGTCCTTAGGTATAAGCTTCTCAGTGAAAGTGGGTAGGCTATTGAAGACAATTACTTTTAAGTTACTGGTAGCCACGGTTGAATCCTGTTGAAGTGAGTGTATTTTTCATTGTCAAATACATTTATATTTCTTTTCAGACTCTCCAGGATTAGTATTTTTCAATACGAAAATAGAACAACTGGGTTGGTTAATTATTTCGCCTCTTTGTCTTTTTTCATACAAGATGTACATAGAAAAAGGATTCAATAAAACTAGTGTAGAAATTTTTAAAAAATCAAAGGTGTGTGGATATGTGTGTGTGTAGCCCTCTGCCTGCCTCAGGAGTACAATCCAAAATGGAAAGGTTGCTTTTTTAAGTTTGGTTTATTTTGTTTTACAGCATATCAACACCTTCATGGGTTATGAAATGCCGACAAAATTTTTATTGCTGGTAATATTTTGTTTCATCAAATATCTATTTCTGGTAATATTTTTCCTTCAAAAATGTATTGCTGGTAATAGGTTTTTTTCTTCAAAAATTTATTGCTGGTAATAATTTTTTACAAAGTATTTCTGGTATTAAAATCTATTTTTACACTTTCGTAGTGTTTTTACCCCATTTTGGGGGGTTAACTATTTGCCTATAGCTGAGACCCTAACAGGTGCTACCACACCAGGTCAGGATGGAACTGGGGACACTAGCAATTAAGAGGTAGTTCCATGCTCCTCAAAACCACCTGATCAGAGGCCTTGCTGCTGGACGTAGTTTTTCATCTTACCCAGGACACAGATGTAGTTTATCGTCATACCCAGGACGGGTCACTTTTTTAAGATGTTGAGGATAATTTCACCAATATTCTAATTGTTTTTCCCTAATTTTTTTCCTGTGCTTGGAATTTCGAACCGAACCCTTTATTTCGCTCACTGGGGTAGACTGTTCTAGTTCCACGAGCCATGTTTGATGGATGTCAGTTATCAGTTATCTCCTGCTAATTTTCCCTCTGAAAGTTCTCCACTGCCTTAACCGGGTATTGAACTCACACTCTTTGGGTCTGTCACTGGATCTAACCAATGCCTTTATCCACTGTGCCATGTGTCCTTGAGGACTAATGTAAATACTGTACCTTTTTATAAATATAAAATTTTATTTTATATATAGAGAACTTTGCCAAATAATAAAAACGACATCACTTGAAGACATCCAAAATTGGTAACAACTAAAATGGATAGCAGTATAACTTGAATGCCAGTATTAATTTTAGCAGTTGCTTAAATACATATGCCATAGTTTAAGTAACTCAAAATCGAAAAAAGTCTTTCAACTGCGAGTCAGTCAGTTATATGCCATGAATGATACACACTTAGGCAATCATGTATCTTTCAATACATGACTGATGAGGCAGATATTTTTCCCCGCAGTAGGTTGCCATTTCTTTCTGCGGTAGACCAGCTGCCATTCAAGGCTATAAAACCCGGTTTGTCCTGCTATTTTACCCATAGTTGGGGAAGAAGAAGAGGATTCATAACTTTCCCAAGATTATTAGCATGTAAGTGAATGTAATGGATTTGACTAGAATTCAAATTTGGCTTTCCGATTCCTCAATCCGGGCTGCTATCCATTACTCCACTGTGTCTCCTCAACTGTGAGTAGTATCCCACTATTAAAACCAAGGCATTAATTTAAATTAATTCCAGGAGAATATGGGTTAAAGAAAGATATTTTACTATTAAAAACGAATGAGATCCTAAGCATAACAAGGAGAGAATCATGATATAATCAAGATATTAACTTTCCACACTAACAAAAACAAAAGGTCTGGAAGGAAACTCCCATGAATACTAGAAAGTGATATCATTTAGTGGCCTTGAGAAGTCTGTTTTCCTGAAAGACTCTTTTAAGAAAAAGATTTGATAAATTCTAACTGACAGTAACACCATTTAATCAATGAATGCTGAATGTTTTCTGTATGAAAAGGGCTAATTTCACCATTACCTTTTACAATTATAGTTGAGATCTATGGAAAAGAATCACTTTAAATTAATGCCAGGAATATGCAATGTGATAGGTTCTGATCTGGCATCTAGTTTACAGTCGCTTTCTCACAGACATGCTGTGGATTCCCTCTGTCCCTTCTATAAATATTTTCCTGGCAACTGTTCCAACGAGCTACTTTCACTGGTTCCCAGACTGCATGAATTTAGGTGAGCTACTAGGCTGGCATCTCAGTCCCACCCTTTCACTGTCGAAATGTTAAATGTAACCATCTCTGCTACTCAAACAGCTTCTTCTCTTGCACTTCCCGTCTGCGGAATTCTCTTCCTCTTACTTGCTTCCTGGATAACTATAATCTTCAAATATTCAAGTGTAATGTCAATCACCATCTGATACCTTGATCTTGTTCCCCATCCTTCTCTGTGTCCTTTCCTCTTTACAAGCCTCTTTACTCTTGTTCTCAATCCTCTGCAACCCTTTACATGCAAGTGGTACTCCTGCCTTGCTTGGGGTGAATTCCTTTAAAAAATAAAAAGAAGATATGGGTTAAAGGAAAATACTTTACCATTAGAATGAATTAAACTCTCTAAGCATGACAAACAAGACTGTTATAAGAGAACATTTTTTAAATAAAGGACGTTTTTTTATAAGTATAAAGTTTTATTTTATAAATAGAGAACTTTACCAAATAACAAAAACAACATCACTTGGAGACTTCCAAAAACAGTAACAACTAAAATGGACAGCACATATAAGATAAAGAGAAAATAATGACATAATCAAGATGCTTACTTTCCATGTTGTTCATAATGATGGTAGTCTTTGAGTATAGAATCCAGAGGTTGGCAGTGAATATTCGAAGACAGTAGGGAAGCGTAGTTCAGGTTAGCAGTGGATATCCCGATAAAGTAGCAGAGTGTAGTTCAGTAGTTCTTCCTTCTGTTCTTTTGCTTGACAGGTTGGCATTGGACATTTGGAGAGGGGAAACAAAATACACGACGGATTGAATATTTCACGTCTCCTGATTGGTTAACCTTCTCTTGGGGAACTATGAAGTGAGTCAAGTCATTTTGGTTTGCTCACTAGTACACAAAAATTGTAACATTCCACACTAGCTTAAACAAAAGGTTAGAAAGGAAAACTCCATTAATACTACAAGCAACAATAACAATGGACTTGAGCAGTCTATTTTCCTGAAAAACTATTTTAAGAAAACGATTTGATTAATTTCAACTGACAGAAAATTCTGTTTTGTCAATAAATGCTGAACATCTTCTGGATGAAAACCAGTTAATTTCACCATTACCATTTTTAGTTCTGATTAGGGTCTTCATCATTTTTTTTAAAATTTTCTAGCCATTTGATTCATTCATGTTTAAAAATGCTGAAAGTTTCTCTCTAAGGAAATGGCTCATGTATTATTGCCATTTCCATTACCATTTCATAGGAATATTCTGCTTTTGGATGATGAGAAGAAACTGTTTTTTCATGAATTCTCTTGAATGAACACTCACGCTCACACATGATAATGGACACATACACTGTAGGGACATTATTATTTATTAATAGATAAAAATAAAATATAAAATAATTATAATAAATGAAATGAAATAAAACAAATAAAATTAATTGTTTAAAATAAATTAAATAAAAAATAAAAAGTTTTCCCAGCATACAACAGAAACTATTCCTACAGGAAAATGGACTTTCTGCCAAATGAGGTTGAATTCATTCTCTTTACTACTGACCTTTGGAAGGTCAAGACGTCCAACTGCTCTCTCCAGTACATTGCTTGTTATAATACAAAGCAACTTCTTCCTTTTATCACATGCAACCTTAAAACACTTGAAACCAATAATACATATATAATAAATAAATTGTATTATTTTAATTTACAATTTAACATACTTTACTGTTATTTCTGTGTACATATTTTACCCATGTGAACACAAGGCTATTTCTGCTGTAATGATATGAATGACTCCATAACACACATAAGTCACTATTATATACTGTACCTATGAACAGTAATAGGTATGTCCCAATCATCATAAATTCGTTGGACACTATTTTAAGTGTGGGTAATATGCTGTCTATGTAGTCCACCATAAGCAGTGGTTTACCTACTTCAAGCCGCTAGCGAGTATTGTATTTTATTGATGTTATAAAGATTACAATTTCATTTCCAACCACCGCTTTGGTTATTTCTCATTCAGTAACCTTTTCTAGGTTACAACATACAGTTACTTCATCTATCTATCTATCTATCTATCTATCTATCTATCTATCACAGTGTTATATACCGTACCTATGAACACTAATGGGTATGTTCCATTCCTCATAAATTTGTTGGAGACTATTGTAAGTGGGGGTAATATGCTGTCTAAGTAGTCCACCATTAGCAGTGGTTTACCTACTTCACGCTGCTGGCGAGTATTGTATTTTGTTGATATTATAAAAATTATGATTTCATTTCCAACCTCCGTTTTGGTTATTCCTCATTCAGTAATCCTTCCTAGGCTGCAACAGTCACATTCACACACATGTCTGTATTTGCAGTGCCGCACCATCAAATAAGCAAAATACACAAAGATTAATCCTAAAGTTTTTGTTGTTGAGTATAGGCTCATACAAGTTTCCTTAAATACTTTTCTAATTAAATCATACTTTCAGTATCTTGCATTAAGACCGCAAGGCCTCAGGTGCTGTCAAATGATTGCTTCAGGCATTAATGTCAAAGTTTAAGATTGAGTGAAATGCATGAATATTTTAAATTTTGGCAGTTTATGATTAATGTTAATGGTAATATTACTTGTTTCCTTATAAAGAAACATTTGGGATACATTGACTGAGCAGCTGGCACCGCTTTTGTTGAAATTTATAAAATATTTCTTATAAAACAATTTTTCAGGAAAATAATTGTTCAAGTCTAGTAGCTATTATAACTCTTTCCAGTATTGATGGGGGGTTTCCTTCCTAACCTTTTACTTGAAGTAGTGTGGAATGTCAACATTTTGTTTATGTCATTATTTTCTCTTTGAGTTATATGTGATATCCATTTTGGTTATTACTGCTGTTGAAAGTCCTCAAGTGATGCAGTTTCTATTATTTGGTACAGTTCTTTGTTCGTCATTCTGTAATGCCATTCAACAATTTTCAAAGAAGGATGACCTTTGCCAAGGTGCACAGGCTTTACTCGCTCAAAGCCTTTTTTCACCATGGATCTTAGAAAACGATCACATAGAGTTGACTTTTTAGATATTTCTGAACAGGTCTGATGCCATGCATGGCATCCTTAGAAATATCAAGAAATAAGTCACTTTTTGTATTGAAAATTTAAGAATCCATGATATAAAAAAAATATTTTTGTGATTTATCTTCTATGTGCTGTGTCCCTTCAGGAGGTGGGTGGTCATGACTCTACACAATTTCTTGTCCTTTGTAGATCAGTAAATTTTGTCTCTCCTAATCCTTATTCTACAAACCTGTTATGCTAATTTACCCTTTGCACACATGGAATCTGCCAGCTATAAATAGGAGCAGGTACTGCCTTTTAATTCCTCTCTTGTGTCTTTATTTCTGGCCCTAACAAGGCCACAACAAAACCCAAGCTCATTAGGTAGAGTATGCACTGTCTCTCTTGCCTTCAGTATGTCTTGTGAGGATTAATTTTTCCAAGACTTCTTTCCTCATTATGTGACTTAGAAATTTAAGTTGTCTTTACCTGATTCCAAGTGTAAGTGTCCATTATGTTTCCATTTTCTCTAAAACTTTCTTATTGGTCACATGTTCAGTTCATAGTATTCTCAGCATCATTCTGTAGAGCCACATTTCCATTGCTTCAAGTTTCTTCTTCTTGTGTGAGGAGATTGTCCAGTATTCACTGCTATATAGAAGGATTGATATTACATCACAGTAGAGTAGTCTTTTCTTTGTTTCTAATGAGATTTTCCTGTTTCTAAATACTATGCTTTGCTTTGAAATGTATCCTTCACTACTTCGGATTTCAGTGTCACATTTTCTGTCCTCTGTTAAAATGCATTCTATGCAAATGTCTTCATGTTATTAGGTGTTTGAAAAATGTTTCTATTAGTTTTTTTTAGCTAATCAGTAATGACCATTATTATAAAATATTATGACTATTATATTACTTTTTTTTTAATTAATAATAATTATTATGCCTTGCTGTCTGGTGCAGTTCTACCAGGATTTATTATCAATGAGCACGATGTTAATGGCGTGAGGTTCCCTGTGCCGTTGCCAGGAAATTTTTCTCCCCAGAATCGATCCTCCAAATCTATAAATTGACCATTCGCCCTTGCATGGAGTATTGCTGCCATATATGGTCTGGAGCCCCTGCTGTTTGCCTCAGGGTTCTTGATAAGATCCAGAGACGGATATGCAATGTAATTGGCCCTGATCTGTCATCTCGCCTGCAGTCGCTCTCGCACAGACGCGACGTTGCCTTGCTCTGCCTTTTTTACAAATACTTTCACGGTAATTGCTCCGGTTCCTAGGCCTCATGAATTTAAACGTCCTACGAGGCTGGCATCACATTCCCACCCTTTCATCGTTGAAACTGTTAGATGTAGACGTCTCTTCTACTCCAATAGCTTCATGTCTCGCACATCTCGCCTGTGGAACTCCCTTCCTTATTCCTGTTTCCCAGACAAATACAATCTCCAACTATTTAAGTGTAACGTCAATCGACATCTCCAGTTGCCTTGATCTATCCACTTCCCTTCTCCACATCCTTTCACCTTTCATTCCTATTGGCTCTCGCTCCAAATCTTCTGTAACCCCCTTGCCTTGATCGATCCACTATCTTTCTCCACATCCTGTCCTTTACCACTCCTATCTGCTCTTCCTCCAAACCTTCTGTAACCCCTTGCGTGCTAGTGGCTTCCAGCCTTGCTTGGGGTGATACACTTAAAAAAAAAAAAAGATAATCAGTTGATGATAGACACATAAAGAAATCTGTAGGAACTGCTAAACAAAGTAGTAAAGGAAAGTGAGAAGAAAGGACTAACCATCTATTGTAAGAAGATAGAATATGTATATAGTTGTCATCTAGAGAAGTAGCTCAAGATGCAAACTACGAATTAGAGATGTCAAAAACAGGGCAGGGCAAGGGTACTATGCTTAAATTTATAAAGTCTAGAGACAATAGAGCAAAGTTCATCAAAACAATTGCCATGAAAATATTTATAGAGAAGGCAAAGGGAAGCTACATTATGGCAGTAGGAAAGTGACTGTGACCGAGATGCCAGGTCAGGACCAATATCATTACTGATACTTTTTTAATTTTATCAAGAATCTCTATATAGTGGGAGCACTGGACCATATGTGTCAGCAATATTCAACACATGGATGAATGGTAGACTTATAAATATGTAAGATAGATTTTGGAGAGAAAAATTGTCTAGTAAAAGACAGGGAACAAAGTTAGCAGCAGACCTAACAATTGATTCAATATAATCTTTCCACTTCATGTCAGCAGAGAATGATAGTGCAAGAAGAGGCAATGAGTCACTCTCTTGGAGGTTAGAATCAGACATGCTGGTGGAAGGCAGAAATGGGTTGCTCAGATGATTACTTAGGATTAGAAAGAGACACATGATGAGGAAAGAGGACTTTGAAAATTTGAAACTCACAGGATAGATCAAAGGCAAGAGAGGCAGAGGAAAACAATGAATAATCTACCTAACCTTGTGCAAATAGAGGGTAGAGCGTGGACCGGGTGAGTTAGATGTTACCACATTTCCAGCGATGTGATCCAAAGAAAACAAAAGAAAGCAGAAAAAGCAGTTAACAATAATCAAATGTGTAACTCCCTCAAGCATTTTACAGAATTATTTTATCTTAACAACTGAAGAAAGGTGTGTAAGACAATGATGTGTCTTCTCACTGGATCTATTCAATCTTTACAGTGAAGTAACCCTAAGAGAACTAGATGTCCTACCAGGATTTATTATAGGTGGACACAATCTAAGCAGCATAAGATATTCTTTTTTAAGCATTTCACTCCAAGCAAGGTGGGTGTGCCACACAGGGGGTTACAGAGATTGAAAGCAAGGGTAAACACTGTTTATAGAGGAGATTGAAGAAAGAATAAGAGAGGAATGCAGATCAAGGTACCTATCCCTATTTTACAGTAAATATTGTGGGGAACTACATTCCATAGTTCTACCAGTCCAGATCTTTGCAGCTAGGATCCACCATACCCCACACACTGAGCCAACTCATCCCCATTCTCTACATACTCCATTCATGACGAGTAAGTTCCACACAAGCAATTTTTCTCTGCAGAACTGTTACAAAGTGTGACTCCGGAGAGGATGCTTCCTTGATCATTACAATCTTAACCACTTCAAGCTGAGGGTCAACCATTATCTATCCTACATATTCTCATAATATGCAATCCTTGTATGCCTTTATAATATCAGCATTTTGTAACCCTCTACGTTGAGTGGCTCTTGGGCATTTCATTGGGTGAACAATTGTAAAACAGTATCAACTCTTCAGAGTCTGTCTATATTTCTGAGATGAGGTATTATGTACAGTATTTACATTAGTCGGACTATTGTCCTCATCTTTGTCGCCATATTTGTCACAACGTTTCGGCCGTTGTACGCTCTGGCCTTCTTCAGGTGGTTGGAATTTCGAACCGAACCCTTTATTTCGATCACTGGTGTGTCTACACCAGTGATCGAAATACAGTGGATAAAGGCGTTGGTTAGATCCAGTGACAGACCCAAAGAGTGTGAGTTCAATACCCGGTTCAGGCAGTGGAGAACTTTCAGAGGGAAAATTACCAGGAGATAACTGATAACTGACATCCATCAAAAACATGGCTCGTGGAACTAGAACAGTCTACCCCAGTGATCGAAATAAAGGGTTCGGTTCGAAATTCCAACCACCTGAAGAAGGCCGGAGCATACAACGGCCAAAACGTTGTGACAAATATAGCGACAAAGATGAGGACAATAGTTCGACTAATGTAAATACTGTACAGTATCAACTCTTGTTGAGTTGTTTTTATATTAAATATAAGTTTTATTGATAAAATCACAATAAATTATGAGACATGGTTCTGGTTTAGACAAGAAAGAAAAAAGGTAGACATCAGCCCATTTTATACTAGATTTAAAATAGCAGGCGGGTTTAGTTTCTACTATATTAAAAAAAAGAGATACATATATGTGGTTTATGCAAAATTAAAAAAGTTAGACATAGGTTTGGCTTGCACTAGAATCAAAATGTAGGTATTTTTCTAAGTTACAAGAGAGTCATAAAGGTAGATATATGTGCATTTTACACTAAATTCAAATAGGTAGATATAGTTCCAGTTTACACTAGATTAAAATAAAGGTGAACATGTGTTAAGTTTATGCTAGATACTAAAAGCTAGCTATAGATCAAGTTTACACTAAATTAAAAAATGTCAAAAATTAGACATTGGTATAGTTTATACTAGATCCAGAAAATACTGTTTACCTAGGTTTCAAAAAGCTAGAGAGGTTCACTTTATACTAGAGTCAAAAAGTTATACTAGAGTCAAAAAAGTAGACATAGGTCCAGTTTAAACAGGTTTCAAAAAGCTAGTCATAAGTCCACTTTATACCAGAGTTTAAAATGTAGATATAGGGGCAGTTTAGACAGCTTTCAAAAAGCTTGACATAGGTCCACTTTATACTAAAGTTTAAAAAGTAAACACAGGTCCAGTTTAGACAGGTTTCAAAAAGCTTGACATAGGTCCACTTTATACTAGAGTTTAAAAAGTAAACACAGGTCCCGTTTTGACAGGTTTCAAAAAGTTTGACATAGGTCCACTTTATACTAGAGTTTAAAAATAAACACAGGTCCAGTTTAGACAGGTTTCAAAAAGCTTGACATAGGTCCACTTTTTCTAGAGTTTAAAAATAAACATAGGTCCAGTTTAGACAGGTTTCAAAAAGCTAGACATTGGTTGGCTCTATACTAGATTCAAAAAGTAGACATAGGTCCTGCTTAAGCAGGTTTCAAAAAGTTAGACTAAGGTCCACTTTATACTGGAGTTAAAAAAGCAGACATAGATCCAGTATAGACAGGTTTCAGAAAGCTTCACATAGATTTACTTCATACTAGAGTCAAAAAGTAGACATAGGTCCAGTTTAGATAGGTTTCAAAAAACTTCACATCTGTTCATTTTATACAAGATTCAAAAAGGTAAGCTTAGGTTCAGTTTACACTAGAATAAATATGTAGAAATTAGTTATACTTATAACTATCTCTGTAAGCTTCCACTTGGAAGGTGACTATTTTTCCAGTCGTCTTAACTTTCTGCAAAGGTTGCAGTTGGTATATTCGGCTAAAAAGGCCAAAGACATTTCTGTAAGACATTAACAAAACAGAAATATATAATTTATTCTACATTGTAAATATATTCTTGACTAAGCCAGATTGTACTTACATTGAATTTTAATTTTCAATTTAAATAAAAAAAAATTTACACTTAATATCCTGGCAATTTTACCCAAAGATTTTCTTGTCAAACCTTTCATTTACAGATATTTGATATGATATCAGAATATTAGTGCATTCATCAATCAGAATATAATGCAAGGTTTTTTACTTCTATAATGATATGATTTCTCTTACATAATTTTCTACTTATTGGTGCAACTATATATACTTTCCTTCACATTCCCTTTGATGCAGCAAACTCCATTCCACAGAACAGTTCTACCTCGAGTCATTTACAAGGCATTCCCTTCACAGTCGACCCCAGCAACATCCGCTCCACAGAACAGTTCTAACTCGACTCATTTGCAAGGCATTCCTTTCACAGTCGACCCTGGCAACATCCACTCCACAGAACAGTTCTACCTCAACTCATTTACAAGGCATTCCCTTCACTGTTGATGCAGCAACCTCCATTCCATAAAACAGCTTTATCTTGGCTCATTTACAAGGCATTCCCTTCACAGTCGATACAGTGACTTACTTTCCACAGAACTAACCACCCAACACCCGCCGTCACTTTGGCCTACTCCCGACTTGTTTACAAGGAATTCCCTTCACAGTCGACCCAAGTGACATCCACTCCACAGCACAGGGCTACCAAGACCATGCCAATCTGACATCACTCTGCTTTAAGACAACAGGTTGACCAACTGACAAGACAGCATATAAAAATGAACTCTATCAACCAAACGTGCATCAACCATATCCTGTAACCTCAGCCATACCATCACAAGAAATGGTTCAGCTCCCAACACTAGGCATACACCCAATTGCTATTCCCGTACTCTCTACCAACAATAAACACTGTTTCATTCTAATCCACATTATTCCTTTCTCTCACTATCATATGCTTATTATAACAAATATTATATTCATATTGAAGAAAAAATTGAATATGAATGCATCATGTAATAGTTATTTCCCTTAGACACTCAATTAGTTATGTACTATGCCTTTCGATACCTGACTGATGAGGCAGATTTTTTCCCGCAGTAGGTTGCCATTTCTTTCTGCGGTAGACCATTGCCATCCAAGGCTAGAGAATCCGGTCTGTCCTGCTATTTATCCATAGCTGGAGGGAGAAGATTAATACCTTTCCCAAGCGTATTAGCACATAAGTGAATGTAATGGATTCGACTGGAATTCGAATTCAGCTCTCTGATTCCTAAATCCAAGCTGCTATCCATTACTCCACTGTCCTTCCCTAAATCGTTTTTGTGTGAGAGAGTGTGTGAGTGAACAAGTGAGAATGAAACAAGACAAACAATATTTGGACCAGTGTAGTTTCCCTTGTGAATTTGGCAGGACATTCAGAAAACACTGATTTGTCCATAACTGCTCTAGAATCTACTTTTAATGATACTATGAGGTAGTGTATACAGTAGGGATCATAAGTGCCAAAACTTTTATGAATAATACCATACAACTATCTCTGAAGAAAGAGATGAAGAGACTGAAGGAATAAAATGCTGAAATCTGTGTCCTTAGAACAGAAACATTAAAGTAAAGTAAAAAATCTTTCCTTAATTTTACTTACCCTCAGGTAAAATATGAATGTCATTGATAAATGTTGCCTTAATAAATGGAGACTAATTGTAGGTTATTCAGTAAAGTATGAAACTAATTTAAATATTAACACTTAAACTGATACCTACTTTTCCATATATCTAAACTATAATTATTAAATATAATTTTGAAAAGTGAAAACTTTACTGAAATATGTTGGAAAATTTCCAAGTTTCCATCTTAAATAAAGAAAATATGAACTTTCAGGAAAATTGTCACACGGTATGGAAAAAATGGTGTCTTGATATTTTTTACAGAACACTTGCAGTTATGTTACTAATGATGAACTATAATTTTGATGAAAATTTTGATGAAAAATGTTGAAAAATTTCAAAGTTTTTTCAACTGAAATGAAGAAAATATGAACTTTAAGCAAAATGGTCCCAATATATATAGGAAAAAAGAAATCATGATTTTAAATTTACACCAGGAGACTATGGGTTAAAATGATGTCTACTTTTTACAATACATCTAAACTATACTTATAAACTATAATTTTGGAAAGGAAAAGTTTCTCTGAAATATATGGGATCTTTTTCAAGCTTTCATCTGAATTCCAAGAAAATATAAATTTAAGCAACATGGTCACACTATATAGAAAAAATGGTGTCAGAGTAACCTGTATCCTTCTGGGGTCAGTTTAAACTGATAACTTCTTTTTTCCATATGGTAACGCTAATAATTTACCATTTCCAAACTGGAAACCTTTGGCATTCATTGACTGAACAGTTAGTGTTACTATCCATTGAAATTTATAAAATCTTCTTGTTAAAACAGTTTGTCAGGTAATTAGGTGTCTCGATCCACTGTTATCATTCTTTCTAAACAATAATTATAAAATTGTAGCCAAATCCTCATCTTGCAAACATTTCTCTTAATAATAATTTTAAAATAATTCAGCATCTGTGTTATTTTATTTATAGTAATTTTTGACAATTACCATATTTGGTTTTTCCGTCATTTGATACTGTGTCTGAAAAATGGCACTTTTACCGCCTCTTGGCCTTTTGGCTAAGATCAAAGTGTAGTATCTGCCCAACTGAAAACATTATGGAGAAGTGCCCAGTCTTGGGAAACAGCTGTCTGTGGGTGTATTTCCCTTATTGCACTAAAGAGGGGGATCTTTAGTAATACCGACATGCTATTTTTTGACCTGGCCCAGGGTGTGTATGCTCGGGCTCCCGACATTAAACTGATCTTGTGTCACATCCTGCCAGCGTGGGGTGGCATGAAAATACAATCACTTATCAGTCTTTTGACTGAGATCAAAGTGTAGTATCTGTTCTTATGAGCTTAATCTGATTCACTCTCTCCCCTCTTAGAGATCTTAACCTTCTTTCATTCATTTTTCTCATTGAAAACACATAGTGTCTTTTTCCATCTTTGCACATGAACAAAATGGAATAGTCCATTATTTATGAGGTATTGGCAGGGCATAATGGTTGTGCAAACTAACAAAGGCAGGGGACAAGTACAATTATAATAATGGTAAAAAGAATTATGTCAATTGGCTCATAACTTTATTTTCACTATCACAATGCATTCATCCCTGGATTTGTATTCATGTTATTACAACAATTTTAATTCCAGTTCTGAATGACCACAGCTACTTCTCCTGAGAGTACATTGTCATATACTTTCAGCTTCTTAGTAAGAATTAAGCAGGTTGATTTCTGACCGAAATGGTTCATCTCTTTTGCTCATCCTTGTTTATTTAAGATAAAAACTGAAAACCAAAAGGAAGAAGAGGCAAATGAAATGAGACAATGATTGGTAGATAGGAACGTACAGTTTGATAGACTGATAGGTCTGTAAATAAGCCTTAATATAATTTTGCCAGGATAACATTTACAAGTCCACAAAAGTGCTAACTAGCAGGATTGTAGTAATATGAACCAAGAGAATATAATAAAGGGAGCGTTTGCCATGACATTCGACATTTGAAAGCAGTCCATTGCAGGAATGCAAATAGTGCTTCAATTGCCCCAGAGACAAACTAACTATTAATGTACTCTTAGGATTATAAGCACATAGATAGAAAGACGAATAGACTTGAAAAGATATTCTGCCATAAGCGATTTTATTCTAGACCAATAATTCAATCATACTTGATCTGACATGCACATTTTTAAAGCTTGACGTCCATAGCAGACTTTAGGCCCAGAGGTAATTGGTATGTACAGATGTCATTGTGTGTGTGTGTGTGTGTGTGTGTGAGAGAGAGAGAATGTGTTTGAATCAGAGAAAAAAATGTGGGTTTGTGTATGCGTGCGTGCATGTGTATATGAAAGAGAGAGTATTCATTCTCATAGTTTTGCATAAGAGAGAGAATATGTGTGAAAGAGAGAGAGAGAATGTATGTACATAAGAGAGAGAATTTGCACTTGTGGGTGTCTATGGGAGAAAGAGAGAAAAAAAATGGGTTTGTGTGTGTGTGTGTGTGTGTGTGTGTGTGTATTTAGAATGTGTGCTTTTGAATGTGTGTAAAATTAATGAATAGATAAATTAAATTCTCAAAGTAAAGTAAAATAATAAATAATAATACATTAAAAAATTCAAACATAAACAGTAACAAAATTTACTCCCTTTTGTTTATTAGGCATTAAATCACTTCAGTTATCCTTCATAGTTTACTTTGACTTTCAGAGTTAGGCTTAAATTTTTAAAAATAATTTCTAAAACATCACTTACTCACTTTCATTTTGAATTGTATGACTTCATGTCACCAATAGCTTGCCTATTGTTTCAGCTAAGCTGATGAAATTTATGCGTGTTGCTAGACTTAAAAATATTAAAAAACGAATAATATTTTCGCTCTTGTATATAAATACTAGGAGGCACGGGTGGAGTAATGGATAGCAGCTCAGATTGAGGAATCGTAGAGCCGAATTTGAATTCCAGTTGAATCCATAACATTACATGATAATACCCTAGGGAAAGGTATGAATCCTCCTCTTCTCCAGATATGGGTAAATAGCAAGACAGACCGGGTTCTATAGCCTTGGATGGCAAATGGTCTACCACAGAAAGAAATGGCAACTTACTGCAGGGAAAAAAAGCTGCCTGTCAGTCATGTATCAAAGATACATGATCGCCTAAGTGTGTATCACGCATGTCACATAACTGACATATATATATATATATATATATATATATATATATATATATATATATATATATATATATATGGCCTGACGATTGCATCTAGCATGAAACAGACTGTCGCCTCTAAGTGTTGACTTCTATGTTCACTTTTATATTTATATATATATATATATATATATATATATATATATATATATATGGAGAGAGAGAGAGAGAGGGACATTTATATATATATTAATATTGTCTTTATATATATATATAAACACAATGAATATATATATATATATTGATATTGTCTTTATAAATAGACAATACGAATATATATATATATATACATAAAGATAATGGCAAATAACTGATTTAAATACTTGTTAAAAATAAAATCCTTGTATTTGCCTTGATAAAGTCCCATGCAGGAGGATGAAATGTGTGGGCTAAGATATAGTTTTCCTTTTGTCTTTATTCTTATATATTGTAGCGGCTCCTTATTGCTTTTTCTGGTAGTAAATTAAAACACGAGTCTCGACTGATGTTTGAGTTTGATTTTATTTATAGCTTCAAATCACCGTGAAATACTGAAATACCAAAAAGGTTTTAAAACATAACATAAATTATTTTTACAAAAAGGGGTCTTAATAAGTCCAGTAATTTCACGGGAAAGTTAAAGAGAACATATTTACCTGTGCACCGTAACCAGTAATGATGTTTGAGTTTGATTTTATTTATAGCTTCAAATCACCGTGAAATACTGAAATACCAAAAAGGTTTTAAAACATAACATAAATTATTTTTACAAAAAGGGGTCTTAATAAGTCCAGTAATTTCACGGGAAAGTTAAAGAGAACATATTTACCTGTGCACCGTAACCAGTAATAAGGGCTACTAAGTTCTAATTCTTGACAAAACAAAACTCCCTCCAATTCTTTCCACTGGTCCTTGCTTGGGCGGAAGTTGCAGTGAATTGTGGGAGTTTCTAATGGAAATGGGCCCTTACCTAATTGTTTCCCTTACACTGTCCATATTAAAAGTCTAATTATTAAAATTAAAAAATGGATAAAGAATCCATAACTAAACTATTGGCGCATCTAAAAAGGGGGGCGACAGCTACATATATAGTTTCACAATGCTGCGACACTAGAGTTCTTATTCAAATCAATCAAGTGAGAATTTTGAAAAGTGATAAATCCACAAGATTTTCTTGTCATATGTGTTTATCAGTTAAAGTGACATGGACTTAAGTATAATTTAATTAGTAGAGTAAAATGTCTGTAGTTTTCCACAGAATTTAAGATTCTGATTATTATGTACTCCAGATCTGATTTTGTAAATATATTAGAGTGAGCAGCTTATACTGCATGCTCCAAAACATATATTTAATGTTTAAAGAAACATCTTTTGGCCTACACATATTTTGTCTTAGCGTTTGCCCGTGTATGAGAAATTTGTACCACGAAGATGACAGTTTGAAATTGTCAAAAGTACTTGGCATATCACTTCCATTTGACAACAACTCAAATATAAGGATCTTATTATCCAAGGAATTGATAGTAAGTTAATGTCTCATTAAGTCTTGTTAGTGAAGTGATTTCACCATTATTCACAATAACATTGCTAATTAATTCTTTGTATAAGTTTTTTTATGATATATATTATCCTTTTAAATATTTTTAGTGGATACCAATATTTGAATAGATGCTCCATTTATTTTTTAAGCAGTATATTTATTTGCGTTTTAGTTTTCCATGTCAACAATCTGTAATAAACATTCATAAAAATGTATAATATATATATATATATATATATATATATATATATATATATATATGTCATTCACAGACAGTACTGTTTCGCTGTATCACAGCTCCTCAGTGCGACTAGACATATATATATATATATATATATATATATATATAAATATGTATATAGGGTCATAGAAATGTTGGTAGACCTTGGCTCAGGTATAAAGATAAGCTGAAGATCAACCTTTCTTGCATCAACATTCCATTCAAGAACTTTGAAGAGGTAGCTATCAAGAGATCACAGTGTCATTCTAGCTGCCATTCAGGAATAATGCACCATCAAGAAGTCAGCATCAATTGACTGCATGAAGCACGAAATCAAAATAAGACAGATAACAGTGTTCCTACTGTGCTTGGATATGATACATTCTCCTGTACTGTTTGTGGTCTTTTGTGCAATTCTCAAGCTGGTCTCAAAAGTCATGCTCGTCATAGGCATGCAGATAATTAGTTCATGGTCATCAAAACCTCATACGTTGAACTCACTGAGAAAGTCCATCATATATATATATATATATATATATATATATATATATATATATATATAATATATGTATTAAGGAAACTATTCTTCATGTCGACTGGGAGAAAAGTATCATATGTGGCCTGCCTTTTTCCTTGAAATTTACAAACACAAAATATAATTATAAATCAAAATCATGTTTTTGTTCCACTTGCTTTGATTTCACATTTAAGCTTGTGCAAATTATTTTTCTTCAGCAAAAACTGCCAAGTTGGGCAAGATATAAGACACATGCTGCAATTTACTTTAATTGATATAGCATTTGCAAAAAAATAAAAACACTGAAAACATTTTTTTTAAATAAATTCAATAAATCCATTATATTGAAAAAAAGGAAACTTATTTATCATTTTTCATGAATAAAACATTAAAAATATTTCAGTAATGAAAATTTAATTTGTTATATTTTCAAAATATGTCAACATTGCCTGCTCCATTTTATACATTGTCTTTACTCCCAAAACCCAAAATGGTGTCATTTGAATAACTCAGTAATTAAATACGAAAGTAAGTCAAAAATTATCTGTACTTTCACTGTAACATATTTCACTGCCTTCTGCTCATGTGTGCTCATAGTTGGTATTATTGTGGTCATGTTTTAAAACCATTTTTTCATCCTTGGAAATGTGATCTGATGAACCAGGTAAAAACCATATACCTGGGGAAATAAATTATAACCAATGGATCCTTAAGGTTGTCTGTTTTCTAATTAAATTGAATTAATAATTGCTCTGGTTTGACATTGAGCTCTCTGGATTACATCCTCCTTCGGATTATCCATATGGATTACCAAACTTTTTATTACTTAAACTATATATATATATATATATATATATATGTGCAGGTATGCAGAAAAATAGGAAAGAACACGTTAGGTAAATAATCCGGAGTTCCTTAGTATTTTTGCTTTTATTTTTAAAAAGACAGTGCTTCATACAGAAGTAGAGCTTATATTATAATATTTAAAAAAAAAAAAATGATTCCTTCGCTACATAAGTGTTCTCATGTTTCAAAAGCGAGAGCCGATACCCCTAATATAATTTTTGAAATTAAGTTGAATTAAGGTGTCTGGTCACGCTTCCTCGTCAAGCGAGAATTTGGGAATCCAAACACCTTAATTCAACTTAATTTCAAAAATTATATTAGGGGTCTCGGCTCTCGCTTTTGAAACATGAGAACTCTTATGTAGCGAAGGAATCATATTTTTTTTTTAAAATATTATGATATATATATATATATATATATTTGTACTGAATCATCTTTATTTATGTAATGTTAATTGATTGGGGTTGCAGCATTTAATAAAGGTTTTCTTTTTAGTGGTTACTGACTGTGGATTATGAGAAAATAGTTTGAAAAAGTTTTTACACATGTTTGTGCTGGGGCATCTGTGAGCCAGAGCTCGTCTTTTCAGGTCAAAGATTGGACCAATGAACATTTAGGAACAGAAATAAGAAATTATAGGAGAAACAAATATTAAATAGACCCAGAAAAATGATTCAATATATTGTCATATCATCTTTACAAGCAATGACAGCTTTGAATCTCTTATGATAAGATTTTCCCAGGTTTCTGCAGATTTCAGCCCATATTTGAAGTGATTTTTCCTAACAGATCAGATCGGCAAGATTTGATGGACACCTCTTTTGGACTTAAACTTTCACTTCTCACCTCAAATTCCTTCTGGGATTCAAGAGACATAACTTTAACATTCTTATTCCAAAACCATTCCATTGTCTACTTAGCTGAATATTTATGATATATTGTTCTGGAGATAAGTCAGCTATTGTGAAACCACTCCACTGTCTTTCAAGAAGTCACAGTAATACAGAGATAATAAAGAAAAAGAAAGTGTGGCGAGCCATAGCCATCTATCTCCTAAAGAGAGAAAGACTAACCTGAATTGAAAACTCTGAAGACAGTAGGAAAACACTCAAATATCTTTCCCAAGAAGTTATGGTAAGAAAGTTAATAAAGAAAAGGAAGCTGCGGAAAGCCATGATCGTCTACGTCCTGAATAGAGAAAGATTAAACAGAATTCAAAACCATGAAGAAAGCAATGTGAAACCACTAATCTTCCCTAGAAATCATGGAAATTCATAGATAATCAAAAAAGAAGTTGTGGATAGCCATGATCATCTTTGTCCTGAAGGAATATGACATTAAAAATAATAATTTTCTCTTTTGAATTATAAATGTTTTTGAGGATAGATTTTGTTTAGGAAAAATCACCTTTCTAATCTCTTTTCCTAAAACAATCTTTAGCATAATGTTTTTGAACTTACATACCTACATCTGAAACTTATATACCTTGATCTATATATACAAATTATAACCAATGTCCCCTCTCCCAACATATATGTGATTCCATCAATAAAACATTCTTTTTCTATCTGCCATGTTCCTTCAGGATATTGTTGATCATGTCACTCCACAATTTTCTGTCCTTTGTAGTGCTTAATAACTTTGTCTTTTTGCATTTTCTCCCAAATCTGCTTCCAAATTCACCAGGTCGATTGTGCATTGCTTTCTGCTGTCCGTCTTACCTTTAATCTGTCCTGTGAATATCAAATTGTCCAAGTCGTCCTTCCTCAAAAATGTACCCCAGAAATTTCAACTCTCTCTTCCTGATGTTAGATATAAGCATGCTTTATATTGCTTTTGTTTCTAGAACTGCATCTCTGTCACATAGTATTCTCAGCATCCTTCTGTAGAACCATATTTCTTTTGCTTCAAGTCTCTTCATTTGTGAGGAGATTGTCCTGCATTCTTTCCATTGTTTTTAACTATATTTTTCCTGTTTCTTAGTACTTTGTTCAGAGTTTTATTTTATTTTGTCATTCAATTACCATACCGACATCCACAGATAAAAGCAGTTATATTGTCTTACTCTTTTATATATGTTAGATTTTGACTGTTCTTTATACAAAAACCCAATTGTCTATAGTTTAATAGTGTTTGCACAAATTCAAGATGTATGAAGTGGGAGTTGTCAAATCTGTCTTTGAGGGAAGCGGCATGACTATTAGATTATTCACAGAAATAATATTTATTCTATATGTTCTGCTTGCCTGACTATGAACAACTAAACTGGAGTTTTGTCATTCTCTTTAATTTGGGTTTTGTTCATATATACATATAGCTTTTTTATATACTATTTAGTTGTCTGTTTTATTTAATTTTTTCATTTGTAAAGTCGTGTTTGGTTTTTTTTCTTGGAATGTAAATGATATTGGTTGCAAATTTTTTGCTTGTTCTTCTGATCAAGTTGACTTCAGAAGACCTTCTCTTAGAGAGCAGAACGCTTCCCTGATTACTCTTCGTTGGATATTTTATTCTAGTTTTATTTGTTTTATTTTACAAAAATTGATTAAATTTCCTTTATAAAAAAAATAATCTTATTTCAATATCCATTCTTGTGAGTGGGCCAGTTCTGTGATATGAACACAAAAAGAAACATCCAAATGGCAGTGTAAAGAAAAGGAATTAATTAGAGCACCACAAATTGTGGAAGGTACAGTCCAATATAGATCACTGACAAAAATGACCACAAAAACTTTTTTTAAAAGATATGGCAATTGGCAGGAGTTACTAAAAGCAGGAAAAGATAGAAAATTGTGGAGAGCAAGGTCCTTTCAGAAAAAAGAGGCAAAAGCTATTAAGAACAGGAAAAGATAGGAAATTGTGGTGAGCAAGTTCCTTTCAGAAAAAAGAGGCAAAAGCTATTAAGAGCAGGAAAAGATAGGAAATTGTGGTGAGCAAGTTCCTTTCAGAAAAAAGAGGCAAAAGCAATTAAGAACAGGAAAAGATAGGAAATTGTGGTGAGCAAGTTCCTTTCAGAAAAATGAGGCAAAAGCTATTAAGAGCAGGAAAAGATAGGAAATTGTGGAGAGCAAGTTACTTTCAGAAAAAAGAGGCAAAAGCTATTAAGAACAGGAAAAGATAGGAAATTGTGGTGAGCAAGTTCCTTTCAGAAAAAAGAGGCAAAAGCTATTAAGAACAGGAAAAGATAGGAAATTGTGGAGAGCAAGGTCCTTTCAGAAAAAAGAGGCAAAAGTTATTAAGAGCAGGAAAAGATAGGAAATTGTGGTGAGCAAGTTCCTTTCAGAAAAAAGAGGCAAAAGCTATTAAGAACAGGAAAAGATAGGAAATTGTGGAGAGCAAGTTCCTTTCAGAAAAAAGAGGCAAAAGTTATTAAGAGCAGGAAAAGATAGGAAATTGTGGTGAGCAAGTTCCTTTCAGAAAAAAGAGGCAAAAGCTATTAAGAACAGGAAAAGATAGGAAATTGTGGAGAGCAAGATCCTTTCAGAAAAAAGAGGCAAATGCTATTAAGAGCAGGAAAATATAGGAAATTGTGGTGAGCAAGTTCCTTTCAGAAAAAAGAGGCAAAAGCTATTAAGAACAGGAAAAGATAGGAAATTGTGGAGAGCAAGTTCCTTTCAGAAAAAAGAGGCAAAAGCTATTAAGAACAGGAAAAGATAGGAAATTGTGGAGAGCCAGGTCCTTTCAGAAAAACGAGGCAAAAGCTATTAAGAACAGGAAAAGATAGGAAATTGTGGTGAGCAAGTTCCTTTCAGAAAAAAGAGGCAAAAGATATTAAGAACAGGAAAAGATAGGAAATTGTGGTGAGCAAGGTCCTTTCAGAAAAATGAGGCAAAAGCTATTAAGAGCAGGAAAAGATAGGAAATTGTGGTGAGCAAGTTCCTTTCAGAAAAAAGAGGCAAAAGCTATTAAGAACAGGAAAAGATAGGAAATTGTGGAGAGCAAGTTCCTTTCAGAAAACAGAGGCAAAAGCTATTAAGAACAGGAAAAGATAGGAAATTGTGGAGAGCAAGTTCCTTTCAGAAAAAAGAGGCAAAAGTTATTAAAAGCCGGAAATGATAGGAAATTGTGGTGAGCAGGTTTCTTTCAGAAAAAAGAGGCAAAAGCTATTAAGAACAGGAAAAGATAGGAAATTGTGGAGAGCAAGGTCCTTTCAGAAAAAAGAGGCAAAAGCTATTAAGAACAGGAAAAGATAGGAAATTGTGGTGAGCAAGTTCCTTTCAGAAAAAAGAGGCAAAAGCTATTAAGTTCAGGAATGATAGGAAATTTTGGAGAGCAAGTTCCTTTCAGAAAAAAGAGGCAAAAGCTATTAAGAACAGGAAAAGATAGGAAATTGTGGTGAGCAAGTTACTTTCAGAAAAAAGAGGCAAAAGCTATTAAGAGAAGGAAAAGATAGGAAATTGTGGTGAGCAAGTTCCTTTCAGAAAAAAGAGGCAAAAGCTATTAAGAACAGGAAAAAATAGGAAATTGTGGAGAGCAAGGTCCTTTCAGAAAAAAGACGCAAAAGCTATTAATAACAGGAAAAGATAGGAAATTGTGGTGAGGAAGTTCCTTTCAGAAAAATGAGGCAAAAGCTATTAAGAGCAGGAAAAGATAGGAAATTGTGGTGAGCAAGTTCCTTTCAGAAAAAAGAGGCAAAAGCTATTAAGAACAGGAAAAGATAGGAAATTGTGGAGAGCAAGTTCCTTTCAGAAAAAAGAGGCGAAAGCTATTAAGAACAGGAAAAGATAGGAAATTGTGGAGAGCAAGGTCCTTTCAGAAAAAAGAGGCAAAAGTTATTAAGAACAGGAAAAGATAGGAAATTGTGGAGAGCAAGGTCCTTTCAGAAAAAAGAGGCAAAAGCTATTAAGAACAGGAAAAGATAGGAAATTGTGGAGAGCAAGTTCCTTTCAGAAAAAAGAGGCAAAAGCTATTAAGAACAGGAAAAGATAGGAAATTGTGGAGAGCAAGGTCCTTTCAGAAAAAAGAGGCAAAAGCTATTAAGAACAGGAAAAGATAGGAAATTGTGGAGAGCAAGGTCCTTTCAGAAAAAAGAGGCAAAAGTTATTAAGAGCCGGAAATGATAGGAAATTGTGGTGAGCAGGTTCCTTTCAGAAAAAAGAGGCAAAAGCTATTAAGAACAGGAAAAGATAGGAAATTGTGGAGAGCAAGGTCCTTTCAGAAAAAAGAGGCAAAAGTTATTAAGAGCAGGAAAAGATAGGAAATTGTGGTGAGCAAGTTCCTTTCAGAAAAAAGAGGCAAAAGCTATTAAGTTCAGGAATGATAGGAAATTTTGGAGAGCAAGTTCCTTTCAGAAAAAAGAGGCAAAAGCTATTAAGAACAGGAAAAGATAGGAAATTGTGGAGAGCAAGATCCTTTCAGAAAAAAGAGGCAAATGCTATTAAGAGCAGGAAAATATAGGAAATTGTGGTGAGCAAGTTCCTTTCAGAAAAAAGAGGCAAAAGCTATTAAGAACAGGAAAAGATAGGAAATTGTGGAGAGCAAGGTCCTTTCAGAAAAAAGAGGCAAAAGCTATTAAGAACAGGAAAAGATAGGAAATTGTGGAGAGCCAGGTCCTTTCAGAAAAATGAGGCAAAAGCTATTAAGAACAGGAAAAGATAGGAAATTGTGGTGAGCAAGTTCCTTTCAGAAAAAAGAGGCAAAAGATATTAAGAACAGGAAAAGATAGGAAATTGTGGTGAGCAAGGTCCTTTCAGAAAAATGAGGCAAAAGCTATTAAGAGCAGGAAAAGATAGGAAATTGTGGTGAGCAAGTTCCTTTCAGAAAAAAGAGGCAAAAGCTATTAAGAACAGGAAAAGATGGGAAATTGTGGTGAGCAAGTTCCTTTCAGAAAAAAGAGGCAAAAGCTATTAAGAGCAGGAAAAGATAGGAAATTGTGGTGAGCAAGTTCCTTTCAGAAAAAAGAGGCAAAAGCTATTAAGAACAGGAAAAGATAGGAAATTGTGGAGACCAAGTTCCTTTCAGAAAAAAGAGGCAAAAGCTATTAAGAACAGGAAAAGATAGGAAATTGTGGAGAGCAAGGTCCTTTCAGAAAAAAGAGGCAAAAGTTATTAAGAACAGGAAAAGATAGGAAATTGTGGAGAGCAAGGTCCTTTCAGAAAAAAGAGGCAAAAGCTATTAAGAACAGGAAAAGATAGGAAATTGTGGAGAGCAAGTTCCTTTCAGAAAAAAGAGGCAAAAGCTATTAAGAACAGGAAAAGATAGGAAATTGTGGAGAGCAAGTTCCTTTCAGAAAAAAGAGGCAAAAGTTATTAAAAGCCGGAAATGATAGGAAATTGTGGTGAGCAGGTTCCTTTCAGAAAAAAGAGGCAAAAGCTATTAAGAACAGGAAAAGATAGGAAATTGTGGAGAGCAAGGTCCTTTCAGAAAAAAGAGGCAAAAGTTATTAAGAGCAGGAAAAGATAGGAAATTGTGGTGAGCAAGTTCCTTTCAGAAAAAAGAGGCAAAAGCTATTAAGTTCAGGAATGATAGGAAATTTTGGAGAGCAAGTTCCTTTCAGAAAAAAGAGGCAAAAGCTATTAAGAACAGGAAAAGATAGGAAATTGTGGTGAGCAAGTTACTTTCAGAAAAAAGAGGCAAAAGCTATTAAGAGCAGGAAAAGATAGGAAATTGTGGTGAGCAAGTTCCTTTCAGAAAAAAGAGGCAAAAGCTATTAAGAACAGGAAAAAATAGGAAATTGTGGAGAGCAAGGTCCTTTCAGAAAAAAGACGCAAAAGCTATTAATAACAGGAAAAGATAGGAAATTGTGGTGAGGAAGTTCCTTTCAGAAAAATGAGGCAAAAGCTATTAAGAGCAGGAAAAGATAGGAAATTGTGGTGAGCAAGTTCCTTTCAGAAAAAAGAGGCAAAAGCTATTAAGAACAGGAAAAGATAGGAAATTGTGGAGAGCAAGTTCCTTTCAGAAAAAAGAGGCAAAAGCTATTAAGAACAGGAAAAGATAGGAAATTGTGGAGAGCAAGGTCCTTTCAGAAAAAAGAGGCAAAAGTTATTAAGAACAGGAAAAGATAGGAAATTGTGGAGAGCAAGGTCCTTTCAGAAAAAAGAGGCAAAGGCTATTAAGAACAGGAAAAGATAGGAAATTGTGGAGAGCAAGTTCCTTTCAGAAAAAAGAGGCAAAAGCTATTAAGAACAGGAAAAGATAGGAAATTGTGGAGAGCAAGGTTCTTTCAGAAAAAAGAGGCAAAAGTTATTAAGAGCAGGAAAAGATAGGAAATTGTGGTGAGCAAGTTCCTTTCAGAAAAAAGAGGCAAAAGCTATTAAGTTCAGGAATGATAGGAAATTTTGGAGAGCAAGTTCCTTTCAGAAAAAAGAGGCAAAAGCTATTAAGAACAGGAAAAGATAGGAAATTGTGGTGAGCAAGTTACTTTCAGAAAAAAGAGGCAAAAGCTATTAAGAACAGGAAAAGATATGAAATTGTGGTGAGCAAGTTCCTTTCAGAAAAAAGAGGCAAAAGTTATTAAGAGCAGGAAAAGATAGGAAATTGTGGTGAGCAAGTTCCTTTCAGAAAAAAGAGGCAAAAGCTATTAAGTTCAGGAATGATAGGAAATTTTGGAGAGCAAGTTCCTTTCAGAAAAAAGAGGCAAAAGCTATTAAGAGCAGGAAAAGATAGGAAATTGTGGTGAGCAAGTTCCTTTCAGAAAAAAGAGGCAAAAGCTATTAAGAACAGGAAAAAATAGGAAATTGTGGAGAGCAAGGTCCTTTCAGAAAAAAGACGCAAAAGCTATTAATAACAGGAAAAGATAGGAAATTGTGGTGAGGAAGTTCCTTTCAGAAAAATGAGGCAAAAGCTATTAAGAGCAGGAAAAGATAGGAAATTGTGGTGAGCAAGTTCCTTTCAGAAAAAAGAGGCAAAAGCTATTAAGAACAGGAAAAGATAGGAAATTGTGGAGAGCAAGTTCCTTTCAGAAAAAAGAGGCAAAAGCTATTAAGAACAGGAAAAGATAGGAAATTGTGGAGAGCAAGGTCCTTTCAGAAAAAAGAGGCAAAAGCTATTAAGAACAGGAAAAGATAGGAAATTGTGGAGAGCAAGTTCCTTTCAGAAAAAAAAGGCAAAAGTTATTAAGAGCAGGAAAAGATAGGAAATTGTGTTGAGCAAGTTCCTTTCAGAAAAAAGAGGCAAAAGCTATTAAGTTCAGGAATGATAGGAAATTTTGGAGAGCAAGTTCCTTTCAGAAAAAAGAGGCAAAAGCTATTAAGAACAGGAAAAGATAGGAAATTGTGGTGAGCAAGTTCCTTTCAGAAAAAAGAGGCAAAAGCTATTAAGAACAGGAAAAAATAGGAAATTGTGGAGAGCAAGGTCCTTTCAGAAAAAAGACGCAAAAGCTATTAATAACAGGAAAAGATAGGAAATTGTGCTGAGGAAGTTCCTTTCAGAAAAATGAGGCAAAAGCTATTAAGAGCAGGAAAAGATAGGAAATTGTGGTGAGCAAGTTCCTTTCAGAAAAAAGAGGCAAAAGCTATTAAGAACAGGAAAAGATAGGAAATTGTGGAGAGCAAGTTCCTTTCAGAAAAAAGAGGCAAAAGCTATTAAGAACAGGAAAAGATAGGAAATTGTGGAGAGCAAGGTCCTTTCAGAAAAAAGAGGCAAAAGTTATTAAGAACAGGAAAAGATAGGAAATTGTGGAGAGCAAGGTCCTTTCAGAAAAAAGAGGCAAAAGCTATTAAGAACAGGAAAAGATAGGAAATTGTGGAGAGCAAGTTCCTTTCAGAAAAAAGAGGCAAAAGCTATTAAGAACAGGAAAAGATAGGAAATTGTGGTGAGCAAGTTACTTTCAGAAAAAAGAGGCAAAAGCTATTAAGAGCAGGAAAAGATAGGAAATTGTGGTGAGCAAGTTCCTTTCAGAAAAAAGAGGCAAAAGCTATTCAGAACAGGAAAAAATAGGAAATTGTGGAGAGCAAGGTCCTTTCAGAAAAAAGACGCAAAAGCTATTAAGAACAGGAAAAGATAGGAAATTGTGGTGAGCAAGTTACTTTCAGAAAAAAGAGGCAAAAGCTATTAAGAACAGGAAAAAATAGGAAATTGTGGAGAGCAAGGTCCTTTCAGAAAAAAGACGCAAAAGCTATTAATAACAGGAAAAGATAGGAAATTGTGCTGAGGAAGTTCCTTTCAGAAAAATGAGGCAAAAGCTATTAAGAGCAGGAAAAGATAGGAAATTGTGGTGAGCAAGTTCCTTTCAGAAAAAAGAGGCAAAAGCTATTAAGAACAGGAAAAGATAGGAAATTGTGGAGAGCAAGTTCCTTTCAGAAAAAAGAGGCAAAAGCTATTAAGAACAGGAAAAGATAGGAAATTGTGGAGAGCAAGGTCCTTTCAGAAAAAAGAGGCAAAAGTTATTAAGAACAGGAAAAGATAGGAAATTGTGGAGAGCAAGGTCCTTTCAGAAAAAAGAGGCAAAAGCTATTAAGAACAGGAAAAGATAGGAAATTGTGGAGAGCAAGTTCCTTTCAGAAAAAAGAGGCAAAAGTTATTAAGAACAGGAAAAGATAGGAAATTGTGGAGAGCAAGGTCCTTTCAGAAAAAAGAGGCAAAAGCTATTAAGAACAGGAAAAGATAGGAAATTGTGGAGAGCAAGTTCCTTTCAGAAAAAAGAGGCAAAAGCTATTAAGAACAGGAAAAGATAGGAAATTGTGGTGAGCAAGTTACTTTCAGAAAAAAGAGGCAAAAGCTATTAAGAGCAGGAAAAGATAGGAAATTGTGGTGAGCAAGTTCCTTTCAGAAAAAAGAGGCAAAAGCTATTAAGAACAGGAAAAGATAGGAAATTTTGGAGAGCAAGGTCCTTTCAGAAAAAAGAGGCAAAAGCTATTAAGAACAGGAAAAGATAGGAAATTGTGGAGAGCAAGGTCCTTTCAGAAAAAAGAGGCAAAAGCTATTAAGAACAGGAAAAGATAGGAAATTGTGGAGAGCAAGGTCCTTTCAGAAAAAAGAGGCAAAAGTTATTAAGAGCCGGAAATGATAGGAAATTGTGGTGAGCAGGTTCCTTTCAGAAAAAAGAGGCAAAAGCTATTAAGAACAGGAAAAGATAGGAAATTGTGGAGAGCAAGGTCCTTTCAGAAAAAAGAGGCAAAAGTTATTAAGAGCAGGAAAAGATAGGAAATTGTGGTGAGCAAGTTCCTTTCAGAAAAAAGAGGCAAAAGCTATTAAGTTCAGGAATGATAGGAAATTTTGGAGAGCAAGTTCCTTTCAGAAAAAAGAGGCAAAAGCTATTAAGAACAGGAAAAGATAGGAAATTGTGGTGAGCAAGTTACTTTCAGAAAAAAGAGGCAAAAGCTATTAAGAGCAGGAAAAGATAGGAAATTGTGGTGAGCAAGTTCCTTTCAGAAAAAAGAGGCAAAAGCTATTAAGAACAGGAAAAAATAGGAAATTGTGGAGAGCAAGGTCCTTTCAGAAAAAAGACGCAAAAGCTATTAATAACAGGAAAAGATAGGAAATTGTGGTGAGGAAGTTCCTTTCAGAAAAATGAGGCAAAAGCTATTAAGAGCAGGAAAAGATAGGAAATTGTGGTGAGCAAGTTCCTTTCAGAAAAAAGAGGCAAAAGCTATTAAGAACAGGAAAAGATAGGAAATTGTGGAGAGCAAGTTCCTTTCAGAAAAAAGAGGCAAAAGCTATTAAGAACAGGAAAAGATAGGAAATTGTGGAGAGCAAGGTCCTTTCAGAAAAAAGAGGCAAAAGTTATTAAGAACAGGAAAAGATAGGAAATTGTGGAGAGCAAGGTCCTTTCAGAAAAAAGAGGCAAAGGCTATTAAGAACAGGAAAAGATAGGAAATTGTGGAGAGCAAGTTCCTTTCAGAAAAAAGAGGCAAAAGCTATTAAGAACAGGAAAAGATAGGAAATTGTGGAGAGCAAGGTTCTTTCAGAAAAAAGAGGCAAAAGTTATTAAGAGCAGGAAAAGATAGGAAATTGTGGTGAGCAAGTTCCTTTCAGAAAAAAGAGGCAAAAGCTATTAAGTTCAGGAATGATAGGAAATTTTGGAGAGCAAGTTCCTTTCAGAAAAAAGAGGCAAAAGCTATTAAGAACAGGAAAAGATAGGAAATTGTGGTGAGCAAGTTACTTTCAGAAAAAAGAGGCAAAAGCTATTAAGAACAGGAAAAGATATGAAATTGTGGTGAGCAAGTTCCTTTCAGAAAAAAGAGGCAAAAGTTATTAAGAGCAGGAAAAGATAGGAAATTGTGGTGAGCAAGTTCCTTTCAGAAAAAAGAGGCAAAAGCTATTAAGTTCAGGAATGATAGGAAATTTTGGAGAGCAAGTTCCTTTCAGAAAAAAGAGGCAAAAGCTATTAAGAGCAGGAAAAGATAGGAAATTGTGGTGAGCAAGTTCCTTTCAGAAAAAAGAGGCAAAAGCTATTAAGAACAGGAAAAAATAGGAAATTGTGGAGAGCAAGGTCCTTTCAGAAAAAAGACGCAAAAGCTATTAATAACAGGAAAAGATAGGAAATTGTGGTGAGGAAGTTCCTTTCAGAAAAATGAGGCAAAAGCTATTAAGAGCAGGAAAAGATAGGAAATTGTGGTGAGCAAGTTCCTTTCAGAAAAAAGAGGCAAAAGCTATTAAGAACAGGAAAAGATAGGAAATTGTGGAGAGCAAGTTCCTTTCAGAAAAAAGAGGCAAAAGCTATTAAGAACAGGAAAAGATAGGAAATTGTGGAGAGCAAGGTCCTTTCAGAAAAAAGAGGCAAAAGCTATTAAGAACAGGAAAAGATAGGAAATTGTGGAGAGCAAGTTCCTTTCAGAAAAAAAAGGCAAAAGTTATTAAGAGCAGGAAAAGATAGGAAATTGTGTTGAGCAAGTTCCTTTCAGAAAAAAGAGGCAAAAGCTATTAAGTTCAGGAATGATAGGAAATTTTGGAGAGCAAGTTCCTTTCAGAAAAAAGAGGCAAAAGCTATTAAGAACAGGAAAAGATAGGAAATTGTGGTGAGCAAGTTACTTTCAGAAAAAAGAGGCAAAAGCTATTAAGAGCAGGAAAAGATAGGAAATTGTGGTGAGCAAGTTCCTTTCAGAAAAAAGAGGCAAAAGCTATTAAGAACAGGAAAAAATAGGAAATTGTGGAGAGCAAGGTCCTTTCAGAAAAAAGACGCAAAAGCTATTAATAACAGGAAAAGATAGGAAATTGTGCTGAGGAAGTTCCTTTCAGAAAAATGAGGCAAAAGCTATTAAGAGCAGGAAAAGATAGGAAATTGTGGTGAGCAAGTTCCTTTCAGAAAAAAGAGGCAAAAGCTATTAAGAACAGGAAAAGATAGGAAATTGTGGAGAGCAAGTTCCTTTCAGAAAAAAGAGGCAAAAGCTATTAAGAACAGGAAAAGATAGGAAATTGTGGAGAGCAAGGTCCTTTCAGAAAAAAGAGGCAAAAGTTATTAAGAACAGGAAAAGATAGGAAATTGTGGAGAGCAAGGTCCTTTCAGAAAAAAGAGGCAAAAGCTATTAAGAACAGGAAAAGATAGGAAATTGTGGAGAGCAAGTTCCTTTCAGAAAAAAGAGGCAAAAGCTATTAAGAACAGGAAAAGATAGGAAATTGTGGTGAGCAAGTTACTTTCAGAAAAAAGAGGCAAAAGCTATTAAGAGCAGGAAAAGATAGGAAATTGTGGTGAGCAAGTTCCTTTCAGAAAAAAGAGGCAAAAGCTATTCAGAACAGGAAAAAATAGGAAATTGTGGAGAGCAAGGTCCTTTCAGAAAAAAGACGCAAAAGCTATTAAGAACAGGAAAAGATAGGAAATTGTGGTGAGCAAGTTACTTTCAGAAAAAAGAGGCAAAAGCTATTAAGAACAGGAAAAAATAGGAAATTGTGGAGAGCAAGGTCCTTTCAGAAAAAAGACGCAAAAGCTATTAATAACAGGAAAAGATAGGAAATTGTGCTGAGGAAGTTCCTTTCAGAAAAATGAGGCAAAAGCTATTAAGAGCAGGAAAAGATAGGAAATTGTGGTGAGCAAGTTCCTTTCAGAAAAAAGAGGCAAAAGCTATTAAGAACAGGAAAAGATAGGAAATTGTGGAGAGCAAGTTCCTTTCAGAAAAAAGAGGCAAAAGCTATTAAGAACAGGAAAAGATAGGAAATTGTGGAGAGCAAGGTCCTTTCAGAAAAAAGAGGCAAAAGTTATTAAGAACAGGAAAAGATAGGAAATTGTGGAGAGCAAGGTCCTTTCAGAAAAAAGAGGCAAAAGCTATTAAGAACAGGAAAAGATAGGAAATTGTGGAGAGCAAGTTCCTTTCAGAAAAAAGAGGCAAAAGTTATTAAGAACAGGAAAAGATAGGAAATTGTGGAGAGCAAGGTCCTTTCAGAAAAAAGAGGCAAAAGCTATTAAGAACAGGAAAAGATAGGAAATTGTGGAGAGCAAGTTCCTTTCAGAAAAAAGAGGCAAAAGCTATTAAGAACAGGAAAAGATAGGAAATTGTGGTGAGCAAGTTACTTTCAGAAAAAAGAGGCAAAAGCTATTAAGAGCAGGAAAAGATAGGAAATTGTGGTGAGCAAGTTCCTTTCAGAAAAAAGAGGCAAAAGCTATTAAGAACAGGAAAAGATAGGAAATTTTGGAGAGCAAGGTCCTTTCAGAAAAAAGAGGCAAAAGCTATTAAGAACAGGAAAAGATAGGAAATTGTGGAGAGCAAGGTCCTTTCAGAAAAAAGAGGCAAAAGCTATTAAGAACAGGAAAAGATAGGAAATTGTGGAGAGCAAGGTCCTTTCAGAAAAAAGAGGCAAAAGTTATTAAGAGCCGGAAATGATAGGAAATTGTGGTGAGCAGGTTCCTTTCAGAAAAAAGAGGCAAAAGCTATTAAGAACAGGAAAAGATAGGAAATTGTGGAGAGCAAGGTCCTTTCAGAAAAAAGAGGCAAAAGTTATTAAGAGCAGGAAAAGATAGGAAATTGTGGTGAGCAAGTTCCTTTCAGAAAAAAGAGGCAAAAGCTATTAAGTTCAGGAATGATAGGAAATTTTGGAGAGCAAGTTCCTTTCAGAAAAAAGAGGCAAAAGCTATTAAGAACAGGAAAAGATAGGAAATTGTGGTGAGCAAGTTACTTTCAGAAAAAAGAGGCAAAAGCTATTAAGAGCAGGAAAAGATAGGAAATTGTGGTGAGCAAGTTCCTTTCAGAAAAAAGAGGCAAAAGCTATTAAGAACAGGAAAAAATAGGAAATTGCGGAGAGCAAGGTCCTTTCAGAAAAAAGACGCAAAAGCTATTAATAACAGGAAAAGATAGGAAATTGTGGTGAGGAAGTTCCTTTCAGAAAAATGAGGCAAAAGCTATTAAGAGCAGGAAAAGATAGGAAATTGTGGTGAGCAAGTTCTTTCAGAAAAAAGAGGCAAAAGCTATTAAGAACAGGAAAAGATAGGAAATTGTGGAGAGCAAGTTCCTTTCAGAAAAAAGAGGCAAAAGCTATTAAGAACAGGAAAAGATAGGAAATTGTGGAGAGCAAGGTCCTTTCAGAAAAAAGAGGCAAAAGCTATTAAGAACAGGAAAAGATAGGAAATTGTGGAGAGCAAGTTCCTTTCAGAAAAAAGAGGCAAAAGTTATTAAGAGCAGGAAAAGATAGGAAATTGTGGTGAGCAAGTTCCTTTCAGAAAAAAGAGGCAAAAGCTATTAAGTTCAGGAATGATAGGAAATTTTGGAGAGCAAGTTCCTTTCAGAAAAAAGAGGCAAAAGCTATTAAGAACAGGAAAAGATAGGAAATTGTGGAGAGCAAGTTCCTTTCAGAAAAAAGAGGCAAAAGCTATTAAGAACAGGAAAAGATAGGAAATTGTGGTGAGCAAGTTACTTTCAGAAAAAAGAGGCAAAAGCTATTAAGAGCAGGAAAAGATAGGAAATTGTGGTGAGCAAGTTCCTTTCAGAAAAAAGAGGCAAAAGCTATTAAGAACAGGAAAAAATAGGAAATTGTGGAGAGCAAGGTCCTTTCAGAAAAAAGACGCAAAAGCTATTAATAACAGGAAAAGATAGGAAATTGTGGTGAGGAAGTTCCTTTCAGAAAAAAGAGGCAAAAGTTATTAAGAGCAGGAAAAGATAGGAAATTGTGGAGAGCAAGTTCCTTTCAGAAAAAAGAGGCAAAAGTTATTAAGAACAGGAAAAGATAGGAAATTGTGGAGAGCAAGGTCCTTTCAGAAAAAAGAGGCAAAAGCTATTAAGAACAGGAAAAGATAGGAAATTGTGGTGAGCAAGTTCCTTTCAGAAAAAAGAGGCAAAAGTTATTAAGAACAGGAAAAGATAGGAAATTGTGGAGAGCAAGGTCCTTTCAGAAAAAAGAGGCAAAAGCTATTAAGAACAGGAAAAGATAGGAAATTGTGGTGAGCAAGTTCCTTTCAGAAAAAAGAGGCAAAAGTTATTAAGAACAGGAAAAGATAGGAAATTGTGGAGAGCAAGGTCCTTTCAGAAAAAAGAGGCAAAATTATTAAGAGCCGGAAAAGATAGGAAATTGTGGTGAGCAGGTTCCTTTCAGAAAAAAGAGGCAAAAGCTATTAAGAACAGGAAAAGATAGGAAATTGTGGAGAGCAAGGTCCTTTCAGAAAAAAGAGGCAAAAGTTATTAAGAGCAGGAAAAGATAGGAAATTGTGGTGAGCAAGTTCCTTTCAGAAAAAAGAGGCAAAAGCTATTAAGTTCAGGAATGATAGGAAATTTTGGAGAGCAAGTTCCTTTCAGAAAAAAGAGGCAAAAGCTATTAAGAACAGGAAAAGATAGGAAATTGTGGTGAGCAAGTTACTTTCAGAAAAAAGAGGCAAAAGCTATTAAGAGCAGGAAAAGATAGGAAATTGTGGTGAGCAAGTTCCTTTCAGAAAAAAGAGGCAAAAGCTATTAAGAACAGGAAAAGATAGGAAATTTTGGAGAGCAAGGTCCTTTCAGAAAAAAGAGGCAAAAGCTATTAAGAACAGGAAAAGATAGGAAATTGTGGAGAGCAAGGTCCTTTCAGAAAAAAGAGGCAAAAGCTATTAAGAACAGGAAAAGATAGGAAATTGTGGAGAGCAAGGTCCTTTCAGAAAAAAGAGGCAAAAGTTATTAAGAGCCGGAAATGATAGGAAATTGTGGTGAGCAGGTTCCTTTCAGAAAAAAGAGGCAAAAGCTATTAAGAACAGGAAAAGATAGGAAATTGTGGAGAGCAAGGTCCTTTCAGAAAAAAGAGGCAAAAGTTATTAAGAGCAGGAAAAGATAGGAAATTGTGGTGAGCAAGTTCCTTTCAGAAAAAAGAGGCAAAAGCTATTAAGTTCAGGAATGATAGGAAATTTTGGAGAGCAAGTTCCTTTCAGAAAAAAGAGGCAAAAGCTATTAAGAGCAGGAAAAGATAGGAAATTGTGGTGAGCAAGTTCCTTTCAGAAAAAAGAGGCAAAAGCTATTAAGAACAGGAAAAAATAGGAAATTGTGGAGAGCAAGGTCCTCTCAGAAAAAAGATGCAAAAGCTATTAATAACAGGAAAAGATAGGAAATTGTGGTGAGGAAGTTCCTTTCAGAAAAATGAGGCAAAAGCTATTAAGAGCAGGAAAAGATAGGAAATTGTGGTGAGCAAGTTCCTTTCAGAAAAAAGAGGCAAAAGCTATTAAGAACAGGAAAAGATAGGAAATTGTGGAGAGCAAGTTCCTTTCAGAAAAAAGAGGCAAAAGCTATTAAGAACAGGAAAAGATAGGAAATTGTGGAGAGCAAGGTCCTTTCAGAAAAAAGAGGCAAAAGCTATTAAGAACAGGAAAAGATAGGAAATTGTGGAGAGCAAGTTCCTTTCAGAAAAAAGAGGCAAAAGTTATTAAGAGCAGGAAAAGATAGGAAATTGTGTTGAGCAAGTTCCTTTCAGAAAAAAGAGGCAAAAGCTATTAAGTTCAGGAATGATAGGAAATTTTGGAGAGCAAGTTCCTTTCAGAAAAAAGAGGCAAAAGCTATTAAGAACAGGAAAAGATAGGAAATTGTGGTGAGCAAGTTACTTTCAGAAAAAAGAGGCAAAAGCTATTAAGAGCAGGAAAAGATAGGAAATTGTGGTGAGCAAGTTCCTTTCAGAAAAAAGAGGCAAAAGCTATTAAGAACAGGAAAAAATAGGAAATTGTGGAGAGCAAGGTCCTTTCAGAAAAAAGACGCAAAAGCCATTAATAACAGGAAAAGATAGGAAATTGTGCTGAGGAAGTTCCTTTCAGAAAAATGAGGCAAAAGCTATTAAGAGCAGGAAAAGATAGGAAATTGTGGTGAGCAAGTTCCTTTCAGAAAAAAGAGGCAAAAGCTATTAAGAACAGGAAAAGATAGGAAATTGTGGAGAGCAAGTTCCTTTCAGAAAAAAGAGGCAAAAGCTATTAAGAACAGGAAAAGATAGGAAATTGTGGAGAGCAAGGTCCTTTCAGAAAAAAGAGGCAAAAGTTATTAAGAACAGGAAAAGATAGGAAATTGTGGAGAGCAAGGTCCTTTCAGAAAAAAGAGGCAAAAGCTATTAAGAACAGGAAAAGATAGGAAATTGTGGAGAGCAAGTTCCTTTCAGAAAAAAGAGGCAAAAGTTATTAAGAACAGGAAAAGATAGGAAATTGTGGAGAGCAAGGTCCTTTCAGAAAAAAGAGGCAAAAGCTATTAAGAACAGGAAAAGATAGGAAATTGTGGAGAGCAAGTTCCTTTCAGAAAAAAGAGGCAAAAGTTATTAAGAACAGGAAAAGATAGGAAATTGTGGAGAGCAAGGTCCTTTCAGAAAAAAGAGGCAAAAGCTATTAAGAACAGGAAAAGATAGGAAATTGTGGAGAGCAAGTTCCTTTCAGAAAAAAGAGGCAAAAGCTATTAAGAACAGGAAAAGATAGGAAATTGTGGTGAGCAAGTTACTTTCAGAAAAAAGAGGCAAAAGCTATTAAGAGCAGGAAAAGATAGGAAATTGTGGTGAGCAAGTTCCTTTCAGAAAAAGAGGCAAAAGCTATTCAGAACAGGAAAAAATAGGAAATTGTGGAGAGCAAGGTCCTTTCAGAAAAAAGACGCAAAAGCTATTAATAACAGGAAAAGATAGGAAATTGTGGTGAGCAAGTTCCTTTCAGAAAAAAGAGGCAAAAGCTATTAAGAACAGTAAAAAATAGGAAATTGTGGAGAGCAAGGTCCTTTCAGAAAAAAGACGCAAAAGCTATTAATAACAGGAAAAGATAGGAAATTGTGCTGAGGAAGTTCCTTTCAGAAAAATGAGGCAAAAGCTATTAAGAGCAGGAAAAGATAGGAAATTGTGGTGAGCAAGTTCCTTTCAGAAAAAAGAGGCAAAAGCTATTAAGAACAGGAAAAGATAGGAAATTGTGGAGAGCAAGTTCCTTTCAGAAAAAAGAGGCAAAAGCTATTAAGAACAGGAAAAGATAGGAAATTGTGGAGAGCAAGGTCCTTTCAGAAAAAAGAGGCAAAAGTTATTAAGAACAGGAAAAGATAGGAAATTGTGGAGAGCAAGGTCCTTTCAGAAAAAAGAGGCAAAAGCTATTAAGAACAGGAAAAGATAGGAAATTGTGGAGAGCAAGTTCCTTTCAGAAAAAAGAGGCAAAAGTTATTAAGAACAGGAAAAGATAGGAAATTGTGGAGAGCAAGGTCCTTTCAGAAAAAAGAGGCAAAAGCTATTAAGAACAGGAAAAGATAGGAAATTGTGGAGAGCAAGTTCCTTTCAGAAAAAAGAGGCAAAAGTTATTAAGAACAGGAAAAGATAGGAAATTGTGGAGAGCAAGGTCCTTTCAGAAAAAAGAGGCAAAAGCTATTAAGAACAGGAAAAGATAGGAAATTGTGGAGAGCAAGTTCCTTTCAGAAAAAAGAGGCAAAAGCTATTAAGAACAGGAAAAGATAGGAAATTGTGGTGAGCAAGTTACTTTCAGAAAAAAGAGGCAAAAGCTATTAAGAGCAGGAAAAGATAGGAAATTGTGGTGAGCAAGTTCCTTTCAGAAAAAGAGGCAAAAGCTATTCAGAACAGGAAAAAATAGGAAATTGTGGAGAGCAAGGTCCTTTCAGAAAAAAGACGCAAAAGCTATTAATAACAGGAAAAGATAGGAAATTGTGGTGAGCAAGTTCCTTTCAGAAAAAAGAGGCAAAAGCTATTAAGAACAGTAAAAAATAGGAAATTGTGGAGAGCAAGGTCCTTTCAGAAAAAAGACGCAAAAGCTATTAATAACAGGAAAAGATAGGAAATTGTGCTGAGGAAGTTCCTTTCAGAAAAATGAGGCAAAAGCTATTAAGAGCAGGAAAAGATAGGAAATTGTGGTGAGCAAGTTCCTTTCAGAAAAAAGAGGCAAAAGCTATTAAGAACAGGAAAAGATAGGAAATTGTGGAGAGCAAGTTCCTTTCAGAAAAAAGAGGCAAAAGCTATTAAGAACAGGAAAAGATAGGAAATTGTGGAGAGCAAGGTCCTTTCAGAAAAAAGAGGCAAAAGTTATTAAGAACAGGAAAAGATAGGAAATTGTGGAGAGCAAGGTCCTTTCAGAAAAAAGAGGCAAAAGCTATTAAGAACAGGAAAAGATAGGAAATTGTGGAGAGCAAGTTCCTTTCAGAAAAAAGAGGCAAAAGTTATTAAGAACAGGAAAAGATAGGAAATTGTGGAGAGCAATGTCCTTTCAGAAAAAAGAGGCAAAAGCTATTAAGAACAGGAAAAGATAGGAAATTGTGGAGAGCAAGTTCCTTTCAGAAAAAAGAGGCAAAAGCTATTAAGAACAGGAAAAGATAGGAAATTGTGGTGAGCAAGTTACTTTCAGAAAAAAGAGGCAAAAGCTATTAAGAGCAGGAAAAGATAGGAAATTGTGGTGAGCAAGTTCCTTTCAGAAAAAAGAGGCAAAAGCTATTAAGAACAGGAAAAGATAGGAAATTTTGGAGAGCAAGGTCCTTTCAGAAAAAAGAGGCAAAAGCTATTAAGAACAGGAAAAGATAGGAAATTGTGGAGAGCAAGGTCCTTTCAGAAAAAAGAGGCAAAAGCTATTAAGAACAGGAAAAGATAGGAAATTGTGGAGAGCAAGGTCCTTTCAGAAAAAAGAGGGAAAAGTTATTAAGAGCCGGAAATGATAGGAAATTGTGGTGAGCAGGTTCCTTTCAGAAAAAAGAGGCAAAAGCTATTAAGAACAGGAAAAGATAGGAAATTGTGGAGAGCAAGGTCCTTTCAGAAAAAAGAGGCAAAAGTTATTAAGAGCAGGAAAAGATAGGAAATTGTGGTGAGCAAGTTCCTTTCAGAAAAAAGAGGCAAAAGCTATTAAGTTCAGGAATGATAGGAAATTTTAGAGAGCAAGTTCCTTTCAGAAAAAAGAGGCAAAAGCTATTAAGAACAGGAAAAGATAGGAAATTGTGGTGAGCAAGTTACTTTCAGAAAAAAGAGGCAAAAGCTATTAAGAGCAGGAAAAGATAGGAAATTGTGGTGAGCAAGTTCCTTTCAGAAAAAAGAGGCAAAAGCTATTAAGAACAGGAAAAAATAGGAAATTGTGGAGAGCAAGGTCCTTTCAGAAAAAAGACGCAAAAGCTATTAATAACAGGAAAAGATAGGAAATTGTGGTGAGGAAGTTCCTTTCAGAAAAATGAGGCAAAAGCTATTAAGAGCAGGAAAAGATAGGAAATTGTGGTGAGCAAGTTCCTTTCAGAAAAAAGAGGCAAAAGCTATTAAGAACAGGAAAAGATAGGAAATTGTGGAGAGCAAGTTCCTTTCAGAAAAAAGAGGCAAAAGCTATTAAGAACAGGAAAAGATAGGAAATTGTGGAGAGCAAGGTCCTTTCAGAAAAAAGAGGCAAAAGCTATTAAGAACAGGAAAAGATAGGAAATTGTGGAGAGCAAGTTCCTTTCAGAAAAAAGAGGCAAAAGTTATTAAGAGCAGGAAAAGATAGGAAATTGTGGTGAGCAAGTTCCTTTCAGAAAAAAGAGGCAAAAGCTATTAAGTTCAGGAATGATAGGAAATTTTGGAGAGCAAGTTCCTTTCAGAAAAAAGAGGCAAAAGCTATTAAGAACAGGAAAAAATAGGAAATTGTGGAGAGCAAGGTCCTTTCAGAAAAAAGACGCAAAAGCTATTAATAACAGGAAAAGATAGGAAATTGTGGTGAGGAAGTTCCTTTCAGAAAAATGAGGCAAAAGCTATTAAGAGCAGGAAAAGATAGGAAATTGTGGTGAGCAAGTTCCTTTCAGAAAAAAGAGGCAAAAGCTATTAAGAACAGGAAAAGATAGGAAATTGTGGAGAGCAAGTTCCTTTCAGAAAAAAGAGGCAAAAGCTATTAAGAACAGGAAAAGATAGGAAATTGTGGAGAGCAAGGTCCTTTCAGAAAAAAGAGGCAAAAGCTATTAAGAACAGGAAAAGATAGGAAATTGTGGAGAGCAAGTTCCTTTCAGAAAAAAGAGGCAAAAGTTATTAAGAGCAGGAAAAGATAGGAAATTGTGGTGAGCAAGTTCCTTTCAGAAAAAAGAGGCAAAAGCTATTAAGTTCAGGAATGATAGGAAATTTTGGAGAGCAAGTTCCTTTCAGAAAAAAGAGGCAAAAGCTATTAAGAACAGGAAAAGATAGGAAATTGTGGAGAGCAAGTTCCTTTCAGAAAAAAGAGGCAAAAGCTATTAAGAACAGGAAAAGATAGGAAATTGTGGTGAGCAAGTTACTTTCAGAAAAAAGAGGCAAAAGCTATTAAGAGCAGGAAAAGATAGGAAATTGTGGTGAGCAAGTTCCTTTCAGAAAAAAGAGGCAAAAGCTATTAAGAACAGGAAAAAATAGGAAATTGTGGAGAGCAAGGTCCTTTCAGAAAAAAGACGCAAAAGCTATTAATAACTGGAAAAGATAGGAAATTGTGGTGAGGAAGTTCCTTTCAGAAAAAAGAGGCAAAAGTTATTAAGAGCAGGAAAAGATAGGAAATTGTGGAGAGCAAGTTCCTTTCAGAAAAAAGAGGCAAAAGTTATTAAGAACAGGAAAAGATAGGAAATTGTGGAGAGCAAGGTCCTTTCAGAAAAAAGAGGCAAAAGCTATTAAGAACAGGAAAAGATAGGAAATTGTGGTGAGCAAGTTCCTTTCAGAAAAAAGAGGCAAAAGTTATTAAGAACAGGAAAAGATAGGAAATTGTGGAGAGCAAGGTCCTTTCAGAAAAAAGAGGCAAAAGCTATTAAGAACAGGAAAAGATAGGAAATTGTGGTGAGCAAGTTCCTTTCCGAAAAAAGAGGCAAAAGTTATTAAGAACAGGAAAAGATAGGAAATTGTGGAGAGCAAGGTCCTTTCAGAAAAAAGAGGCAAAATTATTAAGAGCCGGAAAAGATAGGAAATTGTGGTGAGCAAGTTCCTTTCAGAAAAAAGAGGCAAAAGCTATTAAGTTCAGGAATGATAGGAAATTTTGGAGAGCAAGTTCCTTTCAGAAAAAAGAGGCAAAAGCTATTAAGAACAGGAAAAGATAGGAAATTGTGGTGAGCAAGTTACTTTCAGAAAAAAGAGGCAAAAGCTATTAAGAGCAGGAAAAGATAGGAAATTGTGGTGAGCAAGTTCCTTTCAGAAAAAAGAGGCAAAAGCTATTAAGAACAGGAAAAAATAGGAAATTGTGGAGAGCAAGGTCCTTTCAGAAAAAAGACGCAAAAGCTATTAATAACAGGAAAAGATAGGAAATTGTGGTGAGGAAGTTCCTTTCAGAAAAATGAGGCAAAAGCTATTAAGAGCAGGAAAAGATAGGAAATTGTGGTGAGCAAGTTCCTTTCAGAAAAAAGAGGCAAAAGCTATTAAGAACAGGAAAAGATAGGAAATTGTGGAGAGCAAGTTCCTTTCAGAAAAAAGAGGCAAAAGCTATTAAGAACAGGAAAAGATAGGAAATTGTGGAGAGCAAGGTCCTTTCAGAAAAAAGAGGCAAAAGCTATTAAGAACAGGAAAAGATAGGAAATTGTGGAGAGCAAGTTCCTTTCAGAAAAAAGAGGCAAAAGTTATTAAGAGCAGGAAAAGATAGGAAATTGTGGTGAGCAAGTTCCTTTCAGAAAAAAGAGGCAAAAGCTATTAAGTTCAGGAATGATAGGAAATTTTGGAGAGCAAGTTCCTTTCAGAAAAAAGAGGCAAAAGCTATTAAGAACAGGAAAAGATAGGAAATTGTGGTGAGCAAGTTACTTTCAGAAAAAAGAGGCAAAAGCTATTAAGAACAGGAAAAGATAGGAAATTGTGGTGAGCAAGTTACTTTCAGAAAAAAGAGGCAAAAGCTATTAAGAGCAGGAAAAGATAGGAAATTGTGGTGAGCAAGTTCCTTTCAGAAAAAAGAGGCAAAAGCTATTAAGAACAGGAAAAATTAGGAAATTGTGGAGAGCAAGGTCCTTTCAGAAAAAAGACGCAAAAGCTATTAATAACAGGAAAAGATAGGAAATTGTGGTGAGCAAGTTCCTTTCAGAAAAAAGAGGCAAAAGCTATTAAGAACAGTAAAAAATAGGAAATTGTGGAGAGCAAGGTCCTTTCAGAAAAAAGACGCAAAAGCTATTAATAACAGGAAAAGATAGGAAATTGTGCTGAGGAAGTTCCTTTCAGAAAAATGAGGCAAAAGCTATTAAGAGCAGGAAAAGATAGGAAATTGTGGTGAGCAAGTTCCTTTCAGAAAAAAGAGGCAAAAGCTATTAAGAACAGGAAAAGATAGGAAATTGTGGAGAGCAAGTTCCTTTCAGAAAAAAGAGGCAAAAGCTATTAAGAACAGGAAAAGATAGGAAATTGTGGAGAGCAAGGTCCTTTCAGAAAAAAGAGGCAAAAGTTATTAAGAACAGGAAAAGATAGGAAATTGTGGAGAGCAAGGTCCTTTCAGAAAAAAGAGGCAAAAGCTATTAAGAACAGGAAAAGATAGGAAATTGTGGAGAGCAAGTTCCTTTCAGAAAAAAGAGGCAAAAGTTATTAAGAACAGGAAAAGATAGGAAATTGTGGAGAGCAATGTCCTTTCAGAAAAAAGAGGCAAAAGCTATTAAGAACAGGAAAAGATAGGAAATTGTGGAGAGCAAGTTCCTTTCAGAAAAAAGAGGCAAAAGCTATTAAGAACAGGAAAAGATAGGAAATTGTGGTGAGCAAGTTACTTTCAGAAAAAAGAGGCAAAAGCTATTAAGAGCAGGAAAAGATAGGAAATTGTGGTGAGCAAGTTCCTTTCAGAAAAAAGAGGCAAAAGCTATTAAGAACAGGAAAAGATAGGAAATTTTGGAGAGCAAGGTCCTTTCAGAAAAAAGAGGCAAAAGCTATTAAGAACAGGAAAAGATAGGAAATTGTGGAGAGCAAGGTCCTTTCAGAAAAAAGAGGCAAAAGCTATTAAGAACAGGAAAAGATAGGAAATTGTGGAGAGCAAGGTCCTTTCAGAAAAAAGAGGCAAAAGTTATTAAGAGCCGGAAATGATAGGAAATTGTGGTGAGCAGGTTCCTTTCAGAAAAAAGAGGCAAAAGCTATTAAGAACAGGAAAAGATAGGAAATTGTGGAGAGCAAGGTCCTTTCAGAAAAAAGAGGCAAAAGTTATTAAGAGCAGGAAAAGATAGGAAATTGTGGTGAGCAAGTTCCTTTCAGAAAAAAGAGGCAAAAGCTATTAAGTTCAGGAATGATAGGAAATTTTAGAGAGCAAGTTCCTTTCAGAAAAAAGAGGCAAAAGCTATTAAGAACAGGAAAAGATAGGAAATTGTGGTGAGCAAGTTACTTTCAGAAAAAAGAGGCAAAAGCTATTAAGAGCAGGAAAAGATAGGAAATTGTGGTGAGCAAGTTCCTTTCAGAAAAAAGAGGCAAAAGCTATTAAGAACAGGAAAAAATAGGAAATTGTGGAGAGCAAGGTCCTTTCAGAAAAAAGACGCAAAAGCTATTAATAACAGGAAAAGATAGGAAATTGTGGTGAGGAAGTTCCTTTCAGAAAAATGAGGCAAAAGCTATTAAGAGCAGGAAAAGATAGGAAATTGTGGTGAGCAAGTTCCTTTCAGAAAAAAGAGGCAAAAGCTATTAAGAACAGGAAAAGATAGGAAATTGTGGAGAGCAAGTTCCTTTCAGAAAAAAGAGGCAAAAGCTATTAAGAACAGGAAAAGATAGGAAATTGTGGAGAGCAAGGTCCTTTCAGAAAAAAGAGGCAAAAGCTATTAAGAACAGGAAAAGATAGGAAATTGTGGAGAGCAAGTTCCTTTCAGAAAAAAGAGGCAAAAGTTATTAAGAGCAGGAAAAGATAGGAAATTGTGGTGAGCAAGTTCCTTTCAGAAAAAAGAGGCAAAAGCTATTAAGTTCAGGAATGATAGGAAATTTTGGAGAGCAAGTTCCTTTCAGAAAAAAGAGGCAAAAGCTATTAAGAACAGGAAAAGATAGGAAATTGTGGAGAGGAAGTTCCTTTCAGAAAAAAGAGGCAAAAGCTATTAAGAACAGGAAAAGATAGGAAATTGTGGTGAGCAAGTTACTTTCAGAAAAAAGAGGCAAAAGCTATTAAGAGCAGGAAAAGATAGGAAATTGTGGTGAGCAAGTTCCTTTCAGAAAAAAGAGGCAAAAGCTATTAAGAACAGGAAAAAATAGGAAATTGTGGAGAGCAAGGTCCTTTCAGAAAAAAGACGCAAAAGCTATTAATAACTGGAAAAGATAGGAAATTGTGGTGAGGAAGTTCCTTTCAGAAAAAAGAGGCAAAAGTTATTAAGAGCAGGAAAAGATAGGAAATTGTGGAGAGCAAGTTCCTTTCAGAAAAAAGAGGCAAAAGTTATTAAGAACAGGAAAAGATAGGAAATTGTGGAGAGCAAGGTCCTTTCAGAAAAAAGAGGCAAAAGCTATTAAGAACAGGAAAAGATAGGAAATTGTGGTGAGCAAGTTCCTTTCAGAAAAAAGAGGCAAAAGTTATTAAGAACAGGAAAAGATAGGAAATTGTGGAGAGCAAGGTCCTTTCAGAAAAAAGAGGCAAAAGCTATTAAGAACAGGAAAAGATAGGAAATTGTGGTGAGCAAGTTCCTTTCCGAAAAAAGAGGCAAAAGTTATTAAGAACAGGAAAAGATAGGAAATTGTGGAGAGCAAGGTCCTTTCAGAAAAAAGAGGCAAAATTATTAAGAGCCGGAAAAGATAGGAAATTGTGGTGAGCAAGTTCCTTTCAGAAAAAAGAGGCAAAAGCTATTAAGTTCAGGAATGATAGGAAATTTTGGAGAGCAAGTTCCTTTCAGAAAAAAGAGGCAAAAGCTATTAAGAACAGGAAAAGATAGGAAATTGTGGTGAGCAAGTTACTTTCAGAAAAAAGAGGCAAAAGCTATTAAGAGCAGGAAAAGATAGGAAATTGTGGTGAGCAAGTTCCTTTCAGAAAAAAGAGGCAAAAGCTATTAAGAACAGGAAAAAATAGGAAATTGTGGAGAGCAAGGTCCTTTCAGAAAAAAGACGCAAAAGCTATTAATAACAGGAAAAGATAGGAAATTGTGGTGAGGAAGTTCCTTTCAGAAAAATGAGGCAAAAGCTATTAAGAGCAGGAAAAGATAGGAAATTGTGGTGAGCAAGTTCCTTTCAGAAAAAAGAGGCAAAAGCTATTAAGAACAGGAAAAGATAGGAAATTGTGGAGAGCAAGTTCCTTTCAGAAAAAAGAGGCAAAAGCTATTAAGAACAGGAAAAGATAGGAAATTGTGGAGAGCAAGGTCCTTTCAGAAAAAAGAGGCAAAAGCTATTAAGAACAGGAAAAGATAGGAAATTGTGGAGAGCAAGTTCCTTTCAGAAAAAAGAGGCAAAAGTTATTAAGAGCAGGAAAAGATAGGAAATTGTGGTGAGCAAGTTCCTTTCAGAAAAAAGAGGCAAAAGCTATTAAGTTCAGGAATGATAGGAAATTTTGGAGAGCAAGTTCCTTTCAGAAAAAAGAGGCAAAAGCTATTAAGAACAGGAAAAGATAGGAAATTGTGGTGAGCAAGTTACTTTCAGAAAAAAGAGGCAAAAGCTATTAAGAACAGGAAAAGATAGGAAATTGTGGTGAGCAAGTTACTTTCAGAAAAAAGAGGCAAAAGCTATTAAGAGCAGGAAAAGATAGGAAATTGTGGTGAGCAAGTTCCTTTCAGAAAAAAGAGGCAAAAGCTATTAAGAACAGGAAAAATTAGGAAATTGTGGAGAGCAAGGTCCTTTCAGAAAAAAGACGCAAAAGCTATTAATAACAGGAAAAGATAGGAAATTGTGGTGAGGAAGTTCCTTTCAGAAAAAAGAGGCAAAAGTTATTAAGAGCAGGAAAAGATAGGAAATTGTGGAGAGCAAGTTCCTTTCAGAAAAAAGAGGCAAAAGTTATTAAGAACAGGAAAAGATAGGAAATTGTGGAGAGCAAGGTCCTTTCAGAAAAAAGAGGCAAAAGCTATTAAGAACAGGAAAAGATAGGAAATTGTGGTGAGCAAGTTCCTTTCAGAAAAAAGAGGCAAAAGTTATTAAGAACAGGAAAAGATAGGAAATTGTGGAGAGCAAGGTCCTTTCAGAAAAAAGAGGCAAAAGCTATTAAGAACAGGAAAAGATAGGAAATTGTGGTGAGCAAGTTCCTTTCAGAAAAAAGAGGCAAAAGTTATTAAGAACAGGAAAAGATAGGAAATTGTGGAGAGCAAGGTCCTTTCAGAAAAAAGAGGCAAAAGCTATTAAGAACAGGAAAAGATAGGAAATTGTGGTGAGCAAGTTCCTTTCAGAAAAAAGAGGCAAAAGTTATTAAGAACAGGAAAAGATAGGAAATTGTGGAGAGCAAGGTCCTTTCAGAAAAAAGAGGCAAAAGCTATTAAGAACAGGAAAAGATAGGAAATTGTGGTGAGCAAGTTCCTTTCAGAAAAAAGAGGCAAAAGTTATTAAGAACAGGAAAAGATAGGAAATTGTGGAGAGCAAGGTCCTTTCAGAAAAAAGAGGCAAAAGCTATTAAGAACAGGAAAAGATAGGAAATTGTGGTGAGCAAGTTCCTTTCAGAAAAAAGAGGCAAAAGTTATTAAGAACAGGAAAAGATAGGAAATTGTGGAGAGCAAGGTCCTTTCAGAAAAAAGAGGCAAAAGTTATTAAGAGCAGGAAAAGATAGGAAATTGTGGTGAGCAAGTTCCTTTCAGAAAAAAGAGGCAAAAGTTATTAAGAACAGGAAAAGATAGGAAATTGTGGAGAGCAAGGTCCTTTCAGAAAAAAGAGGCAAAAGCTATTAAGAACAGGAAAAGATAGGAAATTGTGGTGAGCAAGTTCCTTTCAGAAAAAAGAGGCAAAAGTTATTAAGAACAGGAAAAGATAGGAAATTGTGGAGAGCAAGGTCCTTTCAGAAAAAAGAGGCAAAAGCTATTAAGAACAGGAAAAGATAGGAAATTGTGGTGAGCAAGTTCCTTTCAGAAAAAAGAGGGAAAAGTTATTAAGAACAGGAAAAGATAGGAAATTGTGGAGAGCAAGGTCCTTTCAGAAAAAAGAGGCAAAAGCTATTAAGAACAGGAAAAAATAGGAAATTGTGGTGAGCATGTTCCTTTCAGAAAAAAGAGGCAAAAGTTATTAAGAGCAGGAAAAGATAGGAAATTGTGGTGAGCAAGTTCCTTTCAGAAAAAAGAGGCAAAAGCTATTAAGAACAGGAAAAGATAGGAAATTGTGGAGAGCAAGTTCCTTTCAGAAAAAAGAGGCAAAAGCTATTAAGAACAGGAAAAGATAGGAAATTGTGGAGAGCAAGGTCCTTTCAGAAAAAAGAGGCAAAAGCTATTAAGAACAGGAAAAGATAGGAAATTGTGGTGAGCAAGTTCCTTTCAGAAAAAAGAGGCAAAAGTTATTAAGAACAGGAAAAGATAGGAAATTGTGGAGAGCAAGGTCCTTTCAGAAAAAAGAGGCAAAAGTTATTAAGAGCAGGAAAAGATAGGAAATTGTGGAGAGCAAGTTCCTTTCAGAAAAAAGAGGCAAAAGTTATTAAGAGCAGGAAAAGATAGGAAATTGTGGAGAGCAAGTTCCTTTCAGAAAAAAGAGGCAAAAGTTATTAATAACAGGAAAAGATAGGAAATTGTGGTGAGCAAGTTCCTTTCAGAAAAAAGAGGCAAAAGTTATTAAGAGCAGGAAAAGATAGGAAATTGTGGTGAGCAAGTTCCTTTCAGAAAAAAGAGGCAAAAGTTATTAAGAGCAGGAAAATACAGGAAGTTATTGTATGCCAGATGCTTTCAGCAAATAGAGAAGTGATAAAGAGGTAAGAGTTATTAAGAGCAAAAAATAAAAGTTGTGGAGTCCTTTCAGGTGGTAAACACCGAATGATTCATTCATTTTCTATGGCTTATCAACCCTTTGCAGGTTATTAAAAGCCATAACATATTTTTAGATTGTAAGAATTTTTATGGGAGATAATAAAGATTGATTGATACAAGCCTTACTAATTAGCCCATAGCTGGGTGGAGAAGAGGTGAAGTTATTAAGAACAGGAAAACATGACGTCCTGGAGTGTTCTGTCCTTTCAAGTAAAAAGGAATAGCAAAGAAGCAACAGTTATCAAGAGCAAGAATAAACTAGAAGTTGTGGAGTACTGTGTCTTTTGGTAAAGAGGCAAGAGTTATTAAGTTAGAAGTTGTGGAGAGCCATAATTCTTCACATTCTGAAAGGATATGGCACTCCACAGCTTCCTTTATTTTCTTACTGTTATTACCTCTTCTCTATTTATCACCCCTTTTTATTTTTAATCTTGAGAATGATGATAAGATACATCCGGCAGCAAGGCCTTCGATTGGGAGATTGGAGGTTTTGAGTAGTGTGGGGCCACCTCTTAATTGCTGTTGTTCTCAGGCAAATCTTGACCTGGGGTAATAAGACCTGGTAGGATCCTAGCTGTGGGCAAATTGTGAGTCCTCAAACAAAAACAAAATGCTATGAAATATAGACAGATATTAAAATACTATGAAAGTATAAAAATATAATGCTGGTAAAATACCAGCAATATATTTTTATATAAAAAATTACAAGCAATACATATTTATAGTAAAAGAACCAACAATACATATTATCTGTAATTGAATGCATAAGATTATGTTCAAATTATATTTAGTTGAAGACATAAAATTGTTTTCAAAATATTTAGATATTTAGAGGTTGATATCCTGTTATAGAAAACCAACAAACCAACCAACCTCTTTATCTATGGACTCCTTGTTTATGATATCCATTTACTCATAAACAGATTACTCACTCTTTTCTTCCTTAGGACCTCTGAGTGTTAAATTCACCAAGACTTCTTTCCTTATTATGTATCTCCAAAACTTTAGCTGATTATTTCTAATTGTTAGCAGCTGTTTCTTTCTATTCTCTGTTCTCCTTAAGATAAAAAATTAAAGTAATTCCTGACTCTTGACAATTCCTTTTCTTTTCCTCATTTTTAAATGAACAGTATATCAAAACATGATTTTTACTACATATCACACAATATGATTCTTGTAAGCTGCTCAAGATAGAGGGTTACAGTTGAAATGGTAATGATGAATGAGGTGTGAAATATGAATGGCATAGAAAGTGAGATGAAATGGAGTTTATGAGGATAAAAATGGTAGATAATATGATTGACCCTTCATTTTAAGAGGGTGAGATTGAAGCATTTAAAGAAGCACTCATGTCGGAATTTGTTCTTGGAGAAAAGCTATCAGAGAGCAACTTCCTTTTTTTAGCATTTGGAACACTAAGGAATATATAGATGGGTGATTGACCTCTGAGAAAGTACCGTGGCATAGGACATGTAATTGGTTGAACTGGTGGAACTAAAGAATGACACTTTTCTGAACATTTACCATGGAATTAGTGACAGTGTAGAGATAGGCTTGCAAGGTTGCATCTGTGACAAAGAGATTGAATAGTTGAAAATGCATCAGGCCCCATGAGACTGTATAACAGATTTTAAGCTACAAGTATAAAGAGCAGGAAAAGACAGGATGTTGTGAGGAGTCATGTTGTTTCAGGAAATTGGTGGCAGGCAAAAATTAATATGCACAAGAAAATAAAGGAAGATGTGGAGTGTCATATCCTTATAAAATATAAAGGTGTGGCAAGGAAGCAAGAGTTATTAAGAGCAAGAAAAGACAGGAAGTTGCGGTGTGCCAGGTCCTTTCAAGAAAAAGAAATGTGGTAAATGGGCAACTGTTATCAATAAGAAAAAAAGACAGGAGGTTGTGGAGTGCCATGTCCTTTCAGCAAATTGACTGATGGTAGTTAAAAAAAAAATAATACAAGCAAGAAAATAAAGGAAGTGTCATATTCTTTTAAAAATATGGAGGTGTGATAGGGAAGCATGAGTTATTAAGAGCAAGAAAAGATAGGAAATTGTGGAGTGCCGTTTCCTTTCAGGTGAAGCTTGAACAGCTCAAAACCAAACTTTTGTTCTGATCTGACTCTTGAAAAGATACAACATGGCAGAAAGTATTGGATATTTCCTAAAATGATAGATTGATCCCACCATTTTTTCCAGCTTCTTCAGCAATGAATTGTATATATGAGCTCCACTTGAGGTCTGGGATGAACTTAAGACCTAATAAACGTTCAAAACATAGATGCTCATTGAGATTGTAACTGTTCATTAGGATTCGAGAAATCTTGGCATCTGAACGGCAGTGATGAAATGATACAAGCTTGGTTTTTGATGTACTGAAAATGACAAGATTTATTTTCCCATTGAACTGTTAGAGTTAGGTTGGAGTAGATATTGGCGGCAAGGTTCAGACTATCTTTGTTTTTGGAAATGCATCTATAAACATTCGTATCATCTGCAATAGCTGTTCACTATTGTTCTGGGAATGTTCTCAAGCAGACCCTTAATAAAGAGTAAATTTGCTAAAAGAAATTTTTTTATACAATTTTTAGCACTGAACTAAACTTTGTAACTTAAGCTAAGCAAAGAATGATCGGATCTCTGTATGACCAGTGGGCAGGGAAAACAATATCTAAAACTTTGCTGCTGCTGCATCTGCTGCTTCTAGTTATTCTTGGATCTGTCCATTTAAGGCGGGTGTGATTATGCTTCTCCACATCTGCCTGTCTTTTGTTGCTGTAAGTAACATCTGACTTTTTACCATTCCCCTTTGTTGTTATTTTTCAGTCGATTAACAGAAGCACATTAAGTAGATGATCATGACTCTCCACAACTACCTGTCTTTTGCTGCACTAAGTCAAAAAAAGAAAGTAAAAATTTTTTGACTTTTTTACTATCCTTCTTTGTCCTTATTTTACAATCCGTTCATAGAAGCTCATTAAGTGGATGATCATGACTCTCCACAACTTCCTGTGTTTTGTTGCTCTAAGTAATTTTTGATTCATTGCCATCCCTCTTTGTGTTGTATATTACTGCTGGACTCAAATAAGGTGACAAACACTTATATATAAAAATATGTAAATAACTTTATTGTTTGAGTTGCAGCAATTGGGTAGAATGAGGGAGAATCACATATCTCAAATCAATTTTCTTCATTGCAATTCATGGGAAAATTCACCATCCATTCCAAACCCCTAATGTGTTCTTTACACTAGCTTTCTTTGGACCCATGTTGTCACTAAAGGACTTTGCAAAATAATGCAAAAAAAAAAAAACCACAACTTAACACAAATCCTTCCAGGGCAGAGGTGAGCTCGCGTATTGTGGATGTTGTATATTACTGCTGGACTCAAATAAGGTGACAAATACTTATATATAAAAATATATAAATAGCTTTATTGTTTGAGTTGTGGCAATTGGGTATAATGAGGGTGAATCACACAGGTTGGGATTGTGCACACATGAATTGACGGAGACAATCTTTGGTGAAACTCTAGCCAGCCTATCGACCAGCCAAGAGCTGAACAGTTGTTATAAGATTTGGAAACCCATGCAACTTCACACGGTTAACCTTCTTCCGGTATATCACCTACGCAACTTCTTGTGGCCATACCTCTTCCGGCCATGTGTCCACGCACCTTTGTGTGACCACACCTTTTCCAGCATGTGCCCACAGAAGCACCCTTTTCCTTTTGCTCAAGACACCTTTGCACCATGTTTATTCAAGGCTCAGGACACCTGTGTGTGCTGTTTATTTTATCCTATCATCCATTCTGATTTATGTTCACTCTCTGATGCAGCAGAAGTGAGGTCAAAGGTCTTCCTCAACTGATATCCAACATTTGTACTTGTTTTGCCATCCATTCACACAAACTTGTTAGGTAGGTTACTTGCTTTTAAACGTCACTTTTCTTGCCTTCAGTATATACTGTCAGTGTCAAATTCTCCTCATTATATTATCAACTCACCTTCTCTTAGTAAGCATGCAAATTTTCCTTCTAGATCCTATACTCCTTAAAACTTCCTCTTTACTCACAAGTTCAGTCCATAGATTCTCAGCAGAACCATATCTTTGTTTCTTAAAGTCTCTTCTTCATATGTGAGGTTGTCCGCTAATCACTACCATACAGGAGATCTAATCTTACATAGAAGTGAAGTACTCTTTTCTTTGTTTCTAAGGACATTCATCAATAGAAGCACAGCTTTGTGGCTTCAAGTCTCTTCTTCTTGTGGGAAGAGATTGACCAGTAATCACCATCATAGAGGAGATTACTTCCCTTTGTTTATAAGAACTTTCATCAGTAGAAGCACATCACAGCCTCTTCAAATCTCTTCTTCATTCATGAAAAGATTGACCAATATTCACCACCATGTCGTCGTCATCATCATCATCATCATCATCATCATCATCATCATCATCATCATCATCATCATCATCCCCTTGACTTATAATTGTAGTGGGGTTTCAAGCCTATCAACAGCAGCCATTAGCAATTCTGGTATAGTCGTATTTGCCCATTGTTTGACATTGTTCAACCAGATTTGCATTGGCTCCCTCTCCTACGTCCACCTTCAATGGAGTCTTGCATGATGATATTATATATATCACCATGGGAGAGATTAGATATTATATAGCAGTTCAGCATTCTTTCTTTTGTTTCTAAGGACATTCTTCAGTAGAATCATATTTCTGTTGCCTCAAGTCTCTTCTTCATCTGCGATGATATTGACCAGTCTTCATTGCCATAAAGGAAATTGGATATTACATAGCAGTCCAACACTCTTTTCTTTGTTTCTAAGGACATACATCAGTAGAACCATATCTCTGGTGCATCAAGTCTCTGCTTCATCTGTGAAGAGATTCACTGCCCTACAGGCTCCTAGGAATTACATATGTAATTCCTATGTACCTTGAAGTTACATTTTCCATTGTCTGTTGCTACACTAGCCAAAGAGGTGATTTTCTGTTTCTACTTATTTTTCAGTTCTTTTCCTTTAATATCTTATCTTTCAGTTTTCTTTTGCATATTGTCTTCTACTTCTATGTGACATATTCCTGTTCATTTCCTGTCCTTTGTAAATCTTATTAAATTTTATCTTTTTACTATCTCTTCTAAAATCTGTTCTGTCATTCATTTATACGAACTCACTAGGCAAATTATGTGGTGTTTTCCACTAGCTCCCTTGCATTATATATATGCCCTGTGAGTATCAAATTTTCCAAGACCTCTTTCCTCATTATGTGCCCTAGAAATTTCTAACTCTCTCATATGTATAAGTGTCCTTTTTGTTTCTATTTTCTTGAAAATGTAATTGTTGCTCACATGTGCAGTGCATAGTATTCTCAGCATCCTTCTGTAGAACCACATTTCAGTTTCTTAAAGTCTTTTCTTCATCTGAAAGGAGACTGTCAAGCATATAAGAAGACCAATATTATATAACAGTTTGTTACTAATTTATTTTTTCTTTGCTCAATGAAATTTTCCTGTTTTTTAATACTTTGCTTAGATTTTGGAAAGCCTCTTTCATGATCCCAATGCATTATCTACCATATACAAATGCAATAAAATGTTTTACTGTTTTCCCTCCCCAGTCCCTGAGGATATATGAAAGTTGGACATTTTTGTTCATTAAATTGTCGTCATGATATCACCGGTGAGCATATTAACAGTATGTGTCATCAGCTTCAGACATACACGTACACGTACATATTCTCTCTCCTATTCTTCTACATAAACATGCACACACACACATATTCTTCTTTGTGCAATGAAACTAACACACACACACACACACACACACAATCACACACACATAAGCATTATTGCATACATACTAAATTTCTTTCTCTTACTATCACTTTCTCATATGTATGCACGCACGCAAACCCATGAATATATATGCTCTGTTTCCTTTTTGAATTAAAATTTCATGTTCTTTAATACTTCATTTAACTTTTGCAATCTTCCAATACACATTCAGATTTCAGAGTCGCACGATCCATCCCCTGTTGAAACACTTTCCAGATGTCTAAATTGTACCTGTTTGATTCTGGTATCTCCAATTTGTTAAAGGCAAAAATTGTTTAATGTTACAGAGATATAAAAAAAGAAAAAGTTGTGGTGAGTCATGATCACTCACACCCTGAACGAAGAATTAATAATGTGATCTAATTTTTATTTTTAAATGCCATACTTCATAAGCCTTCATAATTCATTGATAAGAGATTAAAGAATTTGTTAGAATTTCAAACACAATTATTTGTTAGAAGTTGAAATTTGTTATCTTTCGTTATATTTTCCCTTTGGATCAAACAATTTCTGAGCACAATTTTGCAAGTGATATATACAAACTGATAAGTTTATATCTTGAAATAAAATGTCAGATCAATAAGGTATTTGTCATATTTGGATAATGAAATATGTCACTTTATAAGCTCAGTTCAAAAATAATAATATTTATTTTGTTTGTCTTTATTACTAACATAACGTATCTTCCTGTGCCTTTTCTATAAATACTTTCATCGTAATTCTTCTGATGAACTTTCCTCGATGGTACCTACACTTTATGAATTTAAGATTTGCACAAAGATCTCATCATTTTGCAATTGAAATAGCTAAATGTAAACCTAAATTCAATGCTAACAGTTTCTTCTATCACACTTCTCACCTGTGGAACTCTCTTCTGGCTTCATACTTTCAAGTCAACTTTGATCTTGAAAATTTTATATGCAATGTCAATCGTTATCTTCTGTCTTCTTAATTTCAGTATTTTTATTCTTCTTTCTCCTTAATAGTGTTTTTTTTTCTCATATTCTCTCACACTCAGTAACCCCTTAACACCTAGCATCTTAGTGGCTTTATTGCCTTGCTTGGAGTGTGATGATTAAAAATAATAATAATAATATTGGCAAATAAAAATAATTTTAACTATTTCTGTGATATCATCCATTGCCACTTCTGTTTAGTTGAGGGGGAGCATATATAAACACCCAGCAATTCAGTGATATTCGGAATGAACCTCAATCTCAAAAGCAACCTTGAAATGTTTGTGAATGATACATTGAGGAGTTACAGTTCAAGGAAATATAAGTTGTTAATTGGATATAAAATATGTTTAAAGGAAGTGAATGTCGTCAGAGCCTCTGCAAAAAAAATTTATTTCAATTGTTCTTACGTAATAACATTTTCTCAGTGAGACAAAACTATTAAATATGGCAATTCAATTTGTTTTATGCATAGACTGAACACTCAAAATGCTATTTAAATTCAGCCCCTGGTTGTTTTTTAGATATCCTTTGCTAAGTTTCAAACGTCATAAAAACCAATTCACATGATATATTGGCTAATTTATTTACCAATAAAAATACTCTATAATCCCTAATTTCCAGCATCTCTTTCAAATTGAAAAAAATCTATCAACAGCCAAATAAGAATAATTTTAACTATTTCTGTGATATCACTCTTTGCCACTTCTGCTTAGTTGAGGGGGAGCATGTATAAACACCCAGAAATTCAGTGACATTAGGAAGGATCCTTGATTTCAAAAGAAAACTTGAAATATTTGTGAATGATATGTTGAAGAGTTACAGTTCAAGCAACTAGAAGTTTTCAATTGGATATAAAATAGGAAGCAAATGGTGTGGGACCCTATGTTAAGAAAATTTGATTTCAATCGTTCTTATGTGATAACATTTTTTTCTCTTGCACCCCTCCTTTGCGGAACTCTCTTCCAGTTTCTTGCTTCGCTGTCAACCTAGACCTTCAAAAATTTAAATAAAGTGTTAATTGTTATCTGCCATCTTCTTAATTCTTGTTCTCCTTAATAGTGATTTTTTTAAAATTATTTTTTCTCCTTATATTCTCTCACACTCAGTAGCTCCTTGCACCTTAGTAGCTTAATTGCCTTGCATGGGGGGAAATGATTAAAAAAAAATAATATGTTTGAATTAGAAAAATTTTCACTACTACATAAAAATATATGTTTCTACTGAAGAATGCCCTTAGAAACAAACCAAAGAACACTTCTGTTTAGCCGAGAGACAAAAGCATGTATAAACACCCAGGAATTCAGTGACATAAGGCATGAACCTTGATTTCCCATGCAGACATACTCTGTCTCTTTCTCCTGTGCACACACAAGGTATTTCACTCAAAGGCAATGTTATGGTTAGTGAAGCTAGTCTGGTTGAGTTGAGTACATTTAATTTTTTTTTTTAAATTAAATAATTCTAAAATTTTAAATTTAGCTTTCCCACATTGTCCCAAAGTTTTCATTTGTGTCTTGCCATTCCCCATGAAAAATACAGAATTTCATCAATAAGAACATTAATTTAATACACTGAAGTCATTTTATAAAATTTCAAAATTAATTAATTTTTAGAGGAAAGATCATTATTAATATTACAAATAGAAAAATCAAAAAAACAAACCAATGAACATTTAAGAACAGAAATAAAATATATATATATATATATATATATATATATATATATATATATATATGTATATATATATATATATATATATATATATATATACATATACATATACATATATATATATATATATATATATATATATATATATATATAAGTATTTATTTGAATATTACAACATAAATATGTTATAAAATCACGACAAAAGTAGCCATTTTGTTTCATTTGATAAGACACTAGAAGTGTTGAAACAAAATGGCTACTTTTGTCGTGATTTTATAACATATTTATGTTGTAATATTCAAATAAATAATTATATCTGCTCTACTCTGTATTGAGCACTCTTTAAAGAATATTAATTGTTGGTTATTGGATCTCACTCCGTATATACCAATCCTAAACTTGGGTATATATATATATATATATATATATGTATATATATATATATGTATGTATGTATGTATTTGCCAGGGGTGGCCAAACTTGCTTAATGTTTGAAACCTGCAAGATATGAACAAAACTGAAATTCTTCTTATCTACCATTTATATTAAATGTGATGATAAAAGGAGCTCGACCGATATATTTGCATGAGCCACATATTAAAGGTCAGAGAGCCATATGTGGCTTAGGAGCTGCTGGTTGGCCACCCCTGCTATATACAGTGGTTGGTAAAAGTTCAGTATCTCGCATAATGTTCGTTTTATACACCTTCAAAGAAAAGATCATTAATAAAAAAACAAATAGAAATATTTTAAAAAAAATCAAGGGACACAAGATTGGACCAATGAACATTTAGGAACAGAAATAAGAAATAATAGGAAAAACAAATATTGAATAGACCCAGAAAAATGATTCAATATATTGTCATATCATCTTTACAAGCAATGACAGCTTTGAATCTCTTAGGATAAGATTTTCCCAGGTTTCTGCAGATTTCAGCCCATATTTGAAGAGATTTTTCCTGACAGATCAGATCGGCAAGATTTGATGGACACCTCTTTTGGACTTAAACTTTCACTTCTCACCTCAAATTCCTTCTGGGATTCAAGAGACATAACTTTAACATTCTTATTCCAAAACCATTCCATTGTCTGCTTAGCTGAATATTTATGATATATTGTTCTGGAGATAAGTCAGCTATTGTGAAACCACTCCACAGTCTTTCCCAAGAAGTCACAGTAATACACAGATAATAAAGAAAAAGAAGATGCGGTGAGCTGTAGCCGTCTATCTCCTAAAGAGAGAAAGACTACACTGAGTTGAAAACCCTGTAGAAGGCAATTATAACCACTCAAATATCTTTCCCAAGAATTCATAGTAATTCACAGATAATAAAGAAAAGGAAGCTGTGGAGAGCCATGATCGTCTATGTCCTGAATAAAGAAATATTAACCTTAATTCAAAATCCCAAAGAAACTACTTCTTTCTAGAGATCATGGAAATCAGGAAAAAGTAATGATATTCACACCTTTAACACTTCCTCTCAGTGTATAATTTTGGCCAACATTTTCATTTCTGTCTCACTGTTCCCAATGATGAATATAGAATTTCATCAATAAGGACATTAATTTAGTCCAGTGAAGTACTCTTAAATGACAAATCATGTTACACAAAATGTTTTTCACTTTGTCATTCTTTTACCAAACATTGTTCTGATATATAGAAATTAATATACCATATTCTCTCAAATATATAAATATATATATATATATATATATATATATGTATATATATACATATATATATATATATATATATATATATATATATATATATACATATATATATATATATATATATATATATATATACATATATATATATATACATATATATATATATATATATATATATACATATATATATATATATATACATATACATATATATATATATACATATACATATATGTATATATATATATATACATATATATATATATACATATATATATATATATATACATATATATATATATATATATACATATATATATATATATATATACATATATATATATATATACATATACATATATATATATATATATATATATACATATACATATATATACATATATATATATATATATATATATATATATATATATATATATATATGTATGTATGGTGTTAAAAAATTTTGCTGTATGCATGGGGGAAAGTGTGCAATATCAGCGATAGACTGTTTATAGATTTCGGCAATTTTTTTCACCAAAAGAGAAACACACCAAAAATTTCAACAGATATAGACCCTTGACCATTCTATTTAACAAAACATGCTTAAATGAAGCATTGTTTCTTTTAAAAAAATGGTATAATGAAACTCTCTTTCTTTGGTTGGTAACCAGTCTAGGAGAATCAAACTTGGAGGAGCGTCATTTGGAAACTTTGTGGCACATTGTGCACAATTTTTCTGGTAGCATTTCTGAAAAGTGTGGCTGGTTCTACACAATCATTCACCACTATAAACAAATAATCTATGTAGGTAGTCTGGCAGTTTAGTTCTAAAACTGAATATGAAAGAATATAAGAAAAAGAACATTATTCAGGAGAGAGAATAATAAAAAAGCTGGAATTAAGATGATAAGGATTGACATTGATTTAAAATTTTGAAAGATGAAAGTTGACTGGTAAGCAGGAAGAGAGTTCCACAAGCCAGAAGTGCAAGAGAAAAATCAGTTAGCATAGAACTTATGGTTAGAACTAGCCATTTCAATTGTCAAATTATGAGACCTTTCTTCCAATCTAGTATTGCACTTAAATTCATAGAGTTTAGATACCAAAGAGGAAAGATCATAAAAACAATTACCATGAAAATATTTGTAGAAAAGGTACAAGAAATCTTCATACCATTATATGCAGTGGGAAACTGACTGAAGCTGAGATGCCAGGTCCAGATGAATAAAATTACAGATTCTTCTTTGTATTTTATCAAGAGTATGTAAATATATAAGAGAAGCACCAGACCAGATGTGGCAGCTATATTCAAAGCATGGACTATTGGTGGCCTTATAAATGGGCATGATAGATTCTGGTGAGAAATATTGTCTTGCAATATATTGTGAACCAAATTTCCTAGCAGCAGACCAAGTTACTGATATAATAATTCCATTTCATGTCAGAAGTTATTCTCCTGGAGTTTAGCATTGGCCATGCTAATGGTAGGCGAAAAAAGTTCTCTGCAACAATTAAAAGAAACTTGTTTTTTTTTTAAGGTGTTAAAACTAACAAGCCATTTCTTGTCCCAGTTAACAACAGATCGAACTGATCAGCTATACCATTAAAACAGGATTAAATATTTGTGTCATGCTGCATAGATACCAAGTTGAGAACTATACTATTTGTACTGAAAAAGATGAATGGTTGCTTCTTGCCTTGAATATCAGTCAGGACTCAAGCTCACTCCAGACAAATGGAATTTGTATATACAATCCTAAAATTCTAAAGATGCTAGAAAAACAGTCAGTTCCTTGTATTCTAAAGAAAGTACCTGACTCCTACTGACATGCTCTATCTAGATCATACTAGAAACGGAGTATTGTTGCTATATTGAGGTGGGAGCTGCCCAATCCTGCCCATTTGAAAGCATCTGCACAGATTTATGGGTGATGAATTATTTTCCATCATACAACCCATTTTTCACAGATGAGTTATCGCAAGACTTTCATTACTCTATACAGTTTTCATTGCAGATGCTAACAGCTTCTTTTCTTGCACTTCTTACTTGTGGAACTTTCTTCGGACTTCTTGCTTTCCAGTCAAGTTTGATCTTCCATAATTTAAATGTAATGCCAATCACTATCTTATGTCTTCTTAATTCTTCTATTATTATTCATTGTTTATTGTTGAACCATAACACAACCTACTGTAATGTACTGATGGGCTTTACATTATCAATGTCCTAAGCTTGTGAATTGAAATTAACACTGAGGATTATCTTTAAATATACACACGGCATAAGTAAGGTTTTGATTGGTCAATTTTGAAAGCATCATATCAAAAACAAAGGAAATTTGTTTAAACTTAAGAATATCACAGACCAATATAATTGCACATACCACTTCTGAAGAAGTAATACCTCCAAGTCAGACTAAATTCTTTTTATTAAGACACACAATAAAAGAATTATTTCAAACAAACCAAAACCTACCAAGGTCAATATTATTATTTGATTCTTAAGAACCGTCCATTTTGTTGAACCATAACACAACCTAGTGTCGTGTACTGATGGGCTTTACATTATCAATGTCCTAAGCTTGTGAATTGAAGTTAACACTGAGGATTATCTTTAAATATACACACGGCATAAGTAAGGTTTTGATTGGTCAATTTTGAAAGCATCATATCAAAAACAAAGGAAATTTGTTTAAACTTAAGAATATCACAGACCAATATAATTGCACATACCACTTCTGAAGAAGTAATACCTCCAAGTCAGACTAAATTCTTTTTATTAAGACACACAATAAAAGAATTATTTCAAACAAACCAAAACCTACCAAGGTCAATATTATTATTTGATTCTTAAGAACCGTCCATTTTGTTGAACCATAACACAACCTAGTGTCATGTACTGATGGGCTTTACATTATCAATGTCCTAAGCTTGTGAATTGAAGTTAACACTGAGGATTATCTTTAAATATACACACGGCATAAGTAAGGTTTTGATTGGTCAATTTTGAAAGCATCATATCAAAAACAAAGGAAATTGTTTAAACTTAAGAATATCACAGACCAATATAATTGCACATACCACTTCTGAAGAAGTAATACCTCCAAGTCAGACTAAATTCTTTTTATTAAGACACACAATAAAAGAATTATTTCAAACAAACCAAAACCTACCAAGGTCAATATTATTATTTGATTCTTAAGAACCGTCCATTTTGTTGAACCATAACACAACCTAGTGTCGTGTACTGATGGGCTTTACATTATCAATGTCCTAAGCTTGTGAATTGAAATTAACACTGAGGATTATCTTTAAATATACACACGACATAAGTAAGGTTTTGATTGGTCAATTTTGAAAGCATCATATAAAAAACAAAGGAAATTAGTTTAGACTTGAGAAAAAAGAATTGTTGATGCTCACAAATCAGTTACAGGGAAGAAGCTGTTTGGGTGGAACTTACTTTTTACTAATGGAATTATCTTCCAGTATATGCACAATATAACAACTAAGGTTTTGATGTGTCATTTGTGAAAGTGTCATATCAAAAACAAGAAAAGTATTAGGTTATATATAAAAGGACTATGAATTTTTAATGCACCATTGATAAACATACCAGTCTTCTTTTGAAAGAGTAACTTTATATTTGCATGTGATGATAGAATTATTTCAAACATTTCAAATCTTTCAAGAGTCAGTATTATTTTCCTCCATCTTGGGAACTGCCCTTTCTGTAGAGCTATAGTGCAAGACTGGAAGAGATAGGAAGCAAAAGATTCCAAATCCTCTGGAAAGAAAAGTAATTTGAGATGTGTCTACAGATCCCAGAACGAATTGTCAGTTGTTATCTGCTTTCTTCTCAGTTACACTTCTGTTGTTATCAATCCTTAATAATGTTTCTTTTTTCTAATTCTTTCACATTCAATAACACCTTGCGTCTTAGTGGCTTTACTACCTTACATTTGGTGAGTTTGGTTTTAAAAACATTTAGAAATGATGTGTTAGAAATGGATACAAATTAAAATAATACAATTTTCATAGAGGGATAATAATTGTGTCTTCAACTGCATTAAGACATTACTGAAAATATTAAGAGAATAATTGAAATAAAATGAAATGTTTTGGTTGGCAACTTTTGTAATAAGGCATTGTTAACCATAACAAAATTATGAAAAATAAAGGCAATGTAAATTTTATATATTTTAATGCAATGAATACACATCAGAAATAAAATAAATACAATTAACTACAAAAATCAATAAATGTTTTGTGCTCATTGGAAAAGCAGTATATTTTTTTTTGCTGAATGCTCAATATAACTTTATATTCTCAAAAACTATATAATACACTTTTAATTATATTAATTAAATTTAATTATATTATTTTAATGATTGGTCAGAAAGTCTTGACTCACTTAGGAAGTATAAAGTAAACAACAAATCTTGATCTCTGTCTGAAACAAATCTTGATCTCTGTCTGATGGAATTTCCAAGGAGTACTGCATTTCAAGCTTGTCCCACATGGTTGAGCCATCAATGCTAAACTCTATTGCCAGCAGCTAGACCGTGTGTATGACTAACTAAAGAAGGAGTATCCTGCATTGGTCAATCAAGGTTGGGCTTCGTTTCACCAAGACAATGTGAGGCCACACACTTCCAGGTTGACTAAAGAGAAGTTCAAACAGATTGACGGTGATGAGATTCTTCCACATCCACCATTCCCGATGCTGCTCCAAATGAATATGGCCTATTCCACTCAATGGCACACTTCCTCTGTAACCAGGGATTTAACATTTTTGATGAAGTGAAGAAAGCTTGTTTACAGTTTTTTTTTTATTCAAAGCCAGACAACTGGTATCTGGGACAGATTTGGATGCTGGCAGATTGCTGGCAGAAGATTGTTGAAAATGACGGACTTTATTTTGAAGAATAAATCTTGGTGTTGTTCCGTAAAATTTTGTTTTATTCTTTGTACTTCATAAGTGAGTCAGGACTTTCTGCCCAACCTAATATATTTGTTCAGTTTTTACACAGCTGCTTTAAATTCAATGATATCTTCAAGTCTGGTGCTGAAAAACAAAATAGTGCATGTGTCTTTTCTAGGAATAATTTCATGGTTGTTATTCCTGATCACATAATAAGGAAAGACAGCTTGGAAAATGTGATACTCACAGGACAGATTGAAGATAAAGAGATACAGAGGAAAGCAATGCGTAACCTAACTGGAGAGCATCAGTGAATGAATAGCAGAGCCAGTACTTTTTTTTTTGCTGAATGCTCAATATAACTTTACAATTAACATTAATTCTTTTATTCTCAAAAACTATATAATACACTTTTAATTATATTAATTAAATTTAATTATATTATTTTAATTATTAGATTGGTCAGAAAGTCTTGACTCACTTAGGAAGTATAAAGAAAATGACAAGGTATTGCGATTAAACTTTTCATTTACTTTTTCTTGTGTTCATATAAGTGTTTTCTTTTCTGGATAAAAAGTGTTTAAAAATTGTTCAAATGTTCTATATATTCAAGACATTTCAGCTATTCTATTAGACATTGTAAAAGAGTTTTTTTTTAGTTTTTATTTTAACTGTGTAGATTTTTTATGTTACTAAAGGGATAGGAATGTTTTCTTGATTTTCCAAACATGGTCTGCACATCTTTAATGAAACTAGTATATATATATATATATATATATATATATATATATATATATATATATATATATATATGTATATATATATATATATACACACATATATATATATATATATATATATATATATATATATATATATATATATATATATATATGTATATATATATATATATCATTTGGCATTTGTGACTGATGACTTGGGAACCCAAGAAATTTTAAGTTGCACTGCAACGTAAGTATATGTGTATTTATTAAGATATAATTCATAGCTCTGTTTAACTACATTGAGCACTCTTTTGTTTGCACCATGAATTAAATTAAAAAATATTTATTTGCTTATCTGTGTATGCACACTAATGCACATATATATGGTTGCTAATATGTAGTAATATATTGTATATATATGCAAATAGCATTGAAAACGACTGACAAGGTGTTTTTTATATAATTTTTCATGTGTTTATATAATTTTTATTCAGCACATAAATTATATAAAAATTGTCCAAATGTATTATATATCCTAGCTATACTTTAGCCAGTATTTAGGATGAATTTTATTTTACTTTTAATTTAATATTTGGATTGTTTTATGTATGTTTCTAGAGTTATAGGAATGCTTTATTTTCCAAGCACTGTCAGAGATGATCGGGCAGAAGGATGATTAAATAAAAAATTTAATTTTAATCTTTCATCATTACTAATGATTATTATAATAACATATTTTTAATGTTTTTAATGGGCATTAAGATCTAAGCATACCTAAAAATATATAAATGTAAACAAGAAAAGTTTTTTTTTTTTTTTAAGTACATCACATTTACAATAATTACTTTTATATTGCTGTCATTTTTTGATAGTATGAATGTAAGTAAATACAATATTTGACAACTTTTGAGAATTACACAACCACCTCAGCCACAAAGTAGGCTAAAGGAGATCACTTACTTGGTATCTTAGAAATTGTCCTTGCATACTGATAAATCTTTGGAGCCGAAATATTACAATAGGCCATGCTGTTATTCTTCTCTTGAGAAGAAAAGACAATTAACTGATGAGTTTGATACTATTTTCAACAGGTATTAATATAAAAAAATAAGGTCTCTTTGTGGTCAGAGTATTAATGGTATTGATAAAACACCATCAAGAGACACCCCATACATATATGTATATCCATATCTCGAAGTTGGAAAATTGAGCTGTGATGTGTTGCATTTTGAAAAAAGTGTCTTTGGACAAAAATAATGATTTTTATTCATGGAATCAATCTTATATAAATAAAGGGAAATACAAAAATTGATGGCTACAGCTTATATCAGAATATTAAAGATACAAAGACTCTCATCTTTTAAAATTAAATTTTTCTGAGGTATCAATTTTAAACTTACAGGCTGAACTTTACTGTAAAAAAACTAAGAATAAAAAATAAAATATATGTATATTGTTGTAGAAATGAACACACCTCTCCAGAAGTGAACTTGAACTTGTCTTGGAATCATCAATTGAAGGAGTAAACAAGTAGAGAGTTAGAGATCCAGCTTTTCTGCTTACTACCTATTTCAGCAAGACTACATCGACTTCAAGTGACATACTCTTCTTGATTGTGTTACCTTCATTCAACACAATAAAGATGTGACTGTGACTGTGACAATGAGAATTTGAATTTATATAAAAAAAATTGTTTCCTCTAACTGACAAAATTCAAAATTCATGGAAAAAGATTTTAGTGGAGATTGTGTATATTCATCGATAAACTTCAAGGCTGTATGCTATATGGTTATGAGGAAAAAAAAGCAAACTTTTTTTTCCTATTTAAGGGATACTGGTATGAACAAAATACACTATGGAAGAATTGGATATTTATTCAGCAGTTATTACAGCAAATGCAATGAAAATGGATTGAATATCAACAACAGATAAAAGCAATCCTGGAAAAACAAGGAACAGACAATGCGTCAATTTTGTTTTCACCAGACATAGTCGCTAACTCAATAAGTGAATTTAGCTATCTCCCAGAAGAAAACATTACATTCTTTTTGTACTTCAGAATGTCAAGGATGGTCAGATGAAAAAAATTATCCTATGCTGAATATGAAAAAATTTGAATTGCATTTTGCCGAATACTCCAAAAAAAGTGTCATTTAACTAAACAGTATCAATATTATTGAAAATCTTTGGTGAAAAGAATTTACTATTTCATACACATTGGTAGTGCATGAACCTTACTAATGATGGAAATGAAGATTTTCTTACATATGCCAGTAAAATCAATTATGAGTTTTTAGAAATTTAAACTGGATGAATTATGCCCAGACAGAATTAAATGTCTAATTTTTGTTAAAGGTTTGACATCGGGCAACGATGCAGAAATATGCTCTCAAATACTTACAAAACTTGAACAAGATTCAAAGTTAACAATACAGACTATTGCGCAAGAATGCCAAAAAATTGTCAATTTAAGGCATGATACAGTGAAAATCAAGCAAAATGGCATGACAGAAGTACAAATGATTTGGAAAAAGACAGTAATACCAAAAGAAAAAAAACAAAGTAAAAATATTGTAAAACTTAATCTATGTTATGGTTGTGCTATGCTTCATTTCAGGAAGGACTATCCATTTAAAACCCCCAAATTTTTAAATGTGGAAAAACATGTCGCAAACGAAGCTACTGTAAGTCGAAAAGCAAAAGAGATATTAACTTGCTGAAAGTAGTGCTTCCAGGTAAAAAAAACGAAAATAATGGAAAATTTGTGACAATATGAATGAATAACACTCCGGTGAGATTTCAAATGGACACTGGTAATGATATTAAAATTATTGATGAACAAACTTGAAACAGAATTGGCAAGTAAAACTTGAGAAAAACTGACAAAGTTGCAAGAGGAATATCAGGGAAGGAATTAATTTTTCTTGGGAAAATAATGTATAACCTTGCAGTTAAAACCCAAAAAGTAGATGTTTACATGTTAAAAAATTCCAACTCAAATTTACTAGGCATCAACTGACTAGAATTATTGGAACTATGGAATTGGTCGATTAATTCATTCTGTGGAAAAATTGATTGTCCATAAGAGAAAAAGATTACAGCAAAAGAAACACTGAGTAAACTAAAAAATTAAATTCCCAAATATTTTTGCAGAGGAGTTGGGAAAATATACAAAGTCAAAGGCATTTTTTAAATTGAAAGAAAATACATTATTTACATTATTCGGACTATTATCCGCATCTGTGTCGCCATGTTTATCACGTTTTGGCCATTGTATGCTCCGGCCTTCTTCAGGTGGTTGGAATGTCGAACTGAACCCTTTATTTCGCTCACGGGGGTAGACTGTTCTAGTTCCACGTGCCATGTATAAAGGATGTCAGTTATCAGTTATCTCCTGTTAATTTCCCTCTGAAAGTTCTCCACTGCCTTAACCGGGTATTGAACTCACACTCTTTGGGTCCTGTCACTGGATCTAACTAATGCCTTTATCCACTGTGCCACATGGCACAGTGGATGTCCTCAAGAACACATGGCACAGTGGATGTCCTCAAGGAACGTTGTGATAAACATAGCAACAAAGATGAGGACAATAGTCCAAATAATGTAAATAATGTATTTTCTTTCAATTTAAAAAATGCCTTTCTAAATAATGTACATAATATGTCATCTCGAAAATATAGACAGATATTGAAAGAAAATATGATACCAGTGTTTAAGCCTTAAAGATAGACACACTTTGTTGTACTGGAGTCTATTAACACCAAACTGGATAGGTTAGAAAACCAGAGAGTTATTGAAAATATATATATATATATATATATATATATATGGTAAATGATAGATGTGTATATATAATAATAATAATACCCAGCATTTCTACATACCATAAATTCTATAACTTGGGGTTTCATGGTGTTCATGCCACTAGTATTGATAACTTGATCATTTCCCATATATTTGTATATAGATAGATAGATAGATAGATAGAATAAGATCGAGAGTAAGAGTGTGTAAATACCTCTCTATGTGTGTGTGTGTGTGTGTGTGTGTGCAATAAATTGATTGTGAGTAATAATTTGATAGACGTGAAGAGTGTGAGATATGTTGAAAGAGAATTATAATGTCTGAAGCAATCTATTATAGATAAGAAAAGATGATAACAAACACAGTGACTGGATCGATCTGGAAAGAGTTAGATACAAACTGATTGAAACTGAGAGAATGAAAGAGAAAGCCACGTTGAAACCGAGAGTGTTTGATTCATTCTGTCCTGAATAGATAGTTAAATAGATATCGGTGGGTCAATCTCTTTAGCAATAATGCTGCTGATATTCCTTTTGCAACTGATAACCAAGGAACTGGGATGAGAATGGAAGAAGCCGACATTTCTTGAAGCTCCAACTTATTCAAACTCAATTTTTGTCTCTTTGTAGTCGAGCCATCTTCAGGGGGCAGAAGTCTTCAGATGAAGACATTTGAAGAGATTGTAGTAAAAGGACAAAACTTGCAGCATCAGAATGACAAGAATATTTCTTGGCAAGGGTGGTGCCATCGCTGTATTGAAGACTGGACAGCTTTCACTTGGAATAAGTTAGATTTAGCAATTTCTTTCCTGTTTACCCTGTTAATGTTACCAGAACTACAATTGTCACTATAATAATGGTGTTCCGAGATGATTGATAATGTGAGTTGAGCTTAGGAATATGATTAATTACAATAATATGCTTGAAAAGAAGAACTCTGTCTATATAAATGAAAGTGTCTGTTACTTTGTCATGTACAACACATGTCAAGCTATTTCTGTCTTAATCTTTTAAATGAAAAATGATCATTATTATAAACTGGTTTAGGCTAGTATCCTCATAGGGGATGTGCTATTTTGGGTGTTGTTCCCTCTAGCTTTATTCAGGTGTCTGTTGAGTGTACCAACTATGCTGTGCAGACCTTAGTTACTGCCTCCTGAGGAGAAGAAATAATTTGGTATGATTAGTATGAATGGTATGATTATACTATGCTAGTATACTTAAACCCTCTGTCATGATACACATGCAGTTGTTGAAAGGTGGGGGGAAGCTGGCAACAATGTGCCAGGCCTTGAAACGTGAGGGGCCTCAAGAAAATACCTTTAGGGTTTTTTTATTCTTTACAAAAAGTAGAAAGCAAAATTACGAATCAGTATTTTATTGAAAAAAATATGAATGCTAAAACCAGTTCCAAAGCAAACTTTCATTGAATCAAAATGCTCAAAGTCTAATTCACAAGGGTTGCCAAGTAAGAATGCTCTTTGAAAAGTCTTATAAGAAATGCTAGATTGAGTTTGTTTGTCCCAGCATCTCATTTTCTGACCAGGGGTCTTCAAAATAATCTGAGCGTTGGATCTCTCTTCAGTACTGTGCATACATCTATAGAATAAATGCGAAAATGTCTATGTGTGTCACACTTTTTCAATTAACGAGACACAACCCTCTGAAAAATTCTTATATCTAGAGCCATGTTCAAAGACTCAGCCTGAAAACAAACATGAGAGTTAGAATCCCAGGTGCCTTTGAATCAGGAAGATTTGCTGCTTTGCTGTTGCAGCTTGGCAATGGAACCACCAAAATGACCCAAAATGGAGATATTTCACTCTCAACTGGTTGTGGAGTTTCAGTCTCAAGTATCCAAGACTTGATTAACCATGTTTATCCAAATATTAAACACCATTTCATGGATTCAAAATGGCTTTGTGAGATTGCCATATTAACTCCCAAGTATCAAAATGTGGATAGCATCAACTGGAAACTTCTCAAAGAAATTTCAAGTTACTTTTCCGTTGACACTGTGGTTGAAAAAAAGCAGGCAGTGAATTATCCAATACAGTTCCTGAACTCATTGAATCCTCCTGGAATGCCAACACACAAGCTGGAACTAAAATAAAATGTGCCAGTTATGCTGGTTATTTGTCAAGAAGATGCTTCCACATCTCTTGGAAGCAGAGATCTTTACTGGTCCAGGAAAGGAGGAAAGAGTTTTAATTTCAAGAATCTCCTTAATTCCTCCAGATCTTCCTTTTGAGTTCAAAAGACTTCAGTTTCCAGTGAGAGTGACCTATGCAATGTCAATCAATAAGTCCCAAGGACAATCCTTGACAGTAACGGGACTTCATCCAATGGAAACCTGCTTTTCTCATGGCCAGCTCTCTGTTGGTTGTTCAAGGATTGGAAATGGAAACAAGTTTTTGTAATGACCCCAAATGGGAATGTTGGTTATCATGAAGCTTTTGAATAAGTTCCAAATAAACAAATTATATATCATTGTTTTTATGAAAACTGTTGTTTGAAAAATATTGTTCAAGTTTAATAAAATTTAATATATACTCAATGTATGAAGTGTCATTGTTGGTCACAAGGACCAATCAAGAGCCCTTCACAGGAGCTAGCTTAAATGATTACTGATAGGGCAGATTTTAAGCTAATATATATATATATATATATATATATATATATATATATATATATATATATATATATATATGCTAAAAGTTTGGTGTGTTGTTCACTCTAGCCTTATTCAGATTGACGGGGTTAAAAAAGTTGAAATTTAAAAATAAAAAAGTTCTATTTGATTCTGAAATGATGATTTCTGAAAAAGGATGGTACTCTCTAAGACCTACATGTTTCATTCACTTGAAGCTGTTTTTAATCATTGATCTTTGAAAGTGGTTGTATCCAGTTGAGAGTTTAGACAATTTTGAACTGGTTGGATGCCATGCTTGTATTTGTAAGCAAAACATTCAATATTAACAATATATTGAAAATATATATCGCTGTTAACAGTTATTTGTAATTTTAAATGTTGTTTTCAAGTAGGATTAAATGTTCAAATTATCTTCCCGATTTAGAGTGTTGCAGAAATAGTATCTGCTCATCAGGGTTTAGATTGTAAAATTTTAATAAAATCTTATTGTACGACCAACTAATGTGCAGATGTAATTTCTGAGAAAATTTGACTAATGAAGTTGAACATTTGACTTTATTTTTTAATGTTTAAAATTAAAAATGAAATATCAGCAATTTTTTTTTTTTTTTTAAGCTTATCACCCCAAGCAAGGCTGGAGGCCACTAGCACGCAAGAGGTTACAGAAGGTTTGGAGGAAGAGCAGATAGGAGTGGTAAAGGAGAGGATGTGGAGAAAGATAGTGGATCGATCAAGGCAAGGGGGTTACAGAAGATTTGGAGCGAGAGCAGATGGGAATGAAAGTTGAAAGGATGTGGAGAAGGGAAGTGGATAGATCAAGGCAACTGGAGATGTCGATTGAAGTTACACTTAAATAGTTGGAGATTGTATTTGTCAGGGAAACAGGAATAAGGAAGGGAGTTCCACAGGCGAGATGTGCGAGACATGAAGCTATTGGAGTAGAAGAGACGTCTACAACTAACAGTTTCAACGGTGAAGGGATGGGAACGGGATGCCAGCCTCGTAGGACGTTTAAATTTGGCAGGTACCTCAATTTTCTTGCATGGAAAGGAAAAATGGAATGGAGTTTGCTGAGGATTGGCTGAGGACTTCAGTGTAGACCACATTTTCAGCTTTTTGTGAATAAAGGAACACATTATCACACATGCTGACTCAAGAGCAGGCTACGTAAAGTTGGCCGTATGAGAAGCACTGCTCCTCTAAGTGTACACCAGTGTTTGTCCTTGGGCCTTATTAATTGTCATAGCAAAACAGGGTGCGAATGGGAATGGGGATTTTCTGAAAGTGAAGGATACATCGGCATCTGATGGATACAAATGCATCCTTGGGATAAGCACTTGCTCCCCTTTACCGCATTACTGTGAAGCATTGAACTCATCGCCAACTAATGTATAGTTACAAGCATCAATTATCTCTCCTCACATCACCATACCATATGTACAGAAATGAATGACCCCGACCAGATTCACCTGAAGAAGGCCGGGGCATACATCGGCCAAAACATTGCATTAAATATGGCGACAAAGATGAGGACAATAGTTCGAATAATATAATATTGGACATAATACCTCATCTCAGAAATATAGATAGATACTTTGATATCTTCTAAGCAATAAATGATGTTCAATTATTTTAACATTTGCAAGCTATTTAGGCATTTGTATTATGAGATGTACACAAGGAAGACCTAGCAGAAGATGGCAAGCCAATTCCTATATCAAACGGATTTGTGAAGACATAAACTGACCTGCAAAGTATGATGGACAGTAGATGGATGGTGACAGAGAGTTATGAAAATCCATGCAAGCAATGTGTCCAGATGATGAAATGATGAGATACACATTTCTGTTGTGGTAGGATCCACCTAATTTGCATAGCGGAGTACCGACGATATAAATATGGTTGGTACCGGAAGACATGGAGGCGAATCAAGAGATTCAACTAGAGACTGCCCGACTGCGACTTAGTCAACACATTCTCCAGGAACGGTCTTCCCAGGAATATACAAAAGACTATATGTAAATATTGTGTACACTTTCTTGTTCCAATACATTTTATTCTAACTACATTTTGTGTTTGCATTATTATTCCATGCATTAGTCAAGTTTCAACAATATCAAATATAGCTACATGTGTAAAAATGGATTTTTTGATGTAGGTGTAAAACTTTCTAAAATGATATTGAAATAAAGGTTGATTTCTTTGTATTTAGGCAAACGTTTATTTAATTATGATGCAGGTGGCTGAGGTTTTAAAAAAGAGGATATTTCCTGAAGCATTTTTAGAAAATATTACTATCTGAAAACAACACAATATACTCTAAGTAGACATCCACCAGTCTCAGAAACCTATACAGTCTACTAGGATCACTAGTTGCAGATGCTTGCTCAGCACATTTGTGTATCCTGGTTCTCATCTGATCACCAAAGTTAAGCAACATCGAGCTTGGCTAGTACCTACATGGCTTGGAAATACCAGGTGCTGTAATCTTGGAATTGTGGGAGGTGTAATAGACAAGGTGTCAGAATGAGAAATCAGAGAGCCTAGTTCAAAATTCAGTCAGATTTATTACATTCACTTATATGCATATATCAATGACAAAAGTATGAATTTGCTTTTTATCCTCCAGTAGGACTTGTATCATTATTAGCTCCAAAATAATCTGAATATCATCATTATCTTCTTGGATATAATGCATGATGATAATGTCTTTGTAATTATTCTAAATTATGAATAGAAACATAAATGCTTGAACGGAATACATAATGATAATGCCATTGTAATTGTTCTAAGTTATGAATGGAAACATTATACACTCATTTGATAGAAGGCATAATAATAATGCCATTTTAATTGTTCTGAATTATGAATGGAAACCTTATAAATCCTTTGATAGAATGTGTGATGACAATGTCATTATAATTGTACTAAATTATGAATGGAAACCTTATAAATCCTTTGATAGAATGTGTGATGATAATGTCATTATAATTGTTCTAAATTATGAATGGAAACCTTATAAATCCTTTGATAGAATGTGTGATGATAATGTCATTATAATTGTACTAAATTATGAATGGAAACCTTATAAATCCTTTGATAGAATGTGTGATGATAATGTCATTATAATTGTACTAAATTATGAATGGAAACCTTATAAATCCTCTGACAGAATGTGTGATGATAATGTCATTATAATTGTACTAAATTATGAATGGAAACCTTATAAATCCTTTGATAGAATGTGTGATGATAATGTCATTATAATTGTACTAAATTATGAATGGAAATATTATAAACTCCTTCAATGATAATAATGCCATTGTAACTGCTCTAAGTAATAAGGAGATACATTGTAAAGTCTTTTGGATATAATGCATGACAATTATTCCAGTGTAATTTTTCTAAATTATGAATGGGAACATTTTAATGCCCTTGGATATAACCACTTTAGATAGTCAGCATGAAATATTTGTGATACTGAGTATTTCAGGGATATTTATGCGATCTTATTACTGAGCATATTGAAAGATTCTACCACAACACTAAAGTTATTGAAGAACAGCTTCAAGGAATGTTGGGACAAAAGAATGATGGCTGGCAGCTGCTGGAGCTTAAAATGGTAAAAATCTAGTACCCTTCCCCCCAAAAAATTGATATTAATGAAAGTTCTTGCCATAAATGTCAATTGCACTCAATTTCTAAATGTTAATCACTTTCATTTTTCAGAAGTCCTGTTTTATTTTGCACTAAGATTGGGTCTAAGCTTCAAATTAGCACGTTCTTTTCCTTCCCATTTACTGTAAGCTAATCTAATTCTGACAATTTTTTTATGGATATGATATTCTAGAGCAGAAAAACTAAAATAAGCATAGGGAAACATCCCATTTCAAAAACAAAATTTGTCGACCTGTGATATTTCTAAGCTGTTATAAAAGCAGAAGTGCTCCATCAACTTTAAGAGGGTTGCAATGCAGCAAAGGTTTCTGAATGATAGATGAGTTGGATGTGCAGTAGACAATCCCATCTGTAATCTCATAGCTTCCTGGTCATATATTTCTATTGGCTATAGCAAAGGCAATTGCTTTACCAACAATAAAAGTTTCGACATGACTGATTTTTCTTTAAATGAGTGATCAACAGGATCCTTTTTACGGCAAATTCTTTCTTGGTCTTTATTTATAAGCAGTTATAAAAATGGTAATGCAGTTCATGTGATTAGGGTCACCACATGACCAAACATGTATCATGAATTATGATCAAATCTCTACTCCTTTCTGCTAGTTATTCCTGGGGTTGTATTTTCGTAACCCTTATGAAGGATTAAAACGTGACAAAGGATATATTAGCTTGATGCAAATCTCTATTTTACATTGTCAAAAACATCTTACAGTATCACCCATAAATGATTATCAACTGTTATAAAAGATCACTTTCTTCTAAAGCAAGCATAATAATGAAACATTTTATAATGAAACAAGCATAATAATGAAAAATCTTTATAATGAAACAAGTATAATAATGAAACATTTTATAATGAAACCAGCATAATAATGAAATATTTTATAACGAAACAAGCATAATAATGAAAAATCTTTATAATGAAACAAGTATAATAATGAAATATTTTATAATGAAACAAGCATAATAATGAAATATTTTATAATGAAACAAGCATAATAATGAAAACATTTTATAATGAAGCAAACATAATGAAAACATTTTATAATGAAACATTCTTATGTCAGTTGTGGATCATCATGCCTCTTGACACCTTAATCTCCCTTGTACTTTGGAACAACATTTGATCCATTAAAATCCCTCTTTACTCCAGAAAGTACCTCATACCACTTGCCAAGCTCTATCTTTAAAAGAGGTAGATCAGACCAACGTTGGCATATTAAAAAAAATCAATTTTTTAATCATTTCATCCAAGCAAGGCAATAAAGCCACTAAGACACAAAGGTTAACTGAGTGTGAGAGACTATGAGAAAAGTAAACATTATTAAGGAAAGAGAACAACAGAAGATAAGGAATGAAGAAGGCATAAGAAAATGATTGACAATGCGTTTAAGTTTTTTGTAGATCAAAGTTGACTGGAATGCAAGAGGTCAGAAGAGAGTTCCACAAGCCAAAAAAGCAAGTGAAGAAACCGTTATCATAGAACTTACAGTTGTATCTAGCCCTTTCAACTGGAAAATCATGAGACCTAGCTGCCAATCTAGTACTGTGTTCAAATTGATAAAGTCTAGGTACCAAAGAGGAAAGTTCACCGAAAGAATTATCATGAAAGTCATTATAGAAAAGGTACAGGGAAGATATGCTACAGCTGTGGGAAAATGACTGAAGCTGAGATGGCAGGTCAGGACCAATAACAATGCAGATTCTTCTCTGGATTTCATCAAGAATCTCTAAATACATAGCAGAAGCACTAAATCAGATATGCAGCAGTATTCAATGCATGGATGAATGGTAGACTTATAAATGTTCAAGATTGATTCCGACAAGAAAAATTATCTAGTATCTGTCTATATTATTATCTAATACAACACAGTGAACCAACTTTCCTAGCTGCAGACCTAGCAATTGATTCAATATAATCTTTTCACATCATATCAGCAGAAGACGTTAGCTAGCCTGAGATGATACAATGAGTTACATCAACTATACTGATAGAAGGAAAAAAGGTTCTCTCAGACAATTAAAAGAGAGGAGTTTCGTTTTGGATTAATTAAAATTAGCAAGCCATTTCTTGCTCTGGTTAACAACATTTACAACAACATAGATTATTTTTTAGATCAGCTGCAAATTTAACCTTGTCAAACCAATCAAACTTACCATTAAGTGCAAACTGAATAGTTGTGACATTAGCATAAATACTGAGTTGAAAAATGATAACATCTGAAATGTTATTGAGTAAAATTGGGAACATGTAGATCCAAGGTTGATTCATGTGGGACTCTCTTCCACTTTCTTTTTTCCCAGTCAAATTTAATCTTCAAAAATTTAAATGCCATGCCAATTCTTATCTTCTGTCTTCTTAATTCTTCTTCTTTTTTGTTCTCTCACATTAATGATTTTTCACATATTCTCTAACACCCAGTAATCCATTGCATCTTAGTGGCTTCATTGCCTTGCTTGGAGAGAAATGATTTTAAAATATACAAAAAGATCAAGACAACTTTCTTTTCGTAATTTGATAAGAAAGATTGAATCAGATCAAAAAAAGTTTCAGGCCAATACCAAATAAATTCTAAATACTAGTTGTGACTGAAATAGTCATACTAACAGGAATTTAAGTATAAGTTTAATAAAAATGGAATAAAACAATTGTGACACTGAAAAAAATTATTTAAAAATACTAAATAAACATACTAAATAAAGTTATTTCAAACATACTAAATAAACATACTAACTAAAATTATTTCAAACATAATAAATAAAAATACTAAATAAAATTATTTAAAAATGCTAAGTAAACATACTAAATAAAATTATTTAAACACTTGATAAACATACTAAATAGAATTATTTCAAACATAATAAATAAACACTAAATGAAATTATTTCAAACATACTAAACATACTAAATAAAATTATTTCAAACATACTAAACATACTAAATAAAATTATTTCAAACATACTAAACATACTAAATAAAATTATTTCAAACATATTAAATAAACATACTAAATAAAATTATTTCAAACATACTAAATAAACATAATAAATAAAATTATTTCAAACGTACTAAATAAACGTAATAAATAAAATTATTTCAAACATAATAAATAAACATAATAAATTAAATTATTTCAAACATAAATAAACATACTAAATGAAATTATTTTAAACATACTAAATAAAATTATTTAAAAAATAATGAATAAACATACTAAATAAAATTATTTAAAAAATAATGAATAAACATAATAAATAAAATTATTTCAGACATAATAAACATACTAAATGAAATTATTTCAAACATAATAAATATACATAATAAATAAAATTATTTCAAACATACTAAATATGCCATACGAAATAAGATACAGGAAAATTCGAATAACTCAGTAGTGCTGGCACTTACATTTAGTAGACAAGACTATCATTCATGAGTAAACATTGAAACTCTAGCTAAAAATATACATTGCTGTCAAAAATCGAGTTCACTCTTATGAAAAGCCTTTATTTGAAATCAATATTTGATGTGAGTGAATTTTGTTTTTTTCTATGTTTTTAGTCTTGGCAACAATGACTTCATGAGATTTGCATAGTCACTAGAATATTTTTCTACTTCAACAGTATGCATTCTTTCAAATCTGTCTTTTTGAATGTTTGTCCTTCTGATATTTTCAGTTTTGGTACATTCCAAATGATTTCAGTTAGATTTAAGTCTGGTGGCATGCTAGGTCAAAGAAATACTGACATTTTGCATCTACAAACATTTTGCTGATGTTATGCATAGTTTTTTTTAACTTTTTTCCTAATCACCATGATGAAACACATTTCTAATTCCCAAATTTTGGGGTGACAGCAATATGTTTTCTTCACTTATATTGGAGCAATATTCAGTATTTGTTTTTTGAGCTTTTCACTCCAAGCAAGGCGAGAGTGCCACTAGCACGCAAGGGGTTACAGGGAGTGGGTGCAAGAGTAAAGAGGCATGACAGAGGAAAGGATGAAGAGAAGGCTGGGGGTGGGGAGTAGATCAAGGCATCTGGAGATATCAGTTGACATTGCATTTGAACAGTTGGAGATTATAGCTATCACAGAAGCAAGTAAGAGGATGGGAGTTCCACAGATGGGAGGTGCGAGACATGAAGCTATTGGAGTAGAAGAGGTGGCTACATTTAACTGTTTCGACAGTGAAAGGATGGGACTGAGATGCTGACCTAGTGGTACATTTAAATTCATTATTAACCATTAATCTGAAAGAGCCACAGGAGATCATAGAACTACAGATTATGTCATCAGTGCGACTGAAGATCATCAGACTGCAGATCATGATATCAGTTTCATGGGAAATCATAGATCAGATTATAATATGAGTACCATAGCAAATCATGGAACTCCAAACCATAATATCACAGTCAATGGATATCACAGAACTCCAGACCATGAAATTGACAACATAAGAGATCATATGTCTCCTGACCATAATATCAGTATCATTGGAGATCATGAAATTCCAGACTATGTTATCAGTTCCATAGGTGATCATAGAACTTCAAACCATGATATTGGTGTGATTAGAGATCATAGGTCTCCTCACTATGACATCAGTGGCATTGGATATCACCAAATCCCAGACCATGATATCAGTACCATTGTAGAACTTCAGATCATGACACCAGTGCCATTGGAGACCATAGAACTCCAGATTAAGATATTAATATTTGGAACTTAAAATTGTTCCATCAAAAAATTAAAGTTAAAAATGAGGGGAACAAGATTTTAAAATTTTGTGGTTATGTCTAGGTTAACCATTAAGTTAGGGTAAAAGTTTCTTACTTTGATTCAGAAATATTTCCCAAGTAATAATCCTACATTGACAGATATATATATTTATCAAAAGGTTAATTTTAAAGAATTTCAAGAAAAAATGTTTGTATATACTTGAAAACTATCTTAAAGTGGCCTCTAGTATGATTAAATCATTTTTATATATATTATGAATATTATTGATTTCTGCTTTGGAATTACTGTTATTATTTAGGTTTAAGTGTTTATTTAAAATTTTATTATTATGTTTTTAATACTTTTTGCTAGATTATCAGTACAACTATAACTTAATTTAAGCATATTTTTATTGAAAATCTTGCTTAGAGGATTATTACTTGGGAAATATTTCTGAATCAAAGTAAGAAACTTTTGCCCTAATTTAATGCTAACCATTGGTTAACCGAGATGTAACCACAAAATTTTAAAATCTTGTTCCCCTCATTTTTAACTTTAATTTTTTGATGGAACAATTTTAAGTTCCAAAACATGGAAATTTTTATGTAGGAATGTAAAATATTTTTTAAATAAAAACATTATTATAATATATATATATATATATATATATATATATATATATATAATTTAAATAAAACTAACTCCCTTACTTCGTTAGTTCACTTATTACTGCCATAAATGTGTAAATTTCTTTTCATTTTAACATTTGGAAATAAAATCTGATGATCCGCTGTCCTTTAAAAGGGCTGTGGTGAAATAATTTATTACATGGAACCTTAAAGCAATCTGTTTTTATTTAAATTATTAGCTCTGATTTACATTGAGCTCTCTGGATTTTATCCTCCTTGGATCTACCCATACGGATTACCTAGTTCTTTGTAAACTAAATATATATATATATATATGTTTAGCCAGGCTAAACCATAAATTGAACAATATAGATAGTAGTAACACATAACCCTACAAATCAAAACCTACCCACATTCCATACCCATAGAAAAAAGACAGACTTACGGAGGTGTTGAGGCCTCACACCTATACACACACCCACACACAACATACTCACTCACTTTCCTAATGAGCCAAATGATAACACACACCCATAGCAATATACAAGCTAACACATATCATACTCATTCACTCCCTTAAAAACTAAATAACACACACACACACTTACCAGAGACTAAACAACTAAATAACACACACACTAAACTAAATAACACAAACACACACACACACACAAACACACTTACCATCCCCTCCCCAAACAAAAATAATTCTGCTGAACTGACCGGAGAAAAAAAAGGGAACATAGCTCTTATCTCAAATGACAACTTAAAAGAGACTGTTTGACCAACACAAGGAATGTTAAAAAGATAAATAAATAAACAATAAAAAAACAAATGAAAACTACAGACAAACGTTCGTTTTCTTCACGAAGACATTCATTTCTGTAGTTTACTGCTACAGCAAGCAGAAACATTTTTTCTCTCCCGATGATGGCCATGTTGGTCGAAACTAGTCGAGGAATATAAATGAAATAATAATAATAATAAAAGCATAAGAATATTAATCTACAACCCAGTATGTCTGAAGATTTGAATTGATTTTTTTAATAATTTTTATCGTTCAAAATATATATATATATATATATATATATATATATATATATATATATATATTGTAGGGAAGTTATAACTGAGTAAATAATTATAAAACCCTATCATTTATATATATATATACAAAAATACTCATAAAAATGACAAACAACAATAAAACAACTATTATTTTGGTTGTTATGTTGTGTTGGAAAAACGAGAGACAGTAATTGTGAGTTTGGGGTCAAATGTCGATCAAATATGGATGAGAATCCGACAGAATTATAAGATAAAGAATAAGTAAAGTGTATACAATATTTCTCATAAGTCTTTTTTATAGATATGCATAATGAGTGTCCAGCTAATTTAGTTGGAAAAGAAGTGTCAAGGGTCAATTCACATTGGTTTAGAATGAGTGAGTTAATGATAATAATTGTTATAATTATTTGATTATAATTATTTTTGACACCATAATTCATTTTTATTTATTTACTTTTTATGGGCAACAAAGTGACAGTATAATTCATTTTTTTATTTATGTATTTTTATGAACACAGCAATAAATATAACATTTTTTCATCACCAGAAAGTTATTTTGTAAATAATATTAGAAACAAAAAAACAAATGGTAAAAAAATACTGGTTATCTATTTTATTAAATAAATAAATTATTCTTATCTGACCCAGGAGAGTATTAACTTTGTAAAACTTTTAGTCAATCTTACATAAGCATCACACACTCTGTTTTTTTATTATTGATTATAACTATATACCCGTGTCATCAAAAATGACAACAATTGCTAGAAAGATATAATAATGATATGCAATGAAAAAAAAGTTTTGAAATAATGTATTGATATTCAATAAAGTGAAGATTAAGAATTTACAACTAAAATAGAAGCCAATGAACTGTTTAATTGATCCATTTCCTTTATATTTTTTTAGATGTTCAATGGTGTCTATGACTCATTGATTACTCCTGGTATTATATAAATCACATTCTGCCCACTATCTTTTTTGTTAAAAATTTTATTTGTTTAATATAACAGTGAAATGGAAATATCTCTTGGAAGAAAAAAATTAGCAACAAAATGATAAAGATGCTGGTGACAAAGCCTGCTTCAATACCAAGTTGAATCAAGATGATCACTTAATAGACAAAGGTATATGTGTGCCTCAAATAAAAGGCTTGAACAAATAAGGCTACAATCTAAGAAATGTATGAATAAAGGAACTGATTAATTAAACGGTTTATTTTGCTTGGGAACTAATTTTGCCTAAATGCAGATCAATATTTCTAAATATGCAAATAAATATATTTCTAATGAAATTTTTTGTTTTGTTTCTTAAAAATTTGCTTAGCTTTTGGAAGGCATCTTTTGGTTTCCTAATGCTCCTAATACTCCTATCACACTTTTCACACTCTGTTAAAACACTTCCCAGATATTTAAATTGTTGTACTTGTTTGATTCTTATCTCCAGGTTTTAAGAGGCAAACATTGTTGAATGTTACAGAGATATACAAAACAAGTTGTAGCGAGACATGATCAACCAAGTCCTGAAAGTATAAATAGTAATAATGAGACCATCTCCTAATTTTTATTTTTAAATGTCATAGTTCATAAGCCTTAATAATTCATTGATAAGAGATTAAAGAATTTGTTAGAATTTCAAACACAATTATTTGTTAGAAGTTGAAATTTGTTATCTTTCGTTATATTTTCCCTTTGGATCAAACAATTTCTGAGCACAATTTTGCAAGTGATATATACAAACTGATAAGTTTATATCTTGAAATAAAATGTCAGATCAATAAGGTATTTGTCATATTTGGATAATGAAATATGTCACTTTATAAGCTCAGTTCAAAAATAATAATATTTATTTTGTTTGTCTTTATTACTAACATAACGTATCTTCCTGTGCCTTTTCTATAAATACTTTCATCGTAATTCTTCTGATGAACTTTCCTCGATGGTACCTACACTTTATGAATTTAAGATTTGCACAAAGATCTCATCATTTTGCAATTGAAATAGCTAAATGTAAACCTAAATTCAATGCTAACAGTTTCTTCTATCACACTTCTCACCTGTGGAACTCTCTTCTGGCTTCATACTTTCAAGTCAACTTTGATCTTGAAAATTTTATATGCAATGTCAATCGTTATCTTCTGTCTTCTTAATTCCTGCTCTTTTATTGTGCTTTCTCCTTAATAGTGTTTTTTTTCTCATATTCTCTCACACTCAGTAACCCCTTAACACCTAGCATCTTAGTGGCTTTATTGCCTTGCTTGGAGTGTGATGATTAAAAATGATAATAATAATATTGGCAAATAAGAATAATTCTAACTATTTCTGTGATATCACCCTTTGCCACTTCTGTTTAGTTGAGGGGGAGCATATATAAACACCAAGCAATTCAGTGATATTCGGAATGAACCTCAATCTCAAAAGCAACCTTGAAATCTTTGTGAATGATACATTGAGGAGTTACAGTTCAAGGAAATATAAGTTGTTAATTGGATATAAAATATGTTTAAAGGAAGCGAATGTCGTCAGAGCCTCTGCAAAAAACATTGATTTCAATCGTTCTTACGTAATAACATTTTCTCAGTGAAATAATTGAAGACAAAACTATTAAATATGGCAATTCAATTTGTTTTATGCATAGACTGAACACTCAAAATGCTGTTTAAATTCAGCCCCTGGTTTTCTTTTAGATATCCTCTGCTAAGTTTCAAACGTCGTAAAAACCAATTCACATGATATATTGGCTAATTTATTTACCAATAAAAATACTCTATAATCCCTAATTTCCAGGATCTCTTTCAAATTGAAAAAATCTATCAACAGCCAGAGACCAAGCAGAAAATATTCTTTAACAGCAATCACAACCTAACTTATGGCATAGATGTAAAGGACCCCAAATCAGGTCAATTTTAGTAACCAGTAAGTCATTCCTACTACCATTCTTTATACAAAGCTAAAATAACTTTCTCACTCAAACCTATACTTTTCATCTTCTTCTTCTTCTTCTTCTTCTTCTTCTTCTTCTTCTTCTAAGTTCATTTAGAACATGGGTGATAATTGCTCTCCTCAACTTCCTGTCCTTTGTAGCTCTTAGAAAGGTTTGACTTTCTGCTATCTATCCTAATCCCTTTTCTGCTATCCATTTATTCAAGCTCTCCAGGTAGCTTATGCACTTCTTTCCACTGTCACACTGGTCTTAAATATATCCTGTGAGTGTTAAATTTTCCAAACCCTCTTTGTTTATCATTTCAAGGTCCTGAGGGTTCTAGACTAAAAACCATGCAAGGAAGTAAGGGTCTTGCTGAGAGGTCATCTATCAGTGCCAGATGGCGTTGTTGTAAACTTCTAGCTTGGTACATTGGGAAATATCACAACACTGCAATTTTTCATGGTCAGGATTAAAAAGAAATCACTTGATCTTCTTCTAAGTGTAGAAATTTTATTTAGTATCCTCTATTTATACCACAAGTAACCTTGAAAAAAATAACATTCTTCTTTTATGTTCCATGTCCTTGACATAGGCGATCATAGCTCTCCACAATTTTCAGTACTTTGTAGCTCCTAATAAATTTGTATTTTTCTTATCTCTCCTCAAATTTGTTCCACCATCTATTTACTCAAGCTCACTAGGTAGGTTATGTGTTCCTTTCCTCTGTCCCTCTTGCCTTCAATCTATCCTGTGAGTATCAAATTTCCAAGCTCTCTTTCCTCATTATCTGCCCTAGAAATTTTAACCATCTCTTCCTAATATTAAGTAGAAATGTCCTTTTTGTTTCCATTTTCACTAAAACTTGCTAGGTAGGTTATGAGTTGTTTTCCTCTATCCCTCTTTGCCTTCAATCTGTCCTGTGAGTATCAAATGTTCCAAGCCCTCTTTCCTCAATATGCACACTTAGAAATTTAAAATGTCTCTTTGTGATGTTAAGTATAAGTTTCCTTTTTGTTTTCATTTTCACTAAAACTTGCTAGGTAGGTTATGTGTTGTGTTTCTCTTTGTCTTTAATCTGTCCTGTGAGCATCAAATTTTCCAGACCGTCTTTCCTCATGCGTCCCAGAAATTTCAAATATCTCTTTGTGATGTGTAGTATAAGTGTCCTTTTTGTTTCCATTTTCTCTAAAACTTGCTAGGTAGGTTATACATTGTTTTCCTCTATTCCCTCTTTCCCTTCAATCTGTCCTGTGAGTATCAAATTTTCCAAGACCTCTTTCCTCATTATGTGCCCTAGAAATTTCAACTTTCTTTTCCTGATGTTAAGTATAAGTGTCCATTGTGTTTGTATGATTCCTAAAACTTCAATATTGTTCACAGTTTTTTGTACATGGTTTTCTCTGAATTCTTCTATAGAACCATATTTCTTTTGCCTCAAATATATTGCGGATCTGCTCCTAGTTGGACTAAAAACTGCAGCAAACAATAAATGATTAAGCATGCAAAAAAATTGAAAAGAAATAAGACATTAGAATTTAGGAATTGTATGTCTGCATGTGCATGTTTGTTTGTATGTGTACATGTGTGTGAGTGAAAGAGATCAGTTACCCAGGGAAAGATATTATTCCCAAGCCAGATAGAGGTCGTTTTGGTGTTGTCTCTACTGTAGGCTAGAAGAAAAGAGAAAAAAGAGGAAAAAAGAGGAAGAAATAGGAAGTACAACATTTTTGTAGTCCAAAATTCGCTTGACGAGGAAATGGAACTAATGTCTTTAATTTAATAACATAATTAAATTCGAAGATTTTAGCTTCCATTTTTGAAACATGGTTATTACTGTTTAGCGAAAAAAACATATTTTAAATCAATTAATTTATAATATTAATGCTCTGTAAATTTACATTGAGCACTATTGTGTAAAAATAAAAATATCTATAAGAACACCGGATTGTATATATATATATATATATATATATATATATATATATATATATATATATAGCATAATGAGAGGCCACGTATACTTTCTTGATATGTATATAATATCTGGATAAAATAAATGAAACAAAATTGGGTGAACACAGTATCTCATTTGATTTCTGAGGAAAGACCTAGGTGGTCTGAAATATTAAATAAATAAATATATACAAAAACACAGAAATAAATACTTTCATAAAAAAAACACCCAATTTTGTTTCATTTATTTTATCCAGATATTATATATATATATATATATATATATATATATATGCATTAAGACTTGTCTCATTAAATAATTTAGACAAGTTTTGTCTACTTGTTTTTAATATGATCCTCTCATATTCCCAGCAATCTTCTTAGTATCCTTATTAAAGTAAAAAAGAAAGTTATCATATTGATGCATATCGATTTTTTCTTTTGAGATTAGCAAAATGTCATCTTCAGGGTTTTGTTTTATCAGTGTTTTTATTTATCTAAGATAAATTTGTTGTGTTTATCTGAAATTTTAAATTTTTATTTGTGATGTGAAAAACACTAAACTTACACACTGTATAATTTTTAAATTTTATGATGTAAGCATACTAGTGCATTCCTCCGACCACCAGAACCACATTCTGCTATCAACGGGCTGACTGGGACTCATTTTGTGACTTTCTCTGCAATGTCCCCTGGGATGCTGTATTTAAGCTCCCCATTCAAGATTGTCCTTCAGAGGTCTCTTCCTGGCTTAAAGCTGGAATCAACGCTTTCATCCCCTCCAGGAAATTCAAGGTCAGACCGCGCTCCTCCCCCTGGTTCACAGCTACTTGCTCAGCCACCATTGCTCATAGGAACCACTTCTTCCACCATTTTCGTAGTGATATGTCTGACTTCAATAGACGTCTATTTAGCTCTGCCCGTAACGAGTGTAAGCGTATCCTCGACGATGCCAAGTCACTATTTGCTGCTCGGATGAAGGAACGTATTGCATCCCGCAAATTTGGCTCCAAAGATTATTGGTGCCTCTGCAAGAGCGTTCTGAACAATAACAAACCCTCCATTCCTCCCCTGTTCAATCAGTTTGAAGTCCTGACCACCTCTGCCGACAAGGCCGAATGCTTTGCTCGGAAGTTTTCTTCCAATTCAACGATAGACTCTTCCGGAGTACCCTTGCCCGATTTCCCTCCCAGAACCGAGGCCCTTTTGAACGGATTGCACATAACCTCGTCGTCGGTATTGGGCATTATTTCTAACTTAGATCACCACAAGGCTACTGGTGGTGACGGGATACCAGCCATTGTCCTGAAGAAATGTGCGCCTGAAATGGCGCCTGCCCTCTCTAAATTATACAACCACTGCCTCAAGGAGTCTTGTTTTCCTGACTGCTGGAAGTCCTCAACCATTGTTCCTGTCTTTAAGAACTCTGGTGACCCATCCGACCATTCCAATTACCATCCTATCAGTCTCCTACCCCTCTTTGGCAAAGTCTTAATCCTCTGATATCCCATGATCTGCTCTCAGACAAGCAGTATGGTTTCCGCTTTGCCCGATCTACGGCCAATGTGCTTACGACTATCACTGAATTTGTCTACCAAGCTATTCATAATTACGGTGAAGTTCGTGCCGTGGCCCTAGACATCTCCAAAGCGTTTGATAGAGTTTGGCATGCCGGCCTTCTTCGCAAGCTCCAGGGTTATGGTATCACAGATTGATTGTTTGACCTAATACGATCATTCCTGTCAAACCGGGAATTGAAGGTCATTCTCAATGGATTCATCTCCAGCTCCTATCCCACTAACGCAGGTCTTCCTCAAGGCCCTACTCTGTTCCTCATATTTATAAATGACCTTCCTGACACCATAGACTCCCAAGTCGGCATCTATGCTGACGACACCACAATTTACTCCTGCCTCAAACACAAATCTAGTGATGCTGACAAAGTTAGATGCTGACAAAGTTAACCTGGCAGTTCAAATAGAAAAGGAACTCCAATCGGTTGTGAACTAGGGCAGGAAATGGATGGTTAACTTTAACGCTTCTAAAACAAAACTGCTCTCTATTAACCACCACAAGAATCCCCATTAGAATGTCTGAAGACCAACTTCTCAAGAGCTCCTCTCTGCAGCTGCTCGGTCTCACGCTGTCCGCTGATCTGAGATGGAACAAATAGATCGAGTCAGTTGCATCATCCACCGCAAGGAAAGTTGGTTCCCTGTGCCGAGCCAGGAAATTTTTCTCCCTGGAATCGATCGTCCAAGTCTATAAATCGACCATTCGCCCTTGCATGGAGTATTGCTGCCATATATGGTCTGGAGCCCCTGCTGTTTGCCTCAGGGTTCTTGATAAGATCCAGAGACGGATATGCAATGTGATTGGCCCTGATCTGTCATCTCGTCTGCAGTCGCTCTCTCACAGACGTGATGTTGCCTCGCTCTGTCTTTTTTACAAATACTTTCACGGTAATTGCTCCGAGGAACTGCTTTCGCTTGTCTCTAGGCCTCATGAATTTAAACATCCTACAAGGCTGGCATCCCGTTCCCACCCCTTCACCGTTGAAACTGTTAGATGTAGACGTCTCTTCTATTCCAATAGCTTCATGTCTCGCACATCTTGCCTGTGGAACTCCCTTCCTTATTCCTGTTTCCCTGACAAATACAGTCTCCAATTATTTAAGTGTAACGTCAATCGACATCTCCAGTTGCCTTGATCTATCCACTTCCTTTCTCCACATCCTTTCACCTTTCATTCCTATCTGCTCTCGCTCCAAAATCTTCTGTAACCCCCTTGCCTTGATCGATCCACTGCCTTTCTCTTTCTCCACCTCCTCTCCTTTACCACTCCTATCTGCTCTTCCTCCAACCCTTCTATAACCCCTTGCGTGATAGTGGCCTCCAGCCTTGCTTGGGGTGATACGCTTAAAAAAAAAAAATCAAGTGATCTAATTAAGTTATTAAGATGTCTATTTTTTAAAAACTGCTTAAAGCTATAAGTTAAAGCCTAGATATTTTTAAGCTATACACACACACACACACATGCACACACATACACACACACACACACACACATATATATATATATATATATATATATATATATAATTTTATTTATTCAAATATTATAACATAAACATGTTATAACATCACTACAAAAATAGCCATTTTGTTTCAACACTTCTGGTGTCTTCTCAAGGGATGGTTTTGAATGTAGAATAAAGAGGTGTTTGGTTGATTTGAACCTGTTAAAACTCTTTATACAACATTCAACACAATCACACACCAGAAGTGTTGAAACAAAATAGCTATTTTTGTATTGATGGCATAACATGTTTATGTGATAATTTTTGAATAAATAATATTTGATCTACTCTGTATTGAGCACTCTTTTAAGAATAGCATTTTTGGTTATTGGAATTTTATTCCATTTACACCAATCCTATACTTGGATATATATATATATATATATATATATATATATATATATATATATATATATTTGGGTGATGATAATGATATATAAATTTTTATATATCAAGAACAGTTTTTGAGAAAAGATATATGAGTATGACAAAGTGAAAAAGGGCTTGTGTGGCATGTTTCGTCCCTTAGGTCCGTCATCAGACTAGGTTTCTTAAGTCCAGTAGCTGTTATCACTCTTTTCACCACTGATGCCAGTTTTGTTCCTATCCTTTGTTTTTAAGTAATGTATGCTGAAAGAGGGCTAGGAGAATTTGAAACTCATAGGACAAGAGGCACAGAGAAAAGCAGTGCATAATGTAATGAGCTTGTGTAAATGTTTGGTAAAACAGGGTTTCAGAGAGGTAACAAAATGGCAAAATTTACTAAGAGCTTCAAAGGACAGGAAATTGTGGAAAAGAATGTTTGGCAATGTCCTGAAGGGACCTGGCACATAGAGGAAGAAGAAGAATAATATTCTTCTTTAACTAAATTTTTGTTTACAGACATTGTGAGTGTTATGATATCTTTTGTCATTGCCTAAAATGCAGTAGTTTTCATGTAGCCAGTCAAACTATTTATTTCATTCCATTTTTAAAGATTCTTTAATTCCTTTGACGAAAAATATATGTATTCGCTTTGATCTTTTAAAATATGACATGATGAAATGTTCCGAGCTAACATAGTCTTGTGTATGAGTTGATAATAAGCAAGCTGTTGGAAATGGTCACAAGAGAAATTATGACGCAAAAGAAAATTTGGTTTTAACTGAAAACTCAAAGAGGAGTTAATTAAAAGCTTGAATTCTTCATCATGTTTTTTTTGTGGAATTTATTTTTACTTATCTGTTGGGAAACTTCATAAGAAACTTACTTGATATCCATCATACTGAAGGCGGGGATGTTATTTGATTGGCTGAGAGAAATATATATTTAAAAAAAGAGTTATTGCCCTTGTATAAAACATAGTTGTTGTTCTTACCAGCTCTGTTACTGAATTATTAATCTCTCACTTGAGGATTTGATATTTTAAGCAAAAGAATAATAAATGTTTTCAGTGGTTGGTTTGAAATAACAACTGGAAATCAACATTATGGAATAAGCAACCATGAAATAAGATGTGTATTTGTATTTATTTTTCACTTGTTCACATGCAAGCATTTTCCATTTCAAGATTACAGATCTTGATAAACAACAAGTATCACCTCTTGCTGGAATATAACTACCTGTTGTCTATTGATGCAAATATGACAACAAACTAAAGTTTATTTAAACACAAATAGCAGAATTATTGCATCATCACATATCTCAATTGTCAACTTGTACCTGTACAATACCAGACTGCTTTGTTCTTACATATGCTAGGGGGCAAGTCACTAAAAAATATGGTTTCCAGTTTGACATGAAAAATAATCAGCGAACTCCTGATAAGATAATTCAAGCTTTGTATTAGAGAAGATTTTTTCATATCATTTCACCCCAAGTAAGGCATTTAAAAGCCCTAAGATGCAAGGGATTACTGAGAGTGAAAGAAACAGCAAGGACAATAAAAGAACAGGATTCAAGGGGGACAATAGGAATGGAGATGATGATTAAGATTTCATTTAAATTCATGAAAATCATAGTTGACAAGAAAGGAGAAGAAACTATTTGTATAAAACTTATGGTGACATCTAGCAATTTCAAGAGTGAAATTATAAGACCTAGCCAAAGATTTCGTACTAGCGATGGAAGGCAGTAAAAGTTCTTTAAGATGGTTAAAAGAGAGCAGTTTCATTTTGGAGGCCCAGTTAACATCTGATTGGGGGTAATTTTTGAAATACACTAGTCATTGATATTATTGAAACTATCAGACTTACCATTAAGACAGAAGTAAAGGTTTTTGATAAAAATAAGGAACAAAGTAGGTTCAAGAACAGAACCTGGAGTTGCATTAATGCAAAAAGATCTAGAAGAATGGCCCTTATTTTTCATTATGTGATTTGATAAAGAAGGATTGAATCAAATATATTGGTTTTCTTCAAAGCATTTTGCAGTGATCGAAAATGTTAGTAATCGGCTACTGCAAGGTTAGGTGAACATGGTGGATGGAGTAAAACAGACCAAGCAACTTCTGAAATGTTTTCCTGCATTAATCTTGCCTTGCCTTGTAATGATGATTGTCTAAGCCTAGCTTAGGTGTGGCACAAAGCCGAAAGTATGGGGCACTCAGTGAAGATTGAACTGACTATTTAGACATAACTGGTCTAGCATTCCTTGCCTTGTACAACAAGAGGAACAAAAATGTTCCTACTGGTGGGTGCAGGTCCCTTTTTGACCAAACTTTATGGACACGTTGCAGCTGCTGGACGTATAAATGTGTATTTAGTGTTTCATTAAGTTTTAAGAAATCTAAATGAATAATACTTCAATGATCCCATCACACACACAACATCAACTTTTTCTGATGGAGTTCAAATTTGGTGGTCAGATGTGGGGGTTTATCCTTGCCAATATACTGCCTTTTGCATTGAACATTATCTCATGTTAGTGTACTCCAGATTTATTCCAATTTGTCATGTATGATCAGTAGTTAGGATCATACATTTGTCATTACAATTGACTCCCAAATTACTTATGACTCAACCTAATTTAGTAGCTGTTTTTATAACTGGAGATATTAAAACCATTATCTATTATAGAAATAGTCAGAGTGCCAAATTCTATCAAGAGAAAGGATAAAAATACAATAACAGGGAATTCGGAATTATGGCTCTCCACAGCTTCCTTTTTCATTCCTATCTGTCATGAATGATTAGTAATTAGGATGATACATTCATCATTACAAATGGTTCCCAGATTATAACTTAACCTAATTTATTATCTGTTTTTGTAATCGGTGATGTTTATCCATGCTATACAATTATACAATTAGTCAGAGTGCCAAATTCTATAAGTGAAAAGGATAAATATGAATTATTTAGATAATTTAGATATTAAGACTATTGCCTATTATACAAATAATCAGACTGCCAAATTCTATCAGGAGAAAGGATAAAAATACAATAAGAGCAAATCTGGATTTATTGCTCCCCACAGCTTCCTTTTTTATTCCTATCTGTCATATATAATTAGTAATTAGGATGACACATTTGTCATTACAATTGACTCCCAAATCACTTATGATTGAACCTAATTCAACCTTTCCGCGGCTATTTCTTGCTTTTAATCCACTGTGTATGCTGCCACTACCTTACAAAAGCAAAGTTATGTCAGTGTACTCCAAATTTATTCTTAACTGACACATATGACTCATAGTTAAGATAATACATTTGTCATTCCCAAAAATGGAATTTTCTTATGACTCTACCAGCCAGCAAAATAATTTTTTTTAAATTTTATTTTATTTTTATTTTTCTATAAGTAAAACAGATAAATATGCAGTAAGAGTGAATTCGGATTTATTACTCTCCACAGCTTCCTTTTTTATTCCTATCTGTCATGTATGATTAGTAATTAGGATGATACATTCTTCATTACAATTGATTCCCAAATTACTTATAACTCAGCCTAATTCAACCTATCGGCAGCTTTGCATTGTTCTGGAGGATAACAATTTCTTGCTTTTAATCTACTACGTATGTTGCCACTACTTTTTTTCTTTTTCTTTTACCCTAATACTGAACTGCTTCATGCCACTTTTAGCAAAATATTTCAATACTAAGGTTCACTCAATAAAACACTCCAGAGCCACTCAAGTTAGAGGTTTACTGTTAAAATGATTATGATGAATGTGACGTGCGATATGAATGAAAAAGAAGGTAGTAGGAAAGGATTATAAGGATAAAGAGAATTGATAACGAAAAGAGTCATAACTTGACGAGGTTAGGATTATAGTATTTGGGGATGCATCCGCATGGCAGTCTGTTTTACTAAGTAGCAGGTCTTGGGAAAAGTTGCTATTTTTACCACTGCTGCATAGCCAGATGAGAGGTAGATATATAAGAAGCCACCCTTGAGTTGTTACAGAGGAGGAGAACAGTTTTCCTTTAATCCACTGTGTACGCTGCCACTGCCATGCAAAAACTAAGGCATGTTAGTGTATTCCAAATTTATTCTTAACTGACATGTATGACTAGCAGTTAGCATGATACATTCGTCATTATATCTGGTCCACGAAAATGGTAATTACTAATGACTCAAACTAAAATAACACAAAAATAAAGAAGAAAAAGGAAATAAAACAAATGTTAATCCTTAAATTTAATATTTTTAACATGCACAATAAAGTTGCACATTTTTTGCGTCAAGTTGTCACCATTTTTCACCTTTTTTCTATTCAAGAAGTATTCAGACAGAACACTATCTATGGTTTGTTCTTCCTCCATTATTTGAAGACAAACTCTCCAAGGAATTATGTAAATGAAATCTAGAGTTGCAAAGTAGTCATTTAAACTTGAATCCTGAATGAATAATACCCGCATCATTGGAAAAAAATCTCTTAGTTCTCAAGGAGGGCATCAGCAGGGAAGTTTGTTCTACAGAGTAATAGTTTTTGGAAAAAAAGGTGTCTGAAAGGAACTTCCTCCTTACAAATGGAATACAGACGAAATATGGGTGATTTGTCTCTGTGGATGTAGCATAGCAATTTCTGTCTGTAAAGGGTTAACTTGTGAAATTACAGCGTGGAAATGGCAGTAAAGTGAAAACTAAGTCATCCACCACAAGACTGTGTAAATGAATTTGATCTTTGAACTCTATACTGGCAAATGAGGATTGGGAAAAAAGTCTGGTCATTGGTATTCTCAGCATTCTTCTATAGAACTAAATTTCAGTCACCGCCTATCTCTTCTTCATCAGTGAAGAGTTTGTCCAGTATTCACTACCATATAAGAGGTCCAATATTACATCTCGTTTGAGTACTCATTTCATTATTTCTAACAAAACTTTTCCCATTTCGTAATTCTTTGTTAAGCTTTTGGGAGGCAGCTTTCACTATACCAGTACACCTTCAGATTTTGGTTTTGCATTTTCTGTTCTGAAGGCATCGTAGAGTAATGGATAGCAGCTCAGATTGAGGAATTGGAGAAGAAAGACAATCCAGTATTATTAATAACAGGAAAAATTTCAATAGGTCAACGCAAGCCAATCAATGTTTCTGTTCCGTGTAAATCTTTAAAAATCTAAAGAATGAATTAGGCTTATCAATCATTTATTCTTTGCATAGTGCCATAACTCTTTCGGATATAGGCAACCATAGCTCACCAAGTTGCCTTCTTCATTGTTTGGAATTCAAACAGAGAAAGCCAGAGAGCCCATTCTATCCTGCTCTTGAAACTGTAGCTGAGTAGGGGAGATAGATTCATGCCTTTTCTAAGTGCATTTCTGTGAAATGGGCCGGAACTTAAACTTGTTTCACCAATTGCACTATCCGTGGCAATAACTGTTATGCTATCCACACATCCATTTTCAAATCTCTGATTTGAACTCCTTTGAATTCAGAGGGGGGGGGGGGCACAATGTCAAATAATGCCAATAAAATGTCTCCTTTTGATCACTTGGAAATTCTGAAATCCATTATCAGATGTGTTGTAAAGCAGCTAGTCTGAATGGGTTCATTAGATTTTCATTAGCCAAATCATTATTGGGAAAATTAATTAATTTCCTAAAAAGGTTCACACACACACACACACACACACAAAGCCACAAGTCTCAATCATTTTATAACATTCTTATCTGTTTTGCAACATTTTAGTATCCTTCTAAGATTTCTAGAATAATTCTTTGTAAACTTATTCTGCTTCTAATGACAATGTAAACTTACATCTTTAAAGAGATTTTTTTTCTCTTAACACAACCTGTTTTCCACATGAGCAGTTCAAGGACAAGTACAAGGAATCTTTCTTCAATTCAGAGGTTAAACTTAATCTCAGAATTATAGAAAGACCTTCATTTTATTCTTTGAAAACAGCCTACATATATATATATATATATATATATATATATATATATATATATATATATATGTATACACTTAGACATTTTTATGTTTATACATTCTTTTTATAGATACGAATATTTAAGTAAATGCTCTGTTTTATAATAAACAGTATTCTAACATTTACCAGCCTGAATGTCCGAGAAATTTTCATAGAAAATATTTGCTCTCCAACAGGAATTTAACCTGTATCCTATATGGAACTGGCATTTAGCCTGATGTACCTTAACCGATCGAGCCATGGAGAATCGTTTGATTAGCAAGGTTGATTTTACTGTTTTTAAACTTCAATCTTAAAAATATACACACACACACACACACACACACACACACACATGTATATATATATATATAATTCAAAACACAACAGTTATTGTCCACCAAAATAGCTGTTAGAATAATACAATAGACTACTCACAATGCATCACTGACCCATATATATAAATAGTTAAGCAAAAACACATAGCTTGACAATTGCATTTACCATGAAACAGACTGTCTTCTCTGGATGTTGACTTCAATGTCCACTTTTATATTTACATATGCTCTATCCTTGATATTGAACACTTTGACCCATAAATATAGCATAACTTAAAACTATATTTTATCATATATATATATATATATATATGTGTGTGTGTGTGTTTCTGTGTGTGTGTATGTATACTGTTTATATTAGTATAAAAATATAGTTTTAAGGTATGCTATATTTATGGGAAAAAGTGCTCAATATCATAGACATACAGTGTATGCAAATGTAAAAGGCGACAGTCTGTTTTATACTTGAACGCAATTTTCAGGCCTTGTGTGTTGTGTTTTGGATCAACTATTTTATATATGCTAGTCAATGTTGCATTATGGGTAATAAGGTCACTTGTATTATGTTAATGGTTATTGGGTTGCCAATTCTGTTTATACTTCAATTGTTCTATAGGCTATTGTGTAGAAATAATTGTGTATCTGAATACAGTCATTTGTAGCTATTTTATAGTGTTATTAACTTTTTATTTGTTATTTATTATTGATTAATTAATTGTTTGTTGCTGATTATTATTATATTTGATTTTGTTTATGTGTTTTTTAATTTATTTATTATTTACTTAATTTGTTTATTTATTTATTCAGATTTTTTTGTTTATTTTTTCTTGGGGTTTGGTTAACTTGTTTTTTTTAGTTTAATGTATAGGCTTTGTCTAAAGTATGTTACATTACCTGCATCGTATATATTGCATATATTTGCATTTATCATAGTGGTATTTTACAAGGCATTTATTTTTAGTTTTCGACTTTTAATCAACATAGTAAAATTTGTTTTTTTTTCTACATTTTGAGATAAGTTCTGATTCTTTATTTAGTAATTTGTATTAGTCTGGGAAGTTGATTATATCTATTTTCTCCTCCAATCAGAGTTTACAGTTTTGGGATTTATTGCTGTAGGCTTATGCTGTTTTTCTTATTTTCCATGATAGTTTTGGCGTAGTTTGGTTTGTTTTTTTATTTTCCCATATAGGTTTAGAATGTATTCATAAAAGAAGATTTTGTATGTATAGTTTATCTGTTTCCAGGGAACTTCAGTTACTCCTATGTGTATTTTTCTTTGTTCTCTGCTGATTTTACAGTGGCTTAGTATATTACATTGTTGTACAAGCAATTTCCATTTAAGGGACATCCGTTCTTTACTCTGTAGTTACAAGTGGGTTTGGTTTGCACCAGTGATTTCTCCACAGATTCACAAACTTTAGGTTTAAAATGAATTTCACAAAATTAAAATCTTTCTTGAAGCTTTTATTTTAGTTTTTATTTCAAGTTAATATATTAAAGTTAATATTTCAAAATTAATTTAGATTGACTGGGAGTAGATTTTTATTGCTAAAAAATCTGATTTTAGTGCCATTTTTAACCCGCATTTATTGCAATGTAATTTTTTTTACTAAAAAATCTTCCAAAAATAAAATACTTTTCTGAAACTTTATTTGAGGTATATTAGCTGATTTATAGTATAATTAATCTAATTTGAAACAAATATTATTTACTTATTTTACTTATGGTAGCTGTTTATTTAATCTGTTGATGGATTGAAAGCTTGATGAGAGATTGATGTTTATCTAATCTTATTCTATAAAGGCTAAAAATAATTGAATATAATGTGAGTGCCTTTTATGTATAATTTTTATGTACTCAGTAATCTTATTTTCTGATAATATTGTGCATGAACAAGCATATCTACAAAAATCAATATGTTTATACATATACATAAAAAATCAAAACTCAGTTTGACGTTCCAACCACCTGAAGAAGGCCAGAGTGTACAACGGCCGAAACATTGTGATAAATATGGCAACAAAGATGAGGACAATAGTCTGAATAATGTACATAATACCTCATCTCAGAAATATAGACAGATACTGAAAATCAAAATTGTTTTAAATATATATATATTTTTGTCATCCACAGATAGACTGTTTCGCTGTTTCACAGCTGATCAGTGTGGCTAGACGTCCGGTTGCCTCTAGCTAGGATCGAAACCCGACTGAAATTGCGTCAATCCGAACTTCTACCACTAAGCAGTCAGCGTACGGTACGGGATGAGGGTGAAGTTTAGCGTGTTTATTTTTAGATTCAGATAAACACACAGTGACTGAGAGTCACTCAATTCTGTCGAAGAGTCGTGCAGAGTCGTGAAGAGTTGTATATATATATATATATATTATTAATATGATCATTCAAATACAGGCCTACTTCACTGTATCAAAGCTCATCACCGGACAGTACCTCAATTTCAACTCCCACCATCCATACAGCATAAAGAAAGGTATTGTCCACTGCTTACAACACTGAGCAAAAGGTATAATTGGTGACCCAGAGACATTAGATAAAGAATTGGTCAGTATAAGTAGTACCCTACAACGTAACAAGTACACTGGGTACATGGCAGCAGCCCCAAAAAACTGGGATAGGCAGGTACAAGAGGAGGACAAAACTCAGATAACAGTCTGCCTGCCTTATGTGAAGGGGTTATCAGAGAAAATACAAAGGTTCTGCGGTCCATATAACATCAGGACAACCTTAAAAATCTTGACAACACTTCAGATATCTATCCCGAGTAAGATGCCCCATAGGGGAGAACATGACTAAAGACTGTGTGTACGCTATCCCGTGCAGCTACAGAAAGAAATATAAAGGGGAGACAGGCTACCCACTTAAGGTAAGGTTTTAAGAACACCAGAAAGCTGTAACACGAGGAGAAGTGGAAAAATCAAGAATGGCTGACCAGATATGGAGAGAGAAGGGAGATCACTGCCCTCTGGGGGATCAGGTTGAGATCATAGACAAGGAACTTCATTGGAAAATTCATAAACTTAAGGAATCAGCACATAAGCTAGGCCACAAAAATCTCCTGAACCGACCAAGCATAGAAATGAATACAGTATGGGAACCAGTAATAAGGAGTGCCAGAGAAAAGCGATAATAATAACAAAACTTGCAATATGAACTCTGGTAAAAACATGAAATGATAACAGCAAAAATTGCAATATGAGCACTGGTAAAAAATGTTGCTGAAGACATTAGGTTTATAATACCCAGAAATACATACACAGATGTCCACAAGGACACATGGCACAGTTCGGAATATTTTGTACATTATTTGCATTATTCGGACTATTGTCCTCATCTCTGTCGCCATATTTATTACAACGTTTCACTCGTTGTATGCTTCAGACATGGCACAGTGGATAAAAGCCTTGGTTAGATCCAGTGACGGGACCCAAAGAGTGTGAGTTCAATACCCGGTTAAGGCAGTGGAGAACTTGCAGAGGGAAATTAACAGGAGATAACTGATAACTGACATCCATTAAAGATGACACGTGGAAAAAACAGAACAATCTACCCCAGTGAGCGAAAGGGTACAGTTCAACATTCCAACCACCTGAAGAAGGCTGGAGCATCCAATGGCCGAAACGTTGTAATCATTATGGTGACAAAGATGAGGACAATAGTCCGAATAATGTAAATAATGCTCATCCAGTTGCTTCAAGCTGGGATCTAAATCCTACCGATTTGAAATCAATCAGAGATCCTACCTCTAAGCTATCAGCACATGCCAGGGAGAAAGGGAATTTCAAATGTATTGTCTATGGTTGTTAACAAACGCCAGTAGCCAACAGAGCTTGATTCATTAATGAAGAGCAGTGCGTTAATAGCGGTGAGTGCCCACTATTTTGGAATTACCTTTTTCTCAACATATATATATATATATATATATATATATATATATATATATATATATATATATATATATATATATAAATGAAACAAAATTGGGTGTTTTTTTATGAAAGTATTTATTTCTGTGTTTTTGTATATATTTATTTATTTAATATTTCAGACCACCTAGGTCTTTCCTCAGAAATCAAATGAGATACTGTGTTTGTGTGTTTGTTTACAGCGTTTGTCGTGAAGCGTGCATGTCACGTGATGTGCAATGCGACTTTGTTTGAATTTTTGGCGGAAGACTGATGATAGTGTCTTAAATGTTGTTTAAAAGGTTTTTTGACCATAACTCAAGAAATATTTTAAGAAATATTTTTAACTGTTGAAATATTTATGTAGATTTAAAATATCCACGTGTTTGTTTGCCCCTATGTGTCTAATTTTAGAATTCAGTATTTTTCTTTTTTTCTTCGTATGTGTGTTGTACTTAAATTACTGTGTTTGTGTGTTTCTTTTTAGACTCGGACGACACGTGGTGTGGAACGCGATTGTGTTTGATTCTTTAACGGACAACTGGTGTTTTGGTTATTGTTTAAAAAGGATTTTTTACCATATCTAAAGAAATTTTTGAAGAAATATTTTAACTATTGAAATATTTTTACAGATTTAGAATACCCAAGTCTTTGTTTAACCCTAGTTTATATGTGTTTAATTTTAAAATCCAGTATTTCTCTTTTTTTCTTCGTATGTATGTAGTGCTAAAATTTGAGTCTATCAATATACATTTGCAATTATCTATCGAATGTCGTGGTCTATTGAAGTGTTCTGCTACTGGGGAATATGAATTATTTTGTCGTATAAGTTTATGGTTGTTGAAACGAAGCCTAAAGTTAGTTCCAGATTCGCCAATATATCCACTATTAGGACATATTGTGCAGAATAGGTAGTAAATTATATTATTGCTATCACAAGTGAGGCGGGTGGGTGTATTGTGATTTTGGGGTTGGGTGCGAGAAATTCACTGTCTGTTATTATGTGTTCGCAAATTAGACAACGAGTTTTGTTACATTTGTAATTACCTGTTTGGTTTGTATTATTTAGATATTTGGTGGAGGTGAGGATAGCTGATAAGTTAGGTGTTTGTTTTTTTGCGTTGATGGGTGGTTTGGCGAAAATGTGTTTGATATTTTTGTTTAATTGGAGGATCTTGTAGTCATTTTTTAATTTGTGAGTAAGTGTGTGGGAATATTGATTGTGGTTAAAAACCATGGGAATCCGATTGTTGTTTTTACTTTTTTTTGTATGTGAGAAGTGTGTTACGGTTTATGTGGATAGTTTTATTAAGTGCTTCTTTTATTATATTTATTGGGTATTTACATTTTAGGAATTGTTCTGTTAAGTTATTAATGTTGTGTAGAAAATCTAGATGGTCTGAGCATATGCGTTTGATTCTTAGAAATGAGCTGTATACGATAGATTTTTTTAATTTAAGAGGATGACAGCTTTTGAAGTGAAGGAATTTGTGATGGTTTGTGGGTTTGTTGTATAAACTGGTGGAAAGTGTGTGTTTGTTTAATTTTATCACAACGTCTAAGAAAGAGACGGATGTGTATGAATGTTCCATGGTAAATTTAATTTTGTTGTGGAAGTTGTTGCAGAAAGTGGAAAATATTTTTAGTTTTTCTGATCCATGAGTCCATAGCAAGAAAATGTCGTCAATATATCTAAAGTAGTGTAATGGTTTAAATTCTGAATTGTCTAGTATTTTCCTTTCTAGAATGTGCATAAAGATATTAGCATAGCTAGGTGCCATTTTCGTGCCCATTGCTGTGCCACTAATTTGTAAATAGTGTTTGTTGTTGAATTTAAAGTTGTTATGTGTAAGAATGAAATTTATTAATTGACATATATCTATAACTTGGTTGTTGGGTAATTTTTTACTAAGGAACTCACGGCAAGCTGAAACTCCTTCAGTGTGTGGAATGTTCGTATAAAGAGATGAAACATCCATCGTTACTAGGATTGTATCCGGGTTGACTGAGTTGATGTTTTTTAATTTGTTGAGAAAGTCGGTGGTGTCTCTAATATAACTGGGTATGTCAGGCAGTAAAGGTTTTAGGATGTTGTCTATGTACCCGGATATAAGTTCTGTGAGGGTACCAATGCCTGATATTATGGGTCTAACAGGTGGTATGATTTTGAGGGATTTTGAAATTTCATATATATTCCCTGCATTGTGTGGTTGTGTAATTTGGTGTTCGTTGGATGAGAGAGTGTTAGAGTGTTTTTCTGAAATGATTTTAGGGAGTTTGTGTAGTTTTGGGATAGTGTAGAATGTTGCTGTTTTAGGGTTCTCAGGGATAAGAGAATTTATGGTGCCCCTTATGTTGTGGTTCAGGTTCTGAGTGAGAGATGATAGTTCTGTCTTGAATGTGTTAGTTGGGTCTAGAGGTAAGGGTGCATAGAACTGGTTATTTTGAAGTTGAGATTCTGCTTCTTTTATGTAGTTATTAGTGTCTAAGATGGTTATAGCTCCGCCCTTGTCGGCTGGTGTGATAATTATGTCTTGGTTGTTTTTAAGATTATAGATGGCTTGGTGTTCTATTTTGGATAAGTTGTATTTTTTTGTGTGCTGTCCTTTGTTTGCTAGGAAGTTATCCATGTGTTGTCTGGCTTTGATGGCATATTGGTCTAAGTGTTGATTTCGTCCGGTTGGTGGGGTCCATAGAGAGTTATTCTTCGTTGGAGGAGGTTTGGAGCATGATTGTTTAGTTGTGTTGTCCGTACTAGAGGTAGATTTGTTGTCCGAGAGATATTCTTTTAGTCTCAGTCTACGAATGTAATTTTCCATATCATAGCAGAGGTTTAGAGGTTTTAGTGGTTGTGAGGGGCAGAATGATAATCCTTTATTTAGTAAAGCGGTTTCTTCTTGGGTAAGAGTATATTTGGATAGGTTGGCGATGTGGTTGTCGGCAGAGGTAGTATGGGTGTGGTGGGCATAATGAGATCTTCGTGAGGTTTGTTGCATTAAGTAGTTGTTCAGGTATGGTATGTGTTGCAAAAGTGGGTCCTCAGCAATTAGTCTATTGAGTTTTTGGTTTTTTAAGGATATACATTCTGTCAGTTTTTTTTTGGTATAGGAAATTGAGTGTTTTTTTTTACCTGAGAGTATTGCGAGGGAGAAAGTGTTAGGTAGAGCGAATAACTGATTTTTTTGGATAAGTTCATGTAGAAAGATTTTTTAGTGTAAGCAGTGTTGTGCGCAAGATTTCTTAATTGCGTGGAGGTTCTGTTGTATATGTGCTGGCCTTTTCTTTATGCAGTGTACTAAAGCTGTGTTGGAAATTGTATTTGAATCTGAATCCTTTTGGTACTAAGTCCATTTTTTTGCAGAGTCCGAGAAATATAATGTCCGAGTGTTTCTGTGCCAGTTTGCAGAGTGTTTTTTCTAGTTTTCTTCTATCGTGGAGTTTTTTCCTTCTAAGAAGGGTCCAAATAGCATAATGAGAGGCCACGTTACTTTCTTGATATGTATATAATATCTGGATAAAATAAATGAAACAAAATTGGGTGTTTTTTTTATGAAAGTATTTATTTCTGTGTTTTTGTATATATTTATTTAATATTTCAGACCACCTCGGTCTTTTCTCAGAAATCAAATGAGATACTGTGTTTGTGTGTTTGTTTACAGCGTTTGTTTACAGCGTTTGTCGTGAAGCGTGCATGTCACGTGATGTGCAATGCGACTTTGTTTGAATTTTTTTTTCGCCAAAAATTCAAACAAAGTCGCATTGCACATTTGATTTCTGAGGAAAGACCTAGGTGGTCTGAAATATTAAATAAATAAATATATACAAAAACACAGAAATAAATACTTTCATAAAAAAAACACCCAATTTTGTTTCATTTATTTTATCCAGATATTATATACATATCAAGAAAGTATACGTGGCCTCTCATTATGCTATATATATATATATATATATATATATATATATATATATATATATATATATATATTGTCATTCACAGACAGACTGTATCCCTGTATCACAGCTCAACAGTGTGGCTAGACATCCAATTGCTTCAAATCAGGATCGAAACCAGGCTGATTCGGCAACAGTCAGAGATTTCCCCCTAAGCCATCGGTGTACGGTTGTAAGAAAGACAAATTTTTATGTACTTATTCTGTGAATAAACATGCCAATGACTAACAGTGCTCAGTTTGGGAAGAGCTTGTAATTTTAGTAGTATTAGTCATTGTTTCCAAATTTGCACTTAGAGTGCACAACCGAATTTAAGTTTTTCAGGTGCGTATATATTGTCATCTGCAAACCGACTGTTTCACTGTGTCACAGCTCATCAGTATGACTAGACATCTGATTGCTTCAAGCCGGTATCGAAACCTGACTGATTCGGCAACAGTATATATAATCAGTGAAATGCTTTTGAAAAATGAATGAATATCTGGTTGTAACAATTTTTTTCTGTCTGAATTTTTTGACAGAACATTTTGAACAAGATTTACTGAAATTCAATCCATAACTGACATTTTTATGTGTTTAGATGACTAATAGATCTCATTTGCATGTGTTTAGATGACTAATATATCTTATTTTCATGTGTTTAGAGGACAAATAGATCTCATTTTCATGTGTTTAGAGGATTAATAGATCTCATTTTCATGTGTTTAGAGGACAAATAGATCTCATTTTCATGTGTTTAGAGGACTAATAGATCTCATTTTCATGCGTTTAGATGACTAATAGATCTCATTTTCATGCGTTTAGATGACTAATAGATCTCATTTTCATGTGTTTAGATGACTAATAGATCTCATTTTCATGTGTTTAGATGACTAATATATCTTATTTTCATGTGTTTAGATGACTAATAGATCTCATTTTCATGTGTTTAAAGGACTAATAGATCTCATTTTCATGCGTTTAGATGACTAATAGATCTCATTTTCATGTGTTTAGATGACTAATATATCTTATTTTCATGTGTTTAGAGGACTAATAGATCTCATTTTCATGTGTTTAAAGGACTAATAGATCTCATTTTCATGCGTTTAGAGGACTAATAGATCTCATTTTCATGTGTTTAGATGACTAATAGATCTCATTTTCTTTCAATTTATTGGTGTAGGTTGTGAAACAACATGTAGGAGAAGGTTTTCTTTATCTCAGAAATGGAGACTTCAGGAGTAGCTTAGAGAAGGTCCCCAAAGAGGACTTAATTTTGACTCACTGAAAGCCACTGAATATAGTAAAGGAACTTAGCACATATTTCAGCAGTAGCTATAACACTATTCCTCTCAAGATGAAAAGGCTTTAGAAACTATAAAATATTACAAAGTGGATCCTACATGACAACAGAGAATCATAAATAGCAGAACGATTATATGCCATTTTTGGATAAAATGCTAAACAGCAGAATCAGTGGTTTTAGTCTTCTGAGTTTATGGTAGGATGGGCAGAGTATCTTTTATTACAAAGTGTTGCTTTGTCAAACAGACTCCAAAGAGGACGATTCCCTGACAACTACAATATTGATTGCTTTAAATCTAGGGTCGACCAATATCTATTATAATACATCCTTATAATATGCATTTCTTAATTCTTCTTTTGCCGTCACTTACAACAATCCCATTTGGGAACTCTCTACCTTGAGTGACCCTTGGGCCTTGTATTGGGTGAACTATCAGTAAATAAAGAAGCTGTTAAATGATAAAGTAATATTCAAAATCAAAGATAATACTAAGATATTTAAAAACAGATTTTTAAAAAAAATTATATTTAACAATTAGAAATAGAATTATCCTTTATCATGATAATATGGTGATGACATGCTACACAAATAACCAAAGATATCCTGGAAGAAAATACTTAATCCATCATCTTCTCCAGGCATCGCTTGTTCCAGTTACCATCTGTACAGAAGTTTGTGAATCCATTTTGACTAAATTCAAGAGAAGAGGGTAAAAAGGGTTTAATCTCTTATTTCAATTCAAACCATAAAGCATTTTTTAGCCAGATAACTGTCTATTGTGAAATAAGTAAACTTGGTATACTCTCAGAGGTTAAAAAAGAAGTTATAAATGAACTGTCAGCAGAGAATTGCAAACAACATTCATTATTGTCATCATTGCATCAACTTCAAGTGCCTTTCTTGGATGGAGTCATTACCAGTAGATCATTTACCAAAATTTTAAGCAAGGGCATCAGTGGCTTATTCATGGAGGAAGGGCTGCTATAAGCTGTTAAACGTGGAATTAATTCAAGAGTTTATTCTTCTTCTATGTGCTGTTTCCCTTCAGGATGTTAGCAATCATGGCTCTCTACAATTTCCTGTCCTTTGAAGCTTATAACAAATTTTGTCTTTTTGTTATCTCTCCTAAATCTTGTTCTGTCATCCATTATACCAAGTATTAGTATTAGCTTTGGTCTTTTTGCTATTTCTCCTAAACCTTGTTCCGTTATCCATTTACTCAAGGTCATTAAGTATGCTATGCATTGTTTTCTTCTGTTCCTCTTGCCCTCAATCTATCCTGTGAGTATCAGATTCTCCAAGCCCTCCTTCTTCATTATGTGCCCTAGAAATTTCAACTATCTCTTCTTTATGTTAAGTATAAGTGTTTTTTTTTGTTTCCATTTTTCTAAAACATTATCATTGCTTCCTTGTTCAGGAAGATATTCTCAGAATCCCTCTGTAGAACCAAATTTTTGTTGCTTCAAGTCTCGTCTTCATTGGTGAGGAGATTGTCCAGTATTCACTTTCATATAGGAGAAATGATACTATGTCAAAGTTCAGTATTCTTTTTTTTTTCTAACAAATCTTTTTCTGTTTCTTAATACATTGCTTAGCTTTTACAAGACATCTTTTTCTATTCCAATGTACCTTTGGATTCTGTTAAAATTGTTTATTACAAGCTTACTGCTAAAAGTTATGGTGTTTAGAATCAGCTTGCAACTAAAAACGTCCATCATAGCTGAGTGGCTAGAATGTTTGCCTTCCAACCATAAGATTTGGGTTGGAATTGCACTATGTTTAATTTGTGTTGGCCTGTAGAGGCAATCCCAGCATGATGCACCTTTAGAAAGTGTTTGAAAAACATACGACGGGTTGATTCAAGCATTGTGAGTGAAATTGGGTAGACAAAGCTATTTGGGAGACATCGACGGTTGAGATAGCCACAAGCCATCATGACCAAGGGTTTGAATGCAATAGCCTTGTTCAGACTTTTGAGTGTTTCAGATAATGTGCTCTCTTCTAGAAAATGTAACTACGGTTCACTTAGCAAAATTGCAATATAAACCATGTGTGGACTCAGTGGATGTTGAACAAACTCAAATGTGCCTGAGCAGGTGTAAGCAATAGGGATTGGCTATCCACTCTAGCAGGCAGACATATTCGGATAAAAGTGGCCAACCATTATATTGGTATGAAATTGTCAGAAAAAGAATGTTTTTCCTTCTTCATTATGGTGCTAGCCTCGAGCAAATAAATCTCAATAATCTAGGCCTCAATAGTCTGCATCTTTTTTTTAGCAATGGAATAATCTTAGTATGGGAGTAATTCTTTTATTCCTTGTTGAAAGAATCTGGCAAACTAAGAAAAGAATTCTGCTAGTATCAAAATTGGTCTCTTCTTGACTTTTCAAGAGGTCTGATTAAATGGGAATCTTAAAGTGTTCAGCCAATTGAGTTTGGTTGATGTAATAAAATATCTCAGCTTTATTATTTGATCTTCTCTGGAGCTTATTATCCGGAGTATGAGCTTCTTTTGTCATTCTGAAGAGTGATACATTTTCTGTCGACCAAAACTGAAGAATATTGGCACTGGTTTTTTTGTCTTCACTCATTCAAGACTGTTGGCTGCAAAGATCAGCTATTATTGTCTTGGTATATTCTAAGATTTTGCCATAGTTAAAAAAATACCATATTCCACAAAAAATTCACTAATCCTTGCATAGATCTTTAGTAGAAATGATAATATTTAATATAAAAAATCGCAGATTCTTTTAACAAAAATGAAAGATAAAAAACTGAAGTTTAGTCTTTAACTCAATAAATTCCACTTCTAACTTTTAAATTTAATGTGGTATTTTGGGGGGAATACCATTAAGTTTTAGTATTACAAGAACTCAAATGGGAACTGTAAAAATTCTGGGAATCTTTCTAGATAAATTCATGCAGTCCAGGCACTAAGGAAAAAGCTCATCAGAATAGTTGCCATGAAAATACTTGAAGAAAAGACATATGGAAGCTATGACATGTTGAGATGCCTGGTTAGGATAGATTAAATTACAAACCATTCTCTGCATTTTGTCAAGAATCTCGAGATATACAACAGGGGCAGCAGTGAAGATATGGCAAGAGTGTTCAATGCATGGATGAATGGTAAATTTATAAATGTGCAAATGGATTCTGACAAGAAATATTTTGTCGTACAACAGAGTGAACCAACTTTCCTATCAATAAATGAAACAAGTGATTCGATATAGTTGTACCGCTTCATGTCAGTGGAAAACATGAGGCTGAGAAGGCATAAAATGTTGTTCCGGAGTTTAGCATCAGCCATGTTGATGGCAAGCAGAAAAGATTTTATGTGATGATTAAATGAAAGCAGTTTTTGTTTTTGAGGCGTAAAAAATTTCCAAGCTATGTCCCAATTAGCCACTGATTGGAGGTCCTTTTCTAGAGCAGTTGCCAGGTTTTCTTTATCAGATCTGTTGGATTTCTTACAAAGACAGGAGTAAATGGTTGAGTCATCTGCATAAATACTGAGTTGAGAACTGATGACATCAGGGAGATCATTGATGAAGATCACAAAACAGCATAGTTCCAAGGATAGAGTCATTGAGGGGCCCCAGCATTAGTATGAAATGATCTGGAAGAATCATTACATGATTTTTTAAGAATGATTGGATTAAGATAAACATCAGTCCTGTGACACCTTAACCCTCAAGCTTGCGGAGAAGTCTAGCATGCCAAACTCTGTCTGAAGCCTTTGAGATATCTAGAGCCATGGTCAGTGCTGCATCATTCTTATCTAAAGCTTGATACAAATTCAGTGATGGCTATTAATGTGTTGGTTATAGACCTGGTGAAACAGAAACCATCTTGTTTTTCCAAAAGGAGGTCATGTGAAATAAGATAATTAACCAATTTGGCATTGATTAGAGACTTGAGGACTTTGCCAAAAACAGGTAAGAGACTAATAGGGAAATAATTCGAGGGATCAGTGGGTTCCCCAACCTTCCAATGAAACAGGAAGCAGTGAGGTATTTGCTGTAAAGTTTGGAGAGAATAGAAGTCAGCACATTTCTTTAGGACAACTGCAGTGATCCCTTCTCATCTGCTTGGCTTGAAGAGATCTAATTTAAAAATCATATCAGAACCCAATGACAGGATTATGCATATATCAGTTAGTAGAGCCTCTATTCTAGCAGGAAAATCTGGCAGAGGTACTCCAGATGAATCATGAGTGGAGTTGGAAAAGAACTTCCAAACAAAATACTCTGCTTTATCTGCAGTAGATGTCAAGACTTCAAATTGAATGAAGTGAGGGGGGACTGAAGATTTGCTATTGTTCAGTACAGTCTTGAAGGAGCCATCAGTAATCTCTAGAACCAAACTTGTAAGAGGCTATATGGTGTCTCATTTTATCAGCAAATAGTGACTTTGAAGGCAAAAAGATGTCTGTTACAATCAGTCCTGTGATCACTCTGGTGTAACTGGAAGAAGTGATTCCTGTGGGCTATAGTGGTTGAGTAGGCAGGTGAGAAGAAAGGAGATGATCGTGTTTTCACTTGGTATTTCCATCGTGAAGTGAAAGCTTTAATGAGGGTTTTCACCCAGGAAGAGACCTCAGTGGCACATTTATGAACCGGATTGTTAAAAACTATCATTACAATGGGCATTGCAAAGGAAATCACAATGCAAGTCCCAATCAGTGTGCTGATAACAGAAAAATATTCTGTTAATATGACTGATGGGAGAGTGGAAAGAGATATCTATAGACACTGCTGCAGTTGGGGAGTTACCAAGAATACAGATCTGCAGAGCATGACATGAGTCCTGTGTAGAGGTAAGGAAGAGATCAAACAGAGAAGTATGTCAATCAGAATTACTGGGAAAATACATAGGAAATCTACTATTTGAGTGAGAGATTGAGTAATAGTGTAGTTCAAGGTCTGGATGCTAGCAAGGTCAGTGGCATTAGCATGATTAAGCCATCTGACATGGGCATTGAAGTCACTGAGCCCAAAGATATTTGCAGATATGTGTAGAAAGAGGGCCTTTTCTATACTTTCATAAATTCTATCCAGCTCACAACAGTCATGAGAAGAAAAGAACAATAAGGGGTGAAGAGATAGCTGACTGAGTTTAGTAGTAAAAGTTGAAACTGGTAGTTATGATGCAAACTTCATATAACAATCAACCTGGTATCTGGCTTCCATCTTAAATCCATTCAAGAACCATCAAGAGAATTGTAAATAAGTTTAAAAAAGAGGGAACAGTAGTGATGAAAACTGGATCAGGTCACAACAGCAAGAGGGATCATCATTTCAACTTAGAGCTAAAGAGATCAATTAGAAAAGATCCAACTCAATCCATAAAACATTTGGCACATGAGAGATGAGTTTCACCTATGACAGTCTAAAAAGACTTGAAAATGCAATCGTATGTGAAAACTGTGAGGCCACTTGTTAATCCAGGATAGAAAATTAAAACATTAAAGAGAGCAAAAATCATCTTGAATAAGTTGAAAAATAATTCTGTAACAATATATATATATATATATATTCATATTTGAAATTTATTTCAATCCTTCATGAGCTTCCTTCCAATCCTTAGCTATGATTAATTAATGATGAACATGTTCTTTTCGTTTATGATCGATTACATCAAGATTCTTCTGTTAAGCTTGGAGAGTAATTATACATTCTTATTGCACAAAGTAGAGTCTGATAGTGTTATAAAAAGCTTAGAGAATTCCAGTAAGATACCTTTAATCATTTCTGAGATACATTGGTTCAAAGCTTAATCTGACACTTAGACAATTTTGTTGTTACATGATTTGGACAATTTTTTCTGTTGTACCTGGCTTATATATATATATATATATATATATATATATATATATATATATATATATATATATATATATATAAACAACTGAAAAGTTGCAAATTAAAAAAATGAATGTTTTTTTGTGAAAGTATTTATTTATATTTTTTTATATATATATATTTGATATTTCAGATCGACCCTGATCTTTCAGCAGAAATAACTGTTTTTAGAAGTTTGTTCACAAGTAGCATCCGTTGCGAGACACGGACGTCACGTGATATGGAATGCAACTGTGTTCGAATATTTGTAACGTAAATCTAACTGTAATAATATTTTAGATGTTGTTTAAAAAAATTTTTTAACTATATTTTAAAAAAATTTTTGTTTAACTATTGAAATATTTATAAAGAGTTAAAATACCCAAGTCTTTATTTAATCCTAGTTTATATGTATTTAATTTTAAAATCCAGTATTTTTATTTTCTTTTTCTTTTTTATATATTGTATATATATATATATATATATATGTATATATATATATATGTTTCTTCCAATTTATTTAATCCCAGGCAAAGATAATAATAGAACAGGATTCAAGGAGATAGAAGATGATGATTGACATTGCATTTAATTTTTTGAAGATTGTAGTTGACAGTAAAACAGGAATCTGGGAGAAAGTTTCACAAGTGAGAAATCTGACAGAAGAAACTATTAGCATAGAACTTATGGTTCCAACTAGGAATTTCAACAGTGAAATTATAAGATGTTTTAGTCACTTTAACCTCATGTTCTTGTTTGTGTATTAGTTATGGTTTTTGTTTTGAGTTTTGAGTTTCACATTTAAATCATTCAGCCAACTTCTTACGGTTCCGTCGCAAGCATTTCACTTTCAGCCATTCATCCACACGCCATGATTGCTTCTTTTCAGCCCACTTTAACCACATTCCAAAAGCTGACAAAACATCAGAATTATATTTTTGAGTCCTTTCTCGGTTGGGCTGAGAACTTTTCACTATCCCCTTGTACATGAAATAGAACAGAAAACATCCATTTCCTTGTATTTGTTATGTTTTTTTTTTTTTTTTTGTGCCGGAGAAAGTTTTTTTTTTTGACTTCTTGCTGATCTTTTCAAGAAACAAGATACTTTTGCAGCAGGTGTTACACATCAACTTTATCTGTTCTTATTCTGACCTCTCCGCAAAGAAAAGTGACTTCTCGTGCCATGCATTTCAAAGATTATTGATTCCATACCAATTGATCATTCCAGAATTGGTAAAAGAATATTTCCTCATGTCCCACATGCGAGGAATTTAATTCATATAGAAGTAAGGAAAATTGTGATCAAATCCACCTACATGCAAACTGCATCTCCAGCTTTGTGATGATGTTTTTCGTTAGTTTGTTTCAATGTCATTTTTTTGTTTTATTTCTTTCCTATTTTCTTGCCTGCCAAGAATTTACATTAAGCCCTCCCCATCACAAATATCCAATCTTCCTGTCTCACTTTCATTTTTTTCCCCCTTTTTGGTTAATCAGTCTCTCTTTCAATTTCCTTATTCTACCTTCTCAGTCTCTCTCTCTCTCTTTCTCTCTTTGTTGACCAATTTAATATTGATTAAACTAAGCAGTTAATTAAACATGAAATAAAAAAAATGCAATTAATTAAATTGAAATTAATAAAACTATATAGAGAGGAGTATTGAATTTAAATAAAAAAGATTTTGTTCATTAGCTTGACAATTAAAATTTTAAATTCATACATATTTTCTTTGTTTTTCACATGCAACCTTCAATGGTCAAAATCTATGATCAATTTTTTTCCTCTCCCAAAAACCTGATACGGTAAAGTAATCATTGCAAACTCGTGTAAATAATTCTATTAGGTAAAGTTTTGCAGGAAGTTCTAAACATTTGGTAAACTCACTGCCATTTCATTGTGAGACCAACTTGATAACTCGAGTGCTCAGGTCTCTGACATTGTTTCATTTAATGTGAAGTTTCATAGCATAATATTTCAAATTTTGTTTTGATACCAAAATGTGGGAAACCAAACAATGCTTTGAAACACAGGAGAATACTAGAGAAAATGTTATTTTTCATGAAGACAGTCTTCCTGCCCTCACTGGCAAGCTTACCAAAATAGGGCTTGTCCATCAGCTATATACTTTGATCAGATTTGAACCCTCAAATATTTGGTTTCAAATAAAACATCAAAAACTTAAATATTGCCACCATTTTTTATGACATGGGTAAATTAACTATATATATATATATATATATATATATATATATATTGAACACGCACTACATAATTGATATTAAAATAACTGATCCTAAGTGTGAATTCCTGATAATAACTGTGACATTACTCTAATTATTGAACAATTTAGTTCATGCTACCTTTACTACAAAAAAGCCTACTTCTCCAGTACAAGAACACACAATTTTAAAATTTAAAAAAATTCAACCTCAGCGTCGTGACTGCATGCTCCAAAATTATTCTTACAGTTAACAATATCACATTTCTAAAAACACCTCTTTTGGTCTGCACTATCTTTTGATGTCTCATTATTACCTGGATTTAAAAAACTTACCTAATTTTCTACCTGATGATGGTCGTATGAAACGACTGAAAGCCGAGCTAGTAGCAAAAATAAGAGCTGATAAAACCGGAATTTATAAACAAGGATCATACCATTCATTAACGGATTTGAGGTTGATTGTATTTTATTATTAAATATTGTTTGCGAGAGTGATTCTTGCCATATAATTAACTTTATTTTTTGTTTTTCGTATGAATGATTTACGTTATATATATATATATATATATATATATATATATAGTCTGTGTAGACTTATTATGCAAATCACATAAACCTCAATAACTTGAACCAGCTTTGAAGCATTTCTGTCAAATTTAAAATGATTACTTTAGACACCAAAACAAAGATTGACTTATATGTTTTGGTAGTTTCAAGAGGTTTTATTAAACTTATTGGATTTATTGTAAAAACTGCAGTCGGAAGTTATTCAGATTGAAATAATATTAGTATAAGGCCTCTGAAATCTATTAAAAAATTATTTCCATAATATGTCGAAACATGGGCGATTATCTCCCTTTTGTTGAAATAAAGTCATGAGTGTCACATGACAGCCAATGAGTGACCACAGAGCATAGAATGACACAGAAAATTTGTGATGTAAAATGCTGAGAAGAAGGACATCATAAGTTCACAGTGATAGGTCTTACAGGGAAAACCAGATGGCCTCACCAGTTTCATGGAAGAACTGTTGTTCTGTCAGTTTTCACTTATGGACATATTACAAGGAAGACTCTCTCTTTTTGTCTCCTTTTCACACTGCTGGCTGTTGAAGACATATGTTATAGTTTCTTTGTTTACAGTTTTATGTATGACTTAGTGGTAAAAAAAATCTCTATGAGAACAAAGCATGTTTGTCATTATTTTTCTTTTAGCTATTCCATTTGTTAAATAAGGTGTTATTATATGATGTATATAATAATGCACATAAGGGCACTGTAACATAGCATAATGGTTAGCAAGCTTGCCTCACTAGATCTGTTATGACTGAATAGTGAGTTTGATATTAACTTGGTGCTGCACAATTTTGGCCCTGTGCCACATCTAAGCTATGCTTGTAAAATCAATATAATAATGCACATAATGGGGGAAAAAAAACTGGGAGATTATTCCATTTCTCACCCATGATCTTGTGACTTACTTGATATTATTTAAACTCCATTAATTGGTGATCATCAGGTTAGTTCACCATTATGGATAATAGAAATGATCTAAAAAAAATGATGAAAAACAGAAAATAGCAAAGTTACTGTGAGTGAATGTTCACATCAGTGATATCAAAGGATCTGCATTAGTTGCATGAAGCACATTAAGATAGTACTCGATTTCTTGCCATGTTCGCTGTAGCATAGCCTCATCAATGGTGGCAATGGCATCAGTGATCTTTTCCTTTAGATCAGTGATGTCCTGTATTTTTGTTTGATACACGATATCTTTAACATAACCCCATAGAAGGAAGACCAGAGGAGTGATATCTGGTGAACAACGTGACCAGGGAAAAGGGCCATCTCTTCCAATCCACCAGTCTGGAAATGTTTGATTTAGGAACCCATGAATATGCAGTCCCTAATGTAGTGGTGCATCATCTTGCTGGAAAATGATAGTTGGTTGAAGGTCATCTAGTTGTGGTACCACGTCAGTTGCCTTTGTAATATATTTTTGAAATTGTAAATAGAATTTATGGACACACTGTATATAATGATTTCACAAGCGTAGCTGAGATGTGACACAAGGGCAAAAGTATGGGGCACCCAGTGAGGATCAAACTCACTACTCAGTCATAATTGTTCTAGCAAAACAAGCTTGCTAACCATTACACTACCATGGGGTGCCCTGCCTCGGGGTACCCTGGACACCCTGTATATATATATGTACATGTATGTATATTTAAACATGTAAATCTATACAAATGAACTGGGAGATCTACTGAAACATATGTACTGACTAAATATTATGCTTTAACTTATATATATATATATATATATATATATATATATATATATATATATATATATATATATATATATACAATAAGCGAATAACCCACACATTGATGCATCTCACACATTTTTTTGTAAGAAAATGATGATTGATTTCAAGTCATTGTTATAATTTGTGGAGAAAAATGCTGCATTTCAATATTACTCAATGATCTGGCTGATGTGATCTCCATCTTCTGGCTTTCTCCTTCAATATTTTGGATAGGAGCCATTCTCTTGTTCAAATTTAAATTTAGTTTATATCAAAGGGAAAAAATTTTCAATGGGGGAGTTTGTGCAAAAGCAACATGATTTGACCCTTTTGATATGTATTTGATGCAATACTTGATTGAATGAATTGATGAGCAGATTAAAATATACTTATCCAAATGAAATATAATTATGCAAGAACCCTAGGGGTTAATCCCTTATTCAAATTTAAATTTAATTTATGTTGAAGGGAAAAAATTTTCACTATGGTGTTTGTGCACCTCCCCCACCCTCCCGGGAACCCTCTTTGATCAAAATGAAATATACTTATCCAAATACCCTGGATAATGTAGTTTCAGAACATATATAGTTATGGGGATCTATCTCCAAACCCTAAGAGGAGTTCGATAACAAACAAATAGACAGACAGAAGCTACAACTTTCAGATGAACACGGCAATTTTGTCTCTGGGAATGATGAACAGTACAATATTTGTCTTGAAATAAGCAACACTGCGATGATGACATTGTTCTATATCAAAAGTACTTGGAATAAAATAATATGTATCAACATGGTGATTTTCTCTCTTTCTTTAATAATGACACTGAAAAGCTTGTTTGTGAATATGAAAGGATCTAATTGAAAATAAGTTGTCTAAATTATTCAATGAAACCTGTCTCAATGAAAACATCCTGCCAAAATATATGCAATATATATATATATATATATATATATATATATATATATATATATGTATGAATGAAAGAAAAGTATCAAAATGCCACAATGTTGTTCACATACTATTGGAAGATAAAAGAAGTGCGTAACCCAGCTCCTACTATTGTATAATTTTTAGCACTGAGTCCGCATTTAGGAGTAAGAGAATTAAATATAATTTGACTGTCTTAGGAACAATGGCAATCTTGGAGGGCAGAGGTAATGTCAGAATGTTAAACAGAAGGTAAGAACTCATGCCTGCCTGCAGGCATAAAATAAATTTTTGATCAAGAACGTTGGTGTGGGATGATTTGAAAGCATTTATTTGCTTTCTTATCTTCCTCGATATATATATGTCCAGGCCACTCTGAGTGGCACACCTCATATGTTGGCATTATGCTCATTATGAGAATAACCTCTCTTTTCCACCACCCTGTGGCTGCACCACCTGCTCTTCAATATATAGTAGGGACTACATAATGGCCTCCTAATTCAGAATAAAGTTTTCTGTCCTTCCCCTCCACCTGACAACTGTGTGATCACCCAGAAAGATCGGTGTGAGCACCTGAAACTTTAAGTCATAGTTACAAATATCTTTTTTTTCTTTTATATTGCTCTGTATATATTTAATATATTTTAGATTTATTTTCTATTGACCACTGTGTTTTGGTAGCATCTTCATTATCTATTGTTATATGTATATGCATAGCTGGTCACTCATATTCAAAAATACCCGTCTACTATGGAGGATAGCCAATCCCCATTGCAGACGTTTGCTCAGGTGTATTTGTGTTTATTCAACACCCACAGAGCCTACCTTGGTTTATACTGCAACTATGCTAAGCAAACATTAGTTACAGTTTCTGGGAAAGAGAACGTTATCTAGCCTGATTAACAAGTTGAACAAGGCCAGCATGCTCAAGCCCTCAGCCATGATGACTTGTGGCTTCATACTAGCACAGCTATCAACAGCACCCAAGGGTCCTGTCAACCCAATTTCACTCACAAGGCTTGGGTTAAGCTGTGGTATGGTTTTCAGCCACTTTCCAAAGGTGCTGCACACTGGGATCGACCCCTCCACTCTGATAACATCGGGAAGTCTCCTTACTGACAAATCGACCATGATGAGATACAAACCCGGATCTCATGGTCAGAATGTGAATGTTCTAACCACCCGGCCACATGCCCAATTTGCCTGTTTTTCAGTTTTCACACTGGGATCGACCCCTCCAGTCTCCTTACTTACAAATCGACCGTGGTGAGATAAAACCTGGATCTCATGGTCAGAATGTGAATGTTCTAACCACTCGGCCACATGCCCAATTTGCCTGTTTTTCAGTTTTCACACTGGGATCGACCCCTCCAGTCTCCTTACTTACAAATCGACCGTGGTGAGATAAAACCTGGATCTCATGGTCAGAATGTGAATGTTCTAACCACTCGGCCACATGCCCAATTTGCCTGTTTTTCAGTTTTCACACTGGGATCGACCCCTCCAGTCTCCTTACTTACAAATCGACCGTGGTGAGATAAAACCTGGATCTCATGGTCAGAATGTGAATGTTCTAACCACTCGGCCACATGCCCAATTTGCCTGTTTTTCAGTTTTCACACTGGGATCGACCCCTCCAGTCTCCTTACTTACAAATCGACCGTGGTGAGATAAAACCTGGATCTCATGGTCAGAATGTGAATGTTCTAACCACTCGGCCACATGCCCAATTTGCCTGTTTTTCAGTTTTCACACTGGGATCGACCCCTCCAGTCTCCTTACTTACAAATCGACCGTGGTGAGATAAAACCTGGATCTCATGGTCAGAATGTGAATGTTCTAACCACTCGGCCACATGCCCAATTTGCCTGTTTTTCAGTTTTCACACTGGGATCGACCCCTCCAGTCTCCTTACTTACAAATCGACCGTGGTGAGATAAAACCTGGATCTCATGGTCAGAATGTGAATGTTCTAACCACTCGGCCACATGCCCAATTTGCCTGTTTTTCAGTTTTCACACTGGGATCGACCCCTCCAGTCTCCTTACTTACAAATCGACCGTGGTGAGATAAAACCTGGATCTCATGGTCAGAATGTGAATGTTCTAACCACTCGGCCACATGCCCAATTTGCCTGTTTTTCAGTTTTCACACTGGGATCGACCCCTCCAGTCTCCTTACTTACAAATCGACCGTGGTGAGATAAAACCTGGATCTCATGGTCAGAATGTGAATGTTCTAACCACTCGGCCACATGCCCAATTTGCCTGTTTTTCAGTTTTCACACTGGGATCGACCCCTCCAGTCTCCTTACTGACAAATCGACCATGGTGAGATAAAACCTGGATCTCATGGTCAGAATGTGAATGTTCTAACCACTCGGCCACATGCCCAATTTGCCTGTTTTTCAGTTTTCACACTGGGATCGACCCCTCCAGTCTCCTTACTTACAAATCGACCGTGGTGAGATAAAACCTGGATCTCATGATCAGAATGTGAATGTTCTAACCACTCGGCCACATGCCCAATTTGCCTGTTTTTCAGTTTTCACACTGGGATCGACCCCTCCAGTCTCCTTACTTACAAATCGACCGTGGTGAGATAAAACCTGGATCTCATGGTCAGAATGTGAATGTTCTAACCACTCGGCCACATGCCCAATTTGCCTGTTTTTCAGTTTTCACACTGGGATCGACCCCTCCAGTCTCCTTACTGACAAATCGACCGTGGTGAGATAAAACCTGGATCTCATGGTCAGAATGTGAATGTTCTAACCACTCGGCCACATGCCCAATTTGCCTGTTTTTCAGTTTTCACACTGGGATCGACCCCTCCAGTCTCCTTACTTACAAATCGACCGTGGTGAGATAAAACCTGGATCTCATGGTCAGAATGTGAATGTTCTAACCACTCGGCCACATGCCCAATTTGCCTGTTTTTCAGTTTTCACACTGGGATCGACCCCTCCAGTCTCCTTACTGACAAATCGACCGTGGTGAGATAAAACCTGGATCTCATGGTCAGAATGTGAATGTTCTAACCACTCGGCCACATGCCCAATTTGCCTGTTTTTCAGTTTTCACACTGGGATCGACCCCTCCAGTCTCCTTACTGACAAATCGACCGTGGTGAGATAAAACCTGGATCTCATGGTCAGAATGTGAATGTTCTAACCACTCGGCCACATGCCCAATTTGCCTGTTTTTCAGTTTTCACACTGGGATCGACCCCTCCAGTCTCCTTACTGACAAATCGACCGTGGTGAGATAAAACCTGGATCTCATGGTCAGAATGTGAATGTTCTAACCACTCGGCCACATGCCCAATTTGCCTGTTTTTCAGTTTTCACACTGGGATCGACCCCTCCAGTTTCCTTACTGACAAATCGACCGTGGTGAGATAAAACCTGGATCTCATGGTCAGAATGTGAATGTTCTAACCACTCGGCCACATGCCCAATTTGCCTGTTTTTCAGTTTTCACACTGGGATCGACCCCTCCAGTCTCCTTACTTACAAATCGACCGTGGTGAGATAAAACCTGGATCTCATGGTCAGAATGTGAATGTTCTAACCACTCGGCCACATACCCAATTTGCCTGTTTTTCAGTTTTCACACTGGGATCGACCCCTCCAGTCTCCTTACTTACAAATCGACCGTGGTGAGATAAAACCTGGATCTCATGATCAGAATGTGAATGTTCTAACCACTCGGCCACATGCCCAATTTGCCTGTTTTTCAGTTTTCACACTGGGATCGACCCCTCCAGTCTCCTTACTTACAAATCGACCGTGGTGAGATAAAACCTGGATCTCATGGTCAGAATGTGAATGTTCTAACCACTCGGCCACATGCCCAATTTGCCTGTTTTTCAGTTTTCACACTGGGATCGACCCCTCCAGTCTCCTTACTTACAAATCGACCGTGGTGAGATAAAACCTGGATCTCATGGTCAGAATGTGAATGTTCTAACCACTCGGCCACATGCCCAATTTGCCTGTTTTTCAGTTTTCACACTGGGATCGACCCCTCCAGTCTCCTTACTTACAAATCGACCGTGGTGAGATAAAACCTGGATCTCATGGTCAGAATGTGAATGTTCTAACCACTCGGCCACATGCCCAATTTGCCTGTTTTTCAGTTTTCACACTGGGATCGACCCCTCCAGTCTCCTTACTGACAAATCGACCGTGGTGAGATAAAACCTGGATCTCATGGTCAGAATGTGAATGTTCTAACCACTCGGCCACATGCCCAATTTGCCTGTTTTTCAGTTTTCACACTGGGATCGACCCCTCCAGTCTCCTTACTGACAAATCGACCATGGTGAGATAAAACCTGGATCTCATGGTCAGAATGTGAATGTTCTAACCACTCGGCCACATGCCCAATTTGCCTGTTTTTCAGTTTTCACACTGGGATCGACCCCTCCAGTCTCCTTACTTACAAATCGACCGTGGTGAGATAAAACCCGGATCTCATGGTCAGAATGTGAATGTTCTAACCACTCGGCCATATATTTTTTATATAAAACGATACATATTTTCCTAAAGAAGTAATAGATTTTTGAATTTATTAATCTGACAGATTATATCACTTTAAACATTATTTTTAGTGGATAATCGTATTTGAATAGATGATCAATTTATTTATTAAACAGTATATTTATTTATCTTTTTTATTTTCTTCTACTGGCCAGAATATTTGTGAAATTTTATTAAAGTAAGATATGCATTCTCTGGCAGGATTCATACCTGAGACACCCCATCTAATGACGGTCACCTCTGTCCAGGGGGTCTGGATTCAATTCCTGCTGGAAAGCACATATTTTTCTTTAATGAGATTTCTCAAATATTCAGGCCAGTAGATGAAAATAAATATATTGTTTAATAAATAAATGGAGTGACTACTCACATATGTATATCTGTTAAAATTAACTTTTAAAGGAATAAAATTTGTCAGCTTAATAAATAAAAAATATCCATTACTTCTTTACAAATATACACACACACACTATATATATATATATATATATATACTGGCAGCATGGCCCGGCATTGCCTGTGCTTGATTCAAAAATCGTACGACTCATACAGCAATCGCTATCACTTGACTTAAAATATTTTTGCTCTTCCTTGCCTTTATCAAGCATGGTTTTATTTTACTTTTAATTGCATGTATGTCTTGTGTTATGCATGTAGCTATATTTATAGGGATGTTTTATTTTCAAAACACGGTCAGCACATTGTGGCCGTGTTCATAGTTAATGTTATTGAGTGTTGGCCGTTTCTTTTTTATTATTAGGGTTTTCATTATTTTTAATCTTTTTTTACATGTGCATGAGGTTATTATGCTTGTATTTTCTACTAGCATGTTTCTGATGGAGTCTGATAGGTTTTTTGTGTGTTTAAATGAGTCCTAATGAAGCTATGGTTGGATAAGTGTAACATAAGTCATGTGGATAGGCATGTAGTAGTGTGACTGATGTGATTAGCTATGATTTTGGTTTGATCAGGAACACAATTCCTTAAGGTGCATTTAAACTCATCAATAATGTTGATTCTTTGTAGTTTTGATTTTGCAGGTGTGTTGTTATTTTTGATGATAAGGTTAGCTGTTTTAAATTTTTTGTAATAGTTAATAAATTTAATTTTCTTGTTCAGATCGACTGGGTAGTGTATTTCTATATATTTCTAAGTGAAAATTCATCTTACTTATAGTTGACATGTATTTGTCTTTTGTAGAAGATGTTAATGTTATTGTTTTTTTCTGCATGTTCAGTATGATTATTAGTCACTTTGGAAAGAAATAGTCTAATCTGGTGGTCAATAAGGTAGTTAGGAAAACTTTGTTAATCAGTGTCTCTTTTGCATTATTGTGTTCTTTAAGGAAAAGTAGATGAGAGGATGAATTCTCGTGTGCTCTCTTTAGGAAATTTTTTATAACTGTTATTCTATATCTAAGTGGGCATTCACTCTTAAAGTTAAGGTGGCAATAGTTTCTGCAAGTGGATTTTAATATAATGTAGTGGTGAAAGTGTTATTACTGTATTCTATGAGAATGGGAGTTTAGTTTTTTGACTCAGTTCATAGGTAAAGTTAAAGATAGATTTTTTCAAATTATATGTATATATATATATATATGGAGAGAGAGAGAGAGGGGGGGTAATATGTTACAAAGTGGAAAAAATATCTATACAGTGGATACTGACGTCAACAATGAGTGGTGACACTGTGTTTCATGCTTGATCGCAATCTTCAGACCATGTATATCCACTAAAAATAATGTTAAAAGTAATAAAGTATGGCCATCACAAGATATAATTATAAGACTTATTTGTGGCTCTTTAAACCAGAAAACCTTTTAAAATCTATGACACATGAATCTTCATCCAACATTAATCTTTCAGACCATTCTTATAATGCTTCTTTGGCTTACATATTGGTCACTTTCCATTAGTAAGCTCTCCATACTAATCTTGTTGTCCAATTATAAAATACCCTGATTGACCCTTTATTTTTTTTGGAAAGCACAATCTTCATAATTGCTATCTATCTATCTATCTATCTATCTATGTAGTTGGCAAGCTATGTTCATTCATATGAGCATGGATTATACTTTTTATCAAGCATGTGCAGAAGTTCAGTTATCTGTGAAATGTTTTAGCAGAGGATTTAAAATGCAACACCAAGACACAAACATGCAAAGAAAAAGCCAAGCAATATGCTGAGAGCAAACAAAAGAGTGCTGCATTGCTATGTGATATCATCCCTCTTAGATGGCAGAATCTATCTTATATGTTTATAAGTCTACCATTCATCCATGCTTTCAATATTGCTGCCACATATGGTCCAGTACACTTGCTATACATTTAGAAATTCTTGATAAACTCCAAAGAAGAATCTGCAATGTTATTGGTCTTGACCTAGCATCTTGGCTTCAGTCACTTTCTCACTGCTATAATGTAGCTTCTCTGTGCCTCTTCTACTTTCATGGTTATTTGTTCCGAGGAACTCTTTGATATGGTACCCAGACTTTATTAATTTCAGTGCAGTACTAGATTGGCAAAAAGGTCTAATCAATTTACAGTTGAGATGGCTAGATGTAATCATAAGTTCTATGGTACTATACTATGGTTCTATACTAACAGTTTCTTTTCTCACACTTCTTACTTGTGAAACTCTTTTCTGGCTTCATGCTTTCCAGCCAACTTTGATCTCCAAAATTTTAAATGCAATGTCAATCGTTATGTACTGTCTTCCTGATTACTTTTCTATTGTTCTCACTCCTTAATAATGTTTCTCTGTTTTCTTATTTGTCCACACCCAGTAACCCCTTGTGTCTTAGTGGCTTTACTGCCTTGCATGGGATGAACCCAATTAAAAAAGAAAAAGGCAAGCTTTCTGAATATTTTCCACAAAATTTGGGAGGTGTTTTAACAGAGGATGGAAAGTGAGACAGTGAAATCCAAAGGTCTGTTGGGATAGCAAGAGATGCATTCCAAAACTAAGCTAAGTATTAATAAACAAAACAATTTCATTAGAAGCAAAGAAAAGTGTACTGAACTCTTATGTAATATCAGTCCTCTTATATGGTGGAGAATGCTAGACAATCTCCTCACAGACTTGATGTAACAGGAATGTGGTTCTACAGAAAGATGCTGAGAATACCATTGACCAAACATGCAAGAAACAATGAAGTTTTAGAAAAAATAGAAACAAAAAGGACACTTGTACTTAACATAAGGAAGAGAGAGTTGAAATTTCTAGGGCACATAATGAAGAAAGAGAGCTTGGAATATTTGATACTCACAAGACAGATTGACGGACGAAAGTGATTGATGAAAACAACACATAACCTACCTAGCAAGTTTTAGAGAAAATGGAAACAAAAAGGACATTTATACGTAACATTAAGAAGAGAGAGTTGAAATTTCTTGGGCACATAATGAGGAAAGAGAGCTTGAAAAATTTGATACTCACAAGACAGATTGAAGGCACAGAGTGATAGAGCAAAATAACCTACCTAGCAAGCTTGAGTAAATGGATGATAAAGAAATGTTTACGAGAGAGAACAAAAAGACAAAATTTATAAAAGCAACAAAGGACAGGAAATTGTGGAGAGCCATGAATACTCACGTTCTGAAAGTACATGGTCATGTTTCTAGGATGAGTGATAACAGAATACTTAAGATCCCCATGTATAGCCAGTTTCACAGTGGACAAAGCACAGTTGGATGGCTGTGTCTTAGCTGTAAACACAGCTGTCAATGTGCCTCATACTAACTTTGAACGAGTTGCCCTGGAAAGAAATAACTGGAGATATTTGTGCCAGAGTGGTATCAGAAAATTTGAAATCAGTCCTATTGACCATCTAAGGAACAAAAGAGAATGAGGAAAAACATCAGCAAACATATTCCCCTGGCTAAGTCTCAAGAGCTTTGCTGTTGAAGAATATATGGACTTCTATGCAGGTTACTAGTGGGACTGAAGTGTCACTTAGTGCACAAACATAAAAACTGAATGAGTTTGACAGACATTCATATGTTGAAAACGATGGGAGAGTATATCATATACATATATATATATAATTTATTTGGGGAAAAGATATATACATATATACAAACTGAATGAGTTTGACAGACATTCATATGTTGAAAACGATGGGAGAGTACATCATATATATATATATATATATATATATATATATCATCATATATATATATATATATATATATATATATATATATATATATATATATAATTTATTTGGGGAAAAGATATATACATATATACAAACTGAATGAGTTTGACAGACATTCATATGTTGAAAACGATGGGAGAGTACATCATATGTATATATATATATATATATATATATCATCATATATATATATATATATATATATATATATATATATATATATATATATATAATTTATTTGGGGAAAAGATATATACATATATACAAACTGAATGAGTTTGACAGACATTCATATGTTGAAAACGATGGGAGAGTACATCATATGTATATATATATATATATCATCATATATATATATATATATATATATATATATATATATATATATATATATATATATAATTTATTTAGGGAAAAGATATATACATATATATACAAACTGAATGAGTTTGGCAGACATTCATATGTTGGTGATAACGATGGGAGAGTACATCATATATATATATATATATATATATATATATATATATATATCATCATATATATATATATATATATATAATTTATTTGGGGAAAAGATATATACATATATACAAACTGAATGAGTTTGACAGACATTCATATGTTGAAAACGATGGGAGACTACATCATATGTATATATATATATATATATCATCATATATATATATATATATATATATATATATATATATATATATATATATATAATTTATTTGGGGAAAAGATATATACATATATACAAACTGAATGAGTTTGACAGACATTCATATGTTGAAAACGATGGGAGAGTACATCATATATATATATATATATATCATCATATATATATATATATATATATATATATATATAATTTATTTAGGGAAAAGATATATATATATCATCATATATATATATATATATATATATATATATATATATATATATAATTTATTTGGGGAAAAGATATATACATATATACAAACTGAATGAGTTTGACAGACATTCATATGTTGAAAACGATGGGAGACTTCATCATATGTATATATATATATATCATCATATATATATATATATATATATATATATATATATATATAATTTATTTGGGGAAAAGATATATACATATATACAAACTGAATGAGTTTGGCAGACATTCATATGTTGAAAACGATGGGAGAGTACATCATATGTATATATATATATATATATCATCATATATATATATATATATATAATGGGAGAGTACAATCATATGTATATATATATACAATGGGAGAGTACATCATATGTATATATATATATATATATATATATATATATATATATATATATATATATATAATTTATTTGGGGAAAAGATATATAAATTTTTCTATACTAGAAGCTGAATTTAAGTTTTAAAATTTCATTCCCCTCTCTCATTTGTGCAATATATATATATATATATATATATATATATATAAACATTTATTTATTTAAATATTATAACATAACATATACCAATCCCACACTTGTGTATATATATATATATATATATATAGTCATCCACAGACATACTGTTTCACTGTATCACAGCTCCTCAGCATAGATAGACATCTGATTGCTTCAATATTCATATATATATATATATATATATATATATATATATACACACACACACATCTATTTCTTTTGCTATAGGATGAAACATAAAACATGAAAATGTTTTTTTCTACTTTGTCATAGATTTTCATGATAAATATACATTTAAATATACAATGCAGATGTGCACATACATTAAATTTACTTGGAGATGTGCCTATTTCAGTTGTTATTTTATTACAGCTATGTTTGCATCACTTTTTTGTGCAAATCTGTACATATATATACATATATATATATATGTACATACACACATGCACACACACAGAATAAGGAAAAAAAAAATAAATATATATATGCATGTGTGTGTGTATAAAAATCAGTATTATTTTGCTTTCTGATGTACAGAATATGCAACAGGTGTATTTAGTCAGTCTTTCTTACGTCTATGTAAGAAAACCTCACTGAAATTTGCATGTGTCTCAGGAGACAAGTGAAATAATCCTAGATGATAAAATTTTATATTATCCATAATATCTATTCTCACTAGTAAAACATCATAAACAAATTGAACATAGTATAAACTGCACTATGAGTAGTGTTTCCCAATATCTCAAGCTGCTAAAAAAAAAAAAACATTAACATAAAATTTTATATTCTATCTCTCACTTTCAAGATGGACCTACCCTGAAAATTGCATAATTCATAGGAGAGTTGAGAGAAAGTGCTGAAACTAAAATTGAGCATTTTGGCATCAACATGACTCGCCGTGTTTGGAGGAAAAAAAGCTCACCCCAAGAACATGATGCCAAGGTTGAGTGAAAGATAGATGGGCCAAGTACAGGGAAATCTTGAGTGAAAATCTCCTTACCTCAGGACACTGAAGATGGGTTGTAGGTGGGTTTTCCATCATGACAATGACCCAAACCATATGACTAAGACAACAAAGGAGGGGCTCAAGAAGAAGCACATTATGGTAATGGAGTAGTCTAATCAGTCTCTGGACCTTAATCCTTTAAAGAATCTGTGGAGAGAGCTGAAGCTTCGAGTTGCCCGACAACCTACAAACCTTAAGGATTTGGAGAGGATCTGCAAAGAGTAGTGGGCCAAAATCCCCCTGGAATCTGTAAAAAATTGGTAACCAACTACAGGAAACATCTGGCTGCTGTGCTTGCAAACAAGGATTTCTTCACCAAATACTGAGTTATGTTTTACTATGGGGTAAAATACTTACTTTTTCAATAAAAAAGAAATAAATGTTCAAAAACTAATATAATGTGATTTTCTAGAATATTTTTATATTCTATTTCTCACTTTCAAGATGGACCTACCCTGAAAATTATAGACCATTCCTATTTTTGTAAGGTGGCAAACTCAGAAAATCAGTAGTGGATGAAATACTTATTTTTCCCACTGAACATGGGTCATGTTTCAGCATGACAATGACCCAAAGCATATGGCTAAGACAACAAAGGAGTGGCTCAAGAAGAAACACATTAAGCTAATGGAGTGGCCTTGCCAGTCTCAAGACCTTAACCATTAGAGAATCTGTGAAGCTTCAAGTTGTCCAACAACAATCTACAAACCTTAAGAATTTGGAGAGGATCGGCAAAGAGGAGTAGGCCAAAATCCCCCAGGGAGCTGTAAAACTTGGTAACCAACTACAGGAAAATGTCTGGCTGCTGTCCTTGCCAACAAGGGTTTCTTCACCAAATTACGAGTTATGTTTTGCCATGAGGTGAAATAGTTATTTTTTGAATAAAAATGTAAATAAATGTTCAAAAATTGATATAATGTGATTTTCTAGAATTTTCGTTTTTAAATATTTTAACTCTCACTTTCAAAACAGACCTACCCTGGAAATTATAGACCATTCCTATTTTTGTAAGGTGGAAAACTCAGAAAATCAGCTGGGGATGAAATACCTATTTTCCCCACTGTATTACTATATAAAATATATTGTAGAACAGGTATATTGACTTTGACTTGTATAGAAATACGTATACTGTCGGCACACTGAATGATTTTAAAACCATCAGGCGGCACATAACCCTAAGTTGGCACATAGCAAAAGGATGCCGACTACGGGTCTATTAGACACAGAAAATTAATAACAAGCAAATATAGTGTATAAATAAAGTTTTCATATTTACTTTGTCATATACGTTTGATAAATTACGTCACAAAGAACTGTCGGAACTGCTTAGTAACTTTGACATATTTAGGAAGGATAAAAACAATCAGGAACATATATCGGCAGCAAAACACCTGCATATGGATAAAAAATAAATTCAGGAGATCTAAAAAATAGAAAAGGTAGTAAGACAAGGATGTGTTTTCTCACCGGATCTATTCAAACCATACAGTGAGGTGATTCTGAGAGATTTAGAAATCCTACCAGGATTCATTACTGGCAGCTACAATCTTAAGAACATAAGAGATGCAGATGATATAGTGTTGATAACAGACACAGAAATGGAACTACAAGAACTCATACGGAATTTAGTGAAGGCAAAAAGAGGAAAGGAGACAGAATGCATGGCTGTTAGCAAAAGGAACAGCTGAACATGCAAGTTACAAATACAAAATGGTAAAACAAGTAAAACAATTTAAATATATTGGAATTGTTTCAAAAGTGTAACACTGAAATCCACAGGTGTATTGGGATAACCAAAGATGCATTCCAAAAGCTAAGCAGAGTATTAGGAAACAGGAAAATTTCATGAGAGTGAGTGCCGGACAATCAAGAAGAAGAGACTTGAAGCAGCAGAAATGTGGTTCTACAAAAAGGATGCTGAGGATACCATGGACTGAAAATGTGAGCGATGTCAAAGTTTTAGGGAATAAAACGGAAACAAAAAGAATTATTTTACTTAACATCAGGAAGAGACATTTGAAATTTCTAGGGCAGATAATAAGGAAAGAGGGCTTGGAATATTTGATACTCACAGGACAGATGGAAGACAGGGATAGAGGAAAACAACACGTAACCTTCCTAGCAAGTTTTAGAGAAAATGGAAATGAAAAGGATACTTATCCTTAACATCAATTTCTAGGGCATGTTATGAGGAAAGTATGCTTGGAAAATTTGATACTCACAAGACAGATTGAAGACAGGAGGGTCAAAGGAAAACAACCCATAACATATTTAGTGAACTTGATTAAAGGAATCGTGGAACAAGTTTTAAGAAAAATAACAAAAAGGCAAAATTTATTAATAGCTACAAATGACATGAAAATTGTGGAGAGCCATGATTGCCTATGTCCTGAAGAGATGCAGCACAGATGACTGACTTTCACTGTTAGTATTTAAATTAGCATAATATAGTACAAGGTCACATGTGTCAGGACTTAACATGCTCTGATTGTAAAAGACAGCAAAGATAGTATGTTAACCATTACTTCACAACTGTTTACTAAGGATTCTACTGAATTGCATCCAAGAGTTACAGCCATACTGCACTAAAACACTAGTTTTTCTAGGGTCATCAAAGTTAAGCAACATTGAACCTGATAAATACCTGTATGACTGATCGATCGGTAATACCAACTGATGTAAGCTTGGATGATCAGGTGGTGTAATGGATGTTTCGGAAATGGAAATTGGAGAGTCAAATTTCAATTTCAGCTGGATTCATTATATTCACTTAATATAAGTCTCAAGTGTCTCTCAAGGTAGAGGGTTGCTGAATGAGGTTGTTGTATGGATAAAAGACTATGAAGTAAGGGAATGTTATGAGCATATACAGTGGGGAAAATAAGTATTTCATCCATTACTAATTTTCTGAGTTTGCCACATTACAAAAATAGGAATGGTCTATAATTTTCAGGGTAGGTCCATCTTGAAAGTGAGAGATAGAATATAAAAAAAATCTAGAAAATCACATTATATTAATTTTTGAACATTTATTTCTTTTTTATTGAAAAAATAAGTATGTCACCCCATAGCAAAACAACATTTGGTGAAGAAATCCTTGTTGGCAAGCACAGCAGCCAGACATTTCCTGTAGTTGGTTAGTAAGTTTTTACAGATCCCAGGAGGGGATTTTGGACCACTCCTCTTTGCATGATCCTATCCAAATCCTTAAGTTTTGTAGGTTGTCATTGGGCAACTCAAAGCTTCAGCTCCCTCCACAGTTTCTCTAAAGGATTAAGTTTTGGAGATTGAATAGACCTCACCAATACCTTAATGTGCTTCTTCTTGAGCCACTCCTTTGTTGCCTTAGCTGTATGCTTTGGGTCATTGTCATGCTTGAACACTCATCAACGACCTATTTTCAGTGTCCTGGCTGAGGCAAAGAGGTTTTCACTCAAGAGTTTCCCATCCATGTTTTCCTTGACACAGTGTAGTCATCCTGTCCCCTTAGCAGAGAAACAGCCCCAAAGCATAATGTTTCCACCACAATGCTTAATGGTTGGGATGGTGTTCTTGGGGTCAAAGTCAGCTTTTTTTCCCTTTAAATAAGGTGAGTCAAGTTGATGGCAAAAATCTCAATTTTAGTCTCATGTGACCACAGCACTTTCTCCCAACTCTCCTCTGAATCATCCAGGCGCTCCTTTGCAAACTTCTGATGGATCTGTACATGTGCCTTCTTGAGTAGGGGGACCTTTCACTACAACCTCATGTGTTACTAATGGTCATTTTGGGGACTGTGGTCCTAGCTGCCTTGAGATCATCAACAAGCTCTTGCTGCGTAGTTCTGAGTTATTTCCTCACCTTTCTCATCAACAGGTTCACTCCACATCGGGAGATCTTGCGTGGAGCTCCAGACCGAGGGAGATTGATAGTCAATTGGTGTTTCTTCCATTTTCTTATTATCACACCAACAGTTGACTCCTCATCTAGCTGTTTGCCAATCATCTTGTAGCCCATTCCAGTCTTGTGCAGGTATACAATTTGGTCCTGAATGTCCTTAGCCAATTCTTTCATTTTGTTCATTTTGGAGAGATTAGATTCTGATGCATTGAAGGATTCTGTGAACTAGTGTCTTTTATCCAGGTAATGAGTACTTGATTAGGAGTAATAAGTGAGTAATAGGACTAGTCTATATGCCGCCTGGTCACATAACTGGTCTGTGGGGCTTGGATCATTGTTGGTTGGTAGGGGGTGAAATATTTATTTTTTTCAATAAAAAAGAAATAAATGTCCAAAAATTAATATAATGTGATTTTCTAGAATGTTTTTATATTCTGTCTCTCACTTTCAAGATGGATCTACCCTGAAAATTATAGACTGATCCCATTTTTGTAAGGTGGCAAACTCAGAAAATCAGCAGGGGATGAAATACTTTTTTCCCTACTGTATAGGATAGATAACAGTTGAAAGGCTCATAGACCAGATCCTGTATGACCACCAAAGTTAAGCAACATCGAGCCTGGTCAATACATAGATTGGTGACTGCTTGGGAATACTGCGGGCTGTCACATTGGATGCGTGAGTGGTGTAATAGATAATGGATTGGAACTGGAAATCAGAGAGCCGAGTTTCAGTCAGGTTTGTCATATTGACTAACATGCAAATATCCTTGGGAAAGTGATGAATCCACCTCTTCTCCCACCAGCTATGGGATAATTAGTAAGACTTGTATCAGTAAATCATTACTATCTCCCAAAAGTTACTTGCAATCTAGGAATATTTTCTGGCTTTAAATAAAAAGGTTGATAAGCCATAAAAATACAAATGAATCAATCCAATTGCTCTCCATTGTTGAAAAATACTTCCACATTGCGAGTGGGTAATGGTAGTCGTGAAATTAGCTGTTTCTTTATAAGGAAACATTTTGCATTAATTGACTGAACAGATAGTGTTATTGTTGGCTTGAATTTATAAAATCTTTCTGCTAAAACAGTTTTTTTTTTAGGAAAATAGGCTTCCATTAAGCGTTATTGCCCTTTCTAGTATTGACGAGTAACACTTTGATTATGTCCCTATTCTCACTTCTTGTTACATGTGTAATCTATTTTTTGTTACTACTGTTGGAAGTCTTCAAGTGATGAAATTTTTGCTATTTGTTAAAGGTCTTTATAATTTTATTGTACCAGTTTATAAGATCTGATGAAAGCTTTTCTTCTCTCAGAAAAACGTTTTATTCAAGAAATTAGACTTCCCAAGTCCAGTAAACATTATTATGCTTTCTAGTATTGGTAGGAGTTTCCTTCCAAGCCTATTGTTTTGGTTTGTGTAGAAAGTTGAAAATATCTTTAATTTTTCTTCATTTTAGGTTCATACATTACTCATTGGAAGTTTTCAAACCATGTGTTTTTTGCTATTTGTTTGTTTTGGGTGTATGAATGACATGATTCTAGGAGAGTTGTGTCCCTGGAAATTTGTGTCACTACAAAAATGCGTCCCTAGATAATTGTGTACCTCTGATAATTTTTTAATCTTTTAAAGCCAGTTACCATGTATTTTGAAAAAAGCATAAATCATAAATTTCAGTAAAGGAATAAAATAAAAGAAATAAAAGTTTATTTTTTTTAAAAATCCAATGACAGATTAACATTGTTGCAAGACTGCTCTATACATCACCAGCATGTTTTTGTTTCATCAGCATTTTTCATATGATAGTGGTATCTCTAGTTTTTCTTGTCCACAAATTTTTTTTCTGTGTGTGTTTGATTTTCAGAACTTAGCCATGGATTCCAAATAAAAACATAATCTAAAAAATCCAGAATCTATTAGATGATTGGGGTACGCACTGCTGGAGTGAACTGAAACTGCTAGCTTAATTTTATCTTGCTTTAAAAAAGAAATTTTTTTCTCTCTTTTTTTAAAATTTATGATAACTACCCTTCTGCTTGCTTCGAGTAATTAAAGGTATTGATGTGCAAGTTTCTATATTAAACAACTGTTTTAAAAAAAATGGTAACTTCAAAAAATTATCAGAGGTACGCAATTATCCAGGGACGCATTTGTCTAGGGACGCAAATGTACAAGGACGCATTTGCCTGGTACATATTTGTCCAGGACACAAATGTCCAGTATGCAACTGTCAGTTCACTGAACGATATGAGGCCTTGTTTTTATTAGTTTTATTATTTTTATCTGGGATTATATCATCTCTTTACAAAATGTTAAATTAATATTCGTGCGCAATAATACATGAAAACATGAAATAAAATATGAAGAGTTTTTGGTGTGCATGCAACAAGATACAACATTTATCTTAAAGATTTTTGATTAAAACATACATTTTCTCTCATAACTGATTCATATTATTTACAGAATATATATATATATATATATATATATATATATATATATATATATATATATATATATATATATAGAAGAGACATCTTTCTTGTGAGTGCATTTAAGAAAACAAGTCTTTCTTGTCCAATTGTTGACTGCCAAAGAGAGAGAGAGAGAGAGAGAGACTTTGTATTTTCATGCCAAAGCTGTCTTTCTAGTGCATTATGGGAATTCTACTTCCTTTCTAACAAGTCAAGGGACATAACTCCTGTTATTATTTATAAATCACTACATGTTAAAGCTTGTTGTGATTTTGCTGTGACAATTTGAAGGGCAAGATGAATGATAATTGTAATAATTCATTTTAACTTATTTTTAATCATTGATCTGAGAAAACAATTGTGGACAGATGATAGTTTACACATTTCTGAATGAGTTGGATGCCATGCATGAAAATAATTTTTTTTTTCAAGTATTTTAACTTTAAAAATCTAAACTGTATTCATCTAATAATAAAAATCTTAGCGGTAAAAATCTCACAAGGAGGTGCTGTTTAAACAGGTTGTTGGCTAAACTGCCCTTACGATCTGTGCATGTGGGACAACCAGATGACAAAAAGTTATACAAGTACAAAAGATAGACTCTCTCTAGCATCATTCTAGAAGAAAATCCAACTTCAGGGAAAGCCCCTAAAGCTCTTGGAGGTGAAAAAGCAATAATATTACATTATTAATTTTATATTATTATTACATAACATTAATAATATTATGTTTGTATTCTGTTTTTGTTAGTCCTTACAATGATAATTTTACAATAAAATACTGAATTTGGCAGCAGCTACCACAGTCAGGCTAACGTTAATTATCAAACATGCTTTTCATGGTAATAATAATGATGAGATGAGTTGTTTCCATGCAGAAAATATTTATCATTCGTTGGGTGTCGGTTGAAATTTATAAAATTGAAACAAAACACACTAATAGAAATTGTATCGTTATAATATTGATACTTGTTTGCAATTCTAAAATTGAGTAAATAATGGTTCAATTGGTGTTCGAGGCAAGCAGGACTTTTTTAGAATATGACCACTCATCAGGATTGGTCTCATTTTGGGGTATTCTCTGTGGTGATGAAATGCTACTAGTTTAGTTTTGGATGTATTGAATGATACCAGCCAGTTTTTGCCCCATTGAGCTCTAAAAGATAGATCAGAGAAGAGATCAGTTGCCAGGCAATGGTCATCAAGCTATTTGGAGGTGCAGCCATACATATTTCTTAAAGGTATTGCTCTAATATAGATCTTTCTTGGATTTGCTGTTTTTGCTGTGTTATAGTAGCAAGCAAACATACTAACAAAGATTGGATTATTATAATATAGACAAAGCAAATAAAGATTCATCTGGGATGATGATGATATGCCAAAACCTCAAGTGCCTCTTCACTATCTCAATTGCTTTCTTTACGCAATGTAAACTGGCTTTCTTCCCGTTGTTGTGCCTTAATAAACTATGTGATGAAGTTACAATACCAGAACTTTTGGCTTGATTCTGAAACATCTGGCATCATTACCACAGTGACTTCTTTTCTTTTATGAACAAACAAAATTTTTGAAGAAAACTCACTTGCTTTCCTTGGGCAGTGAATTGCATGATCTGCCGATTCTTTGTTTAAAATCAGATTCAAAATGTAATTGGGGATTACAAGGTATTGTAAAGCTATAATTTTCAATGTAATTATCTTGTTATTTATTTTGGCTGAGTGTAAACATCAATGAGAAAATCTTAACACTCATAGTCTGAATTATATATAGACAGCGGAAATTTCTTGGATACATAATGAGGGCTTGGAAAATTTAACCAATCACATCGCAATAGAAAGAGTAGGAGGTAGTGGGTCACCTACCTGATGAGGTTGCATGAATGGATAGAGGAACAGGAAGTGGGAGGCTTGGAAAAAGAAGAAATGCTGCTGAGAGCCACAAGGAATAGTAAGATGTGGAGAGGAATGATCATCCATGTCGTCAAGATTTATGGGAATCTTTTATTTTGTAAATATATTTCTTTGTTATTCAGTAGAAACAATCTTTAGGATCTGATGAAGAACTGTCTTTTTTAAAAAATAGAGATTCATTTACTTGAAGCTACTATTAATGAAGAAATGGGTGACTATAGATGATAGTTTGAAGATTTCTAAAACTAGTTGGATGCCATGCATGGACATTGTTTTATTTTTCATGTATTATAACTTTTAAATTTTACCTGTATTATTCTACTATAGGTACCTTCAAAAATTCATATACCTAAAAGGTTTAAATGTATTTTTCATAAAGGAAAAATCTGTTTTGAAGCTTTTCCCCCAGCTTCAATTGAAAGCTAAAGGATTAAATTTTGTAATTCCAGAAAAAAATACTGTGGAGTATTTCAAACAGAAATCTGAAGGGTCTTTAGTCAATTCTTCCAAAAAACCAATCAAAATGGCCAGTTTTAACTATTTTAGAGAAATGTATACATTTCTGAAATGTTACTTTCGTAAAATTAGCCAATTTAAAGTTAAATTAATCTGTTCTGAAACAAATATCACTTACTTAGAGCATAACATTTTCTAGACAAACATTTCTTGACCTTGGGGTCTTGTTATTTTCACGTCTCCATCAATAATTTGATGGCTGAATGTGTTGACATGTATACTATGGTGCACTAGAATTGACATAATTTTATAAATTCTAAGAACGTTTTTTTTATTGTTTCTTATAATAATTTAAAATACTATGAAAATATCTTACATTATTGAGTTACCCGTATAATGGTATTTCATTATTTAATAGCTAAGATAATGATAAATAATTTTATTAATTATTAATATTACATTAAGTTATTATATTTTTAATTTAATAACTGAGATAATAATAAATAAAATTATTATTACATTAATAATTAAATTATCTCACTCAGTTATTAACTGTTTAAATTAATAAATGAGATAATTTTATTATTTTTAATTTGATAACTGAGAGTGAGATAATTTCAAAACTATCTCACTCTTGTTTATTAAATTATTAAATTGATAATCAAGATTATATAATAATTTTAATTATATTATCTTAGTTATTAAATTAAAAATTAAATTATTAACTCACTCCCAGTTATTAAATTTTTAACTGAGATAATATATTTATATTCTTTATTATTAGTTGCTATATTTTGATGGTTATGAATTGTTAAAGTTATTTTATTTAACTCACAAAAAAAAGGAACTTTTAAAAAAATTTTTTTTTTAATCATATCGCCCCAAGCAAGGCCAGAGGCCACTATCGCGCAAGGGGTTAAAGAATGGTTGGAGGAAGAGCAGATAGGAGTGGCAATGGAGGGGATGAGGAAGAAGAGAAAGACAGTGGGTCGATCAAGGCAAGGGGGCCACAAGAGATCCGGAGCGAGAGCAGATAGGAATGAGAAAAGAAAGGATGTGGAGAAGGGAAGCGGATAGATCAAGGCAACTGGAGATGTCGATTGACGCTACACTTAAACCGTTGGAGATTGTATTTGTCAGGGAAACAGTAGTGGGGAAGGGAGTTCCATAGGCGAGATGTGCGAGACATGAAGCTGTTGGAGTAGAAGAGACGTCTACATCTAACAGTTTCCACGGTGTAGGGGTGGGAGCGGGATGCCAGCCTGGTGGGGCGTTTAAATTCACGAGGCCTGGGGACAAGCAAACGTAACTCCTCAGAGCAATTACTGTGGAAGTATTTGTAAAAAAGGCAGAGCGAGGCAACGTCGCGTCTGTGAGAGAGCGACTGCAGACGAGATGACAGATCAGGGCCAATCACATTGCCTATCCGTCTCTGGATCTTATCAAGAACCCCGAGGCAAACAGCAGGGGCTCCAGACCATATATGGCAGCAATACTCCATGCATGGGCGAATGGTCGATTTATAGACTTGAAGGATCGATTCAGGGGAGAAAAATTTCCTGGCTCGGCACAGAGAACCAACTTTCTTTGTGGTGGCTGATGCAACTGACTCAATGTATTTGTTCCATCTCAGATCAGCAGACAGCGTGAGACCGAGCATCCGCAGGGAGGGGCTCTCGAGAAGATGGTCATCAGACATTCTAATGGGATGCAGGGATGGAACCTTGTGGTGGTTGATGGAGAGCAGTTTTGTTTTAGACGCGTTAAAGTTAACCATCCATTTCTCACCCCAGATCACAACTGATTGGAGGTCCTTTTCAATTTGGGCTGCCAGGTTAGCTTTTTCCGACTCAGTAGATTTGCGTTTGAGGCAGGAGTAAATAGTGGTGTCGTCAGCGTAGATGCCGACTTGGAACTTAAAATAAACTAAAAATAAATTAAATTATTTTTCTTCACTAAGTCAAAAAACTAATAAATAAAACAAATTATGCATGACACACACTATAAAAAGTATACACACTATAAAGTAAGATGAATACATAGCAAAATTCAAAATATTTAGTGAAATAGGAAAAAAAAACTTTAAAAATCATCCCTTCAAGAGTTAAAAAAAAAAGACTATTGAAACATAGGGACAATGAAACACAGAAGTGAAATGAAAGTATTGCTCGCAGCCGAAAACTTTTATGTCAAGGAGTTTTCTCTAAGGGGGACAAGCCTTGAAACACCATAATAACCATAATATCACTTTGATACACCATACTAAAAAAAATATAACATTTTAACACACAACAAATATCTTTAACTATGATAAAAAGTTTTGGGAGTATGGTTTGTATTAAGATTTTAGTTTTCATTTAGTAAATATAGTCTTCAATTAATAGCTTAATAACCTACCTTGTACTCTGTTTGGAAGAATTTTAAAACATTTTTTTAACTTAAAGAAAAATGCAAACAATTCTTGTAAAAATTAATTATTCATCAAAAAAAAATTTTTTCTTCAGACAATAATGTCCTTAATGTATATTATTCATAAAAGCAAATAAAAGCCTATCTAACTAGATAATTGGATAGTTTTATTGCAGTTTTTATTTTACAATTTGGAGCAGAGTTTTAAAAAGTTGGGAGTAGTTGTGATAAAAAAATTGATGATTTACTTTCTCCAAGGAGTCCTGCTTATAAGTAATATAAAACAATTTGCAAAATGTTTGAAATTCTAGAAAATTTCATAAAATTAATTTATGAGGGAGTAACAGATGTAAAAAAATGTTTTTACCAAGATTTTCTAAAAATAAAAATTTCCCAAAATAAATTAATTCATTTTTGAATACGTCCTGAAAGTTTCATTAAAATCAGACAATTATTTAATTTTTTCAAGAATTTCCAAATTAATGTGTTTTACACTGGAAACTGCTACATTAAAAATGTCCGTTACCACAAGTCTTACAAAGTTGACAAAAAGACTGAGATTTTTGAGCCAAATTTAGAACATGTTAGAAAGGAGGAAATTTTTTTTTTTTAAATAATTAAAAAATACTTTGTTTTTTCCTCTTAATAATAACACAAACATTTTGAGTTTAGAACTTTGTTTTTATTAACTTTGGGGCCTTTTATAATCATGCTATACTGTTTTTTTAGCAAATAATTGGAGGTACCTACTCTAATAATAAAAATATTAATGGTATTACTCTAATAAAAATCTCGCTAGGATGTGCTGTTTTTGCTGTGTTACAGTAACAAATAAATATACTAACAGAAATTGGATCATTATAATATATAAACTTATATGTTATTCAAAAATTGAATAAATAAGGATTCATCTCGGAAGAGAATATGATGCCAAATCTTTAAGTGTCTCTTCACTCTCTCAATTGCTTTCTTTCTCAATGTTAACTGGCTTTCTTCTCATTGTTGTGCCCAAATAAATTACATGATGAAGATACTGCAACATCACTTTTGGCTTGAATCCATAACATCCTTTGGCATTATTGCGACAGAGACATCTTTTCATTTCCTGGCTTAACGAAAGAAGACACCTTTCAAATGGATCAGCTTGGGCTAAATTCAACGTGCTTTCTTCCTTTCCTTCAGCAGATAGAAGAATGAAACTGGTATAAATATTAGAAAGTCTGATGAGGTCAAAGTTAAGTATTTCTTGCTTTAAGTTTCTTTCCAAAATGGACAGGGAGTTGGAATGAATGACACCAGGAGCAAAGATGTGTTAGCTAATTTCTCAGGTGAAGGATTTTTCTCTCTTCAGCATTTTCTGAAGATTATTTTCTTCCTGGTCTTTTTCAACCTTAAACAGGGACAGGCGTCTTCATATCTGCAAATACATATATGATAACTGCTTGAAAAAGTGCTTTTCCATTTTACCATGATTTTAAAAAATAGCTTCAAGTAAACGAACCCTGTAGGTTTTAAAAAAGACTCTCCTTAATCAGATCTCATAGACTGGCATTCATAATCATGCTCCTGATACCCATAAAACATTATGGTTGTAGGGTCACCACATGTACTGAAGCTGCAGTAGCAGGTGTGTTTCCTGGGCAAGATAGCTTGATGAAGCCCAAAACACTCCAGGCTGGTTTTGAATTCAGTTTTTCCCAAGGCTATAGGATCCAGTCTGTCCTTCTGTTTATCCTTAGCTGGGTGGGTGGTGGGAGAAAGGTATTTGCATGTAAATAAATGTAATGAACCTAACTGGAATTTGAACTTGATTCTCCAATTCCTCATTACTATCCATTACACCACCTGCACATCTCATAATGATAAATGGTTTTAAGGACTGACAATGCCTTATCTAATAAAGATAATAATAATAATAATTGATAATTTCTTTTTTTAAAACCTGTAACCCTCTGGGGTCATAGGGGTACCATGTGTACTGCAGCTGCATTAGAAGGGGTGTTTCCTGGACAAGATAGACTGATGGAGCCCAACACTCTCTAGGCTGGTTTTGAATTCAGAGTTTTTCCTTCTCCTAGACTGGTTGCTACCCAAGGCTCTAGGATCCAGTCTGTCCTGCTATTTATCCTTAGCTGGGCGGGTAGGTGTAGGGAGAAAGGTATTTGCATGTAAGTAAATGTAATGAACCTGACTGGAATTTGAACTTGATTCTCTGATTTCTCGTTACTGTCCATTACACCAACTGCACATCTCGTAATGATGAATGATTTTAAGGCCTGATAATGCCTCATATAATAAAAATAATGATAATAATTGATAATTTCTTTTTTTTAAAACCTGTAACCATCTGGGGTCATAGGGGTACCATACGTACTGCAGCTGCAGTAGCAGGGGTGTTTCCCGGGCAAGATAGACTAACGGATTCCAATCCTTTCTAGACAGGTTTTAAATTCAGAGTTTTCTTCTTCTAGACCAGTTGCCACCCAAGGCTATAGAACCTAGTCTATTCTACTATTTACCCATAGATGGGAGGTGGGAGTAGAGATGAATTCATATCTTTCCCAAGGGTATTTTCAAATAAGTGAATGCAATGGACTCAAATGGAATTTGAACAATTCCACAATCTGAGCCACTATTTATTACGCCAGCGTACCTCCAGACTAGAGCTATAGAATCACAAACAAAAATTTTACTAAGTAAAATCACTTGAAGACTTTCTACACCAGCAGCAGCAGCAGCTAAAATGGATAACATTTATAATGTGAAGAGAAAATAATGGCATAATCAATACATAGATTTTCCATACTACTGTATCTAAAAAGTTAGGAAGGAAACCTCTATCATTGCTAGAAATTACGATAACAGTGAACAGGAGAAACCTATTTTCCTGTTTTAAAGGAATTATTACATATTACAGCTGACAGTAATGCTAACTGTTCAGTCAATGAATATTGAATGTTTCCTTAAAAGGAAACAGTTAATCTTAACATTATCATGAGAAGTGTATTAAATAATGAAATGAAGTTAACATATCTGTGACAGTTGCTGTAATATCCAGCCACCTGCAGTATTGCATTGTTTATTCACATCTGCACTTCTTTAGCATAATCTGTATAATGATGCGTGACTTTGCAGTCTTTTATCAAACGTGGACATTCTTACAAGTATGTGAGAGACTTTTAAATAATAATTTAGTAGACTGTTGTTTTTTAGAGAAGTGTATTTCTGCTCTGACTTCCTCAGTTTGACTTTAGGGGTCAGATACAAGACAAAATAATGGAAGTCGATTTTAACTGGCTGAACTAGCGTAGGAAGGATAAATAGAGAAAGGTTTTTTGGGGAGTTGGTTCTTATATGTCAAACAATGTAGACATTTTCTTTTTGTCTCTGGATCTGCTCCCCAGTGAGGTGAGAAAGCAACCCCACTGGATAGATAGAAGATGTAAGTGTTGCCGCAAATAAAATAGTTAATCTTAAAATTCCCATTGTTGAAGTCCTTTTATCTCCAAACCAAACCAACTCGTGATCACCAGCGAAGAGAAAAAAAGAGGAGAGAGAAGATACAACATTGTATTAATTATTGTGCAGTGAACAAGAGACCTGCAGCATGAGGGGACTATGCAACAAGACAATCTCTTTCTTCCCTCTTGGGTTGGGCATTTGTATAACTTCTTGCCACAAGGTTTTTCCCAACTGTGCAGATCATAAGTGCAGTCAGGTCAACCACATGTTTATGTTTACATATTGTGGCCAGCCACTGACATTCTGTGCAGCAGGACTCTGTCGAATCTACATGTGAACTTCAAAATACTAAGATCTTTTTTATGATACATGTTTTTTTATGATTTTTTATGATACATGTTAACTTCAAAATACTAAGATCTTTTTTATGATACATGTCTTTTTATGATTTTTATGATACATGTTAACTTCAAAATACTAAGATCTTTTTTATGATACATGTTTTTTATGATTTTTTATGATACATGTTAACTTCAAAATACTAAGATCTTTTTTATGATACATGTTTTTTTATGATTTTTATGATACATGTTAACTTCAAAATACTAAGATCTTTTTTCATACTAGAGTTAACCTTATACAAGCATAAGAGCCACACAAGGTAGAGGGCTACTGAGTGATGATTTAGGAAATTAAGATTATCAGGATATAGGAGATAGAAAATGATTAATCTTCAATTTCAGAGGGTTCAGGGAAGCATCTACATACGAGTCTGTTCCATAAAGTAGTATTTCTTCAGAAGAAGCTGTATGAGTGGAAAATCCCTCTTACAAATTGAACATGTAGGGAGTGAAGGTGTTTAAATCCTGAGGAGGTAGTAATGTGGGGCTTGGATGAACTGGGGGCACTAAAGAATGGTGCTTGTCTGAACATTTACCATTGAATTTGAAAGAGGATGCAGCATGTAAAATTATTCATGCCATGCAAAGCTGTGCAAATGTCTTCTTTCTCCACAAAACTCTCTCTCTTCTTTTCTTATCCTTTTTTTACATTGCCTTTCTTCTTTCATACTTCCTTCTTTTTATTCCTTTGTTATTTTGCCATTATTCTTTCTTTCTTTTCTTTTTCTTTTTTCTCTTTCTTTCTTTCTTTACTCTTTCTTTCTTTTTACACTTTCTTTCATTCTTTTTTCTCTTTCTTTTCTCTTTCTTTTTTCTCTTTCTTTCTTTCGTTACTCTTTCTTTCTTTTTACACTTTCTTTCATTCTTTTTTCTCTTTCTTTTCTTTTTCTTTTTTCTCTTTCTTTTTTTCTTTACTCTTTCTTTCTTTTTACACTTTCTTTTCTCTTTCTTTTTTCTTTTTCTTTCTTTCTTTACTCTTTCTTTCTTTTTACAATTTCTTTCATTCTTTTTTCTCTTTCTTTTCTCTTTCTTTTTTCTCTTTCTTTCTTTCTTTCTTTACTCTTTCTTTCTTTTTACACTTTCTTTCATTCTTTTTCTTTTTTTCTCTTTCTTTTATCTCTTTCTTTCTTTCTTTACTCTTTCTTTCTTTTTACACTTTCTTTCATTCTTTTTTCTCTTTCTTTTCTCTTTCTTTTTTTTCTTTCTTTACTCTTTCTTTCTTTTTACACTTTATTTCATTCTTTTTTCTCTTTCTTTTCTCTTTCTTTTTCTCTTTCTTTCTTTCTTTACTCTTTCTTTCTTTTTACACTTTCTTTCATTCTTTTTTCTCTTTCTTTTCTCTTTCTTTTTTCTCTTTCTTTCTTTCTTTACTCTTTCTTTCTTTTTACACTTTCTTTCATTCTTTTTTCTCTTTCTTTTCTCTTTCTTTTTTCTCTTTCTTTACTCTTTCTTTCTTTTTACACTTTCTTTCATACTTTTTTCTCTTTCTTTTCTCTTTCTTTTTTCTCTTTCTTTCTTTCTTTACTCTTTCTTTCTTTTTACACTTTCTTTCATTCTTTTTTCTCTTTCTTTCTTTCTTTACTCTTTCTTTCTTTTTACACTTTCTTTCATTCTTTTTTCTCTTTCTTTTCTCTTTCTTTTTTCTCTTTCTTTCTTTCTTTACTCTTTCTTTCTTTTTACACTTTCTTTCATTCTTTTTCTCTTTCTTTTCTCTTTCTTTTTTCTCTTTCTTTCTTTCTTTACTCTTTCTTTCTTTTTACACTTTCTTTCATTCTTTTTTCTCTTTCTTTTCTCTTTCTTTTTTCTCTTTCTTTACTCTTTCTTTCTTTTTACACTTTCTTTCATTCTTTTTTCTCTTTCTTTTCTCTTTCTTTTTTCTCTTTCTTTCTTTCTTTACTCTTTCTTTCTTTTTACACTTTCTTTCATTCTTTTTTCTCTTTCTTTTCTCTTTCTTTTTTCTCTTTCTTTCTTTCTTTACTCTTTCTTTCTTTTTACACTTTCTTTCATTCTTTTTCTCTTTCTTTTCTCTTTCTTTTTTCTCTTTCTTTCTTTACTCTTTCTTTCTTTTTACACTTTCTTTCATTCTTTTTCTCTTTCTTTTCTCTTTCTTTTTTCTCTTTCTTTACTCTTTCTTTCTTTTTACACTTTCTTTCATTCTTTTTTCTCTTTCTTTTCTCTTTCTTTTTTCTCTTTCTTTCTTTCTTTACTCTTTCTTTCTTTTTACACTTTCTTTCATTCTTTTTTCTCTTTCTTTTTCTCTTTCTTTTTCTCTTTCTTTCTTGCTTTTTCTCTTGCTTTCTTCCCTCTTTCTTTTTCTTTTTTTGCCTTTCTTTTCACTTTCTTTTTATCTTTCTTTCTTTTTCTTTTCTTTTTCTCTTTCTTTTTCTCTTTCTTTCTTTCTTGCTTTTTCACTTTCTTTCTTTCTTTCTTTCTTTCTTTCTTGCTTGCTTGCTTTTTCTCTTTTTTTTTTCTTTCTTTCTTTCTTTCTTCGCCTTCTTTCTTTTTCTGTTTCTTTCTTTCTTTGTGCTCTTTCTTTATAACTCCCTTGACTTTAACTCTTTTTATCTCACCTTCTCCTCAAATCATTCTTTTTTTCTTTTCCAACTCCTCTTAGTTTTTCCGTCTTTTCTGTTTCTCACATTTTAACTACCATCTCACCTACAAAATAATTACTAGTAGAAAAGCCAACAAACGGTGATGGACTAGTTTTTTTTATAGTGATGTTCTTTGCAAGCAATAGACATATTGAAACATCTTGGCACCGTTAATGTCTGCTCAGTGACTTCAACACTTTCAGCTTTTTTACCATTTTTAAATTAAAATCTGACAAAACCATCTGATAACTGGTAAAATGTACTTTGCGTGTCCCGACTGCATCTTTTCAGATGTTACTCTGACTTGATGTGAACAAATGACAGAAGATTCACTTTCAACTTGCAACATAAAAAAGAGCATCTAAAAGTGTAGATAGGTGAGAAGAAATAAAACAAATATAAAATTAAACTTTTTTACATACAAAATCATAGTGATATTTCTGATTATCTCCATAAGTTGAGTATGACTGACATAAAAGGCAACTAGATAAATAGATATTAACAATTGATATGAAGAGATATTGAAATAGGTTGACATCTAGAGGGTAATATTAAGTAGTAAGTAAAATAGAGAGAAAAATGGAGATAATCATCTCAGATAGATAGATATGAAAAGACAATGAGTGACATAGATAGATAGACAGACAGATATACAATGCAGACAGATATACATACATATATATATATTTAGCGCTGAGTATTAATTGTCTCGGATACGAAAGGCTCGAGAAGGTATCCTCGATATAACTAAATTCGTCATCTAAATATTTTGCTGAACAGATTCGAGGAGCTCTCAAGTAAAATCCAATAATAACACCTCTCTTAGTTCTAGTATCATTGTGAGAGTAAAAGTGTAAAGATAGATAGATAGATAGATAGATAGATAGATAGATAGATAGATAGATAGATAGATAGATAGATATAGAGAAACAAACAGATAGAACAGATAGATAGATGTAGAGAAAAAACATTGACAGATAGATAGATATGAACAGACTCTGATACAGATAGACTGACCGGACAAACTGAGAAAGATAGATATGAACAGATAGATAGATAGATAGATAGATAGATAGATAGATAGATAGATAGAAACAAACTGAGATAGATAAATAAATAGATATTTGTTTGTGCAGAGATTTTTTTGCAAAACATCACATCATCCAGTTCTGTAGGCCCGCATTACTTTCTAAATTTGTCTCCATGCTGCTTCTGACACTTTCCAAAGATAAAAGCACCTTTGAAAGGGAGAAAATTCCAGACCACTATTGAGATTAAAAAGGACATGATACTTTATGTGACGGCAATCCCAAAGGAGATCTTTCCTTTGAAAAATGGAACAGATGCCAGTATACGTGCGTCAAGTCCCAAGGTAAGTACTGTGAATGGAATAAGGCATCAGTAGAGGTTGATTAATATTGTCTGTAATAATTCTTTAATGTTCTACTATGCACTCTATGGTAATTGAAATATCAGAAATAAATAAAAATAAGATATTATTATCACTTCCATGGCTGGGTGTGATCAGAGGGTTGCTGCACAAAAGAGACCCTGACCACATATTGGGCTTGAACGCTGTTCATTCATGCATATCATGTTTTATGCAAATAAATCTGGCAGCCGCCAACTCTATTCAGGTGAAGCCACAACTTGAAGGCTCCCCTTGATCTTGGATGTATAGTTGTTGAAATCCAAACAGGGCACTCTCTGCACTGGCTGTTGACTTCAGCCTTGAAACACCTCCACCCAGGATTACTGCATTATCACTTCACTAGTTGTAGACAAAGCTATAGTACCCATTCCCCACCTTTGTTGACCCTAAAAGATTTATCAACTCTTCATTGTTTTTATCCTGTCACTCTCCTCAACATAAAAGCCTGGCGAAGGAATGAGTTTTGTCTTTGATGTCTCCATCATTTAGCAGTTCATAATGGGGTACATTGTAATAGTAAAAATTCCGAAATTCAGTCTCTTATTTTAGTCACCAAAATGTACTATGAGACTTTCAATATAAGTTTCTTGTTTCTTGTTTAGGAAGGGGTATCCCAGAACTCTTCCTCTCTTTCTCTCTGGCCTCTGTACTAGTGCTGCTGTGTTTCTCCCGTGATGTGTGCAGTCTGTGGCATTACCTCTTCATTCTGAGGGTACACAGTTGACAGTTTTCTGGTTGCTGTTTCCGACTGGTAGTTAGGAGCCCTAACTCTTGCGTAGCATATTGAGCGGCCGCTCTGATCAACACTTGCATAATACCGGGGTGTCTGTAGTGCCATGTCGTGCATGGAAAGGCGTCCCTGCATTCACCTCCGTTGGGCAACTCTGAGGCCACATTATGTTGCGGGCTGTGCCAATTTCTCTCTGCCCACCTCGCAGTCGATAACTATCTGCTTCTTTTACTTCAGGCCTTCTCATTTTTATCCTCGAGATCTCCTCTTTGCAACTACTCAGCCTCACTTTGACTGTTGACCTGAGATGGAACAAATACATTGAGTCAATAGCTTCATTCAGCACAAGGAAAGTAGGCTCCCTGTGACACACCAGGAAATTTTTCTTGCCGGTGTCGATCCTTCAAATCTACAAATCAACCATTCGCCCTTGCATGGAGTATTGCTGCCATATATGGTCTGGTGCCCCTTATGTTTGTCTCAAGGTTCTTGATAAGATCCAGAGACGGGTATGCAACATAAATGGCCCTGATCTGGCATCTTGTCTGCAGTTGCTTTCTCACAGACGTGCCATTGCCTCCCTCTGTCTTTTTTACAAATACTTTCATGGTAACTGCTCCGAGGAGATGCTTTTGCTGGTTCCTAGACTTCATGAATTTAAGCATTCTACTAGCTGACACTCTTTCACTGTCAAAACTGTTAAATGTAGCCATCTCTTCTACTCCAATAGCTTCACGTCTCGCACCTCTCGCCTGTAGAACTCCCTCCCCTCTTCATGTTTCCCTGATAGCTAAAACCCCAACAATTCAAATGTCATGTCAATCGACGTATCCAGATGCCCTGATCTATCCCCTATATTCCTCTTCATCCTTTCCTCTATCACTCCTATTTGCTCTCGCTCCAACTCTCTGTAATCCCTTGCGTGCTAGTGGCTTCCCGCCTTGCTTGGGGTGAAATGCTTAAAAAAAAAAAGTGGATGTTTTCACAATAAAATATGTATTCCTTCTTTCTTATTCCTTTGTTATTTTGCCATTATTCTTTCTTTCTTTTTCTCTTTCTTTCTTTTTCTCTTTCTTTTTCTCTTTCTTTCTTTTTCTCTTTCTTTCTTTTTCTCTTTCTTTCTTTTTCTCTTTCTTTTTCTCTTTCTTTTTCTCTTTCTTTCTTTTTCACTTTCTTTCTTTTTCACTTTCTTATTCTCTTTCTTTCTTTTTCTCTTTCTTTTTCTCTTTCTTTTTCTCTTTCTTTCTTTTTCTCTTTCTTTTTCTCTTTCTTTTTCTCTTTCTTTCTTTTTCACTTTCTTTCTTTTTCACTTTCTTATTCTCTTTCTTTTTCTCTTTCTTTCTTGAAACAGAAAAAACAGGTAAATTTCAGGATAAACTAATATTTTCAAGGACACATGACACAGTGGATAAAGGCATTAGTTAGATCCAGTGACAGGACCCAAAGAGTGTGAGTTCAATACCTGGTTAAGGCGGTGGGAAACTTGGAGAGGGGAATTAACAGGAGATAACTGACATCCATTAGACATGGCACATGGACTAGAACAGTCTACCCCAGCGAGCGAAATAAAGGTTTTCAGTTCGACATTCCAATCACCAGAAAAAGGCTGGTGCGTACAACGGCCAAAACGTTGTGAAAAATATGGCAACAAAGATGAGGATCATAGTCCGAACAATGTAAATAATGTACATAATACCTCATCTCAGAAATATAGACAGTTACTAAACTAATATTTATATGAAGAATATCTCATACGAGTTTCAGTTTAATGAGTTTAACATCTGACCTTATTAAAAATACTGATGATGACTGCAATTTGTTAGAGAATGTTAGGTTTTATTATGAAAATTAAGGAAATGCAGCATAAATTTTTATCTATATCTATAATTCTCAAAATGTGTGTGTGTGTGTGTGTGTGTGTGTGTGTGTGTTTGTGTGATCGGATGTTGTTTATGCGTTTCCACAATTTTTATCCGATTTTGATGAAATTTTTTTTGTTTGATAGATTATTCTTCACTGCTGGTTTTGAGTCCAAATTGCAAATTGTTGGCGACAATGGCTCTCCACTACATCCTTTGCATTATAACTCTCAGCAATGTTTTACTATTTACTATCTGCTCTTGGATATATATCTTTCATAAAAACTTTAATAAAAATAAATATTACAATAATATTATCCATATCTATAATTCTCAAAATCTGCGTGTGTGTGTGCGTGTGTGTGTATGTGTGTATGTATGTACGTATATGTGTGTGTGTGTGTGTGTGATCGGATGTTGTTCATGCATTTTAACAGTTTTCATCTGATTTCAATGAATTTTTTTTGTTTGATAGATAATTCTTAAGTCCCGGTTTTGAGTCCAAATTACCTGTGAAAAAATTACAACCTTGAAGGCGAAAAATAAAAAAATTTAATTTACTTTTTTACACATAACCTTCCAATCATGTTGTGTCGGTGTCATTCACACCTTCACACTTTGCACATCAGTTGCTGCTGATCTTGATAATTAGCGCGTGCAGCAATTCGTGTATGTGTGGCCCTGCAACGTGTGCTGTGTCACACGATGTGTCATGTGTTGATGCCTGTGCATATGCATGACCTGCGGAGCATGATACCTGTTCGAGTTACCCATTGGCTGCACAAAGCCATGCCATACTAATTGCCATGTCATACTGATTGTCTACACAGTCCTAAGCTCATTGCTACCACTTAATTCCGCAATTCCGCTTCTACTTCTGTACGTCCAGCCCTGCTTACACATTCCCCTTCTCTTGGCCAAGTAATCAATCTCTCTCAAGTGAAGTTACCTTTTCCGTTGCATAAAGCCTACTACTACAGTTTTAAGGCTTTGCTTTCATTGTCGCTTATAGCAGTTCCCAATTTAAATATTTTTATTGTCCTGCCAGTTTTTGTATTGCATTCACCGTAGAAATAAGTAAGCTTGTTTTTTTATTATTCAACATTTATTTTTCCAACCTTTCCTAAAGTTATTCGAGCTTAGTGATCACGGTAGCTTTATAGTGTTCTCTTCTGGTATTTGCCCACGCATTCCATTTGATAATTCGTACTTGCCTAAGACATGCCACCAAAGAAAAGAACTTGCCTAGGTCGCAAAACCGCTGGCGCCAGGCCCGCTACATGAATAAGAGATAACGAATCATATTTAGAACATTCAGTTCACCTGTCTCAAAATGCCACTCGGAATGCTTCAATCAGAGCCACTGAGTCCAAAGATCAACACAACCATCGGCTTCCCAGAAGAGTGTACCTGAATGCTTCTGCGTGCAAGGCTGAAAATGATGATCAAAGGACTCAATGGCTGAGGAGAAACGCCTCTTCAATTCCTGCTGCGCGTGACGCTGAAACAAGATTGAGAATGCAAAAACGTCCCTTTTCAGAGCCACCCGACCATTCATATTATTGACCCCCCCCCCATTTGGGGATGTGCCTCAGTTGCACCCAATTGTTGTTAATAATATTGATTTTTGGGTGGTCTGACTTTAAACTTAAACTGCTCCAATTGAACGGCAAAAATTCCCAGTAATGAAAGACCTGGTTGAAGATGAGTCATACTGCTCGTTTAGAAATAAGTCCAAAACATATAGGCCAGAGCAAATATATTTAAATTAAAACTGTATTTCCTATAGCAGGATAAATTATTATTTCATTACCAGATAAGCACATTGACATTATATAACCCTTATCAGTCTTTCAACCATTGATTTTGTTAAGTTTTCTACTGTTTTGATTTTGACATGTCTTGCAACAGTTTTTGTTGCTTCCCAGAGAGCTTCTTTGCTTGAATATTGTTTTACATTCTCATATACATTTTTCTTAATGATGGAGCACAATTTTTTTCCCTTAGATGAAAAGTTTGGTGCAATTCCATTAATATGGTATCTTTAAAGTCATTTTTGGCAATGCAGGCAATATTACCTTTGCAGAACAAGAAAGAACCTTGTTTTGGATGAATATACTCTGTAACTTAAAATTTCTTTGGTATGACCTCTACCACTCCAACAATATCTTAGAACTTACAACAATTTTCTGTGTCTAATATTGATACTATCATTATTTTAAGGAATCTATAACCTACCGGACTCTCTATCCTTCTGTCTGTCTGTCTCTATTAAGTATATATTAATAAATACAATCTCCAACTATTTAAGTGTAATGTCAATCGACATCTCCAGTTGCCTTGATCTATCCACTTCCCTTCTCCACATCCTTTCACCTTTCATTCCTATCTGCTCTCACTCCAAATCTTCTGTAACCCCCTTGCCTTGATCGATCCACTATCTTTCTCCACATCCTCTCCTTTACCACTCCTATCTGCTCTTCCTCCAAACCTTCTGTAACCCCTTGCATGCTAGTGGCTTCCAGCTTTGCTTGGGGTGATAAGCTTAAAAAAAAAAAATATACATATTATCCCTCACTGCTAGCATGACTTGGAGTGTCATGTTTACGTAATTTAAATTTTAAAAAAAAATTCATATATCTGGCTATCGCAATGCAGGATTTGTATATGTATAAAAAAAACAACTTTATCTGGATCAACTTATTTAAATAGATATTTATTTTTATATACCTATATGTAACTATCAATTCATTTCTCTTGTTTAATAAACTCGGGTTATATAAGTGTTTTAAAATAATCAATCTTTGAACAAGACATAAATTACATTTATTTCCTTTTCTATTATAAAGTTTGGCTCTTGCTATAATATCCCAGTTAATAGAATGAGAAATTCTCTTGACAGAAATATTTAGAGAGAGTAGTGCTGTTTGTTTATTTTTTATTACCTAAATTCATTTGATGATGGTAGAAACTAAATTTCCACGGATTTTCAGTGGAACCAAAATAAAATTTAACATCGTTACCGGAATGTATGCTTGCTCAGTATACATTATTATCGGTCATACAATGACTATTTAAGGGCCAGATCATATTTTTTTAGAAGGTCATATCTTTTACATACATATACAAATTCCATTTATTTTAACTGGCAAATATAAATTTTAAATTTAAAAAAATGTCTCACTGTGCCAACAATGCGTAACCAGATGTATATATATTTTTAAAATTCAAATTACATAACAGTCAGTCCATATGCAGCACCTGAAGATTACGTTGTGCATGAAACTCTGAGTCATGCTAGCAGTGATGAATAATATGTATATTTATTAATATATATATATATATATATATATATATATATATGTTAAAATAATAAGAAAGAACAGTAAGGTTTATAATCCGATGTTCTTAGCAGTTATTTTTATTTTTTAAAAAAACAGTGCTCGATACAAACAATAGAGAAAAATATTCTAATTATTTTCCTTTTAAAAATATGATTCTATCGCGACACAGAAAATTCCCATGTTTCAAAACTGAAAGTAAATTTATAAATTTAATTATAAAAATTAAACTTAAAATCCAGTCTCATTCCATTGTCAAGCAATGATACGAATAAACTTTCAAAGAAACTTAATAAATAAAGTAAATTACTTAATAAATTAAGTAAATTTCTTTGAAAGTTTATTTCTATGATTGCTTCAGACTATGGATTTTAAGTTTAATTTTTATAATTAAATTTATAAATTTAGTTTCAGTTTTGAAACATGGAAATTTTCTGTCATGATGGAATCATATTTTTAAAAAGAAAATAATTATAATATTATATGTACATATATATATATATATATATATATATATATATATATATATATATATATATATATATATATATATTAATGCATGTTTCATTAAATAATATAGACAAGTTTTGTCTATTTATTTTAAGTAAGTTCCTTTCGTATTGTCTGATAAACTTAATCACATTATCGTTGAAAGACGAAAGCAAAAGACCATATTGACACATGTTTGAATCCAATCTAAGTTTTCAGCTTACATAAGCCATTATCAAAGATGACAATTTTAATAAATCAAACAACACATATACAAAACCACAATAATGTCCCACCGTTGCTGTTTGAATAAGCTCAAGTAACGACAAACTCTTATTTACAAGGGAGCAAAGAACGCATCGTAGCTCGTGACGTCACACATGACCATGCAAGAGTGAAAACGGGAAGTATTAAGTATGGGAAGCCATTGGTATAAACCAATGGATTCTGCTATAGATTATAGGAATTTAAGAATGTTTGTGGAGATTTCATATTTTATTTTGTTCAGGTTAGGTTTCAACTGTTTTATGTATATAGCTTCAAGGATTTTTAATTTTTGTTTATTATTTTCATGTTTAAGTATAATTGTTTATTATTTTCATGTTTAAGTATAATTAAGTATTAATTATAATTGTATAATTCATATATATATATGAATTTTTTACATTCATCTCTTCAGACTGGCATTTTGTTAAGAAATGGAGTCAATTTATCCAGGTGAAAGGAAAAGGGAGAGGAAAAAAGAAAGTGTTTGATTTTGGTATCAGCAATTTGTAATTTGCATTTTGGGCACATACTTTGGCTAACAACCATGCGTTCTGTCTTCTTGTAGTTCCTGTTTAATCCTTTCTTCTCGCTTTCCTTCATTAACTTCTCTAGGAGTTCTTGTAGTTTCCTTTCTATATGTGTGTGGCAGACATGATGAGGCAGAACCTGGGACGAGCACAACTGATTGCGACTTGCCTTTTTCCCGCCAAAAAAGAGCCCATATTTGCTTAGCATGTAGGGCTACTGCAGTTGAAATGAAGGAGAAAAAAAGCACTTACCGCTCTGCCGTAATCCGTCCTCGGCCAGATAACGTAAAAGAATAAGGGGAGACTTGCATTGCCTTTTTATGCAATGCATTATGGGACAGAGACGCAATGAACTATGGGATCGCATGAAGACGCAAGGGATTATGGGTATATGGACAAATATAAAAGCACCTAGTTTTTCCCAGTTCAAAAAGGCTTGGAGTGACGTTCACGGTTGGCGGCTGGAAAAGTCTGCTTGTGCGATTTTGAGACAGAACTGAAGAAGGAACGACTAGAGGTTGGATTACCAGTTGGGAGAGCTCGAATTTACTCGCTGGTGGCCGTTTTCTTTTTATTTCCCAACAATGTGTTATCAACAATGTTTCAGATGCATATCTTACATTGTTAAGGTTGTGGTCACCAACAAGGAATCTTGATAGGACTTCTAGTTCTTTCAGATTCACCTCACTGTATAGGTTGACTAAATTCCGTGAGCAAGCACATCATTATCTTGCACACCTTTCTATATTTTTTTTTATATATACTGAATTAATTTTCTAATGGTATACAGGTGGTTTGCTCCCAGTATAGGTTCTGGATTATTCTTATCTCCTTCCAAAATATGGAGTTTTCTTACTTCCCAGAAACCTTTGCTTGAATATTGTTTCATATTTTCACATTTATTTCTTTTAATGATTGACCATAATTTTTCTATTAAAAATCCATTGAGGCTTGAACTTATTCAGTCATTTTAATTAAATACTTTTGACCCTTTTTCTTTTTGACAAGACGAACAATAGTCAATTTTGTGGAACATCAAGGAGCATTGTTTGCATCGATATGCTCCATAGCTTGAAGATATTCGTAATGCACTGGGTGAATTGTTTCATGAATTATCACTTCTCATTTTATTAAATTTCTAGAATTTTCTCCAGTGTATTTCTTGTGATTTTTCTTTTGAAGAAATACAAAAATAAAATGATCTGCAATTAATAAGTTGGTGTTTTAGAGATTTAAATGATTTTGTTTTTACTAATGTTCATCCAATACGAGGCCCGAGAGGCACTCAAGTTACTGTGTGATGTTGCATTAGTGTAAGAAAAGGCAAGAAGTAAAGTTCTTAGGTCTATGCAGGAGAGATAACAGATCTCTATCTATAAAAGGCAGGATGTGTGTGTGTAACGAATGCACGGCCGCAATTTTCGACGGATTTGCACCAAAATTTACATGCACATGCTCCAAGTTAGCGGGAAGGCCAAGATCGACTTTGCATTTCCCAACTCCCATCGATAGTGGAAATAATCGATTTTTTTCATGCTTCTACAGTAGTTTTCATGTAGTTTGCGGCCATACTGGCCAGCATGAGAGCCTATAGCTGGCTGCCACGAATAGGTAGGATGATTCTGTTGGCCAGCGTGAGAGACAACAGCTGACTGACATAAATGTTAACTAGCATGCTAGCATGCAAAAAAAATCAATAGCTGCATTCGTCACAAGTGGGAAAAATTTAAATCTGCATGGCACTTTACTACAATTGGCTCATTCGCTTGCTTAAAGTCAACGTTGATTCTGATTCCGCAGAACTGGGTTGGGTGTGAAAATGTATTTGTTGCTAACATTCTTTTTTCATTTGGTTTTTCCAGTTACGAGTCCTTTTTTTAAAGTTGATCGTTTTGTGTTCATTTTGTTTAGTTCTTTTTTCGTAACAGATTTAATGTTTAGTATAGAGCTTAGAAAAAATTTGCAAGATAGGCAAGAAATAAGGCATGTAGCAACATCAGCATGGCAAAGGGCACTCCTTTAAATGCAAGGAAGTGCAAAAATATATTAAGTCGAGTGATAGTGATTGCTGTATGAGTTGTACGATTTTTTGAATCAAGCACGGGCAACACCGGGTCATGCCTGCTAGTAACAGATAATTAAATCCTGACTTGAAAAATCCGGATTTATTTAGTGCAGTGTTTCTGAACCTTTTTAAGTAATAGCACACCTAAAAGTAAATGAAAATAACAGGGCATACTTAGAAAAATTTTAAAATTTAAACGTTATGAAATAAAAGTTATAAAATAAAATAATTTAAACATTATGAAATAAATGTTATAAAATAAAATAATTTAAACGTTATGGAATAAATGTTATAAAATAAAATAATTTAAACGTTATGAAATAAATGTTATAAAATAAAATAATTTAAACGTTATGGAATAAATGTTATAAAATAAAATAATTTAAATGTTATGAAATAAATGTTATAAAATAAAATAATTTAAATGTTATGAAATAAATGTTATAAAATAAAATAATTTAAACGTTATGAAATAAATGTTATAAAATAAAATAATTTAAACGTTATGAAATAAATGTTATAAAATAAAATAATTTAAACGTTATGAAATAAATGTTATAAAATAAAATAATTTAAATGTTATGAAATAAAACCATATATTTAAAAAGTACTTACTCAAATTTGAACTTACTTCATTTCATTGTTTCTATTCAACTACTTGTGCAGCTTATTTAGTGTGAAAACTGTGCCTGGTGTTTTTTCATGATTTCTTCAATGTTTAGTCGGTGGTTGTGTATAGAATTGAAATAGACTTTAGAACCAGCCGGAAATCACAATCCTTAACAAAAAACAAATGATAAACCTTTTCTTCTGTTCAGAAAACTGGGAAGGAGTGTGAACTGGATGATAGGCAAATCTATATATTAATATTTGTTTCATTTTCTTTTGTTTTATGATAATATTCCCCCAGTACAAGGTGTAAGAGCCATGCCGTAATGTACGGCAAGAGTGTGTTGGGATAGGGGGAAACACCTAACCAATTGCCTTCCCAGCAACTACAGGTGGCAATAGGCAAAAAGGGGAAAGAGGCAGGAGGTAACAAAAATAACACTGCCTTGGAAACCACAGCAACTTGAGGAAGAAAAATGCCGATAGAACCAATTTCACAAGACACTGTGTCTTGCCGTCTGCCGACTTCTTAAAAACATGATTCCATCACGACAGAAAATTTCCAAGTTTCAAAACTGAAACTAAGTTTATAAATTTAATTATAAAAATTAAACTTAAAATCCATAGTCTCGTTCCATTGTCAAGTGATGATAGAAATAAACTTTCAAAGAAATTTACCTAATTTATTAAGTAATTTACTTTATTTATTAAGTAAATTTCTTTGAAAGTTTATTCGTGTCATTGCTTGGCAATGAAATGAGACTATGGATTTTATAAATTTAGTTTCAGTTTTGAAACTTGGAAATTTTCTGTTGACTTACAAAGACCCAGATCTTGAGCAGTTGCAGAGAGGCTAGTATCTAGACATGCCAAACTGTCCTGCTGTTAATGGGAAAAGTCTGGATGTAACTGGTGTTGGCAAATATGTACACATCTAATCTGAGGCTTCTTTTATGTCTGTAGTCAAGTTTGTTCACCACTAGGCACTTAATGTAGATGGTTTCAGAGTAAACAATAAACTTTATATGGATATGTGGAAAGACAATGGTTAACAGTAGACTTGAACAGGAAAAGATTGTAGTGATCGGAGGAAGCATCCTCTTGGGAGTTGGTTCCAAAAAGAAGTTGTGGTTTGTGGGAAGAAGTTGTTTGATTGGAACTTAGATCTAACCAATGGAATATCAATGGAATGAGGGGGGTTTGCTACAATTTGCATGTCATGGCTGATCTTTGAAGTTTCAAAACATATGTTTCCAAAGAACAGAAAAAATAAAGCCTTGTCAATTTGAAAACATCTCTGTTCTGTATTTCCCTCTGGAAGTTCCTCTGTTTTCCAATTAAGTGCTGTTATCCATTGGAAAATTGGCAAAATAAGGAGAGCTTTTTTATTTTCTTCATTTGACAACAGGAAACTCATTTTTTAAACAAAATAAGATAACAGAAAGAAAAAAAAGATCAAAAAATTTATTATATATTTTGCCTAGTTCATACTTACTTCATTTATATGACATGTCCTTTCAGGACCTAGGTAATCATGATCCTTTTTTTTTTTACAGTGTGTTTCACCCTGTGCAAGGCCTAGGGACCATTCAAGGTAGAGGCTTACAGAGTAAGAGGCACAGTTTATGCAGATAGGTGGAAAAGATAACAACTACCCCTAGACTTGAACAGTTTAAGATGGTAGTGATCAGGGAAACATCCTCTTGGATGTCTACTCCAAGGAGTAGTGGTTCACAGGAAGAAGCTGCTCAAGTGGAATTTATTTCCCAACAAAAGAATATGGAAGGAATGTGGATGGTTCGCAACAATGTGTGTGGCATGGTGTGTCCTATCTGTAAAGGTTAGAACAGGCGGAATTAAGGAATGTAGTTCGTCCAAACACTTTCCACTGAAGTAGCAATAGAACAGTGTGCGGCATGATACATCTCATCTGTGAGAGAAGGGTTGCAGGGTAGAAAATAATTTGTCACCCACAAGGACACAGAGATTTTTTTGGACTCTATTGAGACTGGAAAGTGAGGAATGTGCAGCTCCTGCACAAATATGGCAGCAGTACACCACTTTAGACGTGATCTGGCTCTTCTAGCATAAGAAGTTAGGTACTTAGTGGAGTGGTACATGGAACCGACCATTTTTCCTGCATCTTTAGTGATGGGCTGTATGTATGAGTTCCACTTGAGATCTGCAGTGAGTTTAAGGCCCAATAGTTGCTCAAAGACCTGAGGCCACCCTGAGGGGACATCTAGTCGTCATCACTAGTGGTAGTTCGGGGTTCAATAATCAATATCTCTCTCACTTCCAAGCCAGAAGTAGAACTGACTGACTGATGCTGCTGCTGGTGCTGATGATGATGATTCATCAATTGATTTCGAGTTTTCTTATAATGAATATTTTGGTAACAATGACATTGTGAATAATTTAAGTTTAAGTTTTGTGTGTCGGGGTTTGGGGCGAGTTTAAGGTCCAATAAGCACTCAAGGCACAGGGCCTCTCTGAGGGGACAACCATTCATCATGACTGGTGGTAGTTCAGGTCATCCACAACTTTCTCTATTTTACTGCTGTAAATTTTGCCCGATAATCTTCTTTGTCCTTGTTCTGTCATCCATTCAAACAGACTTGCTATTTAGATTGTTTACCATTTCACTATGTTTTCTTCTGGTCAGTCGCTCATTTTTTGTATTTTTTTGGCTCCAATATTCCAGGTAATCCTTCCTTCTATACAGATTAAAAGTGTATTCTCTTGATTATAAAATCCGTGGTCAATAAGTCAAAGACCACTTGGCACCAAATGCTTAATCAGGATTTGGTTATTCTTTCTACTTTCCATAATACCATTTATCAAGCAGATTTTTCTGACACCTTGAGTAGAAAAACATCCATGGATCACAACACTGCTTCCATTGATTAAATCATACCAGGAATATATAGGAATAATGCACTGTGGGTAATATCGCTTTCCTTTCCTTCTCCTTAATAATATGTTATAATATTAATAATGACTTTTTTCAAGTTGATCACAAGAAAAAAGATTGGCAAACTGTTTAAGAGCTGACCAATATTCATTTTCATAAGTTTGTGAAGAATTCATTTCATGAATTTTAGACTTTTCCAAGTTTTTGCTTTTCTTCTTTTTGACAAATAAATTCTACACAGATTAGAATTGTGCTTTGGAACCTTATGTCTTCGACAATAAAAGTCACAGCCAATGAGTCAAAGGACACATGTTGCCAAATGATTAATACAGAATTGATTATAATTTCTATTTTTCATTATGTCACTTATCAAGCAGATATCTTCAACATCATCAATAGAAAAGCATCCTTAACCATGATTAATAAATGTGGATAATGCAATGTGGATAATATTATTCTACTTTTCTTCTTCTCCACTGCCATCTATTATAAACAATCAATAAAAATAATTGATTTGTCTCTCCAATTACTTTTCCTCCCCTGATCAGTAGTTCTTTTTTTTGTTTTTTTTGGGGTAAATTTGAGCCTTTTAGTTTTATCTCTTCTCTTGAGGAAAATCTTTTGGTACAGCCTATCCAAACGCTTCACTGATATTTTAGTGTCTCTCTGAAAATGTTTTTTCCAGCCTAGTTAAAAATTCCCAAGGTATGTGTAAGTATATTTTTCTGTAACCATTGCAACATCTTTGTAGTGTTAGTTATCTCCCTTGCAGTTTCAACTTCCGATACTAGTCTCTTTTTTTTATGACAATGGTAGACTGACTCCACTTATTACTTTTATACAACATGTCCTTTCATGGTTTTTTCACACCTTTGTTATTTTACTGCTATAACTGTCAGAGTTAGCTCCTCCTCAGTTCCTTAATCCTTCACCAGGGGTCTCTCTTCCCTGGCTATAAATACTGGCTGACCCTTCGCCTCGATCTTTCTTTTCCACTTAGGCCTTGGGCCGCCACCTCGCGTGGAAGTGAGGTAAATCTCTCTTTTCAACTAACACCAATATGTGACTTCCCACAGAGCGTTTCCCAAATTCTGGGAACACGCTAAGAACAATACAATGCCAATACACGTACGTACGAACACTCACCACAACACACACACACACACACACATAATATTCACCACACAAATTCAAAGTAACCGTGCATGTCTTTGTACCTCGTTGTTAATACATATATTTGTTTACATATAATTATCGGTCGTGTTTGTTTTCTTTGTCTTCTTTGGACTTAATTAAAGTCCAACATTCTCATGTAGCTGGACCGGCTAGGAGGAAATTTTAACCCACGTGCGTTCTTTACATCTTCACCCCACGGTCCTCTACAAATGTAAAATGATGAGATCTTGCTGCCGATCTAGTACTGCGCTTATATTTATAAAGTCCAGGTACCAAAGAGAAAAGCTCATTAGAACAATTACCATTATTTATAGAAAAGGCACGGGAAAAGCTACGTTTACAGCTGTGGTAAAGTGACTGAAATCGAGATACCAGGTCAGGACCTATACATTTATCTCTAAGTACATAGTAGAAACACCACACCAGATGTGACAGTAAGTAAGAATGTGTTGTTTTGGTGCAAGAAATATTGTTAGTATGATTGGGTCAGCGTTTGTGGCTAGCTAAGTTTAGAAGTTAAGACAGAGGACCGGCCTTTTCCCCATTCCCCATTCACCACTTCGGCCTTGTGCCACATTTTCTGTTATAGTCCAGAAATAAATAATCTTTTTTTCCCTCAGGCCATGGGCCGTATCTCACCTCGCATGGAGGTGAGGTAATTCTTTCTTCATTACAGCTAATACCAATATGTGAGCTCTCACAAATACAGCGTTTCCCAAATTCTGGGAACACGCTAAGAACAATACACGTACGTACGAATACTCACCACAACACACACATAATATTCACCACACAAACTCTATGTAACTGTCCATGTCTTAGAATTTCTACTTTTCAAAATACCATTTATCAAGCAAATTTTCCAACACTTTAAGTAAAAAAGCAGTCATAGATCACAAAACTGCCTCCCTCCACCATGATTGACTTCAGATCATCTATAGAAAAGCAATCTCAACCATGATTAATAAATGTGGAAAATGCACTGTGGTTAATATTGTTTTCCTTTTATTCTCCTTGTCCACTTCCAACAATTATAAGCAAGCAATGAAAATTTGCATTTGTTTCTCCAAAGAATTGTCTTTCAATGGTCAGTGGTTCATTTCTTTGTATTTTGTAGCAAATTCTAAGAATTTAGTTTTGTATCTTATTCTTAAAAATGTTGGGAGGAGGCAACAACTCTGCTAAATAATCCATATTTTAGAAGTATTTTAGAAGAAGTTAACTGGAAATATCTTTATGATCTGTTTGCAATGAATTCAGTTTTTCAACAAATAGTCCACTGATCAATTGTTCTTTTTTTGTATTTTCAGATAAATTTGAACTTTTTAGTTTTATATCTTCTCTTGAGAAAGATTTTTTGCTGCAGCCCATCTAGATGCTTCACTGATATTTTAGAGAGTCTCTCAGGAAATATTTTTACAGGCTTGTTTCAATATGCCAAAGGCATGTGTAAGTATTGATGCTATTTTAATTTTAAGAATTTTTTGAAATGCTAGTGTCTTCGTTATAACAATGGGAGACTGTCTCTACTTATTTCCTTCAAATGACATGTGCTTTCAGAACATCAGTGATCATGGTTCTCCACAACTTCCTGTCTTTTTCTGATGTGAATAACTTCTGACCATTTATTAACCCACTCTGCCTTTTTTATGTCATCCATTCACACAAACCCACTAATTAGGTTATTTGATATTTCCCTTTAATTTTGTTGGCCTTTAATATGTTATGTGAGTATCAAATTTTCCAAACCCTCTTTCCTCATTATGTGCCCTAGAAATTTCACCTGTCTCTTCCTGATGTTAAATATAAGTGACCTTTTTGTTTCCATTTTGTATAAAACTTGCTAGGTAGGTTATGCATTGTTTTCCTCTATCCATCTTTGCCTTCAATCTGTCCTGTGAGTATCAAATTTTCCAAACCCTCTTTCCTCATTATGTGCCCTAGAAATGTCAACGGCCTCTTCCTGGTGTTAAGTATAAGAGTCCTTTTTGTTTCCATTTTCTCTAAAACTTACTAGGTAGGTTATACATTGTTTTCCTCTATATCTCTTTGCCTTCAATTTCTCCTGTGAGTATCAAATTTTCTAATCCCTCTTTCCTCAATTTCCACTCCCTCTTCCATATGTTTAATCAGAAGGTTTACAGCCATATCATGTTTAAACACTAGTTCTAATCTGATCACCTAAGTTAAGCAATGTTGAACCTTTTCAGTACGTAGGTGGGTGACCACTTGGGAATACCATGTGCTGTAAACGTGGGTCGCAGCTCTGAATGAGAAATCAGAGCTGAGTTCCAATTCCACTCAGGTTTCCTATATTCATTTACCTGCCAAAACTCCTGGGAAAGGTATGAATCCACTATTTCTCTTCCCAGCTATTGGTTAAATAGTAAGACTTGCATCAGAATGTTATTATTATCTCAAAAAGTTCTTAAAATCAAAAATAGGTTTCGGTTTTTAAAAAAATGGTTGATAAACCATCGAAACAAAACAATTAATCAACTTAATCAGGATTTGGATATTCTTTCAATTTTTCATCATGCCATTTATCAAACAGATTCTTCCAAGACTTTTGGTAGAAAAGCAGCCATGTATCACAACACTGCCTCCACCATGATTGACTTGGCAGAAAACTTCTTTCAGTAGGCTTCCATTACTTTCTACAGTAGACTGGTTGTATAGCAAGGCTATAGAACCTGGTCTGTCCTGCTAAAAAGCTCCACAGCTAGGGGAGAAGAGTTGGACTCTTACCTTTCCAAAGTGTATTTGTGTGTAAGTGAATGTAATGAACTCAAATTGAATTCAAACTTGGTTCTCTGATTTCTCCTTCCGAGCTGTTATCCATCAAACTTAGAGCACCTGTATACCCAAGAGGTCATTCATCTAGGTACTGACCAGGCTCAATGTTGCTTAACTTTGGTGAACAGAGAAAAGGTAGTACAAGTACAAGAAAATCTGGTTATTTCAGTTGTTATTGAGTCTTTTAATGTCTTTCTACTTTATGTAACTCTTTGGGAGTGTGTTCGTGTTCAGCTGGACATGATGATGATTTGAAGTGCACTTCTCCACCATGCAACAAATTATTTATAAATGGAAAGCTTTTGGTATGGTCGGATGAAACTAAACTAGAGCTTTTTGGGAAGAACAATAGATGGTATATCTGGTGAGCTCCTAATACAACTTTTGAAGTAAAGAATTTGATACCAACCATTGAACCTGGCAGTGACAGCATTATGATTTGGGGGTGCTTTACTGCAGATGGAACAGGCACAATAGTGCCCATTGATGGCACAATTGCCTCTGCAAGAGACCAAGCAATTTTGAACAAAAGTGTCTTGTCCTCAGTTCAAAAGTTGGATTTAGGTCGGGGATGGAACTCCTAACATGACAATGATCTGAAGCATGAAAGCAAATCCACAAAAGAATGGGTTTTTAGTCAAAGTCCTTATCTAAGCCCAATTGAAAATCTGTGATTCAAGTGAAAGAAGGCAGTGCATGCAAGAAACCCTGGTAATATCGAGCAATTGTGTGAGTTTTGCCAAGAAGAATGGTAAAAAATCAGTACTCACTACTGCCAGAAACTTTTTAAAAATTATAGAAAAAGACTGGTTGACATTGTAACCTCAAAAGGAGTGGTCACCAAATATTAAATGTAAGGTTTCACTTACATTTGCAGATCTTAATTTTTAATTTTTAGTTAATATTTATATTCTAGGTTGATAAAAAGTTTTGAAAGTGCTTGTAATTGATTTAATATAAGTTTTTCTTAATGAATATAAAATATAAAAGAGACAATTTTTAAAAATATTATGTTAGGATACCACTTACTTTTGCACAGCACTGTATATATATATATATATATATATATATATATATATATATATATATATATATATATATATATATATATGTATATATAAAAGTGGACATGGAAGTCAGCACTTAGAGGCAAGAGTCTGTTTCATGCTAGTGCAATCGTCAGGCGACTAGTGCTGTTATTTTTCTCGGCTATTTATATAAGGGTCAGTGGTGCATTATGGGTAGTCGATTTTGGCGGTTACTTTTACCGGAAGTCACTTATTTGTTTATTTATTTATGTCAAATTATTTTGCTTGTATTTTTGTTTGTTTTTTTATTTTTATTTTTATTTTTTATCTTATATATTTATTTATTCATTCTTTTATTTTGATCGGTGTACTTGGTTAACGTAGTAAAAATTTGTTTATATAGCTTATTGTTGGTAGTCTATAATGTCATTTACCGGAAGTCACTTGTTCGCTGATTTATTTGGGTCAAATTGTTTTGCTTGTTTTAATTTATTTTCATTTTTATTTTTTATCTTATATATTTGTTTATTTGTCATTGATTAAATCTGTTTGTTGAATTTTGGGGTGTGATGTTGTGGTTTTTTCTGACTATTATTTAGGTGGGAACAGTTTTTAATTTATCTATTTAGGTTGGTTATCTTTATTTGTTTTTGTTTTTTTTTGGGTTTTTTAAACGGCTTGTTTATCGTAATCGGTTGTTAGTTTATTTATATATTTGGATGTATTTAGATCGATTTATTATACTTGTTGTTATTTATTTGTTACACTATATATTTTTGGCTTTCTGTTTTTAAGTAACGTTTTTTTTTTGTTTTTTTTTTATTATTATTTTTATTTGTATAACAGTTATAACTTTCGTCCCTTCTTTTGTTTTGATTTTATTTCGCATATTCTAACAGGTGTGGTTTTATATATATATATATAAATATTATGAAATAGACTGAGTCTGACAATTATTTTAATAATATATGTCATTTGTTTATGCTAAGATACACTTTGAGCAGATATGAGTATCTGAGAGAAATCATGAGAAAGTTGTAGTTAAAAAACAGTAATTTTGCAGTATTAATCAGAGGCTTTCTCTGTAGCTAAATGGTATAGCACGTCAGGCTACATGACAGTTTCATGGAGGATACAGGTTCCATTCCTGTCAGAGGACACATATTTTCTATGAAATTTCTCTGATAATTAGGCCAGTAAATGTTGTTAATACTGTTTATTATAAATAGAGCATTTACTTAAATATTTGTATCTATAAAAATAACATATAAACAGAAAATGTATTAATATTTATGTATCCACTGAAGAGTGGCCAGACAGGTCCATCTACAAAACTCTGGAGTCGGGATGCTGAAGGCAACATCAATCAGCTAAGTGACAAACTTTTACTGATATTAATTCTCTTTATCGCTCTCTCTCTCTCTCTTTCTCTCTCTCTCTCTCTCTCTCTCTCTCTCTATATATATATATATATATATGTATATATGTATATATGATGAAAAATGTGGAAAAGACAAAGCAAAATCCGAATGTGTAAGTTTACTGTTTTAGTTTTATTTTGCTGTCAACGTCAGACGTTTCAGTCAGGTAGACCATCTTCAGGATAGACACTGTTTCTGACTAGTCTTGTGTCTATCGTCTCTTCATGTTAACTTAAATATAAATATGTCTCCAATAACCATGTCCTGAAGATGGTCTACCTGACCGAAACATCTGACGTTGACAGCAAATTAAAACTAAAACAGTAAACTTACACATTCGGATTTTGCTTTGTCTTTTCCACATTTTTCATCATACCGTCGGATCTACATCCACATATTTGCTTACATATATATATATATATATATGTATAAAAGATAAACCAGGCAAACCTACCTAGGTTACACCTAAATGGATTGACATTGCCCTGAAGATCCATTTAGGTGAAACCTAGGTAGGTTTGCCTGGCTCCTTAGGATTATCTTAGGTTTGCTCTACTTCGTGTATTGAGCACTTTACGGGGTTGCCTTTACTCGTTTTGGAGATTTTTTTCTTTGGACTTTGAGCTTGAAAACTGGACGATTGTTTTCGCCTTAGTTTCATGTTCTTAGTTCTTTTCTTTTTTTATTCCTCATTTTTCCTTGGGTACTGGTTTGTTCTACGACAAGTCAAAATATCCAAGGTTTTCCCAAGCAAGTACCACCATTTATATATATATATATATATATATATATATATATATATATATATATGTATGTATGTATGTATATATATATATATATATATATATATATATATATATATATATATATATGTATATATATATATATATGTATATATATATATATATATATATGTATATATATATATATGCATATATATATATATATGTATATATATATATATATGCATATATATATGCATCTATATATATATATATATATATATATATATATATATATATATGCATATATATGTATATATGTGTGTGTGTGTACATGTGAGTGTATTGATTCTTCTTTTGTGCAGCTTTTTACCGTGCCTACGAAAAATTTCCTATTTGTCTTTAATTATTAAATTTTGAATATTACTACTGGCTCAGTCATTGAAGGTAATTTTTATTTGATGGATTGGGCATTGTATTTAGGAGGTCATGCTATTCTTGCCCTCTTTTCAATTTTGGTTGTTTGGAGAAAATAAATGCCCCCCCCCCCAAAAAAAAAGCATTAAAGAAAAACTGTAAAAGAGAAGATAAAGTTAAACAGGAAAAAGGAGAAATAAAATAAAATTTAAAAAATTACAAAGGAAAACTATAAAAAATATCCAAAATAATATTTGAAATATTTCCAAGTCAACGGAGGACTTTACTTTCTGTCATCCAACTGGGAAGCGATGGATAAAGGAAAAAATGAAAATGTAGAGAATAAAAATAAAAATAAATAAAAATGAACAAAAGAGCAAAAATCTCTCAGCTAAATTTAAACTGGCTTTAACAAAAGAAGAAAAGAAACTTAACTGATGCTCTACTGAACAATTCATTCTTCTAAGTACAAAATCCTTTTCCTAACCAAATACCAGAAGAAGCCATTCTACATAAGCTCTATCATATGACACAGACATGCAAAATTTGCCCACCTTTTGCCAAAGTCCATTGAAAACAGCCCTTCTCTCTTTCCAGCAATATTTTAACTTTAACCCATTAATGGTGACCATATACGTCAATTATAAAGATTAAAGTAAAAATCAAGTACCAATTACATAAAAAAAAGTTATTATTATTTAATAGTATTAAATTTTCATAATTTCCATGCTAATCCTCACCATAAAACTAACATTGACCAAAAAGCTAAATAAAATATATAGTTTTCACTGTTTAAGTTTGCATTCATTTGTTCTTTAATACATTAGTGGCAGCTATTGTAGAAGTCAGGTTTATTTGTTACATCCTTTTGACATTTTTTACTACAGCATCAAGTCAGTTTATGAATCAGTAACAAACTTTTATCAATCATTTTAGTATGCTTTTGAATATTTAATATACAACTGGCAGTGGAAAATATTTTGATGTAAAAGTGGGTGACAGAAAATGTTAGGAACCCCTGATCTATGTCAATCTGTTCATAACTATCTCAGTCAATCTATTCCATTCTTTCTTTCTTTCTTTCTCAGTCTGTTTCTATCTATCAGTTGTTCCAAGTTTCTTTCTATCTATCTATCTATCTATCTATCTATCTATCTATCTATCTATCTATCTAAGCCTACTCATGTCTATTTATCTATCCATCTATCTATCTTTATAGCTACTTCAGTCTATATATATGTATCTTTGCCATTATGTTCATCTATCTATCTATCTATCTATCTATCTAAGCCTACTCATGTCTATTTATCTATCCATCTATCTATCTTTATAGCTACTTCAGTCTATATATATGTATCTTTGCCATTATGTTCATCTATCTATCTATCTATCTATCTAAGCCTACTGATTTCTATTTATCTATCCATCTATCTTTTCTTCATAGCTACTTCAGTCTGTATATATGTATCTTTGTCATTATGTTCATCTATCTATCTATCTATCTATCTATCTATCTATCTATCTATCTAAGCCTACTCATTTCTATTTATCTATCCATCTATCTATCTTCATAGCTACTTCAGTCTATATATATGTATCTTTGCCATTATGTTCATCTATCTATCTATCTATCTATCTATCTAAGCCTACTCGTGTCTATTTATCTATCCATCTATCTATCTTCATAGCTACCTCAGTCTATATATATGTATCTATATCTATGTTCATCTATCTATCTATTAGGTTGTCACACATGAAATGATGCATTTTTTGTTGGTTGTTGATGTGGTCGTCTAACAAAGTAATCTCCTTAGTATATAAAAAAAATCATTACTTATTTCCTGACTCTTTTTTCTTTCCAGATAATTTTTCTTTCAATATATTGTTACTCATAAGCCCACTGAAAATTATTAAAATGAGACAATGGCAAGTAATCTTACTGTATGAGTACAAAGAGAATGGGCCAGTGGTTAGATGCAAGTGAATCTCCAAAAGAATACCCAAAACTGCCACTACACCCTAAAAAGATAATGGTTACTGTATGGTGGTCTTTCAAAATGGCTATTCATTCTTGCCTCAAGGTAAAACAATATCAGCAACCTCATATTGTTGAGAAATTGTGTGTATGCATAAAAAAAATAGAAAAACATCCTAGACTTGTGAATAGAGATGGCACAATTTTGCTGCATCATTTGCACAGCCACGCAGTTTTCAGTCAACTGTCTGAAAGCTGCATAGCCTGAATTATGAAATTTTGCCTCATCCTCCATATTTACCTGATATCTCTCCTACTGATTATCACTTATTTAAGTATTTTGAGCTTTTTATACGTGATAAAACATTTTCTTATATGCTAGAGGTAATCAAAGCATTTGAATTGTTTATCACATCAATGGATGAGAATTTTTTTTAAAGATGGGATCAAGAATTTAAAGGTACGTTGGAGAACAGTCATTCATCAAGATGGAACATATCTCAAATTAGTTATTTAACATTTCAGAAACGTTTTATTTATTTCCTATACAGTGAATCCTTTCATGTGTGACAAACTAATATTAATTGTTTAAACAACTGCTGTTGGAATCGTATTGTAAACACCGCAATCATTTCATTGGCTGCATTGTATTTGCTTTGCCAGGGTTACATATGAGGTCAAAGTTGTCTTTATTTTGGCTAGTTGCCAACTAAGACTGAAGAGCTCAGTTGGTCCTGTTATTTAATCCATAGCCGGGAGTGAGAAGAGTTGCTACTATCCATGAAACCACAAACACACAGTCTCAGATATTAAGCATTAATTAAAGGTTTAAAAAAATTGGGTATTAATTATATTGATGCAAAAAATGTAAGCCAGTGAGCCAAAATTAAATTCTGGGCATTCAGTTTCACACTAATGTCCTTAGGAAAGGTATGAATCCATTTGTTGACCTTCAAGTTAGGTGTTAAAGAGCAATAAAGACAACTTTGACCTCATATGTAACCCTGGCAAAGCAAATACTATGCAGCCAATGAAATGATTGTGGTGTTTGCAGGGTAGACTGGGTTCTGTAGACAAAGGTGGCAACCAGTCTAAAGGAAGGAAAACTCTTAATTCCAAACTCTGGATAAGGCCATGGCAATCCACTCCAATATCTTTCATAAGGTTTTCACAAAATAAAGAAACAAGATCTCTGGAGAGTTATGATTACCTATATTCTTAATTAATTATAAGTTTCAAAATGTGACCAATTAATGCTCACTGTCTAAAAAATGTTACATTTCTCTACCAAGTGTTCCAAGAAATAGGATTCAAGATAAACGTTTCCAAAACAGAAACTATGATCTGGAATTTGGATGAAATCAGTGATGGCACCTAACCTGAATCTATCAAAAAAAATTCAGGATGTGGAATTAGTAAATATTAAACACTTCAAATACCACAGTGTATGGATCAGTTCCAAAAGCTAAGCAAAATATTAAGAAACAGGAAAATTTCATTAGAAACAAAGAAAAGAGTTCTGAATATGAGGAGCAAATATATTTAGACACTTATTATAATGCCATCCTAAAGCTAAGCAAAGTATTAAGAAACAGGAAAATTTCATTAGAAACAAAGAAAAGAGTTCTAAATATGAGGACCAAATATATTTAGACACTTATTATAATGCCATCCTAAAGCTAAGCAAAGTATTAAGAAACAGGAAAATTTCATTAGAAACAAAGAAAAGTGTTACTGAAATGTTGCATAATATCAGTCAGACCTCCTATATAATAGTGAATGCTGGACAATCTCCTTACAGATGAAGAAGAGAGTTGAAACAACAGAAATGTGGTTCTACAGAAGGATATTGAGAATACCATGGACCAAACATGATGAAGTTTTAGAGAAAATGGAAACAAAAAGGACACATATACTTAACATCAGAAAGAGTAAAAATTTATAGGGCACATAATCAAGAAAGACAGCTTGAAAAATTTGGCCCTCACATGATATATTGAAGGTAAGGTAAGAGGAGAAGAGGAAAACAAGGCGTAATCTACCTAGTGAGCTTACAAGAAAACTCAATATGTATACACATATGGGCATGTTTTAAATGACAGTTGAATGACTTAAACCAAGTAGCCATTTGTTATCTGTCTATATTTCTGAGACAAGGTATTATGTACACTATTTACATTATTTGGATTATTGTCCTCATCTTTGTTGTCATATTTATTACAACGTTTCGGCCGTTGTACGCTCTGGCCTTCTTCAGATGATTGGAATGTCGAACTGAACCCTTTATTTCGCTCACTGGTGTAGACTGTTTTAGTTCCCCATGCCATGTTTAGTGGATGCCAGTTATCAGTTATCTCCTGTTAATTCCCCTCTCCAAGTTCTCCACTGCCTTAACCGGGTATTGAACTCACACTCTTTGGGTCCTGTCACTGGATCTAACTAATAACTTTATCCACTGTGCCATGTGTCCTTGAGGACATCTGTGTATGAATTCCAACCACCTGAAGAAGGCTGGAGCGTACAATGGCTGAAACGTTGTAATAAATATGGCAACAAAGATGAGGACAATAGTCCAAATAATGTAAATAAGTAGCCGTTTGTTGCTATTTCTCCGTTTTCAGATCATTTAACAATGTCTAATTTCACTTCCTTAGTGATGGCTTCACTTTTCTTTGAAGAACTGCCATCGGGAGAGGTTGCACTATGCTCGGGAGCCATAATGAAGGGTAATATATTTCCGTAAACACAACATAAATGAAAGAGAGCAAATACACAACAATTCGTTATAGTGTCCAAGCAGGAACTTATTCATACCGCCTTCCTCGCTCTAAGGCCATATCACAATGTATTCTGCCACTATACAATGTACTCCTCCGCTGCACTGTATATACAAGGCAAACAGCATTAGTCAAAACAAGATTATTGGAGATTGCATGATAACCATGGATCATCCTAAGTCGGGACTGTTGTAACCCAAAGACTTACTGGATGATGATATACTGTATAATTTTGAATCCCTTTCCCACAAGAAACATTTGTTAGTTACACCAATTCTGATATTTACATTTACACACTATACTATGTAACACAGGGTTGAGTCATCCCCATTCCCTTTGTATTTCATTGATAATACAGCTTCCTCCCGAAAAGGCTACTTTGAGGAACAGACTCCTGAGCAGATGCTTCCCCAGTTACTACAATCTTAACCTATTCAAATCTAGTTTATTATATATCGTCCATATCCTCATAATTTGTGCTTCTTCTCTCCTCCTCTTATGCCCATACACAAACCTTACTCAGTAACACTCTAACTTGAGTGGCTCTTGGACCTCGTATTGGGGAAATATTTAGTTAAAAAATGGTAATCTCAGTTTTCAATTTTGTATTCGCAAAGTGCTTTAGCCTTTGATTTTTTTTACTTCCACAGCTCAGTCAGTGTGGGTGGTGTAATACATAGTGACACGAACTGAGAAATAAGTGAGCCAAGTTTTCATCCATTCACCGAAGTTAAACAATGTTGAGCCTGGTCAGTATCTAGATGGGTAACCACTTGAGAATAATAGGTACTGTAAACTTGGATTTGTGGTTGATAGGATGTGTTGGAGACAGCTCAGACTGAGAAATGAGCAAACCAAGTTTTCATCCAATCATTGAAGTTAAGCAACATTAAGACTGGTCAGTATCTAGATGGGTGACTGCTTGGGAATACCAGGTACTGTAAGCTTCGATGTGGGGGGATGTGTTGGAAAGAGCTCAGACTGAGAAATGAGCGAGCCTATTTCTAAACCAATCACCAAAGTTAAACAATGTTGAGCCTGGTCAGTATCTAGATGGGTAACCACTTGAGAATAATAGGTACTGTAAACTTGGATTTGTGGTTGATAGGATATGTTGGAGACAGCCCAGACTGAGAAATGAGCAAACCAAGTTTTCATCCAATCATTGAAGTTAAGCAACATTAAGACTGGTCAGTATCTAGATGGGTGATCGCTTGGGAATACCAGGTACTGTAAGCTTCAATGTGCTGCTGGTGGGATGTGTTGGAAACAAATTGGGATGAGAAATCAGAGAGCCAAGTTCTCATCCAATCACTAAAGTTAAGCAATGTTAAGACTGGTTAGTGCCTAGATGGGTGACCACTTGGGAATACCAGGTGCTGTAACCTTTGATGTGCTGCTTGGTCTGAGAAATGAGTGAGCTTATTTTCTCATCCAATCACCAAAGTTAAGCAGAGTTGAACCTGGCCAGTACCTAGATGGGTTACCACTTGAGGATACCAGGTGCTGTAAGCTTCAATGTGCAGGTGGTGGGATGTGTTGGAAGCAGCTTCGAATGAGAAATCAGAGGGCCGAGTTTGAATTCTTATCAAATTCGTTACACTCAGTTATGTGTAAATGCTCTTGGGATAGATATATATCTTTCTATTCTATTCCCTCCCAGATATAGGTTAAATATCAGGGCTTGTATCTGAAAAAAAATCATTGTCATTCATAAAGTCTTGAATCCACTCACAAAAAATAAATATTCATCCAATCAAAAATGTTTCGACTTTAAATAACCCACAAAGGGTTGATAAGCCATAAAAAAAACAAATCAATCCGTCAATCAATCTCTAGATTCATCAAAGCATTAGGAAAACAACCTTCTCCTTTGTTACTGACTAACAATGATCGGTTGTTTTATATTGTAATTGCTGAATTATATTCCTTAATATCAGACATCCTTTTCAGTGGCTATGATAAAAAAAAAGACTCTTGTTATGTTTATTGGATATCATTTTCTGCATCTTTTAACATTTTTCCTGATGGTCTCTTTATTGTTTCTTATACCCTGTACCTTCCAAACACCTGCTTACGTAGTAGAACCATGCACTGCATATAAATTATAGATCAGCTCTTGCAACACAATTTTCTATACCTATTTCTCTTATTGTTCAGTTTTTGTATATTTTTTATATACTTTTCTCTCTTTATCTGTCTATCTTTCTCTCCCATCTTCTCTCTTTTCTTCCTGTCTTTTGAAACTCTCCTTCTCTTAAAAGCATTTGTCAAATGGAGTCATTCTTTCTTGTTATTTATTAAACTGAGTACGACACAAGACCAGTAGAATATTTGTGCCATGCCTACCTTGAAAATTGGGAAGGTCTTTTTTTCAACATTTGAAATAAGGTTTTTTTTTTTCTTTTTTTAAAAAATTGATATGTTATTCCCGTGGAGAATAAGTAACCATGAAACCATGAAGACTACCTCCTTGCTTCTCTTCTTTCTCTTCTCTTCTTTTCTCTTTCCCTCTCCACTGTTCTTTTATTTTCACTTCTCTTCACTTCTTTCTCTTTTCTTTCTCTTTTCTTCTTTCTCTTCTTTTTCTTCTTTTTTCTTCTTTCTCTTCTCTCTTTTCTTCTTTTCTTTTCACTTCTCTTCTTTTCTTTCTCTTTTCTTTTTTCTCTTCTCTCTCTTCTTTTCTCTTCTTTCTCTTCCTTTCTTCTCTCTTCTTTCCTTTTCATTTCTCTTCTTTTCATTTCTCTTCTTTCACTTCTCTTTTCCTCTCTACACTTCTCCCCTTTTCATTCTTTTCTCTTCTTTTCACTTCTTTTTCTTCTCTTCTTCCTTTTTTCTTCTTTCTTGTCTACTTTCTCTTCTCCTCACTTCTCTTGTTTTTTACTTTTCTTCACTTCTTTCTCTAATTTTCTTTCTCTCCTCTTCTTTCTCTTCTCTTTTTTCTTCTTTACCTCTCTTTGCTTCTCTTCTTTTCACTACTTTTCTGTTCTCTTCACTTCTTTCTCTTCTTTCTCTATTTCTCTTTCTCATCTCTTATTTCTCTTCTTTTCTCTTCTTTCTCTTTTCTTCTCCTTTTCTCTTCTTTTCACTTCTCTTCTCTTCACTTCTCTTTTCTTCCTTCTTTTGTCTTCATGTCTTTTATTTCTTACTTTATTTTGATTCTGTCTCCCTGTCTAATTTTCACATTTAAAATAACTTTTTTTTCATTCTTTCTTTTCCCTTCCCTTTTATTTTTATTTTAAATTTTTTTTTCTTACTTTCTTTACATTTTTTCTTATTTCTCTTTCATTTTCTTTCAATCTGACTTTCATTCTCCAATACTTCTCCTACTTTCTTTCTTTTTTCTTTCTTTCTTCCTTTCCATTTTTTATTTCTCTTTCATTTTATTTCAGTCAATCTTTCTTTCTTAATTTTTCCTATTTTCTTTCTTTATTTTAATTTTTTTCTTTCATTTTTTCATTCTATTTTTAGCTTTTCTTTTTTTTTATATTTTCATTTTTTGTTCATATCTCCCTTTTCTTTCTTTCTTTCTTTCTTTCTTTCAATTTATTTCTTATTTCCTTTTCTTTCAGTCTCACTTAAAATTTTCATTGCCTTCTATTTCTTTTTTCCTGTTCTTCTTAATTCTTCTCTCTCTATTTCATTCTTTTCATTTTCTAACAGCTTTTCAATATTTTTTATTTCTCTTTCTTTAAATTTCTTTGTTTTTCATTGACTTTTTATTTTCCTTTTTTCTTTTTTTATGCCTCCTTTTCTCTCATTCTTTCTTTTTTTTGTTCTTTCTTTCTTTTTTCTTTTTTAGATCTCTTTCATTTCCTTCCGATTTTCCTTTATTTCTTTTTCTTTGACTTTCTTTGATTTTATATTTTATTTTTATTTTTTATTTTTTCATAACTCATTCTCCTTTTCTTGGCTTCTTTGTCTCTGTTTCTTTTCATATTTTTTTTCTTACAACTTTTTCATTTTCTTTGACTCTTTCTTTGTTTCTTTTTCTTTGACTTGCTTTGATTTTTTCATAGTCTTTTTATTTTCTTTTTCATACATCTTTCTCCTTTTGCTTGTTTTTTTCTTTCATTCTTTCTTTGTTTTTCTTTCTTTCCTTTCATTTTTTTATAACTTCTCATTCATTTTCTTTCAATGTTCTTTATTTCTTACCTTTGACTTTCTTTGATTTTTCATTTTATTTTCATTTTCCTTTTTTTTTTCTTTTTTCAGACGACCTTCTACTTTTCTGTCTTTCTTTGGTGTTCTTCCTCATTTTTTTATATAAGGAGCTGAAGGTGAGATAAACTCCTTTTTCTTTTATTTCTTTTGATTCTTTTTCATTTTCTCTCCTTTCCTTTCTTTCTATCTCATTATATTTTAGTGTCTCATTCCAAATCCACCCCCACTCTCTCTCTCGGTGTATTTACATAAAACACCTCACATTTCTTCACCTTCATCCTCAAATCATTATCACTTATTGGGTGGCAAATAGAATTCCAATCTTTTGCCCAAATCTCCAATATTCCTAAATCCTTATTTTTTTTATTCATATTTTTGATTGTCGTATTTCTTTTTGATTTCTAAAAAGAATCAACCAATCATTCTTTGCAAAACTAATCCCACTTCTACAAAAGATTTACCAGAGATAACTTTTCAATACCAAAGACCCTTGAATTATTTGAATGCTATCAGCAGCTGCATTTTTCCTATACATGATAATGAAAATCTCACTATGATAATTTTCGTATATATGATAATGAAAACCTCACTATACGAAATATAAGATGATTGCTTCTGTAATAGACTTTTGACTGGAGACAGTTAGTTCCATAGTTGAATCTTGGGTTTTCACTAAATAAGAAGCATTATATGCAGTTCATATTTGGACAGGATTACAAATTACTGCAATTCACAAATAACTTGCTTCTCATGAGTTATTCTAGAGGACACTTGAAATATTTATCATAGGTTATGTGAGGACATTTTCTGTGTTTATTATAGTTGTTTTTTCTGACGATATTTTCGATGTTTGTTATAAATTAATTCAGAGCAGATTTGAAATATTTATTCTATGTAATTTCAGAAGATATTTTAAGATTTATTATGGGTTATTCCAAAAAACATGTGCAATATTTATTATAGTTTATTCCAGAAGACATTTTGATATTTGTTATAGGTTACTTCAAAGGACATCTACTGTTTATTAGAGGCTAATTCAAAGGAGACTTGTCATGATATTATTATTACTGGGGGGTCATTACACTACACCCATACAGTATTTTACACAAAGCTTTGCTTGGAGTGTTAAGGTTTCAAAGTCATTAAGTGTGCATGTTCCATAGTTTGTAATTGCCCGCATTTGCAGTTGGGATCATCATCGGTGACATATCCCATTTCTGAAGGCTGGCTCTATAGCAACCAACACCAGAGATGATTCAGACAGGACCAGAAGGGCCAGGTATCACTGGAGCTGTAGGGCTGAGAGAAAGTCTGTGTTCCACTTTGTTAAGGTGGCTGCACAACAGGGACAGATGCTGAACTGAAGCTCTGTTGTTCAGTGGTTTGACTGAATGTAGAAAGCCATGTTTTGACTTGAGCCTCTTTGTCAATGGTGGATGATGAGGGTCAGTTTTCTACTTCAATTTCTAATGTAAGGGGGCCCAATGCCACTGTGATACTTATTATAAAGGACATCTTCAATGTTTATTTTAAATTATTTCATAGGACTTTTGCAATGCTTATTTCATAAGACAATTTCAATAGTTATTTCATAGAATATTTTCAATATCAGTCTATATCTCTGAGATGAGGTATTATGATTACTTACATTGGCCCAGTAAATAAAGGCGTCGGTTAGATGCAGTGACTAGACCCAAAAAGTAGTGAATTCAGTATCAGGCTACAGCAGTGGTGAACCAAAACTTGGAGAGTTGAGTGACAGGGAAATAACTGAGATATCCAGAAGAGGCATGGCACGTGGAACTAGGACAATCTACCCTGATGGACAAAATAAAGGGTTCGGTTCAACCACCCAAAGAAGACCAGAGCATACAATGGCCGAAACATTGTGAATATGGCAATGAAGATGAGGACAACAGTCTGAATATTGTAAATAATGTAAGTAATATTTTCATTGTTTATTAAATGTTATTTCAAGGAATATTTTAACATTTGTTATAGGTTATTCAAAAATTATTTTCAATGTTTATCCTAAATTATTACAGTGGATATATATATATATATATATATATATATATATATATATATATATATATATACATATATATTTAAAGATATTTTTAAAGGTACAAAATTTTATCATAGCAATAAAAGTATTAAGCTTAATATTACTAGACATATTAAAACACGCGAAGCAACCGGTTTCGCTCCCGCTCATCAGGCTTACAACGGGAGATTTTAATTTAAAAGACAGAAAATGTACAATAAAAGGAATTGTGGAGGGGGATAAAAAAAAAAAAAAAAAAAATTTATATATGAGCAAAAGGAGCTAGAGGCAAATGACAGCGAGCCAATTTATTGTACATTTTCTGTCTTTTAAATTTAAATCTCCCGTTGCAAGCCTGATGAGTGGGAGTGAAACCGGTTGCTTTGCACGTTTTAATATGTCTAGTAATATTAAGCTTAATACTTTTATTGCTATGATACATATATATATATATATATATATATATATATATATATATATATATATATATATATATATATATATATACATATATATATATATATATATATATATATATACATATATATATATATATATATATATATATGTTTATAGTATGTTATTTCAGGGCATGTTCGTAATAATCATTATAGGTTATTTCAAAGAGGATTTGCAATATTTATAATGTTCTTTTTTTATGAGGGGTATGTTAGGTAATTTCAAAAGATCTTTTCAATGTTTATAATAGGTTATTCTAGAGAACACGAGGGATGTTTGGTATAGTTTATTTCAGTGGAGATTTGTAATGATTATTAAGAGTTATTCCAGAGGATAATAGTTTTTTCTCTTTAGTTTAATCTGTGAATTATATAAATGTAGGTAAAAAAAATCAAATGTTGATAAGATAGCAAGGATCACAAAGCACTTCCCAAGGCCTCCAACCAGGCTTGGCCCTACCTGTCAAGGAGTTTTGAGGTAGTACATGCCAGTCCTAATATAGTGGAACTCATTTAATTTTAAAAAAGACTACAAGTTTTTCTGAATGTTTAGTTCTGGGAGGAGGTTTAGTCAAAGATTGCTGTGTACTCACAGAGTTCTTGTTTGAAGTGTCATTCTCAGAAGGTTCCTCTTCCTTGGTATTGTCTCTATCAGTTGGTGGTCTTTGCTTGAATTTTGCTATAACTAGGGGTCATCATAGTTGTCTCATAGGTTTCAGTCTATCCAAAGACACATTTCTCTAATTCCCAATGGTGCTCAATGATAAAATACTTGTCAGTTCATTTTAGCAACTTAAAAGGCTCATCATATGAGGGTACTAGCAGGGAGCTCTTTTTGTTGACTCATAACCAGATATAGGTCCATATATTTGGCTCTTGGAAAATGAAAGTCTTTGGAACCATGTATAGATGGCTTGCAGAAAGAAGTTCAGTTTCCAATTTAAGATTTTCCTGTAATAATTGCCTGATGTCTTCACTGGTTCTTTTTCATCTATGGGTCTGGGTAATAGCAAAGAAGCACCTGTAATGGCCACAGTTCAAAATGAAGCCAAACACTTTCAGAAGAAGATGTTTTCATTCACAAGAAGGTTCCCTGAAATTGAATGAATATATTAATGAAATGGTTTTCAAAGACATTTGTTATATACTGCGTATTGTTGCAAGAATATCAAAGAACAATGTAGACAGTGGGAAAAGTAGACAGGATATGTTAAATTAAAATTACCTGGAACCTACACTCAGATGCTGAGATCTATACGTCCCCTCTCTTGGAGACAGCATCTAACTAAATCACAGATAATATGTCTACAATCTTATGCAAACACTGAATGCACTTTGAAGGACACTACTGGTGAGCTAAACAAGAACTTGTGAGTAATCTACTGCTTTGGACACCTCGTTATGGCGCAAGACAGGTTGGTTGCCCAGCAACCATCTACATTGACCAGCTACATTATGACACAGAATGCCACCCTAATAACCTCCCAACCTTGATGCAGAACTGTGACAGTTGATGTAAGATAATTATGATTGCCCGTGATAGCTCAACCAAATAAAAAATATACTGTATTGCCAACATATACAGTGAAGCAATGTGGGGGGAAGAGGGTTATGCTTGTGGACAAAAAGGAGTTCTGGGTAAGATGATAAATGACATCTGGCAACAAGGCCTCTGATTGGGAGGTTGGCGGTTTTGAGGAGTGTGGAACCACCTCTTAATTTCTGTTGTTCCCAGCTCCACCCTGGGTCACAGCTATGGAAACCTCAAACAAAACAAAAAAAAAACACTCTGAAAGTATGAAAATACATTTTTATATTTTAAAATGACCAGCAGTACAATTTCATAGAATTACCAACAATACATTTTACCTGTAGTTGAAGGCATACAATTATGTTTAAAATATATTTAGTTGAAGCCATAAAATTGTTCAAAATATTTATATTTTGGCATTAAATAACATATAGAGGTTTTGATATGCCAATAAACAAAATCAACCAAACAACAAACATAAAAGAACTCTTTCAAGATATTAATCCATATAATGTCCTACAATGTGTTAAAAAAAATCAAGCTGTATTCCAAAATATAATTTCAACAAAACTGCAACATAAAATACATATCACTGCCTCTCATAATCATGTCCACACAAACATGTATATGCATGAAAGCTGAGTGACATGTACCATGTATTCAATTGTGAAAGCAGAATAATATATTTTTTTTATTACTTCAAAGCTCCCAAGATAATTCAATTTTGGCATTAAAGGACCCATAATGAGTTGATATGCCATTAAACAAACAAATTAATGTGTAGGTGTGAAGTTGCGTACTAGCCTTGCATTGAAGCTGGTGGTGAAGCAGGGTTACTGCCTTAGCCTTGTCAGACCTGTTGGCTGAAAAAATGCCTCGAGGGTCAGAGAGCAAGCGATCCCTTTTAAACAGTAAGGGTGGATAGATGATTCAGCATTTTTGTTAACAGTGGTAATGTTCATAATCTGTAATTTAACCATCGTTTAAATTTTATTTTATTTTTATTTTGCTTTTCAAGCTGAGTGTGATGCTCAGAGTCTATGTGCAGAGAATGACATTTTTATTTTTAATATTGCTATTGTAATGTTCACATCTGACCAACAGGTTCTGATGTAGTGTGAATAAGAAAGAGGTTTAATTTGAAGTAGAGTAAAGCACACATATTTGATGAAATGGCTAGCTTGTTCATCTAGCCTTATCTTGATTGAAAACTTGTGGAGTATTCTAACGAGGAAAGTTTACATGGCAGTCATCAAAGATGAAAGTTGGATGGTTATTCTGAATGTTGTAAATTCTGTTTTACATGAAGAAAGAAAACAAGGTTCAAAATCAATAAATGAACTGCTTCTAAAATCAGTTTCACAACAATGCACATACATTTCACATTAATGTTGTTTTTGCAAAGTTCTGTCATTATAATATTTACTATATATAATGTTTAAAAGAGTTTCAATAAAACTGGCTTAGGGAAATTTTGGGAAAAAAATCACTTTTGCCCTATTAAAAGAGTAATATGTAGCCTACTTAAGGTGATTATACTCATGAAAATCCACCAGGAATGCAACCTTAAGTTTTTGGAAGTTTACCATGAAGTCACATTTGCTCAAGTAAACTTTGACACATTTTGAAGATAAAGAAATACAACCTGTACCATTTAAATATATTTAATATCCAAAAAGAATAAAGAAACACAAGTGGTTGCAGACAGTTTGTATCTGCAGATTTAGCTTAGGAGAAAAGGCTGTCGGAATCCATCTATCCAGGGTTTTTGCTATCTGATTGTCAGGATTCCAAGCATTTAACACCAACAACAACAGCACATCTTTTAAATGAAACATATCGAAGGTTATTTTCTGAAGGAAAAGTAGAGGCACAATGTTAGTTGAAATAACATGTATATATTCTTTTCAGAAATATACAATAAAAATTAAATATACAATTTTACCCACTTAAAGTGAAGTTTGCTTTATCATGTAATTAAGTGTTTATAGTGCAGTGTAAAATGTGTGCCCAGACTTACTCTAATTTAGTCAGCCTAATGTGTTCTGTCAGTGTGTGGACAAGGCCTTAGTTGGTGGCTTCTGACAGTCGGCCCTTCCTTGTGTGTGTGGGGGTGTACACACATGTAGCTCAAACTGGCCTCCAAAATTGTTTTGAACCTTTCAAAGCAATATGCTTCTATTTTTATATCTGTAAGGGAAATTCAAAATCTCATTTCACATAGAAGTGTGAACTTTTTGAATACAAGGTTTTCATTAGTTAGAAAATAATTTCACACTGGCTTGCATAAATCCTTTTCTTGAATTTGCAGTAGTAGTGAAAGGAATTATTGTTATTTTTTAAATGATTCAAAAATAACATGTGATAGGTCTATAACTATGTCCGCAAGTATTTTGGCAGTATTTGCCCTTGTAATGATTGTTTATCAAACAAAACTTCTGATGGGATTTTATTGGTTGAAAAAAATATATATATAGGATTTAATTCCTATAAGATGGATGGATAGCTTGTGAATGGTCGTTGTTGAATAAGTGTTCTTCTTTTAACCCTATAACTTCTTTAGATAGAATTTTTTAAAGTTTGCTAGCTTCATTTTTCCATTTTGATACAACTGTATATGGCTTGTATGAAGAGAGCAGCTATGCCTCATGCTACCTTGGAGAAGAAAAAAGAGGGTGAATTTTGAATTTGGCACTTATATAGCCAATGTTGAATGACCTTTACAGGTTCAGTGATTGGTCCTTTTTTAGCCATTCAGCATACTTGCTTTATTCTGTACTTGATTAATCTTATTTTCTGAATGATTATTCTAAATTCTAATATACTGTAATTTATTCATATCATATGAAATAATCTGCTCATTAATAGCCAAATATTTCCATAAATCTCTTCATTAATTTTCTAAAAATTCAGAAAATGTTTCAATGGCTGATCAAGTGCAATGAAGTATATATCAAAAATGATGAGCTGATGTAAGAAAGATTTCGACTTAAATTCAATTATGAAGAAACTGAATGTGCAACAATAAAA
>OZ038489.1:41103820-41108820 GCA_964036315.1 Acanthosepion esculentum | reverse complement strand
TAGTTATTTTCATTTAACTATGTCAGCTGTCTCTTTTCTACTTGAAGATACTTAGCAAATTAAAAATAACAAAAGCAAAACAAATGAGGGGCGCTGAAAAAATCTTTTGTTCCCCTCCCACTTCCTAAGACTTTGCTTAGGAAGGGCTTCTTGTTCAGATACTGAACTTTTGCAAAACCCCTTTGAATATTTACTAAATACCTTTATATATCCATTCTTTTCAGAATGTAGGCATTCGTGGTTCTCAACAGCTTTCTGTCTTTTTTTGCAAATTTTTTACCATTTACCATCGCTGCTTGGCCTGGTTGTGTCCCCTGGATAAATGTGAGAATGGAACATGGAGCTAGGAGAGACATCAAAAACCGTACTTAACAGTCATCTGAGAAAATACAGTAGTAATCTGCAGCTGGACTTACTCTATGAGTGACTGAACACAACTCAAAATAAAAGACACATTACAACACTATGTTAATATGTTACATGCTGTTTCACCCTCTTTCTCTTGCCTTCAGTAACTCTTGTGAGTGTTAAATTCACTAGGCCTTCTTTCCACATTATGTATAGATTATAAAAGATATATTGAATAAAGATGAAGCAAAAACCATTAAAATAACATTAAAATAACCATGGCTTCTGAATTTTGTTCTTCTCGCTAATTTTCAGACCACCATGCATTCATCAAATCGTATTTATTATTTGCTGATCTACAAGAAACAAAATATTTTGAAACAATAGTAAATTATGACAAGGCCCTGTCATGGTTGACTATAGGGGTAACAGCTCTTTGCTACTACTGGGTAAGCAGGTAATATAGTTGTGGGTGGGTGTTTTGCTTAATTGCTCATTCATTTAGCCCAGTGTTTCTCAAAGTCTTTTTATTTTTACTTCTGGGCACACTTATATAATAACTAAAACTCTGGGACACACTTTAAATTTTACTAAGGAAAAATTAGTTACAAAATTTGAAAATTGGAATATAATAATAATGAAGTTTCCTGAAATAAGCATTTATTTTTAAGATATTAGAATATTGTATATTTAGGTATGCTTGTTTGAAACTTGGGCTTGATGTGTTTTACTAATTTTTTGAATTTTAGGCCTTAAATGTGATAAATGTTAGGGCTTATATTTGAAGATTAGCAGTACAGTTTTCATTTAAAGGGATTTATGAAGAATCTGCTGTTTTTTTTTAGCTGAGCTGATAATGATAGGCTTAAATCCATTAAGGAAGGGAAAAGGGAAAAGATTATCACTCCTTCTTAAAGATTCAGAACTTTAGCATCCATTTTAAAATATCACATGACAAAGACTTGACTCAGACATAGAAGGCATGTGCTCGGTGTTCCTATCATTTTTAAGAATAAAGATTTTTTAAATATAAAAATAATTCCTAAATTACTCTTCTGTTAACTTGCGGAACACCTAGCTACCTTTCAGGATGCATTAGTGCACCCAGCTTCACTGGTTGAAAAACACTTATTTAAACACTAGGGAAATTAGATTCATGCCTTTTCCAAAGATATTTGCACAAAGTAGGGAGACACGGTGGAGTAATGGATAGCAGCTCAGATTGAGGAATTGAAGAGCCGAGTTCAAATTCCAGTCAAATCCATTACATTCACTTATGTGCTAATACCCTTGGGAAAGGTACAAATCTTCTTCTCCTCCCCCCCCCCAGCTATGGTTAAGTAACAGGACAGACTGGGTTCTCTAGCCTTGGATGGCAACTGGTCTACCGCATAAAGAAGTGGCAACCTACTGTGGGAAGACATCTGCCTCGTCAGTCATGTATTGAAAGATACATGATTGCCTAAGCGTGTATCACACATGGCACATAACTGACTGACTGATTGGAAGGGCACAATCTTAACAAGATAAGATACATGGATGACATTGTGTTTATGGCAGACACAGAAGGAGATCTGCAGGAACGCCAAGACCAGGTTGCAAAGGAAAGAGAGAAGAAAGGATTAAGCATCAATTAGTGAGAGAGAGAGGGGAGAGGGAGGGAGAGAGAGAAAGAGAAAGAGAGAGAGAAAGAGAGAGAGAGAAAGAGAGTGAGAGAGAGAAAGAGAGAGAGAAAGAGAAAAAGAGAGAGAGAAAGAGAGAAAGAGAGAGAGAAAGAGAGAGAGAAAGAGAGAGAGAGAGAGTATTGTTGGCAGAATGAGAAACAGAAAAAGATGTGAGCAAGAATTAGAAATGTCAAAAACAAACAAGTTGTTTAAATATCTGAGAAGCGTTTTAACAGCTGACGAAAAATGTGACACAGAAATCCAAAGGTTCATTGGAATAGAAAAATATGCCTTTCAAAAGCTGAAGAAAGTATTAGGAAACAGGAAATTTTCATTAGAAAAACATAAAAGGATGATGAACTGCTATTTGATATGAATCATCCTATATATGTAAAAAAGAAGTATTTTAACAGCTTCTTCCCAGGAGGGTGCTTCTCTGATCATTACAGTCATAATGTCTTCCAGTCTAGTGTTAACCATTATCTTTCCTTCATATCACAGATGAGTGCATGGCATAATGTATACTGGCTCTGAATGGAAAAACAGAGAACCAAGCTTGAATTCCAGTTAGGCATCTAAGTGAATGTAACATTCACTTAGATGCAGATATCCTAGGGAAAGGTATGAATCCCTGCCAGCTATGGGTTAAATAATTAGACTTGTATCTGGAAAAATCATTACTATCCTCAAAAAATTGTTAATGCAATATTCACTCACCTTGAAAAAAATAATTATTCTCGCAATCCAATAAATATTTAAAATAACCCACAAAGTGCTGACAAGCCATAAAAAACAAATAAATCTATCAACCAATCATTTCCTACATATCGTCATAAACTTCATTTCTTTTAGGCTCATTCCACAGGCTCAAACTGTAACTCTCTACTTTGAGAGGCTCTTGGGTCTTGGATTGGCTGAACAATTAGTAAAAAAATGTCATCATGAATCATTTTGTTTTTTTACTGGCAAACATGATCTTTGTTATTCTTAGAACCTTTTATACAGAGATAATAAAGAAGAGTTTAAATTTGTTAGTTATCATTTTTTTAAATCGTTTCACCCCAAGCAAGGCAATAAATCCACTTTATGAGAAAAATATACTATTAAAGAGAGAAAACAATAAAATAAGAAGAACTAAGAAGACAGAAGATAATGATTAGCACTGCATTTAAATTCTTGAAGATCAAACTGGAAAGCAAGAAGCCAGAAGAGAGTTCTACATGTGAGAAGTGCAACAGAAGAAACTGTTAGCATAGAACTTACGGTTGCATCTAGCCACAAGATATTTTTCCAATTTGATGTCACACACTGAAAAATTTTAATTCCTTATGCTGTACTGAAAATAGTGCCATTTAATTGTCCTTCCTAATTCTGTATATTTCTACAAGAGGGCTATATTTATTTTTGAATTGTTTCACTCCAATCAAGGCAATAAAGTCACTAAGATGTAAGGGATTACTGAATATAAAAAAAATAAACATTATTAAGAAGTAAGAACAATAAAAAAAACTAAAATTAAGAAGATAGAAGGTAACAATTGACATTGCATTTAAATTTTTGTAGATCAGTGTCAACTGGGAAGCAAGAAGCCTGAAGAGAGTTCCACAAGTGAAAAAGGCAATACAAGAAACTATTAGCATAGCACTTATAGTTATATCTATGTATTTCAACTGCAAAATGATGAGACCTTGCTGCCAATCTAGTGCTGCACTTAAATTCATAAAGTCTAGGTACCATAGAGGAAAGTTCATCAGAACTATAGCAGTGAATGCTGGACAATTTCTTTACAGAGGAAAAGGAGGCTTGAGACAACAGAATGTGGGTCTACAGAAGTATGCTGAGAAAACACTAGAACTCACGAACAATGTTTTAAGTAAAATTGTAACAAAAAGGACACCGATACTTAAAATTGATATGTACAGTGGGGTGAAATAGATAACGGTTTGGAATGAGAAATGGGAGAACTAAGTTCGAAATACAGTTGTGTTCATGACATTCTGTTGTGGAGTTATTTCCACAATAGAAACTGTATTCGGACTAAATGCGTCCTAAATAGGTCAAACGTACAGAAACGTTAGGAACTTGTAATAAAGTGTTACGCAGAGTAATCGAGTTGTGGTCGCTGAACACTTACTCCTCCTCTCGACTACTCCTGACTCCTACTTATAATTGGTGGGAGAGTCTATTCTCTAGACAAGGTGTCTTTCACTATAACACATTCTCATATGCACAAATATCTTTGGGAAAGATATGGATCTTCTTTTGAAAAGCAGGTAAGACTGGGTCCTAAAGCCTTGCTTGGCAACAAGTCTACCGCAGAAAGAAACACCAACCTACTAATTAGTCAGTCATGAATCGAAATCACCTAAATGTGTCTCATGTATGGCACTTAGCAGACTGATACATAAAAAATCACAGATAATGAGGAAAGAAGGCTTGGCGAATTTGACACTCACAGGACAGAATGAATACAAGAGGAAACAACAAGTAACATACCTAAAATATTCGTTTAAATGGATATTAGAACAGGAAAAGAGCGTAGTAAAAAGGCAAACATTTCTAAGAGATTGAAAGTTGTGGAGAGCCATGATCAACCATATCCATGAAGATAGACAGCATCAGTTCAGCATTTGAACTGTATTGATACCATTTTGCTGATAACTGTTATTTTTCCTTACGCTTCCGATGGAATGTCATGAAAAATGGAAAACTTACATTTTGAGCTAAATATCTTTTGCATGAATTTCCAGACAGGATTAATTTTTGGATTGTTTCCAACTGTTAGTTCTGTTCACCATTTCTGCAGAGTCTGATAGTTAGAATTATCAAAGGGAACAGGATTATTTGGTTTCAGTCTGGTGATGCTGAATTCAAAGTACAACTGATTCCACTGACTGATTTTTGTACATTCTGTCTGTGCCACCCAGCCGCAACCACCTCTATAAATCAGGAACAGTCGCACAATGACGACCAGCCAATCGTCTGTAA
>OZ038489.1:41068820-41096320 GCA_964036315.1 Acanthosepion esculentum | reverse complement strand
GTAATTTGAAAATTTGGAAAATACAAAAAAATTAAACAGACTCTTTTTGACTGCTGAATTTAATAAACGTGTTTATATATATATATATATATATATATATATATATATATATATATATATATATATATATGCAATTTTTTACATATATTATTTATATATTATATGCGCGGTACTTATTGGAAAGCGCTCAATATCAGTGATAGAGCTAACATATTTTGTTGGATTGGTGTAAGTTTCTGACTCTGGGTTTCATGCTATTTGTCATGTGTGACGATTGCAAATAGCGTCAAACCCAGGGTCACAAATGCACACCAATCCAACTAAATATATATATATATATATATATATATATATATATATATATATATATATATATATATATATATATATATATATATATATATAATTGTGTATTGAGTCAACAATCACTCTTTTATACAAGTTTCATTGAAGATGACAAACAAGGCACTGTGATTAAGCTTTTTATAAAACTTTTCTTGCAATTCTAGAAGTATTTTCTTTTCTTAACATGATGTGTAAAAACTGTCCAAATGATCTGTGGAACCAACCTTTTTCAACTAATTTGTTTATCTGTTTTTACACTGTATTCTAAGAGGAAATACTTATATGAATGCAAGCAAAACTTTAAAAAAAGATGAATTTCAGTACTTTGTCAATTGTCTTCAGTGAAGCTAGTATGTGTTTGTGTATGTATATATATATATATATGGCTGAGTGGTCTAAGGCGTTGCTTTAGAATCACGAGGCACCGAGTTCGAATCCTGGCTGGAATTAATTTCAGCAGCTATCGGACTCCAAGCGCAGGGCACCTTTGGCAAGTGTCTGTTCCATAGCCACGGGTCCACCAAAACCATGTGAGGGAATTTGGGAGAGGAAACTGTGTGGAAGACCTTGTTGGCCAAAGCTAGCACGATATCACAAAACACCGTGATTGCGAGTTGAGGTGACCAGCCTTGTTCATTTATGATCACGCTGGGTTTGCACCAATGCTCTAAAACTGTTAATTGGCTCTGCACACGCCAATAACAGTATAAACTGCAGGTGGGCTCTGTGGGCATTTCCCAGGTGGGAAATTGCAAAAATGCCTGTGCAAATGTTGCAATATGCGCTAGCTAGCTGTGCATTGCAACGGGTGTCCTCGATATCGAGTGGCAAATTATTATATATATATATATATATATATATATATATATATATATATATATATATATATATACAAGTATGGGATTGGTGTATACGGAATAAATTCCAATAACCAAAAAATACTATTCTTAATAGAGTGCTCAAAACAGAGTAGAGCAAATATAATTTATCCAGAAGTGTTGAAACAAAATGGCTATTTTTGTAGTGATTTTATAACATATTTATGTTATAATTATTGAATAAATTATATATATATATATATATATATATATATATATATATATATATATTAGAATAAATCCTAACGAGCCATGAAAACCTACTTAGGTTTCACTTAAACAGATCTTCAGGGTAAACTGGCTAAAAAAAGAAATGGTGGAACGTACTTATTGGTAAATCCATTAAAAACATAAAACGACATGACAAAAAATATATATATATATATATATATATATATATGCACAGTGCTGTGCAAAACTAAGTAATGTTGTGAATATGGCAACAAATATGAGGAAAACGGTTTGAACAATGTAAATAATGTAATATTTTTAAAAAATTTGAAAAGTTCTATAACAAAAGAAAATTCACTCTTCATTTCATGTACAAAAACAGTTTTATAACAATGGCATTCATCTCTTGCAAAAGATTATGTAATTGTTCTCTGGATGGTATTTCAGTCATGGCATCCATTATCTGAAGATTGCTGCTTTCTTTTCCATGTAGTTGAAATCAGTCAATGGAAGAGCAAATGTTGGTATCCATGATTCCAGTGCCGTTACAGAGTTTGTTAGAACATAGTTAAAGACAACGACAACAAACCATATTTATTTTCAGGTTTTATTGCCAAAGCTTTTCCTATGATTGAACGCAGCAGAAGAGGTTTAAAATCTAGTGTTTCTTCTCTTCGAGGGATTACCCTCCCCAGCTAATCAGTTTTATTTCCACGAGCATATGGCATGTGGCATTCCCAAGCAGTCTCCTATTTAAATTCTTACCAGGTACTATGTTGCTTAACTGAGGTGATTGAATGAGAATCAATGTATTCAACATGATAGTGCTGTCAGCTAAGGACATTTTAAAACTTTCTTTAAGTACACAAAACTAATGTTTATTTTATGACATTTTTATGAATGGTACAAATTAATGCAATAGCCCTTAGCCTCTTTAGTATTTAATATAAAAACTAGTGGTCCTTCATTAAAAGAGATGTATCTGAGAATTGAAGACAAGATTCAGGTAAAAAAAGATCTGTGGGAGGCAATAAAAATAGCCTCAATTAAGGTTAAAGCCAAAACAGCAGTTAACAACATCAACAGATGAAAGATTCATGAATGTTATTGAATATCATGGAGCCTATATTAACATATAAGATAAAAGCAACAAAGTAATAAAATAGGACATTACCAAAACATTATTATGTTTGAATAAGAATCATATATATATATATATATATATATATATATCACAGCAATAAACGTATGAAGCTTGATATTACTAGACATATTAAAAACGGGCGAAGCAACTGGTTTCGCTCCCGCTCATCAGGCTTACAACGGGAGATTTAATTTAAATTAAAAAACACAGAAAATGTACAATGAAAAGGAAATGTGGAGGAGGAGGGAAAAAAAAATTATGAGCGAAAGGAGCTAGAGGCAAATGACAGCGAGCCCCAACAAACACTTTTTCTGCCAAACGTGGCATTTCATATTTTTTCCAAATAACTCGACTTTAGTCTCATCTGACCACAAAATCTTTTGCCACATGGTCATGGAATTATTGATGTGACTTTTGGCAAAGTTTAACCTAGCTTGCTTGTGCATAAGCTTCAGAAGGGGCTTTTTTCTAAGTACCCTACCTCACAGGCCAGACCGGTGCAATACTCTGGAAATTGCAGATGCATGAACATCTGTCCCAGTACTGGAAACTGAAGCTTTCAACTCTTCCAGTGTTGCACCAGGGTTGGAGGTTGCCTCCTGGACCAGTTTTGATTTTGTTCTTCTGGTAAGTTTGCTCGGTCTCCCAGATCTTGGTAGGGTAGCAGTGGTTTTGTGCACTGACCACTTCTTAACTACAGTTTTAACAGTGCTTAGGGGCAATTCTAAAATTTTTGCAATCTTTTTATAGCTATTATTTTCATTGTACTTTTGAATAATAAGATTTTTAGTTCCTGAGATAGAGGCTTGCCCATTTTCTTTCCCAAGTTGGACACCTTGTGTTTACTGTCAGAGTCCAAAGACCAAAATACCAAGAAACCATGATTTTGTAGGCAGTTAAATCACCTTATATAGCAAAATAGTAGACTGACCAAGGTTGTTTGTTATGGTAGAATGCACATGTCACTTTCGATTGTTCTGGATTGTATACATCAATGATAAACTATGTGATATTTTTCTAAGTTATATGAGTTTAAGAATCAGTGTGACATTTTTAAAATGTAATTTTTATACCAAAGGAAAGTGTGATGGATCTGCTTATTATTTAACAATCATTGGAATTGAAAAAAAATGTGTTGTTCCCTGTTAAATTATACAAAAAGGGGATGTAGACTTTTGCAAGCCACTATATTGTCGAACAGCAGACCAGAAAAGATATTTTAATGTTTTTTACTATGCAAAAGATGCCAGTAGCTAGGAGAGCTCAATTCAAGCATTAGCAGCAGCAGCCACTGTTTATAAAATCATCCCTTCCTCTCTGAGAGCTAAATAAAATTATTCTGAGAGCAAATTACATATATATATATATATATATATATAAATATAAATAAATACTTTCATAAAAAAACATTATATTTTCTTTAATTTACAACTTGTAATTGTTTTATATATATATATATATATATATATATATAATCATTTATTTAAATATTATAACATAAATATGTTATAAAATCACTACAAAAATAGCCATTTTGTTTCAACACTTCTGGTGTCTTATCAAGTGATGATGTTGAATGTGGAATAAAATTGTTATCTTCTTAATTCCTGTTCGTTTATTATTCTCTCTCCACAATAATGTTTCATTTTACTCATATGTTCTCACACTCAGTAACCCCCTTGCGTCTTGGTGGCTTTATTGCCTTGCTTAGGGTGAAATGATTAAAACATATATATATATATATGGGAGTGCTGAAACAAAATGGCTATTTTTGTAGTGATTTTATAACATATTTATGTTATAATATTTAAATAAATGATTATATCTGCTCTACTCTGTATTGAGCACTCTTTAAAGAATAATAATTGTTGGTTATTGGAATTTACTCGTATATACCAATCCCACACTTGGGTGTATATATATATATATATATATATATATATATATATATATATATATATATATATATACACATACAGGTTGAGCATCATTTATCTAAAATTCCCAAACCAGAAAACATCAAAAATCTGACATGATTTGTGCCACAAACAGAAAATTTCAGAAAACACTGGGAATGTTCCTAGGTGATGTGCAGCTGTTGTAAATGACCTCATGTACCCTGGGTGGGTGTACCCCAGACCAGCTACATAATCTATGTTGGCACCTGTTTTTTTGTTAGTAATCATCACAGCAACACCTTTGTCTGCGGATTACCTAGCAAGTATTTCTTGCTCAGTAAAGATATTATTGAAAATGTCAAAATTTGTTGCATTTGTATATTTTTCATAAGTAGTGGTCATATTTTTTACACATGTACAGAAAATACAAAACATTATTTTTACATGAAATCTTAATTTCACCACTTAAAAGTCTGTCATGAACTCTACCTACATGTATCCAAATTTTATAAAATTTCATATAAAACTACTTCCAGGGTATCGGTTATTTATATAAAACTACCTTCAGGATATATATATATAAATATATATATATATATATATATATATATATATATATATATATATATATATATATATATATATATATATATATAAAAAGAAAGAACAGTAAGATATAAAATCCGGTGTTCTTATAGATATTTTTATTTTTACATAATAGTGCTCAATGGAACTAATGTCTTTAATTTAATAACAAAATTAAATTAGAAGCTTTTTAGCTTCCATTTTTTGAAACATGGTTATCACTGTGTAGTGAAAAAAACATATTTTAAATCAGTTAATTTATAATATATATATATATATATATATATATATATATATATATATATATATATATAAGCTGTGTAATGTAAAGGATATCGTTTTTATGCCTGGTTTTAATTCACAAGCTGCCTCGTTTTATAGATGTGATGTGAGTTACGCAGCTTGTATTCCAAAATCCCCAAAAATGTGAAAACTGAAGCACTTCCAATCACAAGAATTTCAGATGAAAGATTATCAACAAGTGTGTGTGTGTATATATATATATATATATATATATATATATATATATATATATATATATATATATATATATATATATATGTAGATGTAGATGTAGAGCATTGAGAAGAACTGACTTTAAATCATACAGAGTTGAGGCTCTTTATAGGGGAAGGATGCAACACCTTTGAGGAACAATGTCTCAGACATGCTCAGATCAATTATTGTAATTCTTAGGCAAGTTGTTTTTCAAATGGTTCTATTCACAACCAAAATATTTCAAGCAAAATAGTATGTTCATTACGACAATGCCCCTTCACATTCTGTAAATCTTACATTTGCCACCTATTAAGGGGACAGTCCTTAGCCTCTCCAGTTATTAATACAAAAACTGGTGGTCCATCTTTAAAAGAGATGTATATGAGAATAGAAGACAAGATTCAAGTAAAGAAGATCTCTGCGGAGCAATAACTTTAATTAAGGTTAAAAATATTCCACTGAGCTTAGGGTTAATAGATAAATTTTATGAGACTGGCTGCTGAAAAGTGGGAAGAGACACAGAAAGACAACACAAGTCATGGCTAACTCAACAACTTTATTAAAAAAATGCTGTTGGATCCATTTTGCTCCCAGCATTCCACAGTGGGACCGGAAGTGCTTACAACCATCATAATAATCACATTATTGATGTTGCTATAAACAAAAGCCCAAAAAATATTTAGCAATATTAGTCAGTGAAAAATTGTTGAATTTTATTAACCTGTAAGGTAAAGGCAACACATTATTCTTTCCTGTTATCAACAAGTAAAATATAAAATTAGGTTAATCAAATATCTATTTCCTAAATTTTGGAGATTTATTTATAATTAAAAATTATGTTGTTATTAATTTCTTTAAATGATAGAATCTGAAATTCCCCCCAAAAAGTAATTAACAATAGTTTTAAAAGAAACTAACATGATATATTTCTCATATAAATATACCATATATATATATATATATATATATATATATATATATACAGTGTAACCCGGATATAAGAGACATGGATATAAGAGAAATCCGGATATAAGATATATTTTCTCTGGTCCCAAATTAGAGCATGTGTTAATAAAACAAAATAGATATAAGAGAAACCCGGATATAAGAGACTTCTTCTCCGGCCCCGACAACTCTCTTATATCCGAGTTACACTATATATATATATATATATATATATATATATATAGGTAATAATCCATTGGTATATAATCCAAGTGAATCCTAATGATATAAAATATTAAAACTGATCCACAAAGAGATCTCAATGTATTAATTATAATTATAACAGAGCATACATAAATAAATATATTACATAGAATAGAAATTCAAAATTAAAATTTTATTGTATTTCTTCATTCTTTGGTGGTGATAAATCCTGCAAGGAAGCTCTTGTTAGGTGAAATAGCTATTCAAATGGAGTAATTTTGAATTTCTATTCTATGTAATATATATATATATATATATATATCTTGGCTGCTAATCTTATAATCTTTTTTGTAATTCTTTCCATTTTTTGTGTGATCCTTGATGTGTCATAGTCCAGCTGGTAGAAGAGAGTTCTTCTTCCAATCAGACCCTGACAAACATAGAATGCAAAGATTCAAAAAAAAAGTTGGAAGATGATTCATCTTCCACCAATTGGATCCTGACACATGAAGGATTGCATGATAAATACAAAGAATAAAAAAGAAAAGAATTATTAAAAGAGAATGCTCCATAGTATTTGACAACATAAGTTTAAACAATACAGTCTTGCATATCTATTCACCTCTCTTGAATTTTCCTGCATGGGTTTTACATAATCAAACAACCCAAAAGAGTGTATCATTTTGAAGTGAGGAGAAAATATTACATGGTTTTCAAAATTATATACAAATAAAAATTTGAAAAGCATTGAGAGTATCTGTATTGATGCTCCCATTTATTGAGTAAATTTATAAGAAATATCCTCGGGTACTACTGACTTCTAAAATCACATATTTACAGTGGGGAAAATAAATATTTCATTCCCTGATGATTTTCTGAGTTTGCCACCTTACAAAAATAGGAACGGTTTATAATTTTCAGGGTAGGACCGTATTGAAAGTGAGAGAAAATTATATTAATACTTATTTTTCCCACTGTAGTAAATAGAGTCCACATGATTTTGAGTAGAAGATAGAATGGAAAAAAGAGTTACAATCCTTGATTCTGAAGTCTTCAGTTAAAGAAAACTTTCCTGTGAAGGCCTCAGACATTGGTTAAAGAATAAACTGCATCAGAAAGACGAAGAAGCTCACCAGAAAACCCAGAGATAAAGTTGCAGAGAAGTATAGAAATAAATATCCCATGTTTTGAAAATCTCATGGTAGACTATGAAAACCATTATCTGAAAATGAAAAGTTTAGCACAGCTGCAAATCTACCAAGACAAGACCATCCACCTAAACTCACAGGTAGGGAGAGGATTAATCAGAGAAATGAAAGAAAGAGGCTCATGGTAATTCAGGAGGAGCTGCAAAAACCCACAGCTAAGGTGGGAGAATCTATCCACAGGATGACTATTAGTCATGAACTCCACAAATCTGGACTTTATGGAAGTGTGTCAAGAAAGCCATAAGAATTCTCATTTGCGGTTTACTACATGCAATGTGACAGATGCAACAAACATATGGAAGCATTTGTTTTGATCAGATGAGAACAAAATTGAACTTTCGGGCCTTAAAGCAAAATGCTATATGTGGTGGAAAGCAAACACTGCATATCACCCTGAGTACACCAAATTCATTGTGAAGCATAATGCTTTGGGGAATCTAGACAGAGTTCATTGGAAGATGGATGGAGCCAAATATAGTTCAATTCTTGAGGAAATCTTGTTACATTCTGCAAAAGATTTGAGACTGGGGTTGGTGTTCACTTTCCAGCAGGACAATGACCTTCAACATAAAGCTGGAGTTACAATAGAATGGTTAAAAGGTCAAAGGCAATTAATGTGTTAGAATGGCCCAGTCAAAACCCAGACTTAAATCCAGTTGGAAATCTGTGGGAATTGGTGTTCACAGATGTAAACTACAAAAGAATGTTATGTTTGGTTCTCAAGTAAAATCTGAGGAAATCAAATTCCTTCTTGGCCTGTTATCTCAATTTGCTTGGTATATTCATGGACAGTTGAACACGACACATTAATTTTTTTTTCCACCAAATCTCTTGTGCTTTGACATAAATTCAATTCAATAGTTTCCTTTAAAAGTTCTTTCAGAGTGAGGCCTTTTGGATATGTCACAATTATCATTTGACTTGAGCTTTCAAACTACAACTGATACACGCAAGCCTTCACTGCATATGTACAAACTGCTCCAAATGTTTTTAAATGCCTTTTCAAATTCACAACGTAAACAGTGGTGATTATGTTGATATTTATATTCCTTGGTTTTATAAATGACACTGTCAGATAAAAAAGAAGTTAAACTAATTCTAGTTGTAGTTTTCTACTGTTCAACCTTGGTTAATTGATTTTAGTACTTGCTTTCTGGAAATTTGATATTTACTAAAAAATATACTCATTGACTATTACTCGCCTTATTACAAAAACTAATACAATGTGAAGAAAAGACTAACTAATGATTGTCCACATCTTTATTGCCAGATCCACGATGTTTCAGTCGTACACTCTAGCCTTCTTCAAGTGATATAATTTGGAATTTTGAATGAAACTCTTTATTTAGTCCATGGGGAGGGGGTAGATTGTTCTGATTCCACGTGCCATGCCTCAGTTTCAATTAATTCCCTTTAATAAATAGTTTTTGTTCTCTCTACTGTAGCCAGATATTGAGCTCACAACTCTTTGTGTCAAGTGACTTTTTTGAACACTCAAACAATGCTTTATCCACTAGGCCATGTATCCTTTAAGGACATGCTTGAAGTTTTAGATCTTATAAATCTAATCTCTCAATAACAATTTTTTTACCATGACTCATATTACAATCTTTTGTTATTGTTTTTTTTCTCTAACTCTCTGTACTAATTCTCATATTGTATTCATATTGTATTTATGTCTATGCTTGGCTAGCTTAGGAGATTTTTGCATCCTAGCATATATGTGATGATGTCCTCAAGGACATATGGCCCAGTGGATAAAACCGTTGGTTGAGTGATTGAAAAAGTGACTTGACCTAAAGAGTTGTGAGTTCAATACCTAGCCACAGCAGAGGTGAACAAAAACTTGGAGAGTTGAGTTACTAAAGGGATGTAACTGAAACTGCAATATTGAAAAAAAAAAGGTATGGCACGTGGAATTAGAATAATCAAAATTTCAACATCTATCACCTGAACAAGGACAGAGCATACAATTGCATATGTAAATATGTCAATAAAGATGAGGACAACAGTCTGAATGATGTAATTAGTGTAAATAGTTATAATACCTCATCTCGAAAATATAAACAGATATAATACATGGTTGTGAGCAAGGGGAACAACCGAGGATACAAGACATGAATTGGAAATGTCAAAATCAAGCACATACGGAAATTTAAATGTCTGGAAAGTGTTTTAAGAGATGACAGAAAATGTGATACAGAAGTTCAAAGGCTTATTGGAATATCAAAAGATGTCTTTCAAAAGCTAAACAAAGTATTAAAAAGAAATATTAAAGTATTAAGAATTAGAAATAATGTTACTGCTATGTAATATGTAATATTAATCCTCCAATATGGCATGGTATGCTGGAAAATTTCCTCACAGATGATGCAACAGAGATTTGGTTCTATGGAAGAAGCCTGAGAATACTATGAATGGAACATGTGAACAATATGGAAGTTTTAGGAAAATGAAAACACCAAGGACACTCTTGTAGAGAATCAGAAAATATTTCTGGGACAAACAGAAAGAGGAAAGAGAGTTTAGAGAATTTAACACCCTCAGGCTATATTGAAGGCAAGAGGGACAGAGGAAAACAACAACCAAACAAACTTGAACTGCAAATGACAGGTCATTGTGAAGAGCTATGATTACCCAATTCTAGAAGAGACACAGAACATAGAAGACGAATGAGAAATAATTCCAATGACATTATCAGGTCTAATTTGCACCATTTCTGAATTGCAAATGATAAAAATTTTCTTTTCAACCCAACATCATGTCCAATAGGTCTGACAAACTAAAACTGGTAGCTGCTCTTGAAAATTACCTCTAATCAGTTGTTAAATAGGGCAAGAAATGGCTTGTAAATTTTAACACCTCTGAAATGAAACTGATGTCTTTTAATCATTATATAGAGAACTATTTTTACCTTCCAGAAGAGTATTTTATTGTGCTTTCTTGGTTTCAAATTTTACACTGACATGAAATGGAGTGATTAACTAGAATCAATTGCTAGGTTTGCGGCTAGAAAAGTTGGTTCATGCCAGACATCTTTATAAATATACCAACTGTTTGTTTTTTTATGATTTGGTTTGTTTAATGGCATATAAACTCATTATGGGTCATTTAATGCCAAAATTTAATTTTTTTTTAAGCATTTCACCCTAAGCAAGGCGAGAGTGCCACTAGCATGCAATGAATTACAGAGAGTGAAAGTAAGAGTAAAGAGAGGTATTTAAGGAAAGAATAAAAAGAAGGACAGTGATCAAGATCAAAGCATCAGAATATGTCAATTGATATTAAATTAAAATTTTTGAAGATTATAGTTATCAGGGAAGCAAGTAAGAGGAAGGGAGTTCCACTGTCGAGAAGTGCAAGAGAAGAAATTGTTGGAGTGGAAGAGGTGGTTATATTTAGCTGTTTCGACAGTAAAAGGGTGTGTCTGAGATGCCAAACTAGTGGCATGTTTGAATTCATACAGTTGTAGCACCAGTGAAAATAGCTTGTCAGAGCAGTTGACATGAAAACGTTTGTAGAAAAGACAGAGGGAAGCCACATAATGTCTGTGAGAAAATGACTGGAGTTGAGATGCCAGGTCAGGACCTATCACATTGCATATTGATCTTTGAATTTTTTGGTAGCTTTGGTAATTTTCTTTTCAAAAATGTATTGCTGGTAAGTTTTTTTACTATGAAAATGTATTGCTCGTATTCTTACTACTAAAATGTATATTTATACTTTCATAATCTTTTGAGCTTAGTTTAGGAGTTCACTGTTTGCCCATAACTGGGAACAACAGCAATTAAGAGATTTTTCCACACTCCTCAAAACCTCCCAGTCAGAATCCTTGCTGCTGGATGTAGTTTATTATCATACCCAGGATATTGAATATTGTTACCATTAGATCAATTACCATCAAAGTCTTTATAGAAAAGGTAGAGGGAAGCTACTTTACAGCAGTGGGAAAATGACTAAGGTCGAGGTGAGTATAGTCATTTAATTTTTAATTTCAGATATATAAAGATTGTCTTGTAAGAAAAATATTACCTCAAAAGCGAAATAAGATATGGTATCAAGATGGCTGGAGTTCTTTTATTGACTGACAGGAAGACAACATTTTGAAATTCTGAAGAACTTGAACAGACCAGGGAAAAATCTAAAAGTAAAATGAAAACTTGAAAACATCTGCAAGAACAAGAAAAAAAAAACTGGCTTTAAAAATGTAACAGAAAGTAATTGTAGCAAAAATTTAAAGGTAAATTATCAAGAAAATTTAACTAACAGGGAAAATTTTGAAGCTGTCGAAAGAAAAGATGGAGAATATTAGGAACAATGCAAAAGAGTTGAAAGCAAGAAAACTACCACCCTTAAGGAAACATCACAAATAGAAATGGTTGGTTGAAGTAGTACATGAAATTTAATTTTACAAGAGCAATTTTTAGTGAGGAATAAAGATCTAAATTGGATGTCTCAGCTCGAGGTTGGATCTGTTATGTAAATATTGGCTAGATGTTTTCAATTAATATTGTCGGCAGTCAGTTGCATCAGCCACCGCAAGGAAAGTTGGTTCTCTGTGCCGAGCCAGGAAATTTTTCTCCCCGGAATCGATCCTCCAAGTCTATAAATCGACCATTCGCCCTTGCATGGAGTATTGCTGCCATATATGGTCTGGGGCCCCTGCTGTTTGCCTCAGGGTTCTTGATAAGATCCAGAGACGGATAGGCAACGTGATTAGCCCTGATCTGTCATCTCGTCTGCAGTCGCTCTCACAGACGCGATGTTGCCTCGCTCTGCCTTTTTTACAAGTACTTTCACGGTAATTGCTCCGAGGAGCTGCTTTCGCTTGTCCCGAGGCCTCGTGAATTTAAACGCCCCATGAGGCTGGTATCCAGCTCCCACCCCTACACCATGGAAACTGTTAGATGTAGACGTATCTTCTACTCCAATAGCTTCATGTCTCGCACATCTCGCCTATGGAACTCCCTTCCCTTTTACTGTTTCCCTGACAAATACAATCTTCAACGGTTTAAGTGTAGCGTCAATCGACATCTCCAGTTGCCTTGATCTATCCACTTCCCTTCTCCACATCCTTTCACCTTTCATTCCTATCTGCTCTCGCTCCAACTCTTCTGTAACCCCCTTGCCTTGATCGACCCACTGTCTTTCTCTTTCACCACATCCTCTCCTTTACCACTCCTATCTGCTCTTCCTCCAACCCTTCTTTAACCCCTTGCGCGATAGTGGCCTCCAGCCTTGCTTGGGGTGATACGCTTAAAAAAAAAAGAAAAAAAAAAAAGTAAAATTAGTTTAAAGTTGGTGATAGAATAAAGATAAATGGTTGGGAAGTTTTTGTCATGATGATTTTTGAGTGGTGCATATAACAATCAGGAAGGTTCTAGCTAAAGAGCGTCTATTCATACAATGTTCCTTCGTATTCTTCAGAGTTTACCGTTGCTCTCCTTGCCAAAACTGAGAAAGATTAAAAGAGTAATAAGCAAGAAAAGTGGATGGCCACCAAGAAAATATTTGAAGAAGCCCGACGTTGCGAATGTAAACAGAGAGAAAAGACGCAGAATATTAAGGACATTGGTCAAAGACAAGAAAGCAACCAAACTAACACATTTAAGTAAACATCACAAAGAGAAACGTGTAACTTAGACAAAGAAGTACATAAAAATTGATTTCTCGACACTAAATTTCAGTGATGAATGTGAAGTTACATTGGATGAAACTGACAGTTGGATAAGACGTTAGTCTTTCAAGGAAATAGTCAACATGACTAAGAGGACAAAGGGGAAAGGGGGAATAATGTTTTGTGCTAGTAATGTAGGCACTAAAAATATATGTTCCTTCTAAGCTGAGTATAGTGTCAAGACCAATGAAGAAAATTATTGTAGTGGGTTGGTGCATAATTATCAGGCGTTTTTCTAGGCGAGTTATTTGTTAATAAAAATTGCTGTTTTGTTTACTTTTTTTAATAAAAATATTGTTTTTTTTTCAGGTTATAAAAATGCCTGTTGATAATCATACGCTCCAGAATAATCATTTTAAAATGTTATTGTTGAATTATGTTTATTTTTCATAATAAATATGGTTTAAAAATCGCCTGATAATTATGCACCAACTCAATAATTTCTTAGACAAGTCTTATTTTTGAGAGCTTCAGGTCATGCGCAAGAAGATTTAAATCAATACAATCGTAGGCATTAATGAATTAAAAGTAAAAGAACAATAATTAATACTGGATTTGTAAATACCTATAATTAACACCTGATTTTTTTAAAACGGGTAATAATTGATACCTGAAATTTTTAGAATCATATAATTAGTACTACAGGATGCTCATTAAAAAAGTGTCAAATTTATTATCACTTTTTTATCATTATGGAATAATTTACCTTGAATAACCTTGAATAAATTTCTTGAATATTCATGACCTTGAATAATCAATCTTGCTTAATTATTTAGCACAGATTGGTTCTTTTATGATTGATTAATTGCTGCTCAGTCGTGTGACTTGTCATTTACAGGTGATTTGTGGACAGCTTTCATCTTTCATTCTGCTTTTCCTGTATGGCTAACCAATTTTGAGTGCCAAGTTATCATACTTTTCAAAGAAGAACATCCAATGTAGGGATTGACAAAATGTGCAGAAATTCTTCTTTAATTTTTCGATCACATCGGTCGCCGCCAATGGTTGTCTTACATCTTTCTGAATTTACTTGATTGTTTTTATTTGTTTTTTTACTGGTAACCCTGTAGATTTTATTTTAATTTTATAATTAATACTGGATTTTATATTGGTATTAATGTATTAAGCTAAACTACATATTATTAATGCAAGTCAATGCAGCTTCACATCAAGAAAAGCAAATAATTGCCCACCTTGCCAAAAACATTTCAATATTAATCCATAAATGTGTATGAGAATAGAAAACAATATTTATATAAAGTTGATCTCTGGGAAGTGATAAAAACTTCTGGAAGTAATTTTTAAATCACAACAATAGAAATATTATCAATGGATGAAAGAATGATGAAAAACAGAGAATGTAATGAAGCCATATTAACATATAAAATAATAACAGATGCTGAGGATACACTGGACAATCTCTTCACAGATGAAGAAGAGACTTGTAGCAACAGAAATGTGGCTCTACAGAAGGATGCCGAGAATACCACAGACTGAAAATGTGAGCAATGAAGAAGTTTTAGAGAAAATGTAAATGAAAAGGAAACTTACATTTAGACTCATGTAGAGATACACTGGGGTTGAATAAGTGATCGTACAGCTTGTTATTCTCACTTATAGCAAATGAAAACCTCGAATAACAATGTTACATATGTATTTTGGGGCACAGAATCTGCAATTTAAAATTAAAAATTCATTGATAAGTGATAGTTATGCAATTTTTTTTATTTTGAATAGTGGAAAAAGTGTTCGTACAGTAACAATTTTCACATTATAATACGGTAGATCTTGGTTGTACTTCAAAGTAGAAGATTCTAAAGTGTTCTAGAATATTCTCAGTAACTCCAGTTCAAAATTGGATCATTCTGCAGTCACTGTTCACTGATGGTTCTATTAATAGCTAGACGTAAGGAAATGACTTGTGCTCAAAAAGAGCTAATTACTAAGCTATAGAACAATGGAAAAAGTTACAGAAACATCTCCAGTGACACAAACATACCTTTTTCAACAATTAGTTCATTTATTGCAAGATTTAAAAGATGTAATACTGTCGAGAACAAAGGCAGACCCGGTGCTCCCGGGAAGATCTCTCTCAGATTACGAAGAAAGTTGATGCAACAGGTCCAAAATAACCCAATGGCCATCAGACAAGACCTTCAGAATGATCTGAGTTTGTCAGGAGTTAACGTAATTAAGCAAACAATTAGTAATGAGCTACACAGAGATGGTATAACGTCACGCTCCCCAAGAAAGACACCACTCCTTCTGAAATGGCATAGAGATGCCAGATTGAAATTTGCAACACAGCATAAAGATAAGGAAAATTCTTATTGGGAAAGAGTTCTTTGGACAGATGAGAGTAAAATTGAGTTGTTCAGTCACAATTCCTTGAAACATGTATGGAGGAAAGATGGTGAAGTATACGTACCCAAGAACACCATACCATCTGTCAAATTTGGTGGGGGTAGTATCATGGTTTGGGGCTGCTTTTCAATGTGAGGTGTTGGTAAACTAGCAATTATAGATGGTAGAATGAATGCAGAAAAAATCAACAAATCCTAAGTAAAAATTTATCGCTTTCTGTAGAGAAACTTGGGCTTCCTCCTGATTGAATCTTCCAGCAGGACAATGATTCCAAGCATACTGCTAAGAGTATGAAGAATTGGCTTGCTAATAACAATGTTAACATTTTGCAATGGCCCAGTCAGTCTCCGGATTTGAATCCAATAGAGAATTTATGGCAGGTTTTCAAAAATAAAATCCATGATAGAGGTCCAACAAACAGCAAAAACCTGAAGACAATTACTCAGGAAGAATGGGACAAAATACCTACTAAAGTATGCGAATCGTTAATTAAAGACTACAGGAAGAGATTGGTTGCTGTTGAACTTAATAAAGGCTTTGCTAGTAAATATTAAATGGAGAAAACATGTTTTTGTTCTGCTGTACGATCATTTTTAAAACCCATAAAAATTTAAATATTGCTATATTTTCTTAACCATGGAATATTATTTAGTTTTATATGCATACATTTTTAGTATGCAATCTGATACAGTAGATATATGCCCGTTTTGTTAATTTAATATGTGACAAAGAAAAATATGAAATATTTTCATGTGTACGATCACTTATTCAACCCCACTGTAGTTGAAATTTCTAAGGCACATAATTTGGAAAGAGTGCTTGGAAAGTTTGATCCTCACAGGACAGATTGAAAGCAAAAGGGCCAGAGGAAAGCAATGCATAACCTACCTAACGAGTGTATGTAAATGGATAGCTGTTTAAGGGAGATGACAAAAAGACAAAATTTATTAATAGCTACAAAGGACAGAATTTGTGGAGAGCCATGGCCATCTATGTCCTGAAGGAAGACAGTGTTGTATCCTGTCAGCACTCCCACATTTAAAAAAAAACCTCACACATTTTTAAAAAAACAGCCAGAAGAAAAATACCATGGAATTAACATGTGAGCAACAGCAAAGTTTTAGAGAAAATGGAAACAAAAAGGACCCTTATACTTAACATCAGGAAGGGACAATTGAAATTTCTAGGGCACATAATGAGGAAAGAGGTCTTGGAAAATTTGATACTCACAGGACAGATTGAAGGCAAAGAGGGATAGAGGAAAACAGTGCATAACCTACCCAGCAGGTTTTAGAGAAAATGGAAACAAAAAGGGCACTTATACTTAACATTAGGAAGAGACCATTAAAATTTCTAGGGCACATAATGAGGATAGAGGGCTTGGAAAATTTGATACTCACAGGACAGATTGAAGGTAAAGCGGGATAGAGGAAAACAGTGCATAACCTACCTAGCAAGTTTTAGAGAAAATGGAGACAAAAAGATACTTATACTTAACATCAGAAAGAGACAGTTGAAATTTCTAAGGCACATAATGAGGAAAGAGGGCTTGGAAAATCTGATACTCACAGGACAGATTGAAGGCAAAGAGGGATAGAGTAAAACAACGCATAACCTACCTAGCAAGTTTTAGAGAAAATGGAAACAAAAAGGACATTTCCACTTAATATCAGTAAGAGATGGTTGAAATTTCTCGGGCACATAATGAGGAAGGAGGGCTTGGAAATTTTTTTACTCACAAGACATATTGAAAGCAAACAGGTCAGAAGAGAGCTGCAAATAACCTATCTAGTGAGTGTGTATAAATGGTTTGTAGAACAAGGTTAGAAGAGATAGCAAAAATACAAACATTGCCAAGAGCTACAAAGGACAAGAGACATGATCGATTACATCTTGAAGGACCATGACACATAGTAGAAGATGGATTGCTGTGCTCATGATATATATGTCCCTGTGCTCTATGTCTCTTGGATATATTAAAGATAAAAGAAAAATTATGTTGCACTAAGTTTGCATAGTAAAACCTGAAAGCATGAAATGGTTAACATCAATTCAATTGTGAAACATTTATTTAAATGATAAAACATTGATTTGCATGATAAAATCTGATATAGTGTAACTAGTTAATAAAGTGGGATGCAGGGGTTGTGTTAAAAATATTGGTGTGGCAAATGAAATCAGCAAATTGAGATCAAATTCTGACCTATTCTGTTGCATTCGCTTTTACACTAACATCTTAGGTAAAGGAATCACTCTTTTCTCTCTAGCTATGGGTTAAGTAGCAGGGTGTACAGAACTCTCTCTATCCTTGGGTGGAAACAAGTCCAAGAGAAGGAAAGCTTGAAATTTCAACACATAGTACAGACAATGAGAAATTGCTCCACTCTCTTTCCCAAGAAAACATGGCAAGTCACAGATAATAAAAAAGAATTGTAGAGGGCTGTGATTTTCAAGGTCTTGAATAGAGAACAATCTGAATCCAAAACCGTAGAGAAAGCAATGAGAATCTACTCTACTGTCTTTCCTAATAAGTTATGGCAAGTCTTTAATAAAGAAAAATAAAATCTGTAGTGAGCCATGATTATTTAAAACCTGAAGAGAAAACAACTACTCTGAATTTAAAACTTTGCAGAAAATATTTGGAAACCACTCTAATATGTTTCCCATGGAAACATGTCAATTCACAGATACTAAAGTAATCTGTGGAGAGCCATGATCACCTACATCTATTAATCTCAATCTCTGGAGAAGGCAGTGAGAAGCCACTTCAATATCTTTCCAAAAAAAAAAAACTGTAATTAACAGATAATAAAGCAAAGGAAAAAGTGGAGAGACATAATCCCTACATGCTGGAGAGATGTGGCAATTTAAAGAAAAGTTATTATATCAAAGAAGATGATCTGATATTTTCCAGGGAGAATAAAATAACCACAAGTTTGTATTCAGATCCACAATTATTTCCACTCAACATCCCTAGAATAATTACCATCCACCCAAATAACTGTTAGAACACCAAAAAAGTCCTACCCATAATGCATCACTGACCAGTATATGCAAATAGTCATGCAAAAACACAATGCATATGGCCTGACCATTGTGTAGAAGTATGAAACAGACTATCACCACTGGGTGTTGACTTCAATGTCCATTTTTATATTTAAATATGCTCTATCCCGGACATTGAGCATTGTAATCTATAGGATATAAACTCCTATATTTTATGGTCAATAAGTGAAGCACAAACAAGTAAGAGATGCCTACAAATAAATCTTACTAAATTCAGTACATATAAAAACTTTTTTACAATTGTGTTCAAACATAGCTCCAAATTAAATAAGTGGTTTCTGGAACCTGATTGGATAGGACACGTCACATGATGTGCTTTCTCCAAAATCTGTGCAGCTGGAAAAAGGTTGAGGTTTGGGTTACTGAATACATTTCTGCTCAAATCTCAGATAGTGTATTTACTAACCTCCCCACGTGATCAGATGTGGCACAAGACCGAATTTAATGTGGGGCATCCGAGCCATAGGCTCAGCCAAAAATTCCCTTATAACCTGTTTAAAAATGGGTAGGGTATTTGTTTCCTGAGACGAGACTCTGCCCTTCGTCATAGCCTTGTCTGGGGATCCTCTCTGCCTGGAGGCAGAGAGTTCAACCAGCACAGCTGGAAAAGATTCCAGGTAGACTAAAATCTCAGATAGTGATGTAGAGCCAAGCACCGGCTAGCCATAAGTCATAAAAACGGTTCATCAGCAGCAAAAAACAATCATTCAGTAACTAGATGTGTGACAAAACAACGAGGCCCTGCCTTAATCAACAGCATAGACACACATTACCATAACAACACATCAGTCAGATGGGTTTTTTTTTCACACTGAAAAACATACAAAGCTGTGACAAAAGTAAGTCCTGTCTTCTCTCTTTTTTGTTCACCATGTCTAAAATTACTGCTGTCACACACAATGAGTCAGCAGTCACACACATGTTTTGACAGCATGTGCATCACCAACATATTGGTGTAAAATATTGCTTGTTTTCCACACTTGCAACAAAATCACTTATGATTTGCAACAAATGGAACTATTGGTTTCTTCATGTCCACAACAAAAGACATTAAATTTTAATAAATATATATACCTGCCTGTATAATTATTATTGTCAGATTTAGCTTGGTCTTCTTTTTTTGCGAAGATCATTTTTTTTTGTGTTGTTTATAATTTTGCATTGTATTTGTGGGCATGACACTCAGATTTTATTTTTCCAGCTAAAATCTGGATAGACTGACCTCACAAACCCATAGATATAGCATAACTTAAAACTATATTTTTATCATATATATATATATATATATATAAACACACACACACACACACACACACACACACACACACACACACACACACACACACACACACACACATATATATATATATATATATATATATTAGAAAAATTGATGACAAGGTGGAAATAATTTTTTGTGTGATGCATTTTCTCCATTAGGACTTCATTGAAAAGCACTGATGTTTATATTAATGTAATTACACATGTGCATGAAGGAGAGGGATTTCTGAAATTTTTATCTTTTAAATTTAAATTTATTTTTGATATGTATTTGGGCATATAGTCTAACCAATTTAGTTTCTTCTTATTTTAGTTAATGATTTTATCACTTTTGCCATTAAATATTTCACATTGTGATAATAGAAGATCTGCCAAGAAAGGTGACGCATATTGTGAATCTGGATGTAAAATTAATGTGGATGAACATATACACTTTTATCTTAGTTAATTACTTTTCCTAACACTATATATCATTTCTCCCATATATATATATATATACTTATATATATATATATATAGTTAGGTAATAAAATGTTTGGTAATCCATATGGATAATCCCAAGGAGGATGTAATTCAGAGAGCTCAATGTAAAAACAAAGCAAATATTAGTTTAATTAAAACAACATTAAGGATCCATTGATTATATTTTATTTCCCCAGAAAAGGGATTTTTTCCTGGTTCCTCAGATCACATTTCCAATCATAAAAGAAAATGGTTTAAAATTTACATATTATTATTTTTATATACGTTTTTGAGGGGTAGTTGTACCTTGCATCAACTTAAAACTACCCCTCAAAAACTTGTATAAAAGTAATATGCAAATTTTTAAATACTGAGGAACCAGGAAAAATCCCTTTCCTAGGGAAATAAAGTATAATCAATGGACCCTTAAGGTTTTCTGTTTTAATTAAACTACATATATATATATATATATATATATATATATATATATATATATATATATATATATGAATTTGGATCAAAATCTGACAGGGATTGAGATTGAGGAGGATGAGACCCCCCACTAGGATAGAACCAATGGTAACAACTGGCAATGTACAATGGATTACGAGTAAATGCCTATGTGGAAAGATGTAAAAATCCATGAGGCCTCAAAATACACCAAGACTGGATGAAATGCCTGGCAGGGAAGAAACAGATGCAATGTACAGGTTAAAGCCCTGGTAAAACGGAGGCAGAGTGAAGCCAAGAAGCACCCCTCAGTGCCCTGGATATCGAAGCACCTGTTACTCACTCATCAGGTATGCCATCCTGGAAGAGGATTAAATGGTCCCCCCAGCTAACAACAGGGGGGAATGCCAGGAATTCGATAATGTCATTATCAAACTCCTGCCATCACAGTTATTTTGCACATAACTTCAAGAGGAGATTTAGACCAATGTTTGAAATTTATGACAACGATAATTGTAAGCATGGCAGCAGAAAGGTTTGGCTTCATTGAAATGAGGCCCCAGGAAAATGCTTACAATTTGATCAGGAGAGAACACAAGATAAGCGATCTGAGGAAAGAAATAAGAACACTCTGGAAGCACTTTAAATTCATGCAGAGTGGATTGGCACTGAAGGAAGAGATAGTTTCGCTAGGTCTCTCCTGGGAGATGAGTAGCATATTAGAGACATCAGAGGAGAAAATTAACATTTATCTTCGTAACAACTTCTGTGACCCGGCAAGGGAACAGGATTTGATCACCCAGGAGCCACTGAAGTATGAATTTAATACAGGGACTCCAACCTGGAAAGAAATTCAAAAGGTTGTCAGAGCTTCAAGGTCAGCATTGTCACCGGGTTCTTGTGGAGTCCCTTACATCATTTACAAGCGTTGCACGGGAATACTCCAACATCTGTGGAAATTGTTAAGGGTGATCTGGAGGAGAGGCAGGATTCCTACACAATGGAGACAAGCTGATCGAATATGGATCTCTAAGGAAGAATCCTCAAAAGAGATCGAACAATTTTGTACCATTTCTCTTCTTAACACTGAGTGCAAGATCTTCAGAATATTGGCCAAGCATCTCTCTTTCTATAATGGCTACATTGACTCATCAGTCCAGAAGGGAGGCACTGCTGGAACGTCTGGCTGACGCAACTTCTGAGAAAAGCCAGAAAGAACAATGGTCTTATGGTTGGACCTTGAAAACACTTACGGATCAATTCCACGCAAACTCATGGGTAAAGCTTTAGAACATCACCAATTTGATCATGGACTATTACAATAACTTTCAAGTGAGAGTAACATCAAGAAACACTTTGTCTGCATGGCACAGACTTGAAAGAGGTATAATGAGTTGTACAATATTATCAGCACTCTTCACCTTAGCTATGAATATGTCAAAGCCGTAGAGAGGGAGTGCCATGGACCCCAGTCAGAGTCAAGGGTTCGGCAGCCACCAATAAGAGCTTACATGGATGACCTTATAGTCACAACAAACTCTGTAACAGGTAAAAAAATGGTTCTTGAGGGGTCTTGAAAGGAACATGAACTGGGCTAGGATGAATTTCAAACCAGCTAAATCAAGGTCTCTAGTGATTAAAAAAGGCCAGGTCACTGACAAATATAGATTTACTGTTGCAGGAACTAATATCAGAGAAAGTAATCAAGAGCTTAGGCAAGACATTCGACAGTAGTCTGAAGGATACTGCCCATATCCGCCAGATTAGTGAAGACCGAGACACAGCCTTATTAAAGATTGATAAATCAGGCCTGCCAGGCTGATTTAAAGAATGGGTATTTCAACACTCATTATTACCCATATTGCTTTGGTTGCTTCATCTATATGAAGTCCCTATCACTATGGTGGAAATTCTGGAGAGGAGAATCACAACATTCTTCAAAAGATGGCTTGGGAGACCTAGAAGTTTAAGCAGTGCTGTGCTGTATGGTAACACAAACATGCTAAAGCTGCCACTTAGCAGCATCAAAGAGGAGTTCCTATTAAGCCAGACTAGGGTGGTCATCCAATTCAGAGAATCTAAAGACCCGAAAGTGAGAGGAGCGAGAATAGAGACCCGGACAGGGAGAAAATGGAGTGCCAGTAAGGAATTAGCTGTGGCAGAAGAGAGGCTAAAACAAAAAGCCTTAATATGGATCACGACAAAAAGGAAGGCAGGACTGGGCTACTTTCCCAGTAAATGTTACGATAAGGCCCAAGGTAGAAAAAGGCGCCAATTATTACAAAATGAATTTTGTGCAGGTCCTAAGGAAAACCGTTACAGTAGTATAGTTGGGCTGCACCAACAAGGAGCATGGGCAAAATGGGAAGGAATTGAACGGCGTAAGATGCATTGGACAGATTGCTGGCATGCTGACTTTAGTAGAATTCAGTTTCTAATAAAATCGGTCTACGACATTTTCCCAAGCCCAGCAAATCTGAATATATGGGAAATGAATGAAACACCCAACTGTGCTCTATGTGGAAAGAGGGGTCATTACAGAACATATTAAGCAGCTGCCTCAAGGCTTTAGGGAATGGTTGGTATCATTGGCACCATGACCAAATCTTCAGAGCCTTAGCAAATACAGTCATGAAAGACATCAGATTATGCAAATATAAAGCAGGCTTAAGACAGCTGCTAATATTAGGTCATCCCATAAGTTCTGTCCGAATTTTAACTTTTTGTTAAAATGAACGAAATTTAAAGAGTATTTTATAAGGTCTAATGGAGCTGAACATTATTTTTATGTTTAGATGCATTTAAACTGATCAAATTTTATTTCAGACAACAATAAAATTAAATTTTTTTGATTAAAACCCTGCTAACATGGAAGTACCCAAGAATCAGTTGAGGCACATAATGCTTTATGAGTTCAAGAAAGGAAACTCAGCAGCCGAAGCGGCTAGAAACATTCACTCAGTTTATGGAGAGGAATGTGTGAATGAAAGAACTTGCAGAAGATGGTGTGCAAAATTCAGAGGTGGAGATTTCACTCTTGAAGATGACGATCAAACCGGATGTCCAGTTGAGTTTGATGAAAAGCTTCTTGAAGCAGCCCTTGAAAAAAATCCTGCTTTATCAGTTGAGGAATTGGCAGTGGTTCTCAGTTCAAACCATACAACTGTTCATTGTCATCTTCAACAACTTGGAAATGTTCCTAAACTTGGAAAATGTGTGCCTCTTGAATTGTCTGAAAACAACCTCAAATCCCGAGTTGACATCTGCTCTTCTCTCCATTCTCGCCAACTTGTTTCAACTTTTTTGGTTGAAAAGATCCATTTTTTGTTGCCAGTCACAAGTCTATACTTGTGACTGGCAACAAAAAATGGATCTTTTATCGAAATGTTAAGCATCATAGACAGTGGCTTGGTAAAGGTGAAGGACCCCAGCCACAGCCGAGAAAGGAACTTCATGGGCAAAAGGTACTTCTTTCAACCTTGTGGGATTGCCAAGGAATAATCCACTTTAGATCAAATACAGATTGAATAGGCATCAGAATCTGACAGAAGATAAAGAACAAATAGGAAATATTAAGCAATTCTCTGATGAAGCTTTAATAAAAGTGAAACATGTTAGATAGATTAACATTTTTCATATTTGTTCAATATCTTATTATATATATATATATATATATATACATACATACATATAAATATATATATATATTTATAGATATATATATATATATATATTGTTGTAGAAGCAGAAATAGGTAACCTGGAATACAGACCTTGTTAATGTTGTGGAGATTAATTTGGCAAATGCAAATCCAAGTAAAAGAAGATATTGAATATGGGTAAATATAAAGTATAATTTATTTACATATATACAAAACTAGTAACTTCTAACCGTTTCTTCTGTTAAGGCAACAGGGAGACAGAATGGTGAAATTAGAAGCAAAATAGACATTGGTGATAGCCGTCATTGTTGGTGGCGCTTCTCTCTCAGCACATCAGTGTTGACATGAAACACTGGTTTGTGCAGCGTCTTTCTCTCAGCAAGTGCCTGTTGACGTCAAACTCTGGTCTGTTTTGGATCTGTCTGAATTTGAGAATATACAGCTGTCAATCAGTACCAAAATAAGGTTTTGTTTTTTGGAGTGGTAGTGACTGGTCAATATATTGTTCATTTTAATCTGGTAAAAGTGTATGTATGCATGGAACCTATTCACAGAAAAGGTATGTCTGCTTTGGTGTCATTGAGTGGTCAACATCTGTATGCATGAAAAAAAGTAAGAGGCATAACAATATATATATATATATATATATATATATATATATATATATATATATAAGGGAGACATTAGAAAAGTGCATATTTTAAAGACAAAAGCGAGGCTGGTTTTTGGTTATAATAAAAAAAATTTAAAATATATATTGTACTTTATTTTCCATATTTAATATATATTATACTATATTTTCTATATTAAATATGAAAAATAAGTATATATATTTTTAAAAATCCACATTATAACTCAAAATGTTTGCGGCTTTAATATATATATATATATATATATATATATATATATATATATATATATATATATAGTAAAAAAATATAGTTTTTAGGTATGCTATATTTATAGGTAAGGTTCTCAATATCAGTGATTGAGTGTGAGTAAACTGAAATCGAGTGGTGACAGTTTGTTTTATGGTTGAACGCAAACTTCAGATCACATATATATATATATATTTAGAAAATTAAAGACAAATTGAAAAGAAGTTCCATATCATTGTACCCGTATATAAAAATTTATATATCATTTTCTCATATATATTTATATATTATTAATTGTTTAAAAAATACAAGTCACATGAGTCTCTCAAGATAGAGGGTTGCTGTTTGAGGTTGTTGCATGTAAGAGGAGGAGGTTTGATGTGTAGTTTAAGAGGATAAGTAAGAATAATAACAGTTAACATTAGATTTAGAGAGATTAAAGTTGAGGTGATCCAGGAAGATTAAAAAATGATACCTCACTGCATGAGGCAATCATCAGGCATAACTGTCATAACATTCCTGTATTTAATGGTTACAGGAAAGATAAAGGGGTAGCTCATATTTGTTAGGAAGGTGACTTCTTCATATTATCAACCAGGGGAGTTGACCTCAGCATGCAGCACCTTTGGAAAGTGCCTGAAAAGCTATGTCAGATTGGGTAGATGGAATTGTTTGTTGATGATTGAGAGAGCACAAAGTCACATTGCCATGGGTTTGAGTATACTAGCTTTGTTCAAATTGTTGATCATGCAGTTGCAAGTCTAATTACCAGAAAATCACCTACACTAATCAAACTCACCTTCAACTTCAGAGCAAAGAAGGAATGTCCCTTAAATGGCAGTTGCTTGCAAAATAATATAATATACAAACCCGCTATAAGATCAGCAGATAATGAAGAAAAAATATATATAGGAATAACTGAAAGACCCTGGAAACATAGAAATTATGTTCACAAAATATCCTTTACAAATAGTAAATATGTGAACAGTACGGCTCTTTCTAAACATATGTAAAGGAAATTAAAACAAAGAGTAAATTACACAAAAAATATCATGGAAAATAAGAAAATAGCATCAGCCTACAACAATAAATCCCAAGATGATAAACTCTGTCTGGAGGAGGAAATAACAATAATCACCTTCCCAGACCAACAAAAATTACTAAATAGATGATCAGAACTCATCTTAAATGCAGACATAAAAACAGTTTGTTACTATCTTACTTAAAAATCAAAAACTTAAAATGAATACCTTCATCAAGAAAAATGCAATTATTTGCACTATATGCAATGCAGATAATGTAACATACTTTAGACAAAGCCAATGATCAGTTTCACTAATACAAAACTGATCATGACATAGCTAACATCTCTCCATCTCAATTTAACTTTTGAAAATCATAGAACTCTCAAACTGCTAAAGTTGCTCTAAATAAATATTCTTAAAGACTCCAGTTGCATTTTCAATTTCTTTTTCTTATATATATATATTTTTATATTTTTAATTATCTTTATGATATATATTTTGATTATTATATTTACATAATATCAATATTAATTTATTATTATATCAATATATTTATAATATCAGTCACATGTATTTTATATTATTTTATATCAATTTTATATTCATATAGTTTTATGATTTTATATTTATTAATATATTCATATAATATTATAGTAAAATAAACTAATAATAAACAATGAGATTTATTGATATAATTTAATTCATGTCAAGACAAAAAGAATGTTTGACAAAAAAATACTCTGTTACAATCTGGAGCAAT
>OZ038489.1:41061320-41066320 GCA_964036315.1 Acanthosepion esculentum | reverse complement strand
ATATAGAGAGAGAGAGAGAGAGAGACACTATATATACATATATATATATATATATATATATATATATATATATGGAGAAAACAACTGAAAAGTTGAAAAAAAAAAAAAAAAAGAAATTGAATGTTTTTTTGTGAAAGTATTTATTTATATTTTTTTATATATTTGATATTTCAGATCGCCCCGATATAAAAAAATATAAATGAATACTTTCACAAAAGAAATTCAATTTTTTTTCTTTTAATTTGTAACTTTTCAGTTGTTTTCTCCATATTATATACATATCAAGAAAGTATACGTGGCTTCTCATTATGCTCTATATATATAAATATATATATATATATATATATATATATATGTATATATATGATGGACTCTCTCGTCGAACTCGATGTATGAGGGCCAGACAGATCAGTTCCCAGAAACTGAAAGCCCGACACCCGCACAGGATTTGATTATAGTGGTGAAGGTATTGTGCAGGGCCATCCACACTTTTTGGAGGGACGAATACAGGGACCTGGTGCAACGAATGCCACAAGGTCCCCAAATAAGGTCCTCGTAGAGCCGAGTTCGAATTCCAGTCGAATCCATTACATTCACTTACGTGCTAATACCCTTGGGAAAGGTGTGAATCCTCTTCTTCTCCCTCCAACTATGGGTAAATAGCAGGACAGACTGGGTTCTATAGCCTTGGATGGCAACTGGTCTAGGAGAAGGACAACTCTGAATTCAAAACCTGCGGAGGGTCGTTTGGGGACCTTGTGGCATCCGTTGCACCAGGTCCCTGTATTCGTCCCTCCAAAAAGTGTGGATGGCCCTGCACAAAGCCTTCACCACTATAATCAAATCCTGTGCGGGTGTCGGGCTTTCAGTTTCTAGGACCTGATCTGTCTGACCCTCATACGTCGAGTTCGACGGGAGAGTCCATCATCATATATATATATATATAAGTAAAAGTTTGCATTTAGCATCCCAATCCACAGTTTCATAGAGGGACCCATCTGTCCACTCTTCAGTGGGTATCAGAAATTGGTTATATATACACACTACAGTTCAAAAGTTTGAGGCCACCCCTGGTAATTTTTTAGATTGGCCCCAAAAGTAGTTCTTTTGTACTGTAAATAAGAGAAAATGGTTAGAAAATGTGAGACATGATTTTTTAGTAAAAATTTTATGATGACAAAAAGAAAAAAGGCATGTTATGATTAAATTTTGCTCCCATCAAAATATCCTCCTTTGGCTGTGATTGCTGCATCTCAAATTTTTAGCGTTTGTTGCAAAGGTTTCTCAAAGTTTGATAATTGATTCCATTCTTTTTTCAATGACTCTTTTTCATCTATTTTCACTCTTCTGGCAAATTCATTCCATGCTAATTCTGGGGGTTGCTTCAAATTTTTTAACTGTAGTGTATGTATATACATACACATATAATACAACTCTAAAACCCTAAACAAATTTTGTAATAATTATTAGAATTAGCTTAGCAGAAAGAATTTTACCCCAAAAAGTGCTTAATAAATAACGAGAAAGACAACATTCAATAAATCAATAAATAGTCAATGTGCATATCTCATCAGATCTGTCACATGAACAGATTTACATGATACTCTGGAGTTGGTCATTAAGATAAAAACTTTGAACATTTATTGCTTATATATATATATATATATATATATATGTAGACAGATATTTTATATTCATTATTGCTGATATAAATAAATATATATATATATATATATGTAGATATATTTATATATATAGACAGATATTTTATATTCATTATTGCTGATATAAATATATATATATATATATATATATATATATATATGTAGATATATTTATATATATAGACAGATATTTTATATTCATTATTGCTTATATATATATAGAGTGACAGATATTTTATATTCATTATTGCTTATATATATATATATATATATATATATATATATATAGACAGATATTTTATATTCATTATTGCTGATATATATATATATATATATATGTATATATATATATATATATATATACAGATATTTTATATTCATTATTGCTTATATATATATATATATATATATATATATAGACAGATATTTTATATTCATTATTGCTGATATATATATATATATATATATATATATATATATATATATATATATATGTACACATATATATATATATAGACAGATATTTTATATTCATTATTGCTTATATATATATATATATATATATAGACAGATATTTTATATTCATTATTCCTTATATATATATATATATATAGACAGATATTTTATATTCATTATTGCTGATATATATATATATACATAGAGAGAGAGAGAGATAGACAGATATTTTATATTCATTATTGCTTATATATATATATATATATATATATATATATATTGACAGATATTTTATATTCATTTTTTATTATATATATATATATATAGACAGATATTTTATATTCATTATTGCTTATATATATATATATATATATATATATATATATACAGATATTTTATATTCATTATTGCTTATATATATATATATATATATATATATATATAGAGAGAGAGAGAGAGAGAGAGAGAGAGAGAGACAGAGAGAGAGAGAGAGAGAGAGAGCGAGACAGACAGACAGACAGACAGATATTTTATATTCATAATAAATATACATTTTATGCTACAGGCGAGGAAAAATTTATTAATATTATTTATTGTACATAGAACAATATTTTATTAGCACCAGGACTTCTTTTTTTTAAATGCCATGTCCCTTCAGTGTGTATGCGGTCATGGCTCTCCATTTCCTCCTGAACCTTGTAGCTCTCAATAAGCTTTGAGTTTTTGTTATTTCTCCCAGACCTTGTTGTAACATCCACTTGCCTAAGCCCATTAAGAATGTCACACATTGCTTCCTCTTGTCCCTTATTCCCTCTAACTGCCCTGTGAGTGTCAGGTTTCCCAAACCTGCTTTTCTCATTATGTGTCCGACACATTTCAGTTGACTCTTCCTGATGTTAAGAATGAGTTTCCTTTTTTGTTTTTTTGCATCCTCTCCAAAACCTCATCGTTGCTCACATGCTCGGTCCATGGTATCCTCAGCATCCTTCTGTAGAACCACACCTCAAGTCTCTTCTTCATCCTTGAGAAGATCACCCAACATTCGCTGCTGTAGACAGATATCACATATCAGTTCAGTACTCTTTTCTTTGTTATCAACGAAACCCTCCTGTCTCGTAATACCCTGCCTAGCTTTTGGAATGAATCCTTGGCCATCTCAATACGTCTTCGGATCTCAGCATCATACTTACCATCATCTGTTAGAACATTTCCCAGATACTTAAATTTCTGCACTTGCTTGATTTTAATGTCCCCGAACTGTAAATCGTATTTTGGGCTCATCTTTTTGCTGATGACCATGCATTATGTCTTCTTGTAGTTTATGCTTAGTCCCTTCTTCTCACTCTCCTTTGCTACCTTCTGTATGAGGTTGTGTAGTTTCCTTTCCATGTCTGCTATCAGCAGAGTGTCATCTGCGTATCTTACGTTGTTAAAATTGTGGCCACTAATGATTAATCCTGGTAGGCTTTCTAGGTCACTAAAAATCGCCTCAGTGTATAGGTTGAATAAGTCTGGTGAGAAGACACTTCCTTGCCTTATGCCTCTTTCTATTTATGTATATCTGCTGAGTTCATTTTTTATCTTTAATCAAGCGTTTTTTTGCCAATATAGGTTTTTTTATTATTCTAATGTCTTTCCCGAATATGTAAAGCTTGCTGAGCAGTGCCAACAGATCATAGTTTGTTGGATGCCTTTATGTAGTCTATAAAACATAGGTGTACGTTCTTCTGCATTTTTATTGCTCTTTCTAGCACCAACACTTATATATTCATGGATAGATAGATAGATAGATAGATAATGAACAAATTGAGATAGATAGATAGATATATAGATAGATAGATAATGAACAAATTGAGATAGATAGATATATAGATAGATAGATAATGAACAAATTGAGATAGATAGATATATAGATAGATAGATAGATAATGAACAAATTCAGATAGATAGATAGATAGATAGATAGATAGATAGATATATAATGAACAAATTGAGATAGATAGATAGATAGATAGATAGATAGATAGATAAGTATTTCTCCTGCAGTTGATGGGCTGAAATTATATCCATTGTATCTCTTCCCAGTTGAAATTCACATTTGGTCTCAGTGATGACTCAAGCAAATCCATCTTGTAAGCATATTAAGAGGAAGTTTTGCAAAAACTTACCCACTGACTCAAGCAGGTTTATAACCCGAGAGTCTGATTTTGACCCTTTGCCCTTAAACAAGTAGACGATGATTGTATCAGCTCAGTCATGAGGTATATAATCATCAGTTTTTACAATGCTGGTTCACTCAAAACCTCAGTCAAAATGATTTGTGATTTCATTCACAATCATTGACGGTTTCCAAACAGTTGCATCCACCCGATTTCCCTCAGTGATTGGGCCAACCAACCCATGGTTTGGTTTTTAGACATTTTCCATATGTGCTGCATGCAAGGATTATCTCCCTTGACTGATAGCATGGGTTGATGTGATCATTATCTCATTGCCCAGTTTTTACTATCCAGTCTCGATAGAATCCAAATGCATCTCCACATCCTTGTAGGTGATGGATTATTTCTGCACCTTCAACTCCTTTCCCATGGATGAAGCGTTGCAAGCCTCTTGCTGCACTATTACTATTTCTGTGGAAAGTCTTCAGGATGAAATACATTCCTTAGTTACTCCAGATCTAAGATTTATGGCTAAGACCTGTCATGCCACACACATTCCCTTCATATTCCATGAGTGAGGTGTAACTTCCACTTGAGCAGCTTCTTCCCATGAGCCACTGCTTTATGGAAGTAGTTCCTACGTGTATATATTTCCTGATTTCTACAATGTCAACCTGTTCAAGCCTAGGTTTAACCATTATCTTCTTCACATATCCCCATT
>OZ038489.1:41021320-41056320 GCA_964036315.1 Acanthosepion esculentum | reverse complement strand
GGCAAGGATTATGGCAGCATTCACCAACTTAAACAAGGAGACTGTACAGAAGAGAACCAAGAGATTCCAAAGTCTTCTGGAGGCCGTGATTTTATTGAATAAATTTACTCTAGTATTTCCAGATATTTTTGTGTAATTTTGGTAAAGATATCTGTTAAAATGCGATGTCAGTGTTATTTCCATTGTAGAGGAATTTAGATGACAATTTATCCATCGCACTCTGCATATGCTGCAAATGGTATAATGACGAAGGATTGTTTTCGAAATGTAACACTAAGAACACATTCTGAAGTCATGAGGAGTAGAGGAAATCAATTTTGTGTGAATAGATGGTAAACTGGGAACAAAAAAAGACAGTAAAGTGTCAAATATTGCTGAGAACTACAAGGGAGGGAAATTATAAAGACCATGATTGCCCACATCCTGAAGAAACAAGAGATAATCTGAAACCTCTTAAATTTTATAAAATTAGATTTAGATAATATTTTGTATTCAGGGGCAATAAATATCTGTCTATATTTCTGAGATGAAGTAATGCAATTATTTACATTAAAATACATTGTGAATATGACAATAAAGATGAGGACAACCATCCGAACAATGTTAATAAGAGGAATAAAATTTAGAGTCAACTCACTTGTAATTTGCTTTACTAATCCACATAAAAGCTGCTCAAGACAACCAATAAGCTTAATGTCAAACCAGTTCTAACTTATAGAATTTTCATTATAATTGTTTTGTAAATAAGTCAGTCAAACTTCAAATCCATTTAAAATTTAAAGTGAGCTTTACATGTACTTTTACTAGTCCCTAACCAGCAGGAATCTAGTGCTAAATGATTCTTGAGCTATATGCATACAGTTTAGAAACAAGCAATTTTTATTTTTATTTTTTATAATAAAGTGTGAAAATATTCATGATGAAAAAGGGAAAAAAATGATAGGAAAAAATTAATAATGCGTTGAGTCATAAATAATTTCCAATTTGCAGAACCAATTGTAATGAAGAATGTATCATCATAACTAATTGTCACTTTGATATGACAAAACTTGAGATGTAAAATGTGTTACATACTATAATGATCAATACAAAATGCAGTGGATTGACAAGGATAAAACTTCACAAATTCATGGAAACACTAAATGCACATTTATATGCCCAGCAGCTGCAAGGTGTCTATAAAAGTTTGGTTGAAAAGTGCTCTGCACCCATCTGGGGAGTATAAGGCCATGGCACTCCCCTGAGGAGTATAGGGCCACAGCTCTCAACAAAACTAGGCATTGTTGCTGTGGTTTACATATCAAGAAAACTTTTCATGTTATCCTCATGCCCAATTGGTTTTTGTACCCAGTTTTTCACTTAAAGTATACAGTGTTCCCAAGCAATCCCCCTTCTAAAAAATGACTGAGTTGAACACTGCTTAACTTTGGTGATCAAAATAATTTTAGCATGAGTACAATGAATGTAATATCTAGATAGGAAATTTAATATTGAGACACTACTGAACTGGTTTGAAATTCGGTCAGAAATGTGAAATTGTGATAGTGTTGGACTGTCTAAATTTTTATATAAAAAAAAACACAATTCAAAAACTGAAAAACATGGGTGAATTTTTTATATGTAAAAACACAATTCAAAAACTGAAAAACATGGGTGAATTTTTTATATGAAATAACACAATTCAAAAACTGAAAAAACATGGGTGAAATTTTTGTATAAAAAAAACAATTGAAAAACATGGGTGAAATTTTTATATAAAAAACACAATTCAAAAACTGAAAAACATGGGTGAAATTTTTATATAAAAAACAATTCAAAAACTGAAGAACATGGGTGAAATTTTTATATAAAAAAATCACAATTCAAAAACTGAAAAACATGGGTGAAATTTTTATATAAAAAAATCACAATTCAAAAACTGAAAGACATGGGTGAATTTTTATATAAAAAAACACAATTCAAAAACTGAAAAACATGGGTGAAATCTTTATTTAAAAACCAATTCAAAAACTGAAAAACATGGGTGAAATCTTTATTTAAAAAACAATTCAAAAACTGAAAAACATTGGTGAAATTTTTGTATAAAAAAAACAATTGAAAAACATGGGTGAAATTTTTATATAAAAAACACAATTCAAAAACTGAAAAACATGGGTGAAATTTTTATATAAAAAACAATTCAAAAACTGAAGAACATGGGTGAAATTTTTATATAAAAAAATCACAATTCAAAAACTGAAAAACATGGGTGAAATTTTTATATAAAAAAATCACAATTCAAAAACTGAAAGACATGGGGGTAATTTTTATATAAAAAAACACAATTCAAAAACTGAAAAACATGGGTGAAATCTTTATTTAAAAAACAATTCAAAAACTGAAAAACATGGGTGAAATATGGCTAGCATATTAGTTATTATTTCTAATTTTTTTAAGAAATGTTTTTTGTTTTATTGTTATCCATCAATATATTTATGAGTGCTGTTTACTGCTCAACTGGTAACAAGTGACATACTCTGAATTGAAATTTTATATTGCAATTCTTATAATTTTGTTTTTCTTTGAAAAATTAGAATACTTAAAACCTGTTTGCAGAGTGTGTCTTTAACTATATTCTTTTGTTAATCTTGAACTTAATTCTGCTCCACTTCCGCTTCCCAGGGCTTTAGTGAAAAGGGGGTTATAAGTTTCCATAGGTAAATTTTGTTTTCCTCAATCTGATGCTGACACCGAGATATTTGACAACTTTCAGGATATATATATATATATATATATATATATATATATATATATATATATATATATATAAATCATTTCACCCAAATTAAGGCAATAATGTCGCTAAGACAGAAGGGGTTACTGGGAATGGAAGAGAATGAAAAGACTTTAGTGAGGAGAAAGGACAATAAACAAAACAGAATTCAGAAGATAGAAGGTAGTGATTGCATTTAGATTTTTTAAATTTCAGGTAGCAGGGAAGTAAGAGATTGGAAAAGTGTTCCCAGGAGAAGAATTCCAAGAAAAGAAACTATTAGAATAAAATGGTTACATCTAGCTATTTCAGTAGGAAAATGATGAAACCTAGTAGCCAATTTAGTAGTACACTTAAAAATAATTCCATCAGTAAGAACATTATTTGAATCTGATAAATTCTTTTCAAAGAGTGAAATGCATTATATAGAATGTTTTCCATGTTGTCATTCAATTTACCTAATGTTAGACTAATATATAGAGTTTATATGCTATATAATAATTCTAATTTATCTTGAGGGATTGAACTGTTTACTTAGCAGCCATTGGCGCTAATTTTTAACCACTGCACTATCTTGAAAGGTATTCAATATTGGTCAATGGTGATGCTATAGTAAACTGATGGAAAAGGTTTGTATGCCAAAGGAAATTCAGCAAAACACTTATTTCCAAACACAACTACTCATGTGAACAGTGTTGCACCCACATAAATTTCATCAGCAAAAGAGATGCCAGAATGTCATTATAAACTGGGAGCTATTCATTTCTTCAGGGCAAGTATAACAGGAGCATTTTCTTGCCAAAATGATGAAAAGTGCTGACATTGACTTGCTTGAGATAAAAACATAGAACATATATGAATGATGAAAAAAAGAATAAGAAAGAAATAATTAAAGTAAAATGAATAATAACAAAAATAAAAAAAATGTAAAAAAAAAAAAATTTCCTGCGGGCAAACTTTCAAGAAAAAAAAAACTAATCAAAATGATAAGATGAGGGTCAAGGGTTATTGGTACTCAAAACTGTTGATGCATTTCAATGGGTGTGCTTCCAGTTGGTAGGTGGTGAGTGGCTTGTTAACCAAAATGCTCCATTGAATGTAGATTTCATTTTTTCTGCATCCAACACTACACATTAAGTAAAAATCAATCTTTTATATCTTCCTAGTATGCATCAGTCCCTGGATAATACCAAAGTCAGTTGCCTCGAGTCAGCTAACAGTAATTTGATGAGATACCCATTGCATTTTGCTCTGTGATAAAGCAAACCCATTTTATATAGACAATGTCACATTTTATTATGCAAAATAATGTTTTCCAATAAAATTGTTGGCAAAAACTTTCAGGATATATATATATATATATATATATATATATGTATATATATATATATTTTTGAATTGGACAATGTCCGACAATTTATTTTAAAGACATTTATGATATGTTTAACATTCATTTTATAGATACAAGTATTTAAGCATATGCTCTGTTTTATAATATTAAATGTTATTTAATACTGTTTATTATAAAACAGAGCATTTGCTTAAATACTTGTATCTATAAAATGAACGTTAAACATATCATAAATGTCTTTAATATATATATATATATGTGTGTGTGTGTGTGTGTGTGTGTGTGTGTGAATATATATAAATCTTTTCACCCTAAGTAAGGCGATAATGTTACTAAGACACAAGGGGTTACTGGGAATGAGAGAGAATGAGAAGACTTTAGCGATGAGATAGGACAATAACCAAAACAGAATACAGAACCTGTCTATGTTTCTGAGATGAGGTATTATGTACATTATTTACATTATTTGGACTATTGTCCTCATCTTTGTCGCCATATTTATTACAACATTTCGGCTGAAGCCGTTGTAATAAATATGGCGACAAAGATGAGGACAATAGTCCGAATAATATAAATAAGAATATAGAACATAGAATATGTATGTATGTATGCATATATATAAATCATTTCATCCTAAGTAAGGTGATAATTTCATTACGACACAAGGGGTTACTGGGAATGGAAAAGAATGAAAAGACTTTGGTGAGGAGAAAGGACAATAAACAAAACAGAATTCAGAAGATAGGAGATAGCGATTGACATTGCATTTAAATTTTAAAAATTTTAGGTAGCAGGGAAGTAAGATATTGGAAGAGAGTTCCCAGGAGAAGAATTCCAAGAAAAGAAACTATTAGAATAAAATGGTTACATCTAGCTATTTCAATAGGAAAATGATGAGACTTAGTAGCCAATTTAGTAGAAGACCTAAAATCCATGCAGCTGAGGTACCAAGGAGGAAAACACATTAGAGCAATTACCATAATATTTATAGAAATGTCGGAGTTTAGCCAGGTTACAGCAGTGGAAAAGTGTCTCAAGTCAAGACTCCAGGACAGAACCAATACCATTGCAGACCATTCTTTATATTTTGTCGAGAATCTCGAGATATATAGCCAGAGCACGAGACTAGATATGTCAGCAATATTCAGTGCATAGAAAAATAGCAGATTTAAAAATGTGCAAGATGGATTCTACGGTGAAAAATTCTGTCATGATATAGAGAGCCAAACTTTTCAGCAGCAGTCCTAGCACTTGATTCAATATAATTGCTCCACTTCCTGTCAGTTGAAAATATAAAATCAAGAAGGCGCAATGAGTTGCTCTTCTGGAGGTTAGCATCAGCCATGCTGAGGGAGGGCAAAAATGATTCTATATGATGATTAAATATATCTATGGTTATCAAAAATATTGATAATAATTTGTTTTGGTGGTGTTAGCTGTTATTATATAAACAGACTATTAATTTATATTTATAAAGAAATTCAAATGATATTGATCATAGAATCATTGGTTGGTTACCACAATATCCCATAAATTATTGCCTTATTTTCCAGCTTACAAGACGCACTTTTTTCCTAAAAATTACCCTAAAAATATATGTCCATCTTCCAAGACAAATGTATGGCAACACCCCAGCTCAAGTAAGCTTGGATGGTCACCTATTTGGGTTTAACTGATAGGAACGTGGATTTGTATGTTGAATCATTACACTATAATGTTAGCTATCTATCGATTTCAGCCTTTTTTATGATGTAACCTCAGTACTTAGCTGTTACAAATATTTCCAAGACTATAAACCTTCCTGTAGCCGAGCCACAAGCTTAAACATGCTCTGTTTACTAGTGGCAGCAGCAGCCTTTCTGCTCTTGACTAGTATGTCATTGCCATACAAACAAAATTGGATAAGTGATTATTGTAAACAATACATGGTGCTAGTATGCGAGGGACACATGGTGAATGTGTTGTTGTATGAGAATGATGTTGTTTTTTCTTAGAAATTTCTTTACAATATTAGGGTGTGTCTTCCAAGCCGCAGTGTCTTGTAAGTCGGAAAATATGGTATTTTATTTCTTTTTTTAGTTAATCAACTGTCAATAAAATTCTTACTGTTTTGAAATAGTGCTCCCATTTTGGTTTTTATAGTTTTCTATCAGATTAATATCTGGAGAGTCAGGAGGTCACTTCATTAATTTGGTGTCTTTTAACCATTTTCTTCGCAAGATGGGCAATAAGCATCTTTTGGGAATGTGCAGAAGCATTTTCTTCCATGTTTTTGGCTTAAAGCTTCTTGGTTGTGAACTGCACAACTAAGGAAACATATTTGCAAGAATTCGATATACAATTGAGCTGGCGCTAGATGTAGCCATAATTTCTGATAACAGTTTCTTTTCCCGCACTTTTCACTTGTGGAACTCCTTTCTGGCTCCATGCTTTCCAGCCAACTCTAATCTGCAAAAATTTAAATGCAATGTCAACTACTATCTACTCTCCTTTTGATTACTCATTTCTCTTCCCAATCAGTATTAATGTTCCTGTCCTTAATTATTCCACACCTTGTAACCCCTTGTGTCTTAGTGGCTTTACTGCCTTGCATGGGGTGATACTGATTTTTAAAAAATTACAATAATTCTTTGCATTGATCTTCGTATGATCATCAACTTTAAATGGAACTACAATTTTGTGGCATATGTACATAAATGTTCCATAGAATTTAGTTGTTAAATACAGGTTTATTTTCAGTATCTGTCTATATTTCTGAAATGAGGTATTATGCACATTATTTACATTATTTTGACTATTGTCCTCATCTTTGTCGCCATATTTATTAATGGCATTAGAATCTATATCTCTAAAGCCAACTATATGATTAAGGTACGTAGATGACACCTTCATACTCTGGCCACACCAGGAAGATGTTCAGGTTCTACTGGACCATGTGAACTCAATAAGACCTTTGATACAGTTCACAATGGAGAAAGAGAGTAACATCACACTCCCATTCCTGGATGTTCTAATATCTCGAACAGAGCATGGGTTCAAGACATCCGTATACTGTAAACCCAAATTCACCAGACAGTACCTCAATTTCAACTCCCACCATCCATACAGTGTAAAGAAAGGGATCGTCTGCTGCTTACAACACTGAGCAAAAGTCATAAGTGGTGACCCAGAGACATTAGATAAAGAATTGGTTAGTATAAAATATGATTTTGTTTTCAATGGTTATGGGGGCCCAGCAAAAATGGACCATGGGTAAAAAATGGACCATGGGTAAAAAATGGACCATGGGTAAAAAAAAACATTTAAAATCACTGATTTAAAGATTTTAGTTTGTATCTTCAGCCAATGCTCTTGCAGGGAGACAATAAATTTTTCCCCATGGATTGTTGACGGCGCTTAGGACATTGCGTGTTCAGTAGTCATGTGGGAATTCACCCCCTTACCAAAACCTGATTTTAGAGGAGTGTTTGCTTTTGTTCGTAGAACAGTTAACATTTAATTTCTCTCTAAGTCCACATATGTGGTAAATGGACATTATGTTCCCTGCGGTTGGTTGAGTGGAAACAAGACCTTTGTCTCCAACTTCAGTGAGGCACTTTATTTCAGGTTGTCAACGGAACAAGAAAAAGTTAGACATTTTGTGTTTATCTTTTATGTACGTCAGTCAGACATGCTGATGCTTAGAATGAATGCGTACAAACTGTACATTCATCTTTCGTTGGACACATGCAATTATTGTAACATTGCATTTATTAAATGTTTTAATTGTGTATGGGTGTATGTCATCTTTCATTTCCGTTTATTCAGTGTTACTGTACCAATAGATACACTAATGCTAATATTAGTACCTGGTAAGTGGGAAACTATTAAATATCTTCCTAGCACCAGATTGCTGGTAATTATGACTGGCAAATAATACTATACAAATTAGTGGTACTAATACTCTTAAGGATCTGTATCATTGGTTTCTACTATGAAATGCAACCCCAAATTTTTTAATTCCACTTATTATGCTGAATAGAACATTTAATTTTTCTGTGATATTCTTAAAACCAATTTTTTTTGCTTGTACTTTGCTAATGTTTTCAATTTCTTTTTTGATTGTTTACTGATCTCTGTTCAACTTTACACAATTTCCAATGTTGTGTTCCCCATCACTCAAAAATGTCACATCTTTTTATTGAGGTTATAACTTTCTTGATATATTTAAAATGAAAAAAAAAATAGATATTGATGCATATATATGTGTATATTTACATATGAGGAACTATTTTCAATTTGCTTACAAAATTAGCACACCACCAAATAATTTATTATAAATATTTCCATTAAATAGTAAATATTTAGATTGAAACTCATGTTATATTTTATGTTTATTTCTTGAACATTCAATCGACTTCATTTGATTGATTTTATGAAAATATTTATTTGCACTATAAAAACTGACTTAGCATATACATACATACATACATGAATATATATATATATATATATGTATGTATATATTCAGTTGTATGGATATTAGTTTGTAACTCTGGGTTTCACGTTTTTGCGATCATCAGACAAATATGTTTATTTTTTTAAAAAAGTGGATCATATATAAAAAGAAATGATCACATATAAAAAAAATAAACCAGTTTGTCTGATGATCGTAAAAACATGAAACCCAGGGTTACAATCTAAACTCCATACAACTCAATATGTTAGTTCCGTCATAGATATTGAGCACTGTCCACTAAGTAACACACATCTAAAAATTATATATATATATGTATGTATGTATGTATGTATATATATATACATGATAAAAGTATTGTTTTAAGTTATATATATCAGGGATAAAGTGTACGTAACCAACACATGGGGAAAAAAATAATAAATAACCCAAATAAATAAACAAATTAAGTAAATAATAAACAAATTAACAAACTACAAATTAAATGTAATAATAATAATAAACACAAAAAATAATTAAGTAATCAAAAAATGAGAAAAAAGTTAACAGACAACACAATAAAACAGCTACAAATAACCACATTCATATCCGAAATTATTTTACTCAATAGCCACTAGAATAATTTGAAATAAATCTATTGGTATAATACAGGAGACATTGCTACTCATACTGCACCATAGGCCAGCATATATAAATAGTTGAGCCAGCACAAATAAACACATGGCCTGTAGCTTATATTTCAAACATGAATCACTCTGTTGATGCCAGGTGTTCACATCAGTGTCCAAGATACTGTGATTAAGCATTTTATTTAATTTTTCTTGTGTCCATAAAATTGTTTTCTTTTCTGGACAGAAATTATGTAAAAACTGTCTGAATGTTTTGCATTTCTGAGTACTTTTAGTCATTATCAAGGATGATTTTATTTTTACTTTTTAACTGAATGTATGAGCTTTGTGTATGTATCTAGAGTTATAGGAATTTTTTATTTTCTAAACATGGTCAGCACATTTTGGCTGTGTTCATAGTTAATGCTATTGAGTGTTGGCCTTTTCTTTTTTATTATTACGGTTTTCATTATTTTTAATCTTTTTTTACATGTGCATGAGGTTATTATGCTTGTATTTTCTACTAGTATGTTTCAGATAGAGTCTGGTAGGTTTGTGTGCGTGTTTAAATGGGTTATGATGGAGCTGTGGGCAGATAAGCATAACGTAAGTCATCTTGATAGGCGTGTAGTAGTGTGACCAATGTAATTATTTATGAGTTTGGTTTGATCAGGAACACAGTTCCTTAAGAGGCATTTGAACTCACAAATAATGTTGGTTCTTTCTAGTTTTGATTTTGCAGGTGTGTTGTTATTTTTGAAGATAAGATTACCTGTTTTAAATTTTTTGTAATAGTTTATTTAATTTTTTTGTTCAGGTCAACTAGTGTATTTCTTTATGATATCTCTAGATGAAAATTCATCTTGCTTATTGTTGATGTACATTTGGCTTTTGTAGAAGATGTTTATGATATTGTTTTCATCTGTGTGTTCAATATCATTATTATTTACTTTGGAAAGAAATAGTCAAATCTGGTGGTTGATGAGGTCATTACGAAAACCATTATTAACTAGTGTCTGTTTTCCATTATTGATTTCTTTAAGGGAAAGTAAATGAGAAGATGAATTCTTGTGTGCTCTCTTTAGGAAATTTTTCATCACTGCTATTTTGTATCTAAGTGGGCATTTACTCCTAAAATTAGGGTGGCAAGCATTTCTGCTAGTGGGTTTTTTATGCAATGAGATGGTGAAAGTATTGTTACTGTATTCTATGTCTAAGAATGGGAATTTATTTTTTTGACTTAGTTCATAGGTAAAGTTAAGGACCTAGATTTTTTCAAATGTGCTTTTGAGATTATCTATTTCTTGTGCATTTTTCTGCTAAAATGAGAATATCATCTACATAGCGGACATAAATTTGGGGTTTAGAGACATGTTTAAATATCGTTTCTTTTGTGGGACATGTAGTAATTCAAGAAGCACAGGCTGAGCAGATTTCCCATACTAACACCATTAGTTTGGGTGCAGATGTTGCCATTATGCTTGTAGAAGGGGACTGTTTGTGCATGCATATAATAATTTTTTGAAGATATTTGTTTTTTTATTTGAGGTGAAATAGAATTATTTGTGTACACAATGTTAAGGATAATGTCAAAATTTATTCACAAATGTCCCCATTGAGTAAAACACTGAATGGGGACTTTTGTGAATAAATTTTCAATATCAAGTGATACTAAAATACTTTGGGTTTTTAGAATTTGGAGGAATTCGTAGGTGATTGTGATGCAATGCTGTAATTGTTGCACAGGTATAAAGTAATGATGTCATTAAGGAATTTTGATAGCTCGTAGATAGGGGTTGGTATCTGGGAAATGATAGCTGATAGCGGTTATCCAAATTTGTGTATTTTTATATTTTCTTAAAAGTATCCACGTTGTTAATTTCCAATGATTTTTTTTGATTATCAGGGAACCGGCAACATTAAGAGATTGTTGACGGATCTTTTTAGGGTCTCCATGGGGTTTCTGTTTAATTTGGTTAATTTAGATTGGTTATCAAAGATGTTTTTGTAATTTTTTAAATTTTTCACCTAACTGATTGATGCCATATTCAGCACCTCCCCCCTCCAGAGTTTCATAGGCAAACCTTTGTGCAAGAATCCGCAAATGTCTGTTAATTTTCTAATTTTTCATTATTTTTATATTAAGTTAAAAACATAATTACTGGTGTTAGTTTGATTTTCTCATAATATGCAGTTTTTAATTCCTCGTTCACCTCACTTACAACAATTTTTTTCTGTAACCCTTTACCTTGAGAGGCCCTTGGGCCTTGTATTGAGTGAACTGACAGTAAAATTTTAAAAAAAACAAACAATAAAAAGGGCTCAAGCAATGCAATCTAGAATCATGCTTCTGAATTAGATGCTAAAGTAATCTTCAAACAAAAAATATCTTTTTCACCTGATCACTTCAGCATGAGACTCTGAGCCAGGATTTTAGATTGGAGTACTTGAGCACTTTCTTAGAAATTGTTGTCATTACTGTTCTGTCTTACTTAATTTCCAGAGACATGGAGCACTTTAGATTTTTGTTTAAGGTTGTTCTCTGTTTTTTTTTTTCATTTTTTTTTCATGGTTTCTTCTTTGGCAGGCTTTGTATTCATTTTTGGTACTTTCCTTTTACCGGTTACTAGGTTGTTTTATTTTTCAATCATTTCACCCAAAATAATGTAACAAAGCTTCTACGACACAAGGGGTTTATTGATTTTGAAGTAATATAAGAAAAAAAATTACTCAGAGGCAAGAACAGATGATAGTGACTGCCATTGCATTTAAAATTTTGAAGATCAAAGTCAACTGGAATGCAAAAAACCAGAAGAGAGTTCCACCGGTGAGGAATATGAGAAAAGAAACTTTTAGCACTGTTCTAGCCATTTTCCCTGTAAATTGATGGGATCTTGCCACCAAAGTGTTAAGAGTTTGAAATTTGAAATTTACGATTAACACCTAGATGCTTTAAACTCTATCTAGACTGGAACGTGAAAACTGAACACCTCCAGCCCATATATATATATCAGGGATAAAAGTGTATGTAACCAACACATGGGGAAAAAATAACAAAATAACCCAAATAAATAAACAAATTAAGTAAATAATAAACAAATTAACAAACTACAAATTAAATGTAATAATAATAATAAACACAAAAAATAATTAAGTAATCAAAAAATGAGAAAAAAGTTATATATATATATATGTATATTTGTGTGTGTGTGTGTGTGTGTGTGTGTAAGATAGATAGGTTAGTTAATAAAACAAGGACAAATGAAAGGGTACCAATATAATCAGTATGATAAGCATTTATTAAATATAAATTATGAACCATATGACAGAAATGAAGCACAGAGAGAAAGGTTTTAAGTTTGGAATATTCAGACACACCCATGTCCTTCATCAACAGACTGAGGAATAAACAAAGAAATGGGAATTCCTCACTGACAGATGTTTTTGTAGATGGGGTATTTTCCACAGGAAATAGTATTGTTAGCAAAAACCTGATCTCTGTCTGATTCCTCGAAGTATTCCGCGCCAATTTTTATGAAAATAAACTTAAATTTAAAATTTTGATTGGCATAAAAGTGTTAGGCTGGTCTATTACTACTAGTGCGTATTTTCGGGGTGGGGAGTGACATTATAAACATAGATGAAGAGTGTTATAGGTTGGGGAGGGGGAGGATGTCTCAAGTGTTGCAAGTTGTAGCCAAATTTGTCAGACCAAGTAGTCAAGTGTAGAAAGATGGGCTGTGGTTAGAATATGACATGATAAAAAATAAATGAGGTGGTAAAAAATGAAATATATAATAATAAAATATTATCCTATAATATTAATTATATATATATAGATAGATATATATGTATATATATATATATATAGATAGATATATATGTATATATATATATATATATATATATATATATATATATATATATATTATAGTAAAAAAAATGAAGAACAGTAAGATATGTAATCCGTTGTTCTTATTGATATTTTTATTTTTACAAAACAATGCTCAGTGTAAATTTACAGAGCATAAATATTATAAATTAACTGATTTAAAAATATGGTTTCATCGTTACACAGGAATTACCATGTTTCAAAAACAGCAAACAAAAAGTCAATTATATTAAATTAAAAGCATTAGTTCTGTTTCATCTTCAAGCGAATTTTGGAATAAGTTATAACAGGTGTTTATTGTAGTTGTTTTTATGTGTTTTATTGATTTCTTCCTCTGTATCCTTGGAAACAAAAATTATGAATGTATGTGCTTTTAAAACTCAGTAAATTTTAAAATAAGTTATTCCAAAAATCATTTAATTTAATATAACTGACTTTAAAGTTTTTGTTTTCTGTTTTTGAAAAGATGGTAATTCCTGTGTAGTGATGAGACCATATTTTTAAATCAGTTAATTTATAATATATATATATATATATATATATATATATATATATAAGTTTGATTAAAAAGAACCAATAATGTCTGTCTGTTAAATTTTTTATTATACCTTTCCAATTTCCCGATAAGAGATTGAGTTCATATTTTGTTATTTTTGTTCAAGTTCTTTCAACTTTTGCAAATCATTATTAAGAACCAATGTGGCGTTTGTGTGGATTCTATTACTAAGCTATGCTTTTCCAAAAGAATTCCTCCTCTTTTGATTTGGTGAGGGATTTAGTGAGATGGGTTGCTTGCCTCAGTGTTTCTATATTAACTGTTTCTGTTTGCACATAGTTTACAGCCATATCATGTTGAAACATTGGTTCCCTATCCATTCACCAAGCAACATCGAATCTGGTCAGTAACTAGATGGGTGATTACTTGGGAATACCAGGTGCCATAAGCTTTGAAACTGTGGGTGGTGTCATGGATAATGACTAAGAATAAGAAATCAAAGACATGAGTTCAAATTCCAGTCAGGTTTGTTATGGTCCTTTATGTGGAAAAGGTATGAATTCTCTTCTCCCCACACCTATTGGTTAAATAGTAAAAAATGTTAATACAATATTCACTTGCAAAAAAACGAAAGAAGAAATTATTCTTACAATCCAAAAATATGTTTCAGGTTTAAATAACCTTAATTCTTTGAATATTGCTGCCACATATGGTCCGGTGCTCGTGCAGTATATTTAGAGATTCTTGATAAAATCCAGACAAAAATCAGCAATATTATTGGTCTTGACTTGACATCTTAGCTTCTGTCACTTTCCTATCACCATAAAATAGCTTCACTGTGCCTATTATATAATTATTTTTATTGTAATTATTTGAATGGGCTCTCTGCTATGGTATATAGACTATTTGAACTTAAGCACAATACTAGATTGGTGGAAATGCCTCATCAGTTTACAGTTGAGTTGGCTAGATGTAACTATAAGTTCTATGCTAACAGCTTCTTTTTTTTGTACATCTTGATTGTGGAACTCTCTTCTGGCTACCATGCTTTCCAGCCAACTTTGATCTTCAAAAATTTAAATGCAACATCAATTGTTATCTACTATCTTCTTGATTACTCTTCTATTATTCTCCTTGCTCCTTAATAATGTTTCTCTTTTTTTCTTGTTCTTTCACATTTAGTAATCTCCTTGTGTCTTAGTGGCTTTGTTACCTTTCTTGGGGTGATATGATTAAAAAAAATGAAGGTTGATAAGCTGTAAAAGCAACAAATCAATTAAGTCTACAGGTGATGAGTGTCCTTTTTCAAAAATTGTTTCTGTCTTCTCAGTGGAGCTCCACCTCTGTGTCTAATAAAAATCTTTTCCTTTCTGTAATGGATAACATTCATGTTCTTGATAATAACTTGTGAGGATTGAAAGTACTTGAAGACAAACTTTATGAACTGTTTATGACATTTTCTCCAAATCAAAGAGTCTTTGAAAAGTGATAGTACTCCATCCTTGTCACTTATCCAGCCAACAGCAATTGCTTTTATAACTTCAACTATTCTGTTCCTGGTTGAATGTATGACCTCAGTGAAATTTCTCCAATGTACTTTTAGAATCGTTCAGAGAGAGAGACTCGCTCCAGTAGGCATAGGTAATGCAGCAATTGGGGATTTGGCACCACATGATATTTCATTACTTTTTTATTTTATTTGCTAGGTTCATTAGTTTTGAAAGAAAAAATTCTTATTCATTCACTCTCCTTTCAATCCAATTCAATTTGTCTAATGTAGAATTCTTTTTTCGCATTTTCTGCCTCTCTTTCTCTTTCATCTATTTTTCATCCTCTTCACCGATGTCTTCCATTTTTCCCTGTATTTCTTTCTCTCTCTATACTCTCTCTGTATATATATGTGTATATGTTGATCGTAAAAACACTACCCTTTCTAGGAGGTTAACTTGTCACCGATAAAGATTTAACATAATTAGTACATATATTGACCAACACATTTTAAGAGGATCCCAATATGTCTATTACTAGAAGACAAATATTACTACATATTATTAAGATACAACATAGCACTAATTGTAAAGAAAGATTCAAAACATAAAAAAAATTTCATTTCCTCATCAGGAGGTTCATTTTTGTTTATGTTTGGAGACAGACTTTGTGATGACTGGATGCATAATGGTATATGTACTATTTCTGCAGGCATCTTTGGTTTAATATTATATGTAGGTTGACAAAGCAGGTATACAATTTTCCATTGGAGTTGTATGCAATTACTTGGAGCTGTTTTATGACATGTATGTCATTATTACACCTCTTAGCTAAATGAAAACCAAACTGTATTATGAAAAGATGATTTTCATAAAATTATGAAAGCCTATTGAAGACAATTTTTATTAGTACATTCACACATAATGAATCTGTTACATGGTCAGATGTTGTGTATATATTATGTAAGTTACCCCTTTGTTATATGTATTTGTAGTAGTAGTTGATAGACGATTCCTGTTACCTTTTTTATACTGAAAATGAAATGAATAAAAACGTACAATGATAACAATAATAAGACTTGAGACATGGGTTGACATTAATAGGAATGTGTAAAAACTGTTTTTGAGGTTTCTCAAGTACACTAACTGTTATAGCTCTTTCTACAATTGACAGGAGCTTCCTTTGTAACATTTTGTTTAGAGTAGTGTGGACTGTCGATATCGTGATTATATTTCTGTCTCTTCTACATGTATTTTCACAACAACTGCTTTGACAAGCTGCTTTCGCTGGTTCCCAGACTGCATGAATTTAAGCATACTACTAGGTTGGCATCTCGATCCCACCCTTTCAGTATTGAAATGGTTAAATGTAGCTGTCTCTTCTATACCAACAGTTTCTTCTCTTGCACTTCCCATCTGTGGAACTCCTTTCCTCTTACTAGATTTCTGATAGCTATAATCTTGGAATATTCAAATGTAATGTCAATCAACATCTGATGCTTTGATCTTGTGTCCCATCCTTCTTTTTATCCTTTCCTCAAACAGGCCTCTTTACTCTTGCTCTCACACTCTGTAACCCCTTGAGTGCTAGTAGCACTCCCGCCTTGCTTGGGATGAAATGTTTTTTAAAAAAATCATTATTTTTCCTTTCTCATTCTGTTTTAGCTATTGCAGCCGTTGGAAGTCTTGGAAGACCTTGTAATGGGGTGGGTGTTGTAGGTATGTTAATGTAAGTTATCCCATTGTTATATGTATTTGCACTTGATAGAGGAATCCTTTTGTTTTTTTAATGAAACAAAATGAATAAAATGTACAACAATAAGACGTGAGACATGTGTTGACATTAATAACAAGAATTTGTATTTTTCTTTTTCATGATGTGAATTACAGATATTGGTATGGTGAGTGTTAAAAAAGTTCTCAGTGTTACTGTCTCTTTTGTTTCTTTAAATGTTTATGTTTACTTGTTTTTTGCTTGTTCCGAGAATTTTGTTGTTAAAGGTAGCCTTTGAAACCATTAACTGTTGATTTTCATGGAGCAATAGGGATACATATATGTTGTTCCTTTTTACTACTGCTACTTGCTACTCTACTCTACTCTACTCTAGTGACCCTTCTGTCTTTGCTTGTGGTGTTAGGGTTGTTTTTATAATGATAAAAGTTCAAATTTTAGAATGATGAAATATCTTTATCATAGTGTATTAATACATAATAAAGCCTACATTTTCAGGATGCATTCTATATTTCAGACTTCTTTCATAGAATAGAAAAAGTTATTGAATTCAGGAAGAAAGTAAGCTATTTTAAAAGTTCAGCCTCAATGTCAAGTAATGCTTTATTATTCCTTAGTTTTTGTTTATAGCTTTCTTAAATTCCTCATCACTAGGTTCATTATGGTTTATGTTTGGAGACAGACTTTTTAGTGATTGGATGTATATTGGTGTGCATTTTATTTCTGCAGTTATCTTTAGTCTAGAGTGGTCACGACTGAAATTTGATTCAAAGTGATTTTAGTGTTTTTTAGATCCAGACATTTCTTCCATGGTGGTTTTGATTGTATAATGTTACTGTGATTTTTTTTTCTCCATATTTTAACATTTTGTATGTGCTGCATGGCTTCCTTAATTTTGTTTTCAATCTTCTGTCTACATTCTTTTCTCAGAAAATTAACTATTTTTTAAATTTCATTTTTATCACAATAATCAATTTGTCAGGAAGCTGACTTTATTACATCCTTAGTCCAGAGAGGCAATTCCAGCATACAGAACATTTGGAAAGTGTCTGAAAATCACACCACCGGTTGACCCAAGCCTTGTGAATGAAATTGAGTAGACAGAACTCTACAGGGAGCCATGATGGTTGTGCTAGCAGGAAGTGACAAGTCATCATGACCGAGGGTTTGAGTGTGCTATCCTTGTTCAGCCTGATGATCATTTACAGTCTCGCCCAGAAACTGTAACTAATGTCTGCTCAGCATAGTTGCAGAATAAGCCACAGATGGGCTCTGTGGGTGTTGAACAAACACAAATGTGCCTGAACAGTTGCCTGCAACAGGGACTGGCTAGCTGCTCTAGTAGACAGGCATTTTGGGATATGAGTGGCTAGCCATTATATATGTCTATGTATTTTTTTTAACTTTTCACCCCAAGCAAGTTGGGAGTGCCACTAGCACGCAAGGGGTTACAGAGAATGGGAGCAAGAGTAAAGAGGTATGATAGAGGAAAATATGAAAAGAAGGACAAGGAATAGATCAAGGCATCTGGAGATGTCAATTGACATTACATTTAAATAGTTGGCGATTATTGCTATCAAGGAAGCAAGTAAGAGGAAGGGAGTTCCACAGATGGAAAGTGCAAGACATGAAGCAAATTGGAGTAGAAAAGCCGGCTATATTTAACCGTTTTGACAGTGAAAAGGTGGGACTGAGATGCTGACCTAGTGGCAATATCTTGACTGGAAATAAATTATGGTTTCCGAAATTTATTAATTCAAAACAAATAAACAGGCTGCAGATGTGACAAACAGTAACTGTCAACATCATTGAAAACTAATGCAATAATATTTCTTCCAAATTAATGTAAGGAAAAGATTATGGCATCATCTTGAAAGAAACCTCAGTTGGTAATCTGGTGCTCCTTACTAGGCTTTTATGACCACTTGAATTCTTTGGGGATGTCAGGCAGTATCATCAAATAAACTACACCTTTTCATCTTAAGATTAAAAAGATCAACAGAAAAAAAAAAAATTTCTAAATCCAATCAAGGAATGTTGGGGTGTTGTGAAGGCTGTTAGGAATTACCAAATGGTTGAAACATTCGAAGCCATGAAATTTTCACCACCAGCTGGTATTACTCAGAATACAGATTATGCGACCTTGAAGAAATGATGCCGCAATGTCTGCAATTACTTCACTGCCGTGCATGAAAACACAGTAATGTTCTGAAATGTTTTGTCCTAACCTTGGAGGAGAATGTGAGAGCTGATTAAGTTCTAATTATGGATGTATATTGGTGTGTATTGAAAAAAATCACACCAATACTAAAAATATACAGCTGTATTTAAAATAAACATCACACGTTATGTGTGTATACAGTAAGTCAGTTTCAAAGGACGTACGATAGACAAGTTAGTGCTGAATGTTGGACAGAAAATGTGGCATGAGTTTGCCAGCTTGATAACAAGAAACTCTTTTTTCAGGCTTGAAGAAGATCCTAGAAAAGGGCTTTTAGAGGAAGTAACTTCATTGGCTGAATATCTTTTTATATTTTTCTTTACAAATGGAAGCTCAGTGTGATCCAACTGCACAGAGATGAATATTTTGTCATTAATCCTTTAATCATAGAATTACATCATAATTATTACACTGTCGTCATCATCTTCTTCTTGCCACTAGTAGGGAGATGATTATGTCTACATCCAAGCAATTTTTTTCTAAACTTAATACTGTATATTTTTCAACCAATAAAATTTTAATCTGAAATTCAGCTTTTGTCAATTCAAAGTCGAACGTTTTAATTAAAAATTTATCATTTTTTAACTGAAGTTAAGTTTTTTAGATTTGAATTTTAACTGTCTATTATTTAAGGGTCAAATATTGTAGATCAACATATTTTGACAGCAGTTGGGACATCAGTTTTACTGATTGGAATTTTCTCATGGGTCATATTTTATTTTTCAGTTTCTACCATAAATTTTCATATGAGATTGCAATCCAGAGTTTTTCAACCTTGTTGTCTAGTCTTTCTGAAAAAATGACATCATCTCCTTTATCTGCCATGTCTACTCAGCATGTAGGCAATCATGGCTCTCTACTATTTCCTGTCCTTTGTAGCTCTTCATAAATTATCTCTCTATTGTCACTTTTCTACCATCCATTTACTCAAGCCTATTAAGTATGTTATGCATTAATTTCTTCTGTCCCTCTTGCCCTCAATCTGTTCTGTGAGTATCAGATTTTCCAAGCCCTCTTTCCTTATTATATGCCATAGAATTTTCAACTCTTTCTTAAGTATAAGTTTCATTTCTGTTTCAGTTTTTCTAAAACTTTGTCGTTGCTCACATATTCAGACCATGATATCCTCAGCATGCTACTGTTGATCTACATTTCTGTTGCTTCAAGTCTCTTCTTCATCTGCGAGGAGATTGTCCAGCATTCACTACCATACAGGAGGACAGATATCACGTAACAATTTAGTATTCTTTTCTTTATTTATAGCAAAGATTTTCTATTTTTTAGTATTTTGCTTAGCTTTTTAAATGTAACTTTTTGTAGTTATTTGATGTTGGTATCTCCAATTGTTAATTTGCATTTTGGGCTCATCCTTTTGCTAACAACCATGCATTCTGTCTTCTTGCAGTTGATGTTTAGTCCTTTCTTCTTGCTTTCCTTCACTACCTTCTGCAGGAGTCAACAAACCTATTTTCCATTGGCAGCACAAGAAAACTATTCAAAATTCCAGTGTAAATCCTTTGTATTTTTTTTTTTAAGCTTTTCATCCCAAGCAAGGCTGGAAGCCACTAACGCAAGGGGTTACAGAAGGTTTGGAGGAAGAGCAGGTAGGAGTGGTAAAGGAGAGGATGTGGAGAAAGATAGTGGATCGATCAAGGCAAGGGGGTTACAGAAGATTTGGAGCGAGAGCAGATAGGAATGAAAGGGGAAAGGATGTGGAGAAGGGAAGTGGATAGATCAAGGCAACTGGAGATGTCGATTGACATTACACTTAAATAGTTGGATATTACATTTGTCAGGGAAAGAGGAATAAGGAAGGGAGTTCCACAGGCGAGATGTGCGAGACATGAAGCTATTGGAGTAGAAGAGATATCTACATATAATAGTTTCAACGATGAAGGGGTGGGAACGGGATGCCAGCCTCGTAGGACGCTTAAATTCATGAGGCCTGGGAACCAGCGAAAGCAGCTCATCAGAGCAATTACCGTGAAAGTATTTGTAAAAAAGTCAGAGCGAGGCAACAGCGCATCTGTGAGAGAGTGACTGCAGACGAGATGACAGATCAGGGCCAATTACATTGCATATCTGTCTCTGGATCTTATCAAGAACCCTGAGGCAAACAGCAGGGGCTCCAGACCATATATGGCAGATCTTCTCTGTGCAGTATGGGTTAAGATTTTATTCAGAGACTGTATAATCACTACACAACATTTTAGATTATTACGTCCCTTGAACATAATAAATTATTATGTCCCTTGTACATAATAGATTTAACTGAATTGTGAACAAAGTGAGTATAATTACTGTATATACTTGTGTATCATTCAATTTTTGAAGATAATTTTGAGGAAGTCACATTATACATGAGATATAAAATTAGCATATATACTGCTAGCCCTGGCTATGCTGTTGACCAAACTATATATCCATTTACTGTAGTCAAAATGTACAGCTTTATTTAAAATAAACATCGCACATTAAGTCAGTTTCAAAGGACATACGATAGACAGGCTGGTGTTGAATGTTGGACAGAAAATGTGGCATTACCTTGTCAGTTTGTTGAGAGGAAACTCTCTTTTTTCAGGCTTGAAGATCATAGAAAAAGGCTTTTAGGGGAAATGATTTCATTGGCTGGAATATCTTTTGATATATTTTTCTTTCCAAATGGAAGTTCTGTGTGATCCAATTACACAAAGACACATTTTTGTGATTTATCCTTTAACCATGGAATTACATCATGATTCTTACACTGTTTTCTATGTGATGATTATGACTCTCCACAACTTCCTATCTTTTGTAGCTCTTAGTAAAGTTTGTGCTTTTATTCCCTCTCCCAATCACTGTTCGGCCATTCATTTACACAAGATTGTTATATAGGTTATTCAATGTTTTCCTCTGTCACTCTAGATTAATTCTGAAACAAGATTTCTTAATCTATATACTGTACCCTTTCAAAGCACTGGTGATCATGACTCTCCATAACTTCCTGTCATTTATTTCTCTTATCAAGGGTTGTCATTTTCAAACATTTATGCTGTTTTCTATCTAGTCTTTGTCATCATTTTCTATTTGCCACTTTCCTTCAAGAAGACAGTGATTATGACTCTCCACAATTTCCTATCTTTTGCAGTTCTAAGTAAACGTGTGTTTTTGTAACATCCATTTATATAAACTCATTAAGCAGGTTATTCACTGCTTTCCTCTGTCCATCTTGCCTTCATTATGTCCTATGAGTGTCAAATTCTTCAAGCTCTCTTTCCTCATTATATGCCCTACAAATTTCTATTATCTATTCTAAGTATAAGCATCATTTCTGTTTCCATTTTCCTTACAATTTCCTTTTTACTTACATGTTCAGTCCATGGTATTCTCAGCATCCTTCTGTAGAACCACATTTCCCTGTGCCTCAGGATTCTTCTTCATCTGTGAGGTGATTGTTCAACATTCACTCTTATATAAGAGGACCAATATTACATAACAGTTCAGCACTCTTTTCTAATGAAATTTTCCTGTTTCTTAATACTTTGCTTAGCTTTTGGAAGGTTTATTATGCAATTTATTTTTACCTTCAGATTTTGGAATCACATTTTCTGTCCTCTGTTAAAACACTTTACAGATATTTTTGTACTTGCTTCATTTTGGCACCTTCAATTTATTCCCATCTTGTACTGTTCCAATCGCTGGCACCTATATACTCTGTCTTCTGGAAATTGATGATTAGTCCTTTCTTTTCACTTTCCCTTAATATATTCTGTAGGAGTTCATGCAGTTACCTTTCTGTATCTGCTATCAATTTTCAGAATCTGCTATTTTCGGAAGGTTTATTCCGCAATTCCATTTCTAATTAAATTTTCCTGTTTCTTAATACTTTGCTTAGATTCTGGAAGGTTTATTCTACCATTCTTTTCCCCTTCAGATTTTGGTATCATATTTCCTATTCACTGTTAAAACATTTAACAGATATTTACATTTTTGTACTTGCTTCCTTTTGGCATCTCCAATTTATTCCCATCTTGTACTGTTCCAATTGCTAGCACCTATATACTCTGTCTTCTAAAAATTGATGATTAGTCCTTTCTTCTCACTTTCCTTTAATAGATTCTGTAGGAGTTCATGCAGTTTTCTTTCTGTATATGATATCAACATTGTGCTATCTGCATATCTGATGTTGTTAAGATTGTGTTAGCTAATAATAAATCCTAATATGTAAATCCCATTTCATTTGACCAATTTGTTTTGCCCTTTCGTTTTTCATTTGTTCTGCTGTGAATGCAGTGAGTTTTCCTTTCAATTGACAGCTCTCTTGTTAGCTGCATGCTACCTTCCAATTAGCCAAGTCCAAGAGCTCATTAAGGTTAGCATGTGCTCTTTTAAATGCAAACTAATTTGCATATTTGAACAGGTGACAGTATTTATTTTAGAAATACAAACTACAAGATGGTTCCATAATCATTTCCTCTAGTTGAGCTGGGAAAAATATGCCATTAATTTAAATGATTGTATTAGATTTTATTAATCCAGAACATTCTACTGTTAAACAAATATTTTCTGTACCATATCTGCGTTTTGTTTCTTGGCTGCAAAGTAAAAATGTTAAAAAAAAATAGACATGAACATTTTCTAAGTGCGGTTCAGCCATAATTTTTGGCATCATATTGACAGATAAAAGATAAATAGATGTTGAGAAAAAATGTAATCGAGAGACAGAGACAAAAATTTAAATAAAATTTATGTGGAATCTCCATAGCTACATGTATATTGTTGCAGACCCCCTGGAGGCAGGGATATGTTAGGATATGGCCTGTGGCGCCCAAATAAAGATGAGTCACATGAGGCTCGTAAACAGTTAAAAATAGATAACGTAAATCCAACAGGACAAAACAATGACAACGAAAACGAGGAACTTAAATTAATGCTAAAATTTATTTACACAATATATACAATTTTAATACAAAAACTGAATAGGTTAATAATGTTTTGGCTGAAATGAACCAAAAAGAGAGGACAACTCAACATGAACAATAAACAAAGAATGAAGTAAATGGAGGATACTAAACTGAATAGTTGATCAAAATAAGAATACTGTGAAAATGTTATCAATGCAGATGAGTTAGTTATCAGGCACTTAAAATCAATCCTAAAGTCAAAACAATAATCTTGTCCATAGTAATTAACCGAATGTATGAAGCAAGGGATGTTTGACAACAAGACGATAAGCTGGCCATAGGATAAACCAATGCATGACTAGAAATAGTCATAAGCCAAAGGGCTAATGTTGAGCAAATAGGCCAAAGTGGCTTTCAATAGAATTTATGTGGAATCTCCATAGCTACATGTATATTGTTGCAGACCCCCTGGAGGCAGGGATATGATAGGATATGGCCTGTGGCGCCCAAATAAAGATGAGTCACATGAGGCTCGTAAACAGTTAAAACCTAACAGGACAAAACAATGACAACAAAAACGAGGAACTTAAATTAATGCTAAAATTTATTTACACAATATATACAATTTTAATACAAAAATTGATGAGGATAATAATGTTTCGGCTGAAACGAACCAAAAAGAGATGACAACTCAACATGAACAATAAACAAAGAATGAAGTAATTGGAGGATACTGAACTGAATAGTTGATCAAAATAAGAATACTGTGAAAATGTTATCAATGCAGATGAGTTAGTTATCATGCCCTTAAAATAACTCCTAAAGTCAAAACAATAATCTTGTCCATAGTAATTAACCGAATGTATGAAGCAAGGGATGTTTGACAACAAGACGATAAGCTGGCCATAGGATAAACCAATGCATGACTAGAAATAGTCATAAGCCAAAGGGCTAATGTTGAGCAGATGCTGGTACTTGGCCGAAGTAGTTTAAATGTCTGGTGCGGGTATTGAAGATAATACACGTTAAAACATCAAGAAATAATAGACCAATAATGTGCTTGCATTGAGTGGAAGCTGAATGCATAGTAAAAAAAAGTAATCCTATGTTGGGTTAATGTCTGGAGTAGCATTGAGCAGCTCCCGGGTGAAGTTAAGATGAAAATCTATCTGTTGAAATTAACCAAATGGTTTGCAGCAGTAAATGTTTTGATGACAGAAGTAAAAGGCCACTGAATAAAGAGGGTCCAACAATGCTGGGTGTAAAGAGGTGTATAGAGTGGAATGTGCCGGTCAGAAAATGCCAGAAGTAATGTGTGAACTCCAGAAGAAAAGAGCAGTATAAACAGAGGAAGAAAAGTTTCCAACCAGGGTCCAACTGGCAGACAAAATAAGTTGGCTGTAATAATACAGAAACCATCCAAGATCCCTGGTCACAAGGATTCCTCCACCTCTTGAGCAGTGAAAGGTCACAGGTTTATATGATAATCGATCTGTAGTCACATTGCCGAGCTTGATACATACTTAATAGCTAAAAATTAAATACTGAGCTGCTAGAATGTGTAAAAAAATGTTATGAAAAGTTCAAGAGGAGTATTTAGATTGTGTTAATAATAATCAATCAGCTAAGAAATATGCGGTTGATTATAAAGTCTAAATAAGCTTGTTATGTTGCATAGAAGAAAGTGGGTGATGCAACGAAGAAACGGCAAAGGTCACGAATCATATCTTGTCCGCCATGATAACATGAATGAAGTAGAGGAGGCGCTACGATAAAAGTCGAAATCTGTTTTTTTTTTTGTTTTTTGGGGTTTTTTTTATAAGAGTTTTTTTTCTCCCAAAAATCAGGCTCAAGAAAAGTAAGGTTTTAGTTTTCTCTGATTGGTCAAATATTTCGCACAGAGATGTTAATTTCTAACCAATAGACACTTGGATTTAAACAGTGTGTGTTGTACTGTGGGATCTTTTTGGCATGTTTGTAAATATTGTCTGTTATAGGATAGAAAATAAAGTTTCGGCATGTTTTAATGTGGTATGTATGTGAGTATGTAATTGTGTTGGAAATAGGGTTTATTTCAAATGGAGACAACCACCGGGCCATGGAAACTACTTCTCTATATATCATAACATTATATACCATTTCAATGTTCAAATAGTGCCAGTCAAAATGGAGAAGAAAAAATAATTTTTAAAAAAATTGATCAGATCGACGATATAAAAAAGTTCAAGAGGAGTATTTAGCTTGTGTTAATAATAATCAATCAACTAATAAAAATGTGGTTGATTATAAAATCTCAATAAGCTCGTTATGTTACCTAAAAGAAAGTGGGTTGATGCAACAAAGAAAAGATAAAGGTCCCGAAGTAATAACTCATCCACCATGATAACGTGAACAGAGTGCTACTATAATATAAGTTAGTAAATACGTAGTAACATTGACTAACCTGCCTCAGGATCTTGTGTAAATGAATAGCAGAACAGTGATTGAGAGAGAGAATAATAGCACATACCGTATTAAGAGCTATAAAAGATAGGAAATTGTGGAGAGTCATAATCATCCCCCTACTGAATGAAAATGGCACAAAGAAGAAGAAGAGGAAGAAAAAGACAAGATAGAAAACTAATAATCAGGATGTAACACCCTGGTTAAAGGATAAATGACAAGAAAACTTCTTTGTGTAATTGGATCACACAGAGCTTCCATTTGGAAAGAAAAAAATATATCAAAATATATTCCAGTCAATGAAATTACTTCCCTTAAAAGCCCTTTTCTATGATCTTCTTCATGCCTGAAAAAAAAGACTTTCCTCTCAACAAGCTTGCAAGCTCATGCCACTTTGTCTGTCCAACATTCAACACCAACTGGTATACCATGTGACCTTTAAGACTAACTTAATTATACTTATTTATGTCCTAATTTCAGTTAATTTTATGATGATCAAGGGACATAATGTTACAGTTTTTGTGTACCATTATGTAACTAGTGATCCAACCCAAATGACTTGACTCGCTTTATAGTTCCCCAAAAGAAGGTTAACCAATCAGGAGACGTGAAATATTCAATCCGTCATGTATAAAGGCGGCCATTTTGTTTCCTCTCTCCAAATGTCCAATGCCAACCTGTCAAGTGAATGAACAGAAGGAAAAACTACTGAACTACGCTCTGCTACTTTATCGGGATATCCACTGCTAACCTGAACTACGCTTCCCTACTGTCTTTGAAATATTCACTGCCAACCTCTGGATTCTATACTCAAGGACTACCGTCATCATGAATAACACATAATAATTTATTATGTTCAAGGGACATAATAATTAAAAATGTTGTGTAGTGATTATACAATCTCTGCATAAAATCTTATCCCATACAGCACGGAGAAGATAGTCATCATTATTTATGCAATAAATACAAAGGATTTACATTGGAATTTTGGATAGTTTTCTTGTGCTGCCAATAGAAAATAGGTTTGATGACTCCTGCAGAAGGTAGTGAAGGAAAGCAAGAAGAAAGGACTAAACATCAACTGCAAGAAGACAGAATGCATGGTTGTTAGCAAAAGGATGAGACCAAAATGCAAATTAACAATTGGAGATACCAAAATCCAATAACTACAAAAAGTTACATTTAAAAAGCTAAGCAAAATACTAAAAAATAGAAAATCTTTGCTATAAATAAAGAAAAGAATACTAAATTGTTACGTGATATCTGTCCTCCTGTATGGCAGTGAATGCTGGACAATCTCCTCGCAGATGAAGAAGAGACTTGAAGCAACAGAAATGTAGATCAACAGTAGCATGCTGAGGATATCATGGTCTGAATATGTGAGCAACGACAAAGTTTTAGAAAAACTGAAACAGAAATGAAACTTATACTTAAGAAAGAGTTGAAAATTCTATGGCATATAATAAGGAAAGGATTTACATTGGAATTTTGGATAGTTTTCTTGTGCTACCAATGGAAAATAGGTTTGATGACTCCTGCAGAAGGTAGTGAAGGAAAGCAAGAAGAAATACAAACAATGGAAGGTGTTACACTGAAATCTGAAAGATGTATTCTAAAAGATAAACAGAGTATTCAGATGAAGAACAAGCAAGAGAAATGTAGATCTACAGAAGAATGGTGAGGATTCCATGTACTGAACATGTGAGCAGTGACAAAATTTTAGAAAAAATGAAAACAAAAAGGAAACATATACTTAACATCAGAAAGAAACAGTTGAAATTTTTGGGGCACATAATGAGGAAGGAGGGCTTGGAAAATCTGATACTCACAGGGTCGATTAAGGGCAAAAGGGTAAGAGAAAAACAATGCACAACGTACTTAATGAGCTTGAGTAAATGGATGATGGAACAAGGTTTAGGAGAAATAAAAGAATTACAAAATTTATTAAGAGCTAGAAAGGATAGAAAATAGTGGAGAGTCATGATTGCTTATATTCTGAATAGGCATGTTACATAAAGAAGAAATATAATAAACAAATTTGAAAATCTGTTCTCTATTCTGTACATTAATTTTGTTTGCATACTATAAATATAGTAGATGTCATTTTAAAAATTTATTTTTCAATTTATTTTATTTGAGACATTCCGAAGAAATAAGAAGCGTTCATTCCACATGTATAAATATAGTTCATATATATTAAAACTTCATGTATAAATATATATATATATATATATATAGATATATAGATATATAGATATAGATAGATAGATAGATAGATAGATGAGTGCAAAATTTTATTAAACCTTTTAACACAGTCATTTTCAATGTATATCTGACTATATACGAAAATATGAAACAATGTGGGGCAAAAAGCAAGAATAAGAAAAATAACTAACTCCCTGGAAAATGGGGGACCGAAAAAATATAAGCAGAACATGTTATGGCCGTTTAATATACTTCTGTATATCTCCACATATATATATATATATATATATATATATATATATATATATATATATATATATGTAGATAAATAGATAGATAGATAGACGCAAGTATAGACATTGGCCTTCCTCGTCTTTGTTTTCTAGTTTTAACTATATTTATATATACTTTTAAAATGGGGGTATATACATATAGATATGCAAGTATACACATTGCTCTTTTCTCCATTTGTTTTATATTTTTGTATATATTTATTTAGGCATGCTTTGAAAATGTCCATTTCAAAATTTTAATATATATATATATACATACATACATATATAGCCAACTTTATCATGGTAAGCGTAATATACGCCGTCCTTGGTTTTGATTCAAGGATAAACTCAAATACAATTTAAATGCTGCAAAGATCCCTACAGATGAGTTCGAACTTGCCGTTGAAAACAGAGCAAACTGGAGAAACACCTGCTACCGAGGTATAACTAACTTTGAAAAGAATCGTCTTAACCATCTGAGAGAATTAAGAACCAGCACTAAACCTCGGGCGAATATCAGCCCATATGACGGTCAAACATTCGTGTCCCTCGTATAGACTTGTTTGCAAATCCCGTCTTGGACTGTTGTCTCATACGAAACAGAAACATAAAAACTGAACTGAAAGACACTCATAGGTCGCAAATATTTTTCGGTCCCCCATTTTCCAGGGAGTTAGTTATGGTTGAATAAATCTTTTATTTTGTCAGATTTTACAGCTGGTATATAATAATAAAGACAGCTTGGTTGAAGTCAGAAGAATGTAAATGAAGGTTCTATGCTCTAGACGGTCTACATGCCGACAAAGTGTGGAAATATGTTACATGCCTTCTCTCAAACCCTGAAAAGAAAAGGTAGCCTTTTAGTAGCTTTACAAATACCTATAAATGTACATGTATAATAGACATTGAAACATATACTTTTACTGCCATTAACTACTGATGGCAGGAATTTCAATCATCTCTGTGGCTCAAATGAAAATGTTTGGTTTACCAAATATATGTGGATGGCCTTAATAGTACCTGCCATAGTTACAAATATTTACCCAAACATTAGAAAACAAAATAATAAAGATTACTTGGGAGAAGTCAGAATGTAAATGACAGTTTTATATTACAAAAAGACTATAGTGGGGATAACCCTCTACTTCTGTCCAAAAAACTGGGGTCGAGGGTGAACCAGTTGATAGGCGAGCCTATCGCCTCCTGTTGAGGAAAAAAAATTAATTGTAAATAAAATTTCAGAGTTTAGGCAGAGATTTTAGAAGTATAGAGATAAAATAGACATTATAAGGAACCGGAAACACAATCCTAAACAGGAAAAAAGGGATATACTGCTACTCCTGTTTAAAAGACGAGGAAAGAGTGTGAACTGGATGATAGATGAATATATCTCCCCCTACTGAGGAAAAAAAAATCAAATTTCAGAGTTTAGGTGGAGATGTTAGAAGTATAGAGTATATAGCTTTAATGTCACTTGCATCATTTGAAACATTTCTAATGTATTTCAAAATGTTTATGAACTGCAGTTGTTTATTAAACAATAAACATAATAAACAAATTTGAAAATCAGTTCTATATTCTGTACATTACTTTAGTTTGTATACTGTAAATACTTTTTATATATATATATATTTATACATTACAGTTCTTTACTAAATAATAAACAAATTTGAAAATCAGTTCTATATTCTGTACATTAGTTTGTATACTGTAAATACTTTTTATATATATATATTTATACACTACAGTTCTTTACTAAATAATAAACAAATTTGAAAATCAGTTCTATATTCTGTACATTACTTTAGTTTGTATACTGTAAATACTTTATATATATATATATTTATACACTACAGATCTTTACTAAATAATAAGCAAATTTGAAAATCAGTTCTATATTCTGTACATTACTTTTGTTTGTATACTGTAAATACTTTTTATATATATATATTTATACACTACAGTTCTTTACTAAATAATAAACAAATATGAAAATCAGTTCTATATTCTGTACATTACTTTAGTTTGTATACTGTAAATACTTTATATATATATATATATATTTATACACTACAGTTCTTTACTAAATAATAAAAAAATTTAAAAATCAGTTCTATATTCTGTACATTACTTTAGTTTGTATACTGTAAATACTTTTTATATATATATATATTTATACATTACAGTTCTTTACTAAATAATAAACAAATTTGAAAATCAGTTCTATATTCTGTACATTAGTTTGTATACTGTAAATACTTTTTATATATATATATTTATACATTACAGTTCTTTACTAAATAATAAACAAATTTGAAAATCAGTTCTATATTCTGTACATTACTTTAGTTTGTATACTGTAAATACTTTTTATATTATATATTTATACACTACAGATCTTTACTAAATAATAAGCAAATTTGAAAATCAGTTCTATATTCTGTACATTACTTTAGTTTGTATACTGTAAATACTTTTTATATATATATATATATTTATACACTACAGTTCTTTACTAAATAATAAACAAATTTGAAAATCAGTTCTATATTCTGTACTTTAATGTGGTTTGCAAAATGTAGATATAAGTAATTTTTGTTATTTATTTTTCATTTTATCTATTTAATTTATTTGTTTTGATTCACTTTGAGAAAGAGGAAACAATCACACTGAAATTGCCCATTGCACATGTATTAGGAACTGGCTGGATTTTTTAAAAAGAAATTTATTTTATGAGATTTTATAGCTGGTTGTAATACAGGTGAGGATTAAACAGGTAAGTCGTTAGTCAAGGGTTAGGGGGGGTGTAATTTGTAGAGAAAAGAAAAATAACAACATAAGAATATTACATGTTCACACATAACTTGAATACAGCCTCACCCATGTAGAAATATCTTTCTGTCACTGGATATTTGTTTTATTAATTGTCTTAAGATGCTGCGTTCGACTAATTTTTGCACATACTTTCAAAGATGGGCTGTGGCTGCAACATCTCTCAGAAGACATGTTTTCATCGTCATTATCATCATCATCATTGCCATTGTTGCAGTCATCATCATCATCATCATCATTGCCATCATTGGTACTGGGCTTTTTATTTCAGATGCTATAAGGTTCGATACAGATTTTAAATCTCTGGCAGTTTTCAGATGTTCATTTATAATTAAATGATGCTGGGCTTCAAAGTTTCTGAAAGTGATTGCAGATTTCAGAAAGCAAAACGAAATGTAAGAATATTTAATCATGCTATGAAAAATTAATTTAAGCATTTTAAGTGGTGGTTACTTGTCCCTTGTCAGAAGTAGACCACCTTCAGCTGTTGATTAAAATGCTTTAAAACACAATGTCAAGGAGACTCCAACAGTTAAATACATTCAGAAAAGATTAGATCCTTAAACAATACTGTTTACTGCAAAGAACCACAAAAGATTAATAAAATACAAATCTTGAAATGTTCCCAGGTTTAAAAACACTTTAGATATGACCCAATATTATAACAAAAAGAAATCCTTCAGATATGCACCAATCTTATGAGTACATTTCAAAATATACAGAGAAAAAGTTCATTTTTCTGTCATTCAAAAAGTGCACCTTTCATATATTTGAGATTCATTATGCATAAAGAGAAATATTTCAAATATTTTTTACGGGAACATCTCATCATAAGATCATCATCATTATCATCATTTGTAAACATATTAAAGTAATTTTTTTTATTTATTCATTTTAATTCATTTTGAAGAAAGAGAAAACAATCATCATAGAATTTTTGTGCAATGGACATTGCTGATTGGTTGGATTTAAAAACTATTTATTTTATTTTATGTGAACGTAAAGTACAAGTAGTTGTACTTAAATTATATTATAAATCACTTAAAACCAAATTTGGAATAAATAGCATTAACATCAATGAAAAGAGCAATGCTCAGAATAAATCTAAGATGGAAATCAAAAGAGATGTTATAAAATGTATTGACAAGTTGAAAGGATAACAGATGGAGCCAAAGGTTTGTAGTTAGTAAACACTGTAGGAAAGACCAGATCTATTATGGAAAGACGAGATGAAGCGATTTTGCTTGTTAGACATGATAGACATTAATGCAGTCACAGTCATCATGCAAGATGGTTGGAAAGACTTTTATCCATTGGCTGCCAATGGTTAATGGTGATGTTGACACTCATATAAACTGATAATACCTCGTTGCTCATTTCTGAATATCCCTGTCTGCAAGTGTGGTAAGCTAATTCCTACTGCAGATACTTACTCAGCCATATTTGTGTTTTGTCTAACACAATTATTATGGGGACATATCATCATCATCATCATCATCATCATCATCATCTACATTTGTAAATACATTAAAGTAAATTTTTTTTTTATTTTCCCAATTATTTATTCATTTTGATTCACTTTGCATCAATCATGATCAAAGTTTTTCGTACAGTTCAGTTTAATTTATTTTTTTATTTCATGATATTTTATAGCTGGTTGTAAACATGGCGTTTGTTGACCCGGTAAGTCACTAAAGAGAAATGGCTGCATATAAATGCATTTACGTGAAACTGAGGAGATAATGATTATATTCATGGTGGTTTACAACTAATTAATTTAATTAATTAAAACTTATATTAACTTAATATCTACAAGCAATAGTTGAGGATAATTTTTTTTCTTTAATAATTAGCAGAAAACTTTTAATAAATAAATAATAGATTGGCACGAATATTCAATAAGTAAAAAGCCCTGTTTGTCAAGTTGAATGATTGTCCTTGAAAATAGAACTTTTAAAGTTGCTAAAGTGTATACCATTAGCTGGCTTTAAATTCACCACCATTTTGGATGAGGAATAGTCATCTGGAGTCAGAGAGCAGACTAATGACAGTGGGCAAGTGATTGGCCTCAGAAGACAGAGGATTAACATCATTTATGAGACATTGGAGAAATTTACTCTGTTCTTGCTTAACAACAGCAAATACACATTGGCTGTTTTAGTCTGGTTGACCATCACTGAGTAGTGAGTTTGATCCACACTGAGTGTCCCATACTTGTAGCCTTGTGTCAAGCTAAGTTTAGTAAATATGTTGGGTGATTTGGTGTGGGGTAATGAGCTACTCTGGTTGGCCATTACTACTGGATAGTGAGTTAAGTCCTCACTGGGTACAGAATCTATTAATTGAAAACGTTCTTTGCCCTCCCAAGGCCAGTGTACTGATGATAAGGAGAACTATGCTGATGACATAGATGTTCATAGTAAGGATAAAAATGATTTTGAACAAAAAATCAACCTTCTCTATGAAGTGTTTCCAGAAATCAAACTCAAAACGGAAACTATGATCTGGAATTGGAATGAAAGCAATGATGGCACCTACCCTGGATCCATTCTAATAAATCAAGATGTGAAATAAGTAAATACTAAACACTTTAAATACCTCGGTGTCAGTTATAACAAATTTAATATTGGAGTTAAGGAAATAGTACATAGAATAGACGTCACAAGGGATAGTTTTGCGCAACACTGCAAGATGTTACAAAACCAAAACATTAAACTCAAAAGTTGAGTCATGTTTTTAAATAGCCTCATCAAATCGAGACTTACATGCTGATGTCATGGATGATGCCCAAACTGTTCAGAAATATCTAAACTGTCAACTCTACATAGCTGCTTTCTCAGATCAATCATTAAAAATGACTTTGAGCAAATGGAGCCTGTAGGTCAAACCTTACTAACTAGCATTTCACCCCAAGCAAGGCGGGATACCACTAGCACGTAAGCAGTTACAGAGAGTGGGAGTGAGAGTAAAGAAGCGTGATAGAGGAAAAGATGAAGAGAAGGGCAAGGAATAGATGGAGATTATAGCTATAAGGGAAACAAATAATAGGAAGGGAATTCCACAAATAGGAGGTGCAAGAAATGAAGTTATTGGGGTAGAAGAGATGGCTATATTTAACCGTTTCAATAGTGACGGGGTGGGATCGAGTTACCAGCCTAGTAACACGTTTAAATTTGTGCAGTCTGGGAACTAGCAAAAGTAGCTCATTGGAGCAGTTACCATGAAAATATTTGTTGAAAAGACAGAGGGAGGCAATGGCACATCTGTGAGAGAGCGACTGTAGATGAGATGCCAGATCAGGACCAATCACATTGCATATCTGTCTCTGGATTTTGTCAAGGACCTTAAGACGAACAGCAGGGGCACCA
>OZ038489.1:40941092-41021120 GCA_964036315.1 Acanthosepion esculentum | reverse complement strand
GTCTGGTTGACCATCACTGAGTAGTGAGTTTGATCCACACTGAGTGTCCCATACTTGTAGCCTTGTGTCAAGCTAAGTTTAGTAAATATGTTGGGTGATTTGGTGTGGGGTAATGGCTAATGAGCTACTCTGGTTGGCCATTACTACTGGATAGTGAGTTAAGTCCTCACTGGGTACAGAATCTATTAATTGAAAACGTTCTTTGCCCTCCCAAGGCCAGTGTACTGATGATGAGGAGAACTATGCTGATGACATAGATGTTCATAGTAAGGGTAAAAATGATTTTGAACAAAAAATCAACCTTCTCTATGAAGTGTTTCCAGAAATCAAACTCAAAACGGAAACTATGATCTGGCATTGGAATGAAAGCAATGATGGCACCTACCCTGGATCCATTCTAATAAATCAAGATGTGAAATAAGTAAATACTAAACACTTTAAATACCTCGGTGTCAGTTATAACAAATTTAATATCGGAGTTAAGGAATTAGTACATAGAATAGACGTCACAAGGGATAGTTTTGCGCAACACTGCAAGATGTTACAGAACCAAAACATTAAACTCAAAAGTTGAGTCATGTTTTTAAATAGCCTCGTCAAATCGAGACTTACATGCTGATGTCATGGATGATGCCCAAACTGTTCAGAAATATCTAAACTGTCAACTCTACATAGCTGCTTTCTCAGATCAATCATTAAAAATGACTTTGAGCAAATGGAGCCTGTAGGTCAAACCTTACTAACTAGCATTTCACCCCAAGCAAGGCGGGATACCACTAGCACGTAAGCAGTTACAGAGAGTGGGAGTGAGAGTAAAGAAGCGTGATAGAGGAAAAGATGAAGAGAAGGACAAGGAATAGATCAAGGCATCTGGAGATGTCGATTGACATTACATTTGAATAGTTGGAGATTATAGCTATAAGGGAAACAAATAATAGGAAGGGAATTCCACAAATAGGAGGTGCAAGAAATGAAGTTATTGGGGTAGAAGAGATGGCTATATTTAACCGTTTCAATAGTGACGGGGTGGGATCGAGTTACCAGCCTAGTAACACGTTTAAATTTGTGCAGTCTGGGAACTAGCAAAAGTAGCTCGTTGGAGCAGTTACCATGAAAATATTTGTTGAAAAGACAGAGGGAGGCAATGGCACATCTGTGAGAGAGCGACTGTAGATGAGATGCCAGATCAGGACCAATCACATTGCATATCTGTCTCTGGATTTTGTCAAGGACCTTAAGACGAACAGCAGGGGCACCAGACCATATATGTCAGCAGTATTCCATGCAAGGACGAATGGTTGATTTATAGATTTGAAGGATGGGACTCAAGCAAGAAAAATTTCCTGGTGCGACACAGGGAACCAACTTTCCTTAGAGTGGATGAATCTATTGATTCAATCTATTTGTTCCATCTCAGGTCAGTGGACAGTGTGAGACCAGCAGTCGCAAAGAGGTGCTCTCATGGAGATGAGCATCAGACATTCTAATGGGATGCAGGTATGGTTCCCTGTGGTGAGTAATAGATAGCAATTTTGTTCTTGAGCCATTAAAGCTAACCAGCCAATTCCTGCCCCAGTCTACAAGAGTTTATTAAGAGAAAGATTTTATAAATTTCAACTGAAAACAGTACTGGCTGCTTGGTCAGTAAATGCCCAATATTTCCTTATAGGGAAACGTCTATTCTTCCTATTGCCATTACTGTCATTAATTTTCAAAATAAATCAGAAAATCTAATTTTCCGTTTTATTTCTTTTTCTGGAAAATTATCCTCTGTAACTTTTATATGCAAAATAAAGTCTACGTTTCATTTCAGAAAATGAGTTCAAGTGAAAAGCTAACAAAATGTGTATTTAAAATCAAAGCAACACAAATATTTACTGGAAGAAATCAGATCTAAAATGAAACGTTTATTTTAGGAGAAAATCAAATAAAATTGGTAATCATTATAGAATTGGTAATCATTATAGAATTGGTAATCATTATAGCTTAATATCAGATTTAGCCCGTGAGGACTCTCACAACAACAATTACAATTTTAGCACATGTAACTCGAAGAGAAATAATGACATAATCAAAATGCTACCATTTCACACAACCTCAAAGAAACGGTTAGGAAGGAAGTTCCTATTAATACTAGAAAGAATGACAACAGCTACTGAATTTGAGAAACCTGTTTTCCTGAAAAAACTTTAAAAGAAAGATGTTATAAATTTGTTGTGGTGTCTTCCCTCTAAAGAGTCTATGTTGGACTCTTCTGCCTACTATAAGAGATTAGTAGGAGAGAAGGCCTTGAAGGAAAAGTTGACTAGATTGAATGCTGGGTCAACTGACACACATTCACTAGTCATGTAATACTCTTCCTTTGTACTTACTTTTTAATATATGATAACACTTGTTTTGTTATTTCTTTAACCATTTACTTGGTCACAACAAATAATGAGGAGAGTAGGCTATATAATATGGATCAAATGCCATAATATTTTAAATAGATAATGAGGGAAGTAGGTTTGAAGAATATAATACTCACAAAAACAATTTTAGAGGCACATAATGAACGAAAACGGCATAATATACTGACTTAACACATTATGGATATAATACTGAATATAATATATATATATATATATATATATATATGTACATATATATATATATATATATATATATTATATTATTATATACATATATATATTATATATATATTATATATATATACAAAATATATAATATATGTAATATATAATATAATATGAATACAATATGAATATAATATTGACTTCACATATTAAAGGCAAAAGAAAGCATTTGAAAACCTAACTGAATATTTTCATTATGATTGATCGATATGTTTTCATGTTTTATTAACCTTTTTAAGATTATTTAAAACCAAAATATATTTTTGGGTTGTACAAATATTTTGTAGATAATAATGATTTCTAATAGAAATCTTACTATTTTAACCCACAGCTTGGATGAATAATTTGAGAAAATCATAGATCAAGTCACACAAAAGCAAAGATAGATAGATAGATAGATAGAGTCCCAGTTAGTAATAAATTTGCAATTGGCTTAATATAACATCTTTCTAAGTGAAATGGTCATTGATAGATAGAGGGTTACAGAGTAAGAGGTATAATTTATGGAGATATGTGGGGAAGATAACAGTTACCCCTAGACTTGAAGAGGTTAAGATTGTACTGGCCCTGAAAGAGGTAAGAAACACAGTTTAAGCAGATATGTGGGGAAGATAAGAGTTACTCCTACACTTGAACAGGTTAGAATTGTAGAGATTGGGAAAGCATCTTTTTGGAAGTTGGTTCCACAAAGCAGCAGTTCATGTGAAGTTACTCAAGTGAAACTTAATCTCACCAATGGAATATGAAGAAAATGAGGGTGGTTTGCTAACAATGTGTATGGCATTGAAGATTGTAGAACTGGAGTAATGGAGTTCATCTGAACACATTCTGTGGAAATAATGATAGAGTAACAAAAGGTTTCCAACCTTTCATCTGTTGGAAATGGTTTTTAGGATGGAAAATAATTAATCACCCAGAATGCACAGATAATTTTGGAGTTCCTGTCCATATATGGCAGCAGTACTCCATTTTCATCCATTGAGAAGTATGAAGAGACTGAGATAGATAGATAGATAGATAGATAGATAGATAGATAGATAGATAGATTAAGGACTCAATTAGTTTAAGAGGAATTCCTCCTGATTGGAAGGATCATTGAGAGGTATGAAGAGACTGAGATAGATAGATAGATAGATAGATAGATAGATAGATAGATAATGAAGAGATCAAAATAAATAAAAAGGAACAGACTGGGATAGATAAATATGTAGAAGCTGAGGTATGAAGAGACAGAAATGGATAGAAATAGACTGACAGAGACACAAATGAATAGAGATAGATAGATAGATAGATAGATAGATAGATAAATAGATAGATAGATAGATAGATAGATAGATAGATAGATAGTGAACAGAGTGAAATTGGACAGATAAATAATGAACAGAGGGAAATCAGATAGATAGATAGATAGATAGATGCGGACAGGTTATAGATGTAAAATGTGTCCGTTTGAGAACTGAAATTTGAATATGGCCGCATTCACTGAATAATATTAATAAAAACCACAGCCTCAAAAATAGTAATATATAAAGTATTAGAACAAAAGACAAAAATCTTTGAAGAACTATGAATTTTCACATGCCATAGGTAGGTAGGTAGTAGATGATGGAATGATTAGGTTTCTTTTACTTTTCAGTTTTATTTAAAAATATTCACTGCATGAAATCTTATAACAACATTCTTATCTGGATTTTATAGGATTTAACCACGGGGCCATCAGTAGAGATCATAGAAATAATCTAAACCTAATCAATCTAATGCTTTTTCTCAAGTTTGTTTCTCTTCTGTCAATATTTCTGAGATGAGGTATTATGTACAGTATTTAGATTAGTCGAACTATTGTCCTCATCTTTGTCGCCATATTTGTCACAATGTTTCGGCCGTTGTACGCTCCGGCCTTCTTCAGGTGGTTGGAATTTCGAACCGAACCCTTTATTTCGATCACTGGGGTAGACTGTTCCATGAGCCATGTTTGACGGATGTCAGTTATCAGTTATCTCCTGCTAATTTTCCCTCTGAAAGTTCTCCACTGCCTGAACCGGGTATTGAACTCACACTCTTTGGGTCTGTCACTGGATCTAACCAATGCCTTTATCCACTGTGCCATGTGTCCTTGAGGACATCTGGGTATGAATTTCTGAGTATTATAAACCTAATTTTTCAGCTACCATTTTTTACCAGTACTCATATTGCAATTTTGCTGTTATCATTTCATGTTTTTACCAGATCTCATATTGCAACGTTTTTTGTTATCATTGCTTTTCTCTGGCACTCCTTATTACTGGTTCCCATATTGTATTTATTTCTATGCTTGGCCGACTCAGGAGATTTTTATGTGCTGATTCCTTAAGTTTACGAATTCTCCAATGGTGTTCCCTGTCTATGATCTCAACCTGATCCCACAGGGGACGGTCATCTCCCTTCTCTCTCTTGTTTCTCTTTTAGTCGAACACGCTTCTAATAAATAAGTTAACAGCTGAATTTTGTAATAATATTTTTACTTCAGTAGAAGAAGAAAATCTCAATAATCCATGAAAATTTCTTGGAATAAAACGCAAAGAAATTTTCTTTACTATTCCTGATATTCTTTTATTCTTCGAGAAAACCTTAAATGATTTTAATTGTTGTAAAATATTTAGGAAATATTCAGGGTGTTAAGAAAGTCTGTGTGAAAACAGAATATATGGTCGGCAGTGAAAGGAACAGCCCAAATATGAAAACTGAAAATTGGAAACATCAAAATCAAGTAAAGTACAAAAAATATGACACCGAATTCTGAAGATGCATTGGAAGAGCCAAAGACATAATCCAGAAGCTGAGCAAGAAACAGGAAAATTTCATTAGAAACAAAGAAAAGAGTGCTGGATTTTACTGTAATATTGGTCCTCCTATATGCCAGAGAATACTGGACAATCTTGACACAGATGAATTGTTTGATTTGTTTTTTTATGGCTTATCAACCCTTTGAAGGTTATTTAAAACCAGAAAATATTTTTAGATTGTAAGAATTTTTTTCGAGATAATAATGGTTTTAATGATACAACTCTTACTAATTAACCCATAGCTGGAGTGAGAAGAGATGGATTCATACCTTTCCCTAGTTGATTTGCACATAAGTGAATATAACAAAACCAACAGAAATTGGAACTTGGCTCTCCAATCTACAATGCCAAGCCATTACACATGACACCACCCATGCATCCAAGCTTACACACCTAGTATTCCCAAGTGGTCACCCAACACTTGAAGAAGACATTTGAGGCAACAGAGGTGTGATTCTACAGAAGGATGATGAGGATACCATGAACTCAACATTTAAGCAACAACAAAGTTTTAGGGAAAATGGAAACAAAAAGGACACTTATACTTAACATCAGAAAGGGATAACTGAAAATTCTAGGGTGCATAATGAGGAAAGAGAGCTTAGAAAATTTGACACTCACAGGACATATTGAAGTTAAGAGTGACAGAGAAAAGAAATGAAAAACCTGCCTAACAATCGAATTGGGAGAGAGACTGAAAACATAAACCTTACTAAGAGCTACAAACAATAGGAAGTTGTGGAGAGTCATAACCACCTGCATCCTAAAGGAAAATGGGACAAAGAAGAAGACAAAGGCTAGATAGAAAACAGTGTAAATGGTTGACAGGACAATGAATAATAGAGATAGCAAAATGATAAACCATAATAAGAAACATAAATAACAGGAAGTTGTGGAGAGTCATGATCGCCCATGTCACAAAGAGATACATTATATAGATGAAGAACTTTTTCTTTCAGAATTAGTCTATGCCTAATAGAAAATTAGTCTCTGGCTGACAGGGAACTGGGATCCCACTGAAGTATAATCAATGTGAAGCAGAAACCCACAAGCCCTAGAAAAATTGTTAGACAAAAGAGGCAACTCTACACCGGTTGGAACCTTCACTAACCATCAGGCTCCTTCTTGCAGTTGGTATGGAAAAGGATCCTTCTACAATTTGGTGATGTTTGGTGATGCTCAGGGCCAACTCCTTGATTGTAAGCCCCTATGACTCAAGTAAGGTGGCCTATAATGCCTAGTACTGAGAAATATGAGAAAGAAAGACATTTTAAATATGTAAAAGCAGAAGAAACATGAAATAAACACTTTATTCAAATTAAATATAAACTGAATTTTTATTTCACTCATTGAGTGGAATGTCTGAGGTTGTGAAACCCTCTGCCCACCCACTTCTGCAAGAAAATGTAGAAAATTCTCTTAATTGACTAAATTTCAGATATTGTTTTTTGTCACTTATAGTTTATTGTCTGTTAACAATATAAAAAAATCAAACTGTACAGTAATTCTTAGACATAAATGAATAATGAAAGATGGTAAAAGTCTGGGTATCATGAAGTCATAATGAGATGATGAATGAGGAGTGGGTTATTGAATTAAAATTTCCTTGATTCAGTTGATTTGATAAAATAGTTAATTTGGTAAGGATTTTATATCTAAACAAGTTAAAGAAAAGATGACAGTGAAACAAATCTAACCATCTCATCTCATAAGAGTTGAATATCATTAAATGAATTATAACAGTTTATCATTGAACGAATTATAAAAGTTTATCATTGAATGAATTATAACAGTTTATTATTAAATAGCAGTTTATCATTGAATGAATTATAACAGTTTATTATTAAATGAATTATAACAGTTTATCTTTGAACGAATTATAAAAGTTTATCATTGAATGAATTATAATCGTTTATTATTAAATGAATTATAACAGTTTATTATTAAATGATTTATAACAGTTTATTATTAAATGAATTATAACAGTTTATCATTGAATGAATTATAACAGTTTATTATTAAATAGCAGTTTATCAGTGAATGAATTATAACAGTTTATCATGAAATGAATTATAACAGTTTATCATTGAACGAATTATAAAAGATTATCATTGAATGAATTATAACAGTTTATTATTAAATGAATTATAACAGTTTATTATTAAATGAATTATAACAGTTTATTATTAAATAGCAGTTTATCATTGAATGAATTATAACAGTTTATTATTAAATGAATTATAACAGTTTATCATTGAACAAATTATGAAAGTTTATCATTGAATGAATTATAATCGTTTATTATTAAATGAATTATAACAGTTTATTATTAAATGATTTATAACAGTTTATTATTAAATGAATTATAACAGTTTATCATTGAATGAATTATAACAGTTTATTATTAAATAGCAGTTTATCAGTGAATGAATTATAACAGTTTATCATGAAATGAATTATAACAGTTTATCATTGAACGAATTATAAAAGATTATCATTGAATGAATTATAACAGTTTATTATTAAATGAATTATAACAGTTTATTATTAAATGAATTATAACAGTTTATTATTAAATAGCAGTTTATCATTGAATGAATTATAACAGTTTATTATTAAATGAATTATAACAGTTTATCATTGAACAAATTATGAAAGTTTATCATTGAATGAATTATAATCGTTTATTATTAAATGAATTATAACAGTTTATTATTAAATGATTTATAACAGTTTATTATTAAATGAATTATAACAGTTTATCATTGAATGAATTATAACAGTTTATTATTAAATAGCAGTTTATCAGTGAATGAATTATAACAGTTTATCATGAAATGAATTATAACAGTTTATCATTGAACGAATTATAAAAGATTATCATTGAATGAATTATAACAGTTTATTATTAAATGAATTATAACAGTTTATTATTAAATGAATTATAACAGTTTATTATTAAATAGCAGTTTATCATTGAATGAATTATAACAGTTTATTATTAAATGAATTATAACAGTTTATCATTGAACAAATTATGAAAGTTTATCATTGAATGAATTATAATCGTTTATTATTAAATGAATTATAACAGTTTATTATTAAATGATTTATAACAGTTTATTATTAAATGAATTATAACAGTTTATCATTGAATGAATTATAACAGTTTATTATTAAATAGCAGTTTATCAGTGAATGAATTATAACAGTTTATCATGAAATGAATTATAACAGTTTATCATTGAACGAATTATAAAAGATTATCATTGAATGAATTATAACAGTTTATTATTAAATGAATTATAACAGTTTATTATTAAATGAATTATAACAGTTTATTATTAAATAGCAGTTTATCATTGAATGAATTATAACAGTTTATTATTAAATGAATTATAACAGTTTATCATTGAACAAATTATGAAAGTTTATCATTGAATGAATTATAATCGTTTATTATTAAATGAATTATAACAGTTTATTATTAAATGATTTATAACAGTTTATTATTAAATGAATTATAACAGTTTATCATTGAATGAATTATAACAGTTTATTATTAAATAGCAGTTTATCAGTGAATGAATTATAACAGTTTATCATGAAATGAATTATAACAGTTTATCATTGAACGAATTATAAAAGATTATCATTGAATGAATTATAACAGTTTATTATTAAATGAATTATAACAGTTTATTATTAAATGAATTATAACAGTTTATTATTAAATAGCAGTTTATCATTGAATGAATTATAACAGTTTATTATTAAATGAATTATAACAGTTTATCATTGAACAAATTATGAAAGTTTATCATTGAATGAATTATAATCGTTTATTATTAAATGAATTATAACAGTTTATTATTAAATGATTTATAACAGTTTATTATTAAATGAATTATAACAGTTTATCATTGAATGAATTATAACAGTTTATTATTAAATAGCAGTTTATCAGTGAATGAATTATAACAGTTTATCATGAAATGAATTATAACAGTTTATCATTGAACGAATTATAAAAGATTATCATTGAATGAATTATAACAGTTTATTATTAAATGAATTATAACAGTTTATTATTAAATGAATTATAACAGTTTATTATTAAATAGCAGTTTATCATTGAATGAATTATAACAGTTTATTATTAAATGAATTATAACAGTTTATCATTGAACAAATTATGAAAGTTTATCATTGAATGAATTATAATCGTTTATTATTAAATGAATTATAACAGTTTATTATTAAATGATTTATAACAGTTTATTATTAAATGAATTATAACAGTTTATCATTGAATGAATTATAACAGTTTATTATTAAATGAATTATAACAGTTTATTATTAAATGAATTATAACAGTTTATCATTGAACGAATTATGAAAGTTTATCATTGAATGAATATATATACATATATATATATATATATATATATATATATATATATATATATATATATATATATATATGCTTGAAAACTTGTCACATAGCCTTGTCAAGTTGAGACTTATATATGGATGCCATGCATGGCACCAAACCCATTCAGAAATATCTAAACTGTCAGCAGTATACAATATACAACTGCTTTCTAAGATCAATGGTTAAAAAAGGCTTTGAGCAAGTGAAGCTAGCCTTAGCTAAGGTTATCCTTCTTTGAACATTGTGGACTGGCACTATACAAATAACAGAAACTACATCACTTAAGGACTACCAACAGCAGCAACAACTAAAATGGATATCACATGTAACTCGAAGAGAAAATAATGACATAATCAATGTGTTGACATTCCACACAACTTCAAAGAAAAGGTTAGGAAGGAAACTCACCTCATCGATACTGAAAATAACAGCTGCTGAACTTGAAAAACCTGTTTCTCTGAAAGATTGTTTTAAAAAAAACTTTCTTAAATTTCATCTGAAAGCTAACTGCTTAGTCACTAAGCAAATGTTAGTGTAGAGAAACAGCTAATATTACCATTACCATTATAAACTCTCGCTCTTTCTCTCTCTGTATATATATATATATATATATATATATATATATATATCCTGAAAATTAATTTCGGTTGAGCTCTGTGGGAATGAAGCGTGGGTTTGTAAACAGTGACTATTAAAGCTGATATAGCATGACTCTTCGGCAGAACTGAGTCACTGTCAGTCACTGTGTGTTTATCTAAATCTAAAAATAAATATGCTAAAATTCACCTTCATCCCTGCCGTGCGCCGACAACTTAGTGGTAGAATTTCCGACTGACGCCAATTTAGTCGGGTTTTAATCCAGCTAGAGGCAACCGGATGTCTAGCCACACTGATGAGCTGTGATACAGCCAAACAGTCTGTCTGTGGATGACAAATATATATATATATATATATATATATATATATATATATATATATAGATAGATATATATACATATATATATAAAAAATTTAGTTATATTCTCACGATCTGAGGGGTTTTATATATTACTGACATTTTGCATGTTTACACAATATCAGATCTTATTGTGCAAGTCAATATTTTCACAATAAAATTGGTATTACTTGACTGACGTTGACAATATTTTCAGGTTTACTTATATTACACTTGAATTTCAGTTAACAATATCTATTTTTAAAAATGGTACTTATAATATTAAAAATATTTACAATAACGTATTTGGTGACGTAATCTTTTAATATGAAACTGGGAGTTTGTTTTTAATATAATAAGCACTCTTTTTTCTTCCATGTTTCCAGAGGTGAGAATTGTAGAACAGCCTCCTGTCTGGATGCTTGTGTGTATATCACAATTTTAACCACTTCAAGTCAAAGGTCATTCATTATCTATCCTCTTCATCATCATAACCTTCACATTCTATCACTTCCTCTTTCTTTCATATCACACACCTCAAACATCATTCCTATTTTCACAGTAACCCTTTACATTGAGTGGCTCTCAATCCTTTCCTTTGTCGAATTCTTGCAATAACTTTTTAAAATTTGGATATATAAAAACTGACATAAGCCAATAGAAAGATATAACCACAAAATTAGTAAGAATACAATATTGGAAAAAGTTGCACAGAGATCAGTGAACATTCAAAAAGGATAAAGTGGGGTGCTATGGAAGAAAGGAATATTCCCTGTTTGCATTTCCCCCATTATGAGGAAAATGTTACTATATCCATGATATAGTAACATTTTAATACATGGGCAGCAAAGAATATCTGAAAGAAAAGAAATAAAAATATCTGAAAGAAGGAAATAAAAAAACATGCTTTGTTATCAAAGTGAGTTTATATTTTATATATAAGTCATACACAGAATTATATACAAATATTTACATTTTTTCTCCACAGATAAACTGTAAGACAAGTATACAACAACAAGCAGTGTGAAAATAACAAGGTCTTACTTGTAATAGTTCCAAATGGTACTTTCAGCTGCTCAAGGATACATCTATATTTCAAGAAAGTCATATTTTTCCCAAATGGAATTAAATTGAATTTGATTTATTTTCTCTGGTGAGGATGTATTTCCCAATGAGAAAACAGCAAATCATATATATTTTCCACAAGGAAGACAGTGATCTGGATATAGTTTTTATATTTTTGAACAGGAAAACATCACTATGGACTTGTGTGGTGACTATATAGCAGTTGGCCTGAGCAGGACAGCTTAGCCTTGCCTGTGCTAAAAAAAAGCAACTGCTTGTCTTGGCTTCAGACGGCTAACTAATTACTGCCCACTTTCATTAGTCTATGAATTGACGTCACTTACTAGCCAGCAGATGACTATTGTGAGTTCATCTCAAAGGGAGATAATGGTCTTTTGCATCCTTACAAGGAGATTGAAAACATTGACAAAATATGAGCATAGCAAAATTTGAGCTTAAGAAAGAGATTAAAAGGGATTTGGAAAGAATTAATTGGATTATAAGAAACAAAGTGGATTGACTGGTGAGAAAATATTTGAAAAGCTATATTTGAGAATATAAAAAGAGAAAAAAAGATGTAAAATATTAAGAGTATTGGGTAAAGACTTAAAAAGAAACCAAACTATGCCCTCTCACCCAGTCATCAGGTTCATCCAATAGAGCTATTACATTCATGAGTAAAAATAACAGTTGAGGAATCAGTTTTCTTGTATTTATGGCCCAATATAGACATTTCTCTGTGTAATGTCAACTTGAAAGCGTTTGTTCGCTTCAATTTGTTTCATAATATTCTACTGCTTTTCACTCTGTTTACATTCACATTAGCTGTTGGCGTCAATGCAGATCAAAAAACATTACAGACTTCACTGTCTCTCTGTTCTCTCTCTCTCGCTCTCTCTCTCTCTCTCTCTCTCTCCATATATATATATATATATATATATATATATATATATATATATATCAGCTTGAAAACTTGTCACATAGCTTTGTCAGATCAAGACTTTCATATGGATGCCATTCATGGCACCAAACACATTCAGAAATATCTACTCTATCCACAGTATACAACTGCTTTCTAAGATCAATGGTTAAAAAAGGCTTTGGGTGAATGAAGCCTGAGAGATTAAAATTATTCTAATGAGAGAAAGGACTGTATTTTGAAGAGAAAAGAGAAGCTGCAAATGTTTTTGGTTAATAATGTGAACTTTATTTATTTAACATTTTTTTAAATATATTTTATACTTTATTTTCCATATATTTTGCGATATACCATTCAGGTCTTGAGACCATCAACAAGCAAAGAATGGTTATTTCCACATATTATTTAAAGGAATTAATTTTTTTCTTTCTGTTTTCCTATGTTTAACATTGTCTTTTGTGTATGGTAGTAATACAAATTCTTCTTGGATTGGTGGAGAAAATATTTCTCTGCTTAAAGGGTAATAAAATAATTAGACTCTCATTTCATCTGCATGTGCAGACTTAGCAGCATCAACGAAGCCAAGTTCAATGAAATCTTAACGTATAAAACACACCACTAAAAATTTTCAAATTTATATTTTTCTAAATACACATACTAACAAAAGCACACACACAATACACAAAAACAGAGATAGGTTTAAAAAGATACAGAGGTCATTAAAAAATAAAAACAAAGACCTCCTTCCTTCCACCTTTTTCTAACCAATCCTAATTGTTTTACATTAGTCGGACTATTGTCCTCATCTTTGTCGCCATTTTTGTCACAACGTTTTGGCCGTTGTACGCTCCGGCCTTCTTCAGTTGGTTGGAATTTCGAACCGAACCCTTTATTTCGATCACTGGGGTAGACTGTTCCACAAGCCATGTTTGAAGGATGTCAGTTATCAGTTATCTCCTGCTAATTTTCCCTAAGAAAGTTCTCCACTGCCTGAACCGGGTATTGAACTCACACTCTTTGGGTCTGTCACTGGATCTAACCAATGCCTTTATCCACTGTGCCATGTGTCCTTGAAGAAGGCCGGAGCGTACAACGGCCGAAACATTGTGACAAATATGGCGACAAAGATGATGACAATAATCCGACTAATGTAAATACTGTACATAATACCTCATCTCAGAAATATAGACAGACCCTAATTGTTTTATTACCCTTTAAGCAGAGGAACATTTTCTCCACAAGTCCTAGAAGAATTTGGATTACTACCACACACAAATGACAATGGTTAACTATAGGAAAACATAAAGAAAAAAAATTAATTTCTTTAAATAATATGTGGAAATAACCATTCATCATCTGAAAATGGTCACAATACCTGAAACCCGTGTAGCAAAAAATATGAAAAATAAAGTATAATATGTTTTAAAAAAATTAACTAAAAGAATCTACATTATAACCAAAAGCATTTGTGGATTTTCTTTTCTCTTTAAAATATAGTTCTTTCTCTTGTTGGATTAATTTTAATCTCTCTCTTATATATATATATAAATTTTTACTACGTTGATAAAAAACACTGATCAAAATAAAAAATAAATAAATAAATATATAAGATAAAAAATAAAAATTAAATTAAATAAAACAAACAAAATAATTTGACATAAATAAATAAACAAATAAGCGGCTTCCGGTAAAAGTAACCGGCAAAATAGACTACCCACAATGCACCACTGACCCATATATATAAATAGCCGAGAAAAATAACAGCAATAGTTGCCTGACGATTGCACTAGCATGAAACAGACTGTCGCCTCTAAGTGTTGACTTCTATGTTCACTTTTATATTTACACACGCTCTATCTCTGATATTGAGCACGTTATTCCATAAATATAGCACACTTTAAGACTATATTTCTTTATATATATATATATATATATATATATATATATATATATATATATATATATATATATATATATATACAGGGTGTATCACAAATACTTTTACAAACTTTGGTGGCAGGTTCCTCATGACATAAAAGGACAAAATTTCATATAAACATATGTCTGCAAATCCTTTATTTTTGTGTTATTAAGCTTTAAGAAAGTTTGCGGTAGATAGCGCTGTGTTACGATGTAGGCTAAGCTACATTTGTCATTCATGTACATTTAGGCCTAGTCTGACTTTAACATTTAACACATATAGTAGGAGTTAACTGAGAAGTGTCCTGCTTAACAATGGCAGGATATCCATATCTTGAACAGCCTGATATGATTTTTACATATGACAGCACAAATGGTATTGGATGTGAAGCTGCACAGCTGTTTCAGATTGTGCTTCCAGACTGAAGGCAACCAATTCATCCAACCTTTTCTGCTGTTTATCAATAGATCAAGATCTGCTCATACACCTAACCATAAAGAACACATTCCATAGGCTATTGGAGACGGTTCAGGCATCAACACGTATAAAGTGGCCCTAGTAGGTTTGGTGTGAGAAATCCGACCTAAAAGTTTGTAAAAGTATTTTTGATACACTCTGTATATATATATATATATATATATATATATATATATGAAAACATATAGTTGTAAGGTGTGCTATATTTATGGGATAAAGTGCTCAACATCATAGATAGAGCTTATGTAAATATAAATATAAAAGTGAACATTGAAGTCAACACACAGAGGCGACAGGCTGGTTCATGCTAGATGCAATCATTAGGCCGTGAATGTTGGATGTAAAAATAGCTGTAACTGCTATATAGCGATAAAAAAATAACATTACTACGTTACTCAAAAATCAAAAAACAAATCGAGTAAATAAAAATATACAAAATAAAGAATAATAAAATAAATAAAAAAAATAAAAATTAATCAAAATAAATAAACAAGTTAACAAATTGCCACCATTAAAATAACCATTAGAACTAATAAAAATAATCAAAAACAAGTAAAAATAATCAATCAAAATAAATTAATTAAAAACTGTCCCCCACCAAAATAACAGAATAGACTACGAAAAGCAATCTAAACATTGGACAAATAAATAGCTTTAATTATCTTCCCAGACCAAAACAAACTATTAAATAAGCGACCTAAGCAATTCCCCCCTACAATTTTTTACTATGTTAATAAAACATCAAAAAATGAAAAGAATAAATAATACAAAATGAAAATGAAAAACAAGTAAAATAAATTAACCCAAACAAATAAATAAACAAACAAGCCACTCCCACAAAAATAACCACCAGAATAGATTACCCCCAGTGCACCACTGACCCATATATATAAATAGCCGAGGAAAAATCCAGCATTTGCGGCCTGATGATTGTCACCTCTGAGTGTTGACTTCAATGTTCACTTTTATATTTATATATATATATATATATATATATGTATGTATATATATGAATGTATGTGTGTGTGTGTGTAAAAATTTAGATATATCTAAAATGATATATATAAAAATACAATATCAATAAAGATAAAATGAAAACCTATCTTAGATGATGCATTTCATCCTCTGAGGGATTTTATCAAGGCAATCATAAGGATTTTATTTTGCAACAATCAAGCTTATCCCCCAACCTCCCCCAGTAGAGAGGTTTGGGAGTAGTATGCACCAGCCCTGGCTAATGTGGGTGCACCTACAAAATTCTAGATGACAGGAGCTTGGGTAATTAAGTATATAACTAATTTCTCAAAGGTAATATTTAGTGTTGACTATAGCGTTACATTGGATGAACCCATTGGCTGTCCTAAATTCAAATAACAGATATAAAATAATTTTGGCATATATAATATATTTCATACAAAAAAAACATTTTCTTTGTATAATTCACTGAGGTGAATAAAAATTCCTTTACTTTAGAGTTCACTGAAGAAAACGAAACTCTTTATAGTCAACTCTTTTTGCGGTTACTTGTTAGGGTTTAAAAGGTCAAGTCTTGTAGCCAGAATGAATGTCTACACTGAGAGATGACCAGCTACAAAATCTACATGTTGGAAGACTGCTGCTGCAAAAGAACATGTCTTGTTCAAACGGAGACACAAAATACTTTTATAAAGAAACATTACAAGGTATGTGCTTTCCATTTTGTATTTTCAAACAGTCATAAATTCAAATAACATATAAAATAAATTTTGGAATATAATACATTTCATATGACAATATTTTTTATTCATCTGAGGTGAATAAAAATTCTGTTGGAGTGGGCAATATTCAGATGCTCATGGTATCAAAAGTTGAAGGAAGCACAGAAGCAACCTGTTTAGTAATTGAAATATTTTCTCGATCCAAAGCGTCTGAATAATATAAACTTTAATATACATATTGTTGCAGTGGGCAATATTCAGATGCTCATGGTATCAAAATTTGAAGGGACTGCAGAAGCAATCTGTTTGGTAGTTGAAATTTTTTCTCTCTCCAAGGTGACGGAATTCTTTTGTTGATATAGGGTAGCTCACAGATTTTATTTTAGGTGTAAAGACTTCTTATTGAATGAGACATGTTAATTCTTTTTTTCTATTTTCTATTTTCAACTTGGATGATATTTGTGATTATCTTGTACAGACAAACAATTTTGTTTACTTGTATTCTCGTCATGAAAGTGACAACTGCTGCTTTCACATCCTGTTTACTACAGGCTAGAATTTGGGCTCATCATGGAAATAATCAACCAGTATGCCTTAGATGACAACAGGGGTTTGTTCTGGGTGGTATATTGGCCTGCAAACAGATACCAAATGACAGAAGACAACAACAAATAAAACAAAGACTTGACTGAAAAAAAAAGAATCTGTTCCAGCAGCAGACAGTCGGCCCACACCTCCATCCATCATCAGCAGCAGTTCCAGCCACCACCATCATCATCATTACTATCATCACCTGCAGATGCAGTTTACCATCAGCCACCACTCCAGCCAACCAGCCAGTCATTCTCCAACTTCAGCCAACCATCCTTGTCAGCAGCAATGATATACAATAAACTGTCCTTTTCAGGACAACACTCTTCAACAACTAAACTGTCTTTTTCAGGATAACAATTTTCAACAGCTACAAAACTGTCCTTTTCAGGACAACTTTTTGAGGACTAGAAAACTGTCCTTGTCAGGACAACACTCCTCAACAACTAAACTGTCTTTTTCAGGATATCAATTTTCAACAGCTACAAAACTGTCCTTTTCAGGACAACTTTTTGAGGACTAGAAAACTGTCCTTGTCAGGACAACACTCCTCAACAACTAAACTGTCTTTTTCAGGATAAAATTCTCAACAGCTACAAAACTGTCCTTTTCAGGACAACTTTTTGAGGACTAGAAAACTGTCCTTGTCAGGACAATACTCTTCAACTCTTCTCTCCCCCTACATGAACAGGCAGAGATATTTTTTGCCTATTGGACTGTAACCTTATTTTTGTCAATGTATTTTCTTTAACAAAAATAAACTTGGCAATATATTTTTTACTCAAGTCTTTGTTTTATTTCTTGTTGTCTTCCATCATTCTATAAGCTTGGATGTGCAGGTGGTCTAATAGATAATGGTTTGGAATTGTTAATCAGAGGGCTGTGTTTTAATTTCTGTATTTGTTCTTTATATTGAGTTATAGCATTGGGAAAAGTATGGCTCCTTTTTCTCCCCCAGCTAAGGATTAATTAGTAAAACTTGTATCACTAAACCATTTTTATCTCCCCACCCCGCCAAAATTCTTACAATCTAAAATTATTTTCTGGATTTAAATAACCTGCGAACAGTTAATAAACTATAGAAAATGAATCAATGAATCTTCCATGACCTTTGGCACATCAGTATATATATATATATATATATATATATATATATATATATATATATATATATATCTGTCTATATTTCTGAGATGAGGTATTATGTAAAGTATTTACATTAGTCGGACTATTGTCCTCATCTCCGGCCTTCTTCAGGTGGTTGGAATTTTGATCACTGGGGTAGACTGTTCTAGTTCCACGAGCCATGTTTGATGGATGTCAGTTATCAGTTATCTCCTGCTAATTTTCCCTCTGAAAGTTATATATATATATATATATACAGTATTTACATTAGTCGGACTATTGTCCTCATCTTTGTCCTTGAGGACACATGGCACAGTGGATAAAGGCGTTGGTTAGATCCAGTAACAGACCCAAAGGGTGTGAGTTCAATACCCGGTTCAGGCAGTGGAGAACTTTCAGAGGGAAAATTAGCAGGAGATAACTGAAGAAGGCCGGAGCATACAACGGCCGAAACGTTGTGACAAAAATGGCAACAAAGATGAGGACAATAGTCCGACTAATGTAAATACTGTATATATATATATATATATATATATATATATATATATGTGTGTGTGTATATATATATATATATATATTTACTGTCTCTTACTAACTTCATGTTTCCCTGGATAGAAATAACTGGACAAAAAGTGTCAGTAAATATTCCTGTTGCTCTGTCCAACGATCCTCGCTGTTGCACAATATGTGGGGTTGTATGCAAGTCACTAACAAAACTGAATTGTCACATATGGTGCAAGCATAAAAACTGAATGAGATGTCAGATCCTCATACAATAAAATCAACAGGAGATTCTATCGTCATACATACATATTTAAAGACATTTATATAATATGTTTAACGTTCTTTTTATAGATACAAGTATTTAAGCAAATTGTATCTATAAAAAGAACGTTAAACATATTATATAAATGTCTTTAAATAAATTGTCAGACTATGTCCAATTCAAAAATATACATACATATATATATATATATATATATAATGGTGGCGGTTTGGTTGTGCTGTAAAATGTATTCATGTAGTATTTCTTGTATCCACTGTTGTCACTGACCACTACATTGTACTGCATCATCACCCTTTTCAACCATTCTGTGTGTAGATAGAATTATGTTTTGGCTTGTAGAGAGTAAGGTTCTAGATCAATTCAAAGTTGGTGACAGTGTAAAATTCAATACAAAGAATTATGGTAAGTTCTTAAACAAACCATTTTTAAGTGGCACAGGATACAAGCAAAAATGCGTACACTCACTTATGACAAATTGATTGATTGTTTGATTCTTTAATGTTTATAAACCATTTACAGGATATTCAAAGCCGAAAAACATTTTTAAATTGTAAGAATTTTAGGAGTTAATAATTATTTTACTGATACAAATCTTACTAAATAACCTATCGCTGAAATGAGAAAAGGTGAATTCATATCTTTCCCAACAGACACAAATTGAATTGATTTCCCCGATTTCCAATTCTGAGCCGTTATCCATTAGACCTCCCACAGATCGAAGCTACAGCACTTGATATTCCCAAATGGTCAGCCATCTAGGCAATGACTAGGTTTAATATTCCTTAACTTCAGGGATAGATTGACTATTGCTGACCTTGCCAGAAAGAATATATATACAGGGTGTATCAAAGATACTTTTAAAAACTTTGGGAGAGGCTTCCTGATATATATATGAGGGTCATTCAATAAATAAGTTGAATTTTTCGGTATAAGGACTTCTAATACAGATAGAAGCTTACTCTTTTTTTAATTTTTTTTTGTTTTACTTCTTTTTCACATGGATTTAATTTCTTTTGCAGATTAAAAAAAAACTTTGAGAGTTTTGGCATTTAACAAAGATGGCCGACCAAGAAGCATGCTCCAGGATTGAACAGCGGTCAGTTATCAAGTTTTTGGTTGCTGAAGGGTGCAAAGTGGTTAAAATTCATAGGAGAATGTCAATTGTGTATGGTGCCAGATGTTTCAGCCAAAGAAATGTCTACAAGTGGGCTAAATTGTTTAAAGAAGGATGGAGCAGTGTTGAGGATGAAGACAGGCCTGGGAGGCCTACAGAAGTGAGGTCTCCTGAGGTGATCGAATCTGTCAATGACCTCATTCAGTCTGACAGAAGGGTGACAGTGGATGACATTGCAAGGTGCAGACCATCAACAAGCTGGGCTGGGAACTGCTCCCTCATCCCCCTTGCAGCCCAGACCTTGCCCCTTCAGACTTTCACCTGTTTGGTCCCTTGAAAGCGTTCACGAGAGGCACGAAGTTTAAAAGTGACGATGAAGTCAAAAGTGTTGTGAGCGACTGGCTGAGACATCATTCCAAAGATTTTTGCGCTGAGGGAATGCGGAAGCTTGTGCACAGATGGGAAAAGTGTGTGACAGTGCTGGGAGACTACGTTGAAAAAAAAAGAAAAAAGTAAGCTTCTGTCTGTATTAGAAGACCGTATATTGAAAAATTCACCTTATTTATTGAATGACCCTTGTATAAACATAAGTCCAAAAGGCCTTCATTGTACCTCAACACAGCAACTCCTAACAAATGTTCAAAATGTCATCAGCTTGTTTCTACACATGCATGCACCTGTCAGATCAATGACTGGCAGACCCTTCCAAATACTCCCACACAGTATCAAAGGTTTTCACAAGCCCTCATGACGTGTTGATGAAGCGTCACTGCAATATTAATGTCTGCTGTATAAACATAAACCAATTCTTTTAGGTGCCCTACAGATAAAAATCCAAAGGGTTGAATTTGGGGGAACATGTGGGCCATGGAATCGGTACTCCCCTACCTATCTATTTTTATGATAGATAGCAGCCAGTGCATCATGAACGATGTGACTAAAATGTGATGGAGCCCCATCATGAATGAACCACATGCATCCTCATATTAGCAGGGGCACATCCTCTAGCAGGTTGGGGAGTGTGTTTGAAATAAAGTCCCTGTTGACAGGATTGTAAGACATCCTGGGAGAACATATGAGCCTACTAGACAATCACCTATAATTCCAGCCAACATATTAATCATAAACTGACGCTGGTGTCGATCCATAGATTTTGTTCCTAAGGATCCCGTCTCAGCAACACAATGATAAACAGCTGCAAAGGTCTGGATAATTCAGCTGTCTTCGGTCTAGAAACACAAATCTGATACAACCGTGAAGACTCTCATTCCTTATCATTTTCATGGCTGCATGTAAAAATCATATCTACCTGCTAACAATATGAATATCCTGCTATTGTAAAATAGAACATTTCTCAGTTGAATTATTACTACACATGTGAAATGCTGAAGACAGACTAGCCACAAATATACATGAATGACAAATATAACCTAGTCTACACTGCAACAAAATGCCATCTACCCTAAACTTTCTTTAAACTTGATAACGCAAAAATGAAAGATTTGCAGACATATGTTTAAATAGACTTTTGTTCTTGTTTTGGTGTGTAGAACCCACCTCAAAAATTTTGTCAAAGTATTTTTTATACACACACACACACACACACACACACACACACACACACACACACACACATATATGTATATATATATATATATATATATATATATATATATATATACAGGGTATGATGTATAAATTGTTGTCTAAATTATGCAAAAATGAAAATAACATCTGGTTTTAACAGATATATTTACCAAAATTACACAATAAAATCGCCATTGGCTTCAACCATGGCTTCTAGACGACTTTGGAATCTCTTGCATCTCTTCTGGACAGTCTGCTTATTTGAGTTGGTGAATGCTGACATAATCCTTACCTTCAGTTCATCTTTTGTGTTGCAAAGAGTTTTGTTGGTCTCTTGCTCAACCGTGCTCCACACATAATAATCAGGGGGGGTTGCAGTCCAGGAAATTAGGTAAACAGATATGATATGGTTGCAGAAATGATCTGACAGCCATGACTGGGTTCTCTTACTTGTGTGGCATGGTGCAGAGTTTTGTTGCCAGACATAGGGTCTTCCAGCAGCCACCCTCTTGACCCAGAGCAGCACTACCTCCTCAAGTCACTTGATGTAGGCCTCTGTGTTAAGTCTGAGGCCTTTACCAACAAATGCAGGAGTTCTTTTCTTATCAGAATAATCAGAGTGAGTTTTCTGAGCTGCTAATTTCACCACAAGCAAGGTGATATTTCCACTAAGATGCAAGGGGATACTGAGGGTGAAAGAGAATGAGAAATCTCTAGAAGGAGCAGGAAACCCAATCTTAAACAGGAAACAAGGGATAAACTTTGTTCAAATTACCGGGGGAGTCTTGTGAACCAGACATGCCCAACAATGAATACTTGGGTTTCAGAAGGTACTTCATAAGGTACTTCTTCTATGTGCCGTCTTCTTTCAGGATACTTATGATCATGGTGCTCCACAATTTCCTGTCATTTGTAACTCTTAATAAATTTTGTCTTTTTGTTATCTTTCCTAAAATTCAATTTGCCATCCATTTATTCAAGCCTGCTAGGTAAGTTAGGCACTGTTTTCCTCTGGTCTCCTTGCCTCCAATCTGTCCTGTGAGTATCAAATTTTCCAAGCTCTCTTTCCTCATTACGTGCCCTAGAAATGTCAACGGTCTCTTCCTAATGTTAAGTATAAGTGTCCTTTTTGTTTCCATTTTCACTAAAACTTGCTAGGTAGGTTATGCACTGTTTTCCTCTATCCCTCTTTGCCTTCAATCTGTCTTGTGAGTATCAAATTTCCCAAACCCTCTTTCCTCATTATGTGCACTAGAAATGTCAACGGCTACTTCTTTATGTTAAGTGTAAATGTCCTTTTTGTTTCCATTTTCACTAAAACTTGCTAGGTAGGTTATGCGTTGTTTTTCTCTATCCCTCTTTGCCTTCAATCTGTCCTGTGAGTATCAAATTTTCTAAGCCCTCTTTCCTCAGTTTGTGCCCTAGAAATGTCAACGGCCTCTTGTTGATATTAAGTATGTGTTCTTTTTGTTTCCATTTTTTTCTTGCTAGGTAGGTTATGCATTGTTGTCCTCTATCCCTCTTTGCCTTCAATCTGTCCTGCGTGAAATGTCAACGGCCTCTTCCTGATGTTGATGTTGATTATAAGTGTCCTTTTTGTTTCCTTTTTCTCTAAAACTTTGAAACCATCCATAGTCACTGGCTACTGAAGCAAATGGTTTTCGATTGACAGCTACCTTGGATTTGCCACATCATCTACATGCACAAAAACTGACTTGTGAAATGTTCTTTAAGTTCAGAATCCATTTGGTATGAATGCGTGCATTCACCAAAGTCTTCACGTAACTATTCATTATGTGGTATATGATTCATGCCACAAAATACTAGATGATCAGAATTTAGTTTAATATCTATAAGGAGCTATTGATCTGAGATAAGTTCGTCTCTGAGGACACCAGATAAGTACTGAGATTACACAGGTGATAAAAAATAGACTTTGCAGTTAGTAATACGACAACGCATAAGAGAAGACAGGTATGTCAGTGAGGTGACAAATAAGGTAACTTCATAGCCGCCAGGTTCATATTCATGCCTCACACCATTTCAATGCCTGCTCTCAACATGTAAACAAGTGACTAACCCAGCTGAACTTAGGATGTGCATGTGGGGGACAACTGGATGTCAAGAAGCTATATAAGCACTTTACCAGAGAGGGAAAAAACAGCAGGTGTGTCTCATATACTTGCAAGAAGAAAAATTTACATTTGGAGAAAATAAACAAAGTCAAACACTCACTCACAAATATTAATTGATGAAGTTCAGTAGGTATTAAATAATAATTTTAGGTATGACATATTTTCTTTTGTGTTCCTAGTCTGTAGCATTATTATAGTACATTATTACATTATAGTACATTATTACATTATAGTACATTTGTAGTTACAATGAATCTGCTCCAATGACAGGTGATGTAAGATCTCACAATGACAGGTGATGTCAAGAAAATTGTTTCAAAGTAATTATTCAAAAACAATTATTTGAAAAATATTTATTCGAATTGTAAATTGCTTGAACAAAAATTAATCAAAAGGAAAATTATACTAAATGATAATTATTCAAAATACCAATGTTTGAAATACGTATATGGTCTTACTTTGATTGGGTCAATGCTGATTTACCTCGAAGGAGTAACCTCCTTGAAAGATTGCATAGGGATTTTTAGCAGCAAGTGACAAAAAAGACACTGGTAAAAGAGAACAGGACTTGCAAGAAATTCATGTTAAAAAAGTAAGAGCAGGCTGCCAAAATATCAAGAGCGCCAAAAAAATACCATGACGTGAAAGGAAAACTTAAGAAATTAGTGACAGCCTTTAATGAGTACTCTTCAGTAGCTGACTATCTGCATGCAGTATTATATAACTTAAGGTTATAAAGATTTTTTCTTATTAAATTGTTTTATTAATGATATTTGTATTTTGAATAATTATCATTTATGTGTTTACTCTTTTAATTTTTTCACATTTTTATTACAATAAAGAATTTAGCATTTCAAATAATTATCATTTAGCATAATTGTCCTTTTGATTAATTTTCATTCAGACAATTTACAATTCAAATAAATGATTTTTGCATAATTGTTTTCAAACAAATTATTTGACATTAATCATGACAGTTTGAGCCTAAACAACTATGAACGCCAGTGATATACTCTCTCCTTGTGAAATCTGATAGCACAGTACGTATGCATCCTTGGGTCAGCTGGCTGTATACATTCATCTGAAGTAAAACTTTTACATCTTAAGTATTCAGGGTTGGGTCCTCCCTTACCTTGAAATAGCTACAAGCCATCCCCTAAATGTAAGAATGGAGAAAGAAATTGAATGAAACCAGCTAGATTATATACCCAAAGAACATATTTAAAAAAAAAAAAAAGCAATTTAATTTAAAATTCATAGTGTCCTGTTTCCTTTGTGAACATGTGTTGTTGCATCCTCTTTGGAGTTCGTTCCACAAAGCAGCAGTTTAAGGAAAGTAGCTACTCAAGTGGAACTTATATCTCTCCAATGGAACACGGAGTCAGATATTGATTTTACACTATATCGATATTTTCCCTTCTAAAATGATACAAAAATCAATATTTTTGATTTTGACAAATATTTTGTGTCTTGAGAGAGCTAAACTACAAAAATTATTGCAAAAAAACATTCTTCCCTGTTTTTTGCATGAGGACCAGTTAACCCAAGTATTGCTAAATCAATAATGTTATGCATACCACATTTATATTAATTCCTGTGTCCTGTTCAGAATATAGTGTCAAATCCCTGACTTCTTAAAAAGTTATCTGTACTTAATTTTTATTTACAAATATCAAATTTTAAACACTGCTTACTTCATTGGTGACTACATACTATTGAATTCACTTGGAAAAAAAAATTGTTTCGTTTTGTTTCTTTCCCTATTTAATCTTGTAGCATCAAGTCAATATCAACTCAGCTATCTTAAATAATGCTATAAAATGTTTAACATCTTTTGGGATACAACTCTGTATATTATTACAATTAGAATAGACTACCATAAAGCACTACCCATCTTCATTTCTTTCTCCTACCATTTGTCGATTTAGAGTGGTTTTAGTGATTAAGACTATCGTCACATTCAATTTGCTAAATGTTTAAGTTGGTTTTCTTTTTGATTAAAAATGATGGTAAATGATTTGAAATTTGAGAGAAGTCCCTTGAAGTTCCCATTTTCTCAACACTTGAAAGAAATGGCAGCAGGATTTTATGAACCAGATATTGTCAGCAACAAGTTCTTTGATTTCCTCAAAGAAGTTAATTCTGTATATCATGAAATGATTGGGAATTTCCTTTGTACAGCTTATCAACTCTTATGTGGGTTATTTAAAGCTGAAATATATATTTGTGGAACAATATTTTTTGTTTTTATGAGTGAATATTGCATTAATAATCTTTCAAGAATAACAATGATTTTACCAGATACAAATCTTAGTATTTAATCCAAATTTGGGGGAAGAGATGGATTGATACCTTTCTCAAGGGTGTTTGCACATAAGTGAATGTAACAAAATCTGTCAGGTCTCGATTCATAAATATAAACAAACAACGGAAAACTCTTTAAGAAATAAGGGATTGAGTTGACACTGTATTTATATTATGAACATGACCCCCCTCTTTGTAATATGATAACATTTATATTATGAACATGACCCCCCTCTTTCTAATATGATAACATTTATATTATGAACATGACCCCCCTCTTTCTAATATGATAACATTTATATTATGAACATAACCCCCTCTTTCTAATATGATAACATTTATATTATGAACATCACCCCCTCTTTCTAATATGATAACATTTATATTATGAACATAACCCCCTCTTTCTAATATGATAACATTTATATCATGAACATCACCCACCTCTTTCTAATATAATAACAAATATATTATGAACATCACCCCCCTCTTTCTAATATTATAACATTTATATTATGAACATGACCCCCTCTATCTAATATGATAACAAATATATTAAGAACATCACCCCCCTCTTTCTAATATAATAACATTTATATTATGAACATCACCCCCTCTTTCTAATATGATAACATTTATATTATGAACATAACCCCCTCTTTCTAATATGATAACATTTATATTATGAACATCACCCCACTCTTTCTAATATAATAACATTTATATTATGAACATCACCCCCTCTTTCTAATATGATAACATTTATATTATGAACATAACCCCCTCTTTCTAATATGATAACAAATATATTATGAACATCACCCCCCTCTTTCTGATATGATAACATTTATATTATGAACATGACCCCCCCTCTTTCTAATATGATAACATTTATATTATGAACATGACCCCCTCTATCTAATATGATAACAAATATATTATGAACATCAACCCCCTCTTTCTAATATAATAACATTTATATTATGAACATCACCCCCTCTTTCTAATATGATAACATTTATATTATGAACATAACCCTCTCTTTCTAATATGATAACATTTATATTATGAGCATCACCCCGTCTTTCTAATATGATAACAAATATATTATGAACATCACCCCCCTCTTTCTAATATGATAACATTTATATTATGAACATCACCCCCCTCTTTCTAATATGATAACATTTATATTATGAACATGACCCCCCCCCTCTTTCTAATATGATAAAAAAATCAACATTTTTCATTTTTGACAAATGTCGTAGAGGAAGTTCTAATCGATGCTAATCCATAAGAATTGTATTCAAAAACTTCTCCGCTCTTTTATTTACAGTTATGCCGTATAGTAAAATGTGACATTCACAAAAATTTATTTTCAGTATTAAACTAACTAGTTTTAACCTGTGAAAATTTCTTAATTCTTAAGTGAATGATTGAATAAACTCATGGCGATAAAATATCCGTAAAAATTCCCCTATCACATTGTTAAATATTTGAGCTTAACAACTTTGACAAAATACTGCAATAATGATCATAAATATGAATGCTGGTCAAAGAAATTAAAATATTTGAAATTGACAACATTTTCCATTTCACTGAAAGAGCCATTAAAACACTTCTATCTTCACTTCTTTCATTCATTTTCTCACTGAAACAAAGTATTGTCTCTGATATGTGTTTGGTTTTTTCATGCAATCAAAACAGAATAGTCCATTATTTATGAGGTTTTTACGGATATGTCAAACACTTCCAACTTCTTTCTTTCCTTCTTTATTTCTTTTTCTCACCAAAACCATGTAGTGTCTTTTCACCTCTTTCCATATGATCAAAATGGAATAGTCCATTATTTATGAGGATTTTGTCGGATATGTCAAACACTTCCAACTTCTCTTCTTTCTTTCTTTCTTTCTTTCTTTCTTTTTCTCACCCAAACCATGTAGTGTCTTTTCACCTCTTTCCACATGATCAAAATGGAATAGTCCCTTATTTATAAGATATTGGCAGAGACAAGCATAATTATAATACGATCATAGATATTGCATACAGAAACTCACACGAGATATTGCTCTTAGAAATATCTCCTGAAAATTTGGTTAATACAAATTTCCTTTAATGAAGAAACATTGAGTCACAAAAAGCACTTTCTTGTATTCAGCAAACATGAGACTGTTTTTGTTCATCAAAGAGAGACGTTTCTATTTTCAGTGCTTTTTTCTCTTCAAGTGATTCTGTTTCAAAGAAATGTCAGAAGTGGTAACTTGGTTAGATCTGAGTATTTTAAATGAAGTCAAGTTAATAAATAACATTCGTTTGTGGCGACATTGTACAACATTAGATGACTGACTGTTATTACTAAGTGAGGCCTTCCCTTACCAAAATAACACATCATGACTATAAGCAACCAAAAATCTAAAACTAACCCAGTTCAACAAATAACACTTACACCCCTCAACATTTTGTTCTTCAACATTCATGGCATTCATACAAACTTCTGCAGTGTGGAGTCATTCCTCCTCAAAAAGTCTCCAGACATCCTAGCTAATCTTAATTCTTCAATCCCCCTCCTCTGATTTCTCGATTTCTGACCCTCTCCTTAGGAAGAACTCTAATGTCTACATGCATGGCCTGGGAGTTTATGTTCACAAATATATCCTGCTGGCTAGGGAACTATCTCTTGAATCTCCAGACCATTCTTATATGTGTCTCCATTTCTTTCTACTTACTTCAGTCAGTTATCTCTTCTTTCAAATACCGTTGCCTTTCCTCTCATGACTATAGCATGCTAGATAGTATTTCTGATAATATAAACAAGGCCATCTCCCTACACCTGTTTACAAATATATTTGTCTTCAGTGACTTTATTGTCCCCTATGCCCGGTGGCTTAAACACTCTGTCCCTAACCTTGCTTGCACCCAAACCCTCAACTTCTCAATCACTCAGTCTCTCATGCAATTGGTGAACTTCCCCATACATTACAACAGTAACACTGATGGACACTCTTTTTTACCTCTCTGACTCATGTCGTACTCTGCAGCTCTGCCCTCTTGGCAACTCTGATCATGTAGTAGTGTCTGTAAACATCTCTTTCCGCTCCCCCACCAACGAAGAATCTCCTACCAACAGAATATCTTTCTGTTATCAATGAGTGAATTGGAACTTGTTTCATGATTTCCATTGTGACATCCCTTGGAATGAAGTTTTTAGTCATCCTGTTCAAAAATCTGCATCTGAGTGAAAACCAGCATTGATGCTTTTATTCCAGCAAGGAAATATCATGTTAACTGCATTCATCGCCTTGGTTCTCGAACTGTACATTTACCAGCGTCTACCATAAACTTTAGTTTTTATAGACGAACCCTCTGAGAATCTTTCTGCCCACTCTTCAGGAGGTATCAATAATTGACTGTTTATACTTCTTGATGTTTCTTTTTGTATGCACTTTTCATTGGTGCATTTTTTTCATAGTATATGTGGGTGCTTCCATATGTGCTTTTGCACATGTGTGCCCATGCACTCATCTGCATGTATGTGCATACATGTAGAATGTCATGGTTATTTGTCCTTTTCATTGTCTGTTTCACTTTCCGCTCACTTCTTTTTGTTTTTTGTTTTTTTACTTTCCACTCTTTTTCTCTTTTTCCTCTTTTCTTTCAATTGTAGCCATTTTAACTTCCAGTTTTCCAGATATATACTGACATTGGTAATTCTTTAGCATTATGTATATATAAGTCATATCGATGAAAAGAAATATGGAAACTGAACACGGGAGATGTTGCACTGGGGGTAATTTTGTTCCAAATTCCTAGAAAACCAACATATTAACCTGAGGACCTGATTCAGTTTTTTAAATAACCTTGTCAGTCAGACTCTTACATGGCTATCATATATGGCATCCAACTTGTTCTGAAATGTCTAAAGTGTCAGCTATATACAACTGCTCACAGGTGGATGCGGGGCGTCTTTCATTTCGTGTGAGTGTTTTCGTATTTGTTGTTGTGTTTGAATGAGAGCGTGTCAGTGTGTATGCTTCAGAGGAATGAATGACTTATATTCTTATAGTCCCGCATTGATTTTGGCCGGTGAACTGATATTTCTGCCACATTTAGTGATTGTGGGGGTTTTTATTGCTAACAAAATTTTCTTTAGTTTCTTGTAGATAGATTTGTATACACATTGTAAATAATCATTGGGGTAGTTTTTAGAATTGTTATGTTTTTTCCCTGCCCCCACAGACAATGAATTGTAAATATGGGAACTAGTTAGTATTTACATAGAGACAGTGAGGCATTATGGTGTTTGGAGTAAGAAAGGCACGTATGAATGTGTTGTTTTGGTGTATGGATTACTGTTCGTACATTTGGGTCAGTGATTCCGGCTAGCTAAGTTATAGTTAAGACAGAAGAAGACCATCCTTTCCCCAACCCCCATTAGGCCTTGTGCCACATTTCTGTATAGTACAGAATAAATATTGCTATATACAACTGTTTCCTCAGATCAAGGATTAAAAATGGCTTAAAGCAAATGCATCCTCTAAGTTTTACAGAAGACAAAGCTTCATTGGATCTTATAGACTTGTACTACAGAATCACAAGCTACATTACTAAATACTAACAATGGCATCACTTGAAGATTTTCAAAATCAGCAACAACTGAAATGGAGAGCACAGAATGGAGAGCACATATGAAATGGAGAGCACAGATCAAGACTTGCAAATGGATGTCATACATGGCACCAAATCTATTCAGAACTGCCAGCTATATACTACTTACTTATCATTTCAATGGTAAAAAAGGGTTTGTCAAATATCACACAAATCCAAAGCTACGCAAACTATTAAGAAAAAGAAAATTTTTTATTAGAAACAAAGAAAAGAACCCTGAACTGTTATACAATATGAACCCTCCTCCATGGCAGTGAATACTCAACAATCTCCTCATAGATAAAGAGAAACAACAACAGAAACGTTCTAAAGAAGGATGCTGGAAATATCATTGGCTGAACATGTGATCAATGACATTTTAGAGAAAATGATGCAAAAAGGACAAATACTTAACATCAGAAAGAGATAGTTGAAAATTTCTAGGACACATAATGAGGAAAGAGGGCTCAGAAAATTTGACATTCACAGGACATATTAAAGGCAAGAAATACAGTGGGAAACAGCACATACCCTCTGAGCATGTGTAAATGTTTGGCCAAACAGCTATTAGGAGAGATAGCAAAAAAACAAACTTTACTAAGAGCTACAAAGGATTAGAAATTGTGGAGGGCCATGATCGCCTATGTCCTGAAGAGACTTGGCAGAAAGAAAGAGAAGAAGAAGCATCTTATGCCTATAGCAATATTATCATGTTGCTTGATAAGAAGAATCATTACAGGTTTTTTATCTTATTGATGCGAATTGGTTTATTGATGAATTGAATGAAGAGTGTTTACAGTGATGTCCTTTTCTCCTCACCTACTGATCACTTACTTTAGGTACTTAGGTGCTTATGGCTAAGATCAGAGTTGAGGAAATGAAACTGTCTTTCGTGAATGCAAAAGGTGTGTGAAAGTAATGCTTCTGTGTTGAATAATTTAGGAGTGGCTAATATGAAGTGGAATCTTCAGGTCTTGGGTTAGGAAAAACATTTTAGAGTTGTGAGAACAATTTGTTTAAGCCCAGCTCAAGTTACACTAGAATAGGATATTTTTAGCTCTTAAAAAAACACCTCATTCTACCACTTCAGGAAGTACCTGACTCCTTATGGCATGCTTTATCTGTACAAGAGTTAGACTAGAGCAAAAATGGTGAATTGCTGCCACATCTGAATTGCAGTTGCTCAATCCCCATTTTCAAATTTGTCTACTTGGTCTTGTAGGGAATGATTTATTTTCCCCTCTACAGCTGAAGTTAAGCAACATCAAGCCTGGTCAGTAAGTAGATGGGTAACTACTTGTGAATACCAGGTGTCATAAGCATGGTTGTACAGGGGGTTTAATGGATAATGGCTTGGAATTGTTAATTGGAGAGCCGAGTTCCAATTCCAGTCTGGTTTGTTATATTTACTTACTCCCATATACCCTTGGGATAGGTATGAATTAACTTCTTCTCCCTGAGCTATGGGTTAATTAATGAGACTTGTATTGCTAAATAAGTATTATCTCCCCACCAATAATTCTTAAAATCTATTTTGTGTCTTTAACTTGCGGATAACAAATCAATCAATCAATAATTGTTTCTATTAAAAATGTTGAGATTAGTTCTTCATTAGTTCCACCAGTTCAGACCTTTGCAGCTAAGCCTCTCACTACCCTATCACTATTTCCTTGGCTAATGTTCAGGTAAGCTCTGTCCCCAAGGACACATTACCCAGTTGATAAAAGCTTTGGATGAAGTAATCCAATTGACCCAAAGACTTGTGAGTTACACTAGAATAGGATTTTTTTAACTCTTAAAAATCACCTCATTCTACCACTTCAGGAAATACCTGACTCCTTATGGCCTGCGTGAACAAAAAATTGGAGAGTTGAGTTACTGAAAGGAAAATAACTGAAACTGGAAAACTGAGATATCTGGAAGAGGCAAGGCATGTAGAACTAGAACAATCTACCCAGATGGATGAAATAAAATGTTTGGTTTGAAATTCCAGTCACCTGAAGAAGGCCAGAGTGTAAAGTGGCCAAAACGTGAATATGACAACAAAGTAAATAGTGCAAATAGTTATAATTCCTCATCTCAGAAATATAGACAGATAAGCTCTATTCATTAGTTCCATCATTTCCGGCCTTTACAGCTAGGAGTTGCCATGCTACATCCACAGAGTTAAAACACCCACATTTTCTCTGTATTGTAATGATTAAGTTTTTTTTTTTATGAGAAGTGCTACTTTGTGGGATAAATTCCTGCTTGAATGCTTCCATGAACATTATAGTCTTAATGTATTTATCTCAATTGTTAATAGTCATCTTTCCTACTTATACTCAAGATCTTGTTTTTATTCTTCCATATTTCTTTTAACACTACCTTCATTAGCTTGTATGGATATTATCATTATTATTATTTGTTATGGTCCAGGTTAGGAACAAGGAAAAACAACACAAACACAAGAGTAGAAATAACGAAAATATATTACACGAAATAATAATACAAGATGTGGAAGGTGTTAGTATGACTGTCAGTCTGGTTTGGAGTGAACTACTATTGGCTCGACTCGATTCGTCTCTCTTTCTTGAGAGGCATAGTATACGTAGCGTTAGGAAGAGTTCATTCTGTAGTTATAGGTAAGGACCCATAACACCCCCCTCCCAAGCTTTTACCTCGCAGGGGTCTTTAATATTTTTTCCTATTCGGATTAATCATCAAAGGCTCGGTAAATTTTCTTTTTCTGCTTGATTTCCACGGTTCTGAAATTGCTTGAGACCTTTGCATATTGAATGTGTCAAATATTGTTACCATGACTTCCTCCTCTTCCTGAGGTAGACCGTTAGAATCCTCTAACAGTCTCTTTCTGATCTGATTTAAGTGCCTTTCATGCGAGAACTTCGGACCCTGAATTATGTAAATCACGTTCCCGATTTGTTTAAAAAAAAACTTTCTCCCCTGGGTTAAATTTTCTTTTTGGTACAAACGACGTTGGTGATTGCTTTGTCTGTTTTGGCAGTAATTTGTCGAATACCAATCTAATTTTTTGGGCGAACATTACTTCCGCCGGCGATAATGCCAATTGGTGTAATTCTATACACTTGCAAGAATTGTTGTAAAGCCTTTTCTGTTGGTATCTCATAAGCTTTCCTTAGTGCTCTTTTTAATGTATCTATGAACCTCTTCGCTTGCCTGTTTTATCTTGGGTGATATGGCGGGGATTTGATGTGTTTCACCTGAAAAGTTTCACAAAATTCTTGAAAATCCGCAGATGTAAATTGTGTCCCATTATCGATGGCTAAACAATCAACCACTCCGAAATGAGCAAACAGCTCATGAAGGCAATTTATTGAAATCTCAGAAGTAGGTTTTCTACAATGAAATACTTCTGGCCATTTGCTCTAACTGTCTACTACAATCAAGTAGTAGAAACCCTCTAATGGACCTGCGAAGTCTACATGGATTCTCGACCACGGTCAATCTGTCTTAGGCCACGGCTTATGAGTGATTGGAGGTGCCTTGGCTGCTAAGGAACAGCCCTTGCATTTGTCCACCATATGTATAATATCTTGATTCATGTTTGGCCAGTACACGTAACTTCGCATTAAGGATTTCATCCTGTTCTTTCCTGGATGGCCCATATGAAAATCCTTGAGGATTTGCCTTTGTAGCATTTTCGGGGTTACTACTCTTTCATTATATAGCAGAACATTATCACATAACAAAAAACTGTCTGAGATATGCTTATCTTTTCCTACAATTTTTGTTTTCGTTTCCTTTATAAATTCGTCATTCACTGCTTCGTTTCTTATTTCCTGTAATGTGACGGGGAGGTCACGAATTGTACTACATAATGAACTTCCTCATATTGTAGAACTGCATTTACGGAATCTTCTAATGGCACCGTTTTCTTTGGTATTAGTCTCGAAAGACCATCTGCAAGCCCGATTTTGTTTGGTGGAAGATACTGCAATTTAAAGTTATAGTTTAATAAAACCGTCCCCCATCTTAGCAATCTATAAGCAGTGTAGACAGGTAGACCTTTCTTTGATCCAAATATTGTCAATAACGGTTTGTGGTCCGTCTGTAAGGTGAAAAATCTACCATAAATATATCTGTGGAATCTCGTAACCGCAAAATTAATCCCCAGCGCTTCTTTTTCAATTTGCGAGTAGTTCTTGATGCATGCGCGATGGGTTTTAGTGTCCCATCCAGCATTTTATGTAGTATACATGCCCCAACACCACAGGCACTTTCGTCACTCGCGATTATTATTTCCAATTTTGGATCATAATGCGCTAAACATAAATCTGCTGTTAGAGTCTTAATGATTTTGTCGAAAGTTTTCTGACATTCATATGGCCATTTCCAAACTTTTTCCTTCTTCAACAGTTCATTTAGGGGTGCGTGTAATTTGTGCATGTTAGGAATAAATTCTTGATAATAATTTACTAAGCCCAAGAAGCTTTGTAACTCGGCTAAATTTTTTGGAGCCGGCATTTTTTTTTTATTGCCGTGGCTCTTTCTGGGTGTGGTCTTCTTTCTTCTTCGTCAATAATATGGCCCAGATGTTTTCTTTCCTTCATAAAGAAGTCACGTTTATTTTCCTTTACCTTAAAACCGTAATTTTATATCCGCCTGAAAAGCTCTTGAACGTGTTCCCAGTGTTGTTCAATATTTTTGCTATTTATCAGGATGTCATCAAGGTATGCGATCGTGAAATCCAGTCCGCCTAGCATAGTGCCCATAATTTCCTGAAATATCACCGGCGTGACCTTGATGCCGAATGGTAATCTCTGAAACTTATATAACCCTTTATGTGTGTTTATGCACAACAACCTCGAGCTTTCCTCATCTACTGGTACCTGTAGGTATGCTTCGCTCAAGTCTATCTTTAAGAAAAATTTTCCTCCGTTCAACTTTGTGAAAACATCCTCTGGACTAGGGAGAGGATAGTGATAATCCTTAATCACTGCATTCAATCCCGTCGAGAAATCAGCGCATACTCGTATCTCACCCGATTTCTTTTTCACGTTAACCGTAGGTGCGGCCCATTGACTATATTCCACCTTTGTCATTATACCGGTTTTCACGAGTCTATCCAACTCTTCATCTATTTTTTCTAATGATGCGAAAGGTACATTTCTTTTCTTCTTAAAAATGGGTTGTACATTTTCTTTTAGTTCGATTTTGACCTCATTTTTTTTTACACCTTCCGAGGCCGGCTGAAAATACGTCGGGGAAACTCTCCTTTTTTTTCTGCTTCAATTTCTCTACCTCGGCCGATAACCTTTCCACTTTTTTGGTAGAACGTATTTACCTGTAAATGCCAGAGGTCAAATTTCTGCATCCAGTCAGTTCCAAATAAATTTTCCTTATTTTTTAGAACATACATTTTTAATTTCTTGGTCATCCCGTTGAACGTCACATTTGTGATAATCTCCCCCTGAAATTTGATTTTTCTTCCTGTTACCGACCTGGTTAATTTATCGGTTCTCAACATGGTCGGTTTGTTTAATTTCTTCCACGTCTGTAAGCTAATAATGGTTAAAACTGATCCGGAATCTAATTGTAATCTGATTTTTTTTTTAACATTTCTACTTGTACGTATTTTCGTATATTTATCCCGTCCGTTTGGTCAGTGACTCTTACTCGGCTTTTGTTTTCCTTCTTTGTTCTACAGTGCAAACTTTTATGTCCCACTTTATTGCACGACAGACAAGTCTTATAGCGGTATGGACAATCTTTGTCCCACAGCAATAGTATGGAATGGGTAGTGGTTTCTTCTGAGGTTTCATTTGACTTTTTGTAGTAAAATAATTGGTTTGGTTTTGTTTTTGAGGAGGGAGAAAACGTGTTTGTTGTTGTACTTTTCGTATGTGAGCGACACCAGACCAGACACTTTGATATCTTTTGAGTCCTTTTTTACGCTTATACATCTCTGTCAGTCCTCAGCCAATTTTTGTAGCGTCAATTCTGGTTCACTCTCAAGTTTTGTTAGGATTCTCCGTCTGATCTCCGCATCTTTAGTCGAAACCAGGCCTTGGACGAATATCAAACATTTAAAATTGTCCGAGCTGATTTCAGTGTTTGTTTACTATGGAAGCGAATGTTCTATAGTTTTTGCTATCCTTTTTTGTTAGATTTAAACATTTCCACCTTTTGTGGAATAGTGAAGTGTTCGGACTAAAAATAATTCCGTTAAAAGTTTCACGGCTTTCTTGAAAGTCAACTCATTCGTTTTCCCCGGTAGAATGTAGCCTACAAATTTAGTGTATTCGCTTGATACTAGTTTCCTCACTAGTAGACGTACTTTTTTCGTGTCTGACCAATTCCCGCAATCAAACTCATATCAATCTTCATATCTTCTGAAGTAAGCCGCGAAGGTTTTATTTTCGTCCGGTGCATAAGTGAGGTCTTTGATAGAGCTCCATATAGTATTTTGCAAGAATGCCACTTCATTTCCAGAATTTTGTCCTTTATTTGTTACTGCCCGTAGTAGTAATTCTTGTAGTTCGAGTTGCTTCTCTTCGTTTTTCTGTTGAATTTCCAATAGTTTTTCTTCGTTTTTCTGTTGAATTTCTAATTGTTTTTCTTCGAGCCTAGTCTGTCTTTCCATATTTTTTTTGTTGCTGCTCGAATTGCATTTTCATTAGTTCCAATATGGTTGCCTTAAAGTCTTCCATGTTTATACCGTAATTTTGTGTAACGATTTTTCCTTTTTCCTCAGTGTAGACTTCAGGTCTTTGTCGCCTGTTGTTCTGGAACCTTAGTACGAAAAAATTTTCCTGTGTAGAATTCGATTCTGTTCTGGTTGACAGGTAAAATTCGTGTCTTCGTTACCACTGTTAAGGTTGGTGTCCCAAAAAATTTTTTTTTCACGTAAAACTTGTTTTTTTTTCTCAATACCTTTGTCACGTCTGTTATGTACGACCGATAGCAAAAAAATTTAAAAAATTTTTTTTTTTAGATTCTCCGCGTACAATTCGTTTCTTCAATATCCTCGTCGCCACTGTTATGGTCCAGGTTAGGACCAAGGAAGAACAACACGAACACAAGAGTAGAAATAACGAAAATATATTACACGAAATAATAATACAAGATGTGGAAGGTGTTAGTATGACTGTCAGTCTGGTTTGGAGTGAACTACTATCGGCTCGCCTCGATTCGTCCCTCTCTCTTAAGAGTCGTAGTATACATAGTGTTAGGAAGAGTTCATTCTGTAGTTATAGGTAAGGACACATAACATTATTATTATTATTATTATTATTAATAAATAAAATTAAAATATAAAATAATAATAATGAAAATTATAAATAAAATAAAACAATAATATTTAAATGTTGTTTAAAATAAATTAAATTAAAAAAAGATAATAAAAAATACTCCCATCATGCATCAAAAACTGTTCCTGCCAAAAATATGGACTTCCTGGGAAAAGCCATTAAAATCTGTCACTTCACTAGGGATATTATTATTATTATTATTATTATTATTATTATTATTATTATTATTATTATAAATAAATAAAAATAAAATATAAGATGAAGATAATAATGGAAATTATAAATAAAATAAAACAATAACATAAAAATGTTGCATAAAATAAATAAAAATAAAAATTCAAAAAATACTCTCAGCATGCAACAAAAATACTTTCTGCTGGAAATATGGACATCCTACCAAATGACTTTAAATTCAATCTCTTTGTCACAAGCTTTGCTACAGGTAACATGTGTCCAACTTCTCTACTGTGATATGACTTGTAATACTATGGAATAGATTTTTCCCTTTTATCACATGTACCATAAAACAATTGTAAGCTAAAAAATACACACACCAATACACACAAAAATATAAATAAATTATATGAAATTAACACACAATTTACCATGCTTTTCCTCTTATTTCTGTATGTTTTATTTCCAGTCAAGTATGCTTTTAGCGCCATGAACGCAAATCTAATTTCTGCTGCTATGATGTGAGCGAGTCCCCAACAAATTGAAAAAAAGTAGTTTCACAGCATTGTGAGAATATTCCAGACATTTTGATATTTTCCCTTCTTAGCTTGTTATTCTGCCATATTGGTGTGCCAGAGGAACATATAGAGTGTCCATAAAAAAAATATCTCACAAAGGCAATTGATGAGATATCTTAATCAGATATGTTCTATGTACTCATTTGTTATCAAAGTTTCTAATTACATTGAATTTGTGTATTTCAAGTATACTGTTGATGAAAGCGGTAATATTAAATGAACCCCTAACATTTCCAGACTGGTGGGCTGGAAGGGATGTCCAAATACCTGGTGATCTTGTTCACAAGATAACACTCCCCTGGACTTCTTTCTATGGAGATATGTTAAAGATATCGTGTATTGAACAAAGATATAGGGCATCCCTGATCTAAAGCAAAAGGTCACTGATGCCATTGCCACCATTGATGGCAAGAAATCGAGTACAGTCTTGATGTGCTTCATGCAACTAATGGTGGCCATATAAAGGTGTATTAAATTAGTTAAAAAAACTTCAATATCTACTCCTCATTTTGTAATCATTTCTACATATTTTTCTGTTCCTTTGGCTTTGTAATATTTTTTTTAAATTGTAAAGAGACTTTATTGGCACCCTGTATATATATAAATTCATATATATATATATATATATATATATATATATATATATATATATATAGTTGTATATTTAGGCAGCAATCCTTCCTTTATGCAAGTTTCATTAAAACGACAGACAAGGTTCTATGGTTAAGTTTTTTATTTAATTTTTCTTGTGTACGAACAAGAGCTTTCTTTGCTGGACAAAGGGTGTGTAAGAACTGTCCAAATGTTTTATTTTTCCGAGCGCTTTCGGCTATATCTTTAGCCATCATCAAGGTTAAAAATAATGGAGGCTTTAATAATAAAAGAGAAAAAGCCTACCCTTAACAATACTAACTACAAACAAAGCCACAATGTGCTAACCGTATTTGGAAATTAAAACACCACTACTAGACGCTAAGACATATACATAATGCACACGCTCAATTAAGCATAAAAATCAAATCATCCTTGATAATGGCTAAAGATATAGCTGAAAGCGCTTGGAAAAATAAAACATTTGGACAGTTCTTACACACCCTTTGTCCAGCAAAGAAAGCTCTTGTTCGTACACAAGATAAATTAAATAAAAACTTAACTGTAGTACCTTGTCTGTCGTTTTTAATGAAAATTGCATATATATATATGTATATATATATATATATATATATATATATATATATATATATGTGTGTGTGTACAGGGTGACCATAAAGTCTCTTTACAATTTAAAAAGGTGATTAATGAGAAATCAAATTTGTTCTATGTACTCAGTAGTTATCAAAGTTTTAATCACATTGCATCTGTTTATTTCAGGTATCCTGTTGATAAAAGAAGTACTGTTAAATGAACCCTTTCAAGTCAAGACCAGTTGATTCGAAGGGATGGTCCAAATCCCTGGTGACCTCATTCACCAGATATCACCCCCACAGGACTTCTTTCTATGGAGTTTTGTTAAAGATATCATGTATTGAACAAAGATATGAGACATCACTTACCTAAAGCAATAGATCACTGATGTCATTGCCACCATTGAAAAGGCTATGCTACAGCGAACATGGCAAGCAATTGCGTATCGACTTTATATGCTTCATGCAATTAATGGTGCCCATATATTTTGTATTAAATTAAATTAAAAAAACTTCAATATCTACTCCTCATTTTGTAACAATTTTCACATATTTGTCTGTTCATTTACTTTCGTAATAAATTTTTTAAATTGTAAAGAAACTTTATGGACCCCCTGTCTAGTAATGCATTATTATACGTATATATTTCATGTCATTCAAGTGATTCCCTTCCCAAGAAGCATGCTGTTACGGGTTTAGTTCAATTTGCATAGAGAAAATGCAAAATTTTAGTGAGCAAATCATAAAACATAACAGAATAAATACAAAGTTATGGTGAAAGACAAAAAAAATTGTTAGCAAATGCATCTAAGTTAATAACATACTAAAGTCCAATGTCTCCTACTACCAATTTTCATCCACATAACATAATATTCATTCATTAAACAAATATATATATATGAACAGTAGAAAAAGCATAAATCGTGTCTTACTCCCTCCAGCTATGGGTTAAATAACAGAGTAGACTAAGCTCCCTAGTAGACTAAATAGCACAATAGACTAGGCTCCAATTTTTATCCATGTACCATAATATTCATTCATTAAACAAATATATATATATATATGTCTATATTTCTGAGATGAGGTATTATGTACAGTATTTACATTAGTCAGACTATTGTCCTCATCTTTGTCGCCACATTTGTCACAACGTTTCGGCAGTTGTACGCTCCGGCCTTCTTCAGGTGGTTGGAATTTCGAACCGAACCCTTTATTTCGATCACTGGGGTAGACTGTTCTAGTTCCACGAGCCATGTTTGATGGATGTCAGTTATCAGTTATCTCCTGCTAATTTTCCCTCTGAAAGTTCTCCACTGCCTGAACCGGGTATTGAACTCACACTGTGCCATGTGTCCTCAAGGACACATGGCACAGTGGATAAAGGCATTGGTTAGATCCAGTGACAGACCCAAAGAGTGTGAGTTCAGTACCCGGTTCAGGCAGTGGAGAACTTTCAGAGGGAAAATTAGCAGGAGATAACTGATAACTGACATCCATCAAACATGGCTCGTGGAACTAGAACAGTCTACCCCAGTGATCGAAATAAAGGGTTCGGTTCGAAATTCCAACCACCTGAAGAAGGCTGGAGCGTACAACTGCCGAAACGTTGTGACAAATGTGGCGACAAAGATGAGGACAATAGTCCAACTAATGTAAATATTATATATATATATATATATATATATATATATATATATATATATATGAACAGTGGGAAAAGCATTTGTCTTACTCTCTCCAGCTATGGGTTAAATAGCAGTGTAGACTAAGCTCCCTAATAGACTAAATAGCAGACTAGACTTGACTCCAATTTTTGTTCATGTGCTATAATATTCTTGCATTAAACAAAAATATATATCAGAGTCAGTGGAGAAAGTGGAAAACATAAACTTGTCTATACTCCCTCCAGCTATAGGTTAAATAGCAAAGTAGTCTAGGCTCCTTAGCCTTGAGTAACAACCAATCTAAGAGAAGGAAAACTGATTTTACAAAATGCAACAGGAAACTACTCTATCATCTGTTCTCATGAATGAATGGTAATTCCCAGATAATAAGTAAAAGGAATCTGTGGAGAGCCATGATCGTCTAGGTCCCAAATTGGTCATGATATTTCAAAAATATAAATATAATTAGGATGATCCCTCATGATCTTTTGATAACTGGAAAATTTCCACTTCCATTTATCAAAACATCACTAGGGATTTTTTTTTATGAAAAAGTGTTTTTAACCATTCACAGTGGCTATCGCATCTTTCAAGAAACAAGCACTTGTCCCAATGAAAGGCCACAAAAAAAGTCAGGGCAGATGTGTCCAGTCCTCCACTTGACAGTCGGCCACTCTGAACAATGATTCAACTTTCACATCCTGCAAATTCCCCAAGGCAACTAAATAAATACAGTGTAACCCAGATATAAGAGAGTTGTCGGGACCGGAGAAGAAGTCTCTTATATCCGGGTTTATCTTATATCCGGGTTTGGTCTATTTTGTTTTATTAACACAGGCTCTAATTTGGGACCAGAGAAAATCTCTCTTATATCCGGGTTTCTCTTATATCCGGATCTCTTATATCCGGGTTACACTGTACTTCAAAATATTTTACATGAATTTCCATGGTGAACTACATCTCTCAAAAAAATCTTCTCACCTTCAAATAAAAAAAAATTAACCTTCTTCAGCCATTTTCATTTATTTCAAAAATAAGATTCTCATTCATTTATCTCATTTCTGAATTATTTTGACATTGTCATGACATTATATATGGCTCAAACCGGTATTTGGTAACTGTAGTCATTATTCTGTAGTGGACCCCACTTCACTGCCTTAGTCTACATACCTATCTTCAGGTCAATGTACCAAAGTCCCAGTATCTTTTTATTAGTGAAAGTCAAATCAGCTGTCTTTTTACAAGGAGAAATAGTTTCTTATAGTAATAAATAGCACAATGCAGATGGTCTATATTGGCTAATTTTATTGTTCCCACTATGTTTTGTTGACTACTTGTCAGTGGCATAGAGGGGAAAGTGAGTGAGAGAACTTCTCAATGACAGTTTTTTTTGTAGAACCCATGTGCTTACTACCAAGTAAAAGATTCTTACTGAATAATTTCGGAGAAAGAAAATCCTTTTTTTTCCAGACCAAGAAATCTCATGTTCTTGCTTGTTGCAGATTCATCAACTCATAGGCCATTGGAAAGATACTGCTAAATTATGCTGCTTTTCCTTTTTTTGCAGGACTTGTGAATATTCATTAACCCTGTCAAATTGTATTTCAGAAATTCTTGATTGCTTGTTTATTAGTTAGATTTATTTATTAGTTAATTCTTAATCCTTAGGATTCAAATTATCATCTTTATTTTACATGCACTATGTTACATGATTAAATGTCGTTATTTTTATTCATTAAACATGACTATTCTATTTTTGACCATATCATGTTGAAACATTGGTTCCTGTATAATCACTGAAGTTAAGCCACATCAAGTCTAATCAGTACCTAGTGCTGTAATTTTTAATGTATACATAGTGTAATTTACAATGGCTTGTTAAATTACAATTCAAGTTAGGTTTCTTATACTCACATATGCACAAATACCCTTGGGAAAGGTATGAAGTCACCTCTCCTCCCTGCCGATATGGATTAATTAGTAACACTTGAGCTAAGTAATTGTAATTTAACCATGAAATTATGTCTTTCTTTTAAATTAATTATAAAGTTTGAATTTTCACATATAGATTTTTTTTTAATCATTTCAACCCAAGCAAGGTGATAATGCCACTAAGATGCAAAGGGTTACTGGGAGTGGCAGAGAATAAGGAGACAGGACAATAAAAGAACAGAACTTAGGAAGACAGAAGATAGCAGTTAATGTTTAAATTTTTTGAAAATTATAGGTGGCAGGGAAACAAGAAATCAGAAGAGAGTTCTAAAGGTGAGAAGAAAGTTATGGCTACATTTAACTATTTCAACAGTAAAATGATGAGACCTAATTGCCAACCTAGTATTATGCTTGTAGTCGAGGAGGAGAGCTCATTAAAGCAATTGCCATGAATATATATACAGGAAAGACAGTATGAAGTATATCAAAGCAGTGGAAAACTGACAAAAGTTAAGATGGGTTATGGGTCCTTACCTATAACTACAGAATGAACTCTTCCTAACACTATGTATACTACCCCTCTCAAGAGAGAGAGAGAGAGAGGGACGAATCGAGTCGAGCCGATAGTAGATCACTCCAAACCAGACTGACAGTCATACTAACACCTTCCACATCTTGTATTATTATTCCGTATAATATATCTTCGTTATTTCTACTCTTGTGTTCGTGTTGTTCTTCCTTGGTCCTAACCTGGACCATAACAAGATGCCAGGTTAGAACATATAAAATTACAGATCCTGATTTTGATTTTGTCAAGAATCTTGAGATATATGACCAGAGCACCAGACCAGATATTGCATTTGGCCCTGATCTGTCATCTCGTCTGCAGTCGCTCTCTCACAGACGCGACGTTGCCTCGCTCTGTCTTTTTTACAATTACTTTCACGGTAATTGCTCCGAGGAGCTGCTTTCGCGGGTTCCTAGGCCTCATGAATTTAAACGTCCTACGAGGCTGACATCCCGTTCCCACCCCTTCACCATTGAAACTGTTAGATGTAGACGTATCTTCTACTCCAATAGCTTCATGTCTCACACATCTCGCCTGTGGAACTCCCTTCCTTATTCCTGTTTCTCTGACAAATACAATCTCCAACTATTTAAGTGTAACGTCAATCGACATCTCCAGTTGCCATGATCTATCCACTTCCCTTCTCCACATCCTTTCACCTTTCATTCCTATATGCTCTCGCTCCAAATCTTCTGTAACCCCCTTGCCTTGATCGATCCACTATCTTTCTCCACATCCTTTCCTCTACCACTCCTATCTGCTCTTCCTCCAAACCTTCTGTAACCCCTTGCGTGCTAGTGGCCTCCAGCCTTGCTTGGGGTGATAAGCTTAAAAAAAAAAAATACAAGAAAGAATGGTAGATTAATAGATGTGTAAGATGGATTCTGACAAGAAAAATTGTCTGGCACGATACAGTGAATCAATATTCTTAGCAGTAAACCAAGCAATTGAGTCAATGTAATTGCTCCACTTAATGACAGTTGAAAATGTGGAATACAGAACTTATAAAAGTATTCTTTGTTTTTGGTTGGTCTCAATATTTATAATTAAAACAATGAGGAATTGCTGCAAGAGATAATGACGAAATATAATAACAAAAGCAAAAAATATATAACTTAAACTTGCAACTAGAAATATTTAGTTGACAAGAATTAAATTATCTTCTCTTAAGGTTGTTTATTGTTTGTAATATGACAGAGGTGTATTGAAATTATCATAGAATGGAAAATGTTTAGATTAACATTTCTTACTTGATCAAAATGTTTTATTTTCTCATATCTTTATTGCTAAGACAATAATTATTTCATCAAACAAAAATGTTTATTTTTCAAGATCTTGATTAAATATTTCAGCATTTATGTTTTGTTCATAATGTTGTTGCTTAAAGTCTGACATTCCACAGATGATTACAATTGTCTTCTTGTGAGTTTACAAACTTTTGGCTAAAAAAATGTATCCTAATTTTTGTTTTTTACATTCTTACTTTTCATGAATGTGCTTCGTAACAAATAAAAACATGTTGTTTTAAATTAATTAAATTTAAATGATAAGAATTCCAACATGAGAACTTTCAAAAACTCAAAACTAAACAAGCAAAAGAATTGAACTTTATTCACCCATTATCAACTCAGAATTTAAAAATTTTTAATTTAGATGGTTAATATTGTCTGTTGAGGAGATTGAATGAGGCTACAGATTCAGCCTGCTTACAAGGAGTCAAGCAAACAATAGTGCTCTGTAATTTTTTGTATATAGCAGATGCTACACCTTTATATGCCAGACACACATGCATTGAAAACCCTGTTCATTTAGATGACGGAAATTGTCTGTGGAGGAGACCCAAAGAGGCTACGGATTCAGACTGCCAACAATGTGTCAAGGGAAAACAATAGGTGATCTGTAATTTTGAGTATATAGCAGATGTAAGATGTGAACCCTTTTCATTTAGAAGATGGAGATTGTCTGTGGAGGAAACCTACAGATTCAGCCTGCCAGCAATGTGTTGGGAAAACAATAGGTGCTCTGTAATTTTCTGTATGTAGCTGCCAAACTGTGCTCTCTAACATTACCTGGCAACTGGTCTAAGAGAAGGACAACTGTGAATTCCAAACCACTTGATCTTGGTGCTAGCAACTTCAACAACCTCATAAAAATTGTATAACAGAAGCAACAGCTGCAACTTCTAGCATCACATTGCTGTGGCTGTATACTCCAACAGAGATGTTTACAAGGTTCATAAATATACATACCAAATGAAAAATGGATACTAAGTTTTGAGGTAGACACTATCTGTAATAATATCTATTCACATTAAACCTCTGTTAGTACTGCATATATATATATATATATATATATATATATAATTATTTATTTAAAAATTATAACATAAATATGTTATAAAATCACTACAAAAATAGCCATTTCGTTTCAACACCTCTGGTGTCTTATCAAGTGATAATGTTGAATGTAGAATAAATGGTTTTAAAAGGTTCAAATTAATTAACCACACCTCACCAGGAGAAACACTATTACATAAGCTGGAATGTCCAATCAAAATACAAATATATGAGAATTCAAAAAACTTGACAACGAACTAAGGTTATAATAGCTATTAAATGTTTTAAAGTTGGGGTTATACTAAAATAGAATTTATTCTAAATAATAAGTATTAAATTATATGATAAAATTTGAAATTAAAATAAAAAATAAAAAATTACCCATTTTAAAATCTAAATTTAATCTCTATTAAGTTTAAAATTATAAAATTACTGAGGAAAAAAGAAAAAATACATATTTTATTCTATTTATTTTGTTTTTATTGAAATTACGTTGGAATAGATGTTAAGATCGACTGCTCTTAACTTCATGAACAACAGGGATACATTTGAATGCCACATGTAGGGATGGGGTTGTGACATCTTGCGAAAGACAATACATATACACTCAGATTATAATACATAAGCACCCAGACATATTTAGATATATACACACACACACAAAAAAAAAATTTACGAGACGGGAAACATCTCCATGACTCTTTACAAAAAGGAAAAACCCAGAACACACACATACATACACAATTAAATGTGCATGCAAGTTATTATACACATAGGCATCGATAAAGACATGTATACACACCCACATACATTGATCTAGACAGTCTGATACAACAACCAAGAAATATTCAAGGTTGAAAGTGTTATTAAACTAATTCTAACCACTTATTAAAATATAACTTATATGGGCAAATATACATAGATAAAAATGGTCTAATAGAACAGAGAAACAAACAATATGGAAAGAAAGGACATTAAAACTGATATATACATGTAAAAATAACATAATCTAATAAATAAAATAACGAAAATTCCAAAAACACAAATATATATAAAAATATATATTTTTTAAAAATATGTCTATACATGCCTTAATTTACAATAGGTGAAAGAAAATAAGAACTACTACAGATATATGTGTACAGTGTACACACATTCATTACTACAGACAGAAGCACAGAAAAGCCTACCTATAGACAAATATATACACCCATATATACATATACACATATACACATATATATCTACATATATACACACATACATATACGCATACCCATATGCATGTATACACATACAGAAGCAAGCATAAATACATCAATCCACACAGCAACGTAAAAAAGTAAACAAACCAAATATAAATATATATACATACATACACATACATACAAATACACACATACATATATATATATACATACATAAATATATGTATGTATACATATACGAATATAAACTAAACATACAAACATACATATATACAAACACCTATACAAACACACGCATATATATATATATATAAAACATTCAAACGTAGCTTTAAACATACACCTATATATACATATATATGCACATACATATCCATATATATAGTTTGAAAATGGCTAAATGTATAGCTGAAAGCGCTCGGATAAAAAGAACATTTGGACAGTTTTTATATAATTTATCATCCGAAAAGAAAAATATTATTAGGTTGCATGAGAAATTGTATAAAAAACTAAATAAAAGCACCTTGCCAGTTCTTTTTAATTAAATGTGCATGAAAGAAGGAGTGCTGCCTAAATACACAAATATAAATATATATATATACATATATATATATATATATATACCTATAATTACAAGTACATATATATACGCAGTTACACATAAATACATCCACATTCAATCATATACATACCTATAGATACATACATAAACATATATCCATATACATACACACACACATATACATGTATCCCTCCATACATACATAAACATATCCATACATACATAAGTACACGTAGATAAAAATATACATACACAATACATCTGGACATATATATATATATATATATACATATATATACATATATTTTACCCTCCTCTCCTCCTTTTTACCTTCTTACTTTATATATATATATATATATATATATATATATATATATATATATATATATGTATCTATAAAAAAACAAAAAGCCTTACTTACATATATATACATATATACACATCCAGCAGTACAAACACACATACATATACATAAATACAAACACACATATACAGACATGAACAACACAGTATAGGTACACCAACACACACTCATATCTACAGGATGACCATCAAGTAATAAAAGTAATAACCTATTAAATTTACAGTGACATATCATTATCATTCAAAGTATTACAACCCCTATAATAAGTTAAATTTATACTGGTGTTTACAGTTAACTGTTAGTTCATATCTTTGATTTAAGAGATGGGTTTTATTTTTAAATCTAATTATTTCAAATTTTTCGTTAAGACATAGATAACACGGGGCATATAAGTAGTTACAGGTCCGGGCTTTCTTGATTAATTTCCATATTGCTTATATATATTTATATATATATATATATATATATATATATATATATATATATATATATATATATATATATATATATATATATATATGAAGAAATATAGTCTCAAGGTGTGCTATATTTATGGGATAAAGTGCTCATTATGAGAGATAGAGCATATGTAAATATAAATATAAAAGTGAACATTGAATTCAACACTCAGAGGTGACAGGCTGTTTCATTCTAGACACAATCATCAGGCAACCTGAAGATTGCATCTATCATGAAACAGCCTGTCGCCTCTGAGTTTTATATATACTGCCTATATTTATATATATATATATATATATATGTAAAATGTGTATGTATATTTATATATATATATATATATATATATATATATATATTTAATTTTTATATATATTATTTATATATTATATATGCACAGTACTTATTGGAAAGCACTCAATATCAGTGATAGAGCTAACATATTTGGTTGGATTGATGTGACTTTCTGACCCTGGGTTTCACGTTATTTGCAATCGGCAGACAAATAGTGTCAAACCCAGGGTCACAAACTCACATCAATCCAACTATATATATATATATATATATATATATATATATATATATATATATATATATATATATATATATGTATATTTGCATGAACATCCCATGATATGTTTAGCAAATACCAAGTAGCTTTCTGAATAACTCTATCAAGCAACTACGAAGAGTTTCTGTTTTTTTGTCACAATATTTGTGTGAGTTACAAACATATGACTCTAAAGTAAAACTGCCTGTAATGCAAAGATCATAATAACCCTCTTGTTTATCATTTGGAATATGAAAAAACTGTTGAAGAGAACGCAGATTGATTTTTTTTTTTTTAAGCGTATCACCCCAAGCAAGGCTGGAGGCCACTATCACGCAAGGGGTTATAGAAGGGTTGGAGGAAGAGCAGATAGGAGTGGTAAAGGAGAGGATGTGGAGAAAGAGAAAGACAGTGGGTCGATCAAGGCAAGGGGGTTACAGAAGATTTGGAGCGAGAGCAGATAGGAATGAAAAATGAAAGGATGTGGAGAAGGGAAGTAGATAGATCAAGGCAACTGGAGATGTCGATTGACGCTACACTTAAACCGTTGGAGATTGTATTTGTCAGGGAAACAGTAATAGGGAAGGGAGTTCCATAGGCGAGATGTGCGAGACATGAAGCTATTGGAGTAGAAGAGACGTCTACATCTAACAGTTTCCACGGTGTAGGGGTGGGAGCGGGATGCCAGCCTCGTGGGACGTTTAAATTCACGAGGCCTAGGGACAAGCGAAAGCAGCTCCTCGGAGCAATTACCGTGAAAGTACTTGTAAAAAAGGCAGAGCGAGGCAACATCGCGTCTGTGAGAGAGCGACTGCAGACGAAATGACAGATCAGGGCCAATCACATTGCATATCTGTCTCTGGATCTTATCAAGAACCCTGAGACAAACAGCAGGGGCCCCAGACCATATATGGCAGCAATACTCCATGCAAGGGCGAATGGTCGATTTATAGACTTGGAGGATCGATTCCGGGGAGAAAAATTTCCTGGCTCGGCACAGGGAACCAACTTTCCTTGCGGTGGATGATGCAACTGACTCGATTATACTTAAAATAAAATTAAACTATTAGATTCAAATCACCATGTTGAACCAAGAGGAACTTGGTTTAGTGAGATTTAGCATTTAGTACATGCTAGTTTATACTACTATGATTATGTAGTAGGAATGCTTAAATGGTCAGTATCCATTTCCTGTCTATGTTTGTAAATGTGCAAGGCATAGTCTAAGAAGAGATTAAATAGACTAGCACTATGATTTCCTCTTTGTCATATTCCTGATCTTTCTGTATTGGGGTCCATGCCAGAGATACATGATTTTGTAAATTAATAGATCTACTATTAGATCAATGGATTCAGTGGATTTGCAGCTTGGAAGCCAATTTCAAATGGATGAGAAGTGGAAGTCTATTGGTGTGGTCATATGTTGCTGTGAGGTTGGCAAACCAGGTATGCAGTTTGCTATTAGAGAAGAAAGCAATTTCTTAGTTGTTTGATGAGATATATGCCATTATAACAAGACAGACCTATGGGAAAATGATTTATTTTCCCATTTACATTTTCCCCATTATGGGCATTATTATATGCAAGATATAATAAATCCATAGTTCAAAGACAGGACAGAATAACTGAAAGGAAAAGGAATGACAAGCATGTTTTGTTCACAGAAAGACTTTTATATCATTAAGATATACACAAAACTTTATATACATAAATACACGTGTGTAACGCAGAGATATTATAACATATATGCAGCAACAAACAGTGTGTAAAAAAATGGGAAGCCTTACTAGTAATATTTCCTGAAGGGAAAACGGGAGTTACATTTTTTCTCTTTGAACCTGGTGTGGCCATGTGATTTTTCTGTAAGATCTAGCTCTGTGGGCTTGGATCGTCCTTCTTCTGCAGGGTCTATATCACAATTTCCCTTTGTCACTCTATCCCTTGACGTCACTCACTGGACCTCATGTGGCCCTTGTGACTAGCTTAATGAAAGGGAGACAATCCCTACACCATCACTGCATCCCTTACCAGAATGAAAACCAAACTCGTTTGTGAGGGATTGGTTTTAATAAAAGGATGAGAGCCTAGTTAATATATTGTTCATTACTCCATCACTATGATGGATCGAATTGTGATACCTCTGTATGTGTGAGGGTCTTGAGGCATAAACCCCACTTTTGGGGATGCATTTTGAATTTCAAAACTTTTCCATAAAATCGAGAAACTTGTTATTGAATTTGGGGAGAAAGCAAACTATTTTCAAAAGTTTATCTTCAATGCAAAATGATTCATTATTATTCCTTATTTTTTTAATACCTTTCTTAATTTCCTCATCAGAAGATTCATTATTGTTTATGTTTGGGGACACGACTTGTAATGATTGGATCAATATTGGTATATGTTATATTTCTGCAGGCATCTTAATTTTAGTCTGTTTTGTGATATAAACGAATACCCGTTGTCACTTTGGTAATGTTCGTTGTAGTAGAGACTTTGTAATCGTATATATACAACTATATAAGGTAATTTCAAAAGTTCAGCCTCAATGTCGAGTGATGCTTTATTATTCCTTAGTTTTCTTTTTTAACAGCTTTCTTACTTTCCTCATCAGTAGGTTCTTTATTGTTTATGTTTGGGGACAGACTTTGTAATGATTGGATGAATATTGGTATATGTTATACTTTAGTTACTTAAGTTTAGTCTGGTCAGGGTTGAAATATGATTGAAAGTGTTTTTTTGAGGCCAGGACATTTCTTTGGGAGTTTTGATTGTATGATATTATCATGGTTTTTCACTTTTCTCCACATTCTAATAAAATGATGAAAGCCTAATTAATATAATGTTCATTACCCCATCATCATGATAGATCCAATTATGATACCTCTGAATGCTTGAAAATCATAATATATTAATGCATGATAAACCCCACTTTTTTTGAGATGCATTTCGAATTCCAGACCTTTTCATAAAATAGAGAAACTTGTTATTGAATTCGAGGAGAAAGCAAACTATTTTCAAAAGTTTATCTTAAATGCAAAATGATTCATTATTATTCCTTATTTTTTTAATACCTTTCTTAATTTCCTCATCAGAAGATTCATTTTTGTTTATGTTTGGGGACACGACTTGTAATGATTGGATCGATATTGGTATATGTTATATTTCTGCAGGCATCTTAATTTTTGTCTGGTCAAAGTTGAAAGTGTTTTTTGAGACAAGGACATTTTTTCTGTGGTGGTTTTTATTGTAGTTTTTCACTTTTTGCCACATTTTAATACATTGTTTATGCTGTTTGGCTTCACTAATTTCATTTCCAATTTTCCAGAGATACTGGTTTCTCAGGGAATTAACTATTTAAAAGTTTTTGTTTTTTTTTAATTGTTCGGTATTTTTCCTTTCTATTTTATTCTCCTCTTCTGTTTGTTTCTTTCTTGTATCAGTTTTTTCATCTTTAGGTTGTCCTCCCAGAGTTGTATCTTTTTTCTTCTCGGTCTTCTTAGGACAAAATATGATAATATTATTTAATTCCTCTATGATTGATCTTGATTTACTGACATCAATTTGGAATGTATTTATTACTGAATTCTAAATTTCCTTTTTAAGGGCTTGGATATTATAGCTCAGGTTTTTTTCTTGGTTTATGTGGGCAGAAGCCATTTTGTTGGCTGGTGTTGTCATATTGTATACTCTAACATTTATCACAAACTACCTAAACTATGAATCTAAGAAGCTGAATCTTTTTTGCTAATCTTTTTCATTACATTATCTGGGCTATGCCATATGATTTAGTGTTTCATGGGATGATCAAACTATGTTTTAAGCATGGAAGAACTTTTTGATTAACAAGTTTAGCTAGAGTTTTCCATTCCTGTTTGAGGCTTCCATTTGCAAAATAATAATAACAGTAATAATAATATATTTGCAAAATAATAATAACAGCTTACATTATTTACATTATTTGAATGCTATCCTCATCTTCATTGCCATATTCAGAACCTTTGTATGCTCCAGCCTCCTTCAGCTGATTGGAATTTTGAACCGAACCCTTTATTTCATGCCCCAGGGTAATTTTTTCTAGTTCCACGTGCTATGCCTCTTCCATGATTTTGTCAAGTAGCTTTCCAAATACCTCTGTCAGGTAACTACAAAGTGATTCTGTTTTTAGTCCCAATATTTGTGCTAATTACAAGCATATGACAAGAAAATAAACACTGGGTGTAATGGTAATACAATCACAGTAACCGTCTTGTTCATTGCTTGGCATGTGAAAAGAGAGGTGAAGTGGAAGCAGATTGATCGTAAACTGTTTTAAAAGATGAGACTGAAAATTAAATGAAACATATTTTTGCATATTTAAATTTTTGAAAAATTCATCTTATATTGTTGACCTTTTAATTGGGTTTTATTTCTTTTCATTTTTACTTATCCTACAAAAGCCAGAAAGAACAATCGAGACAATATATAACATAAAAATTAAGAACTAAATGAAATTTTGTAATATTTTAAATAGGATATTTGAAAATTCCGCTGTACTAACTAGGGCTGGTGTGTACTACCCCCTGATTGGTGGCCCTGGTAAGGGCTTTGTGACCTTTGCTATTATAGAAATTAAATCCTTATATATTTTTCAATGAATAAAATCCCATCATAGAGTTGGTTTGATAAACACTTATTACAATGGCAAATACTCGCAAAATACTTGGTAGATATAGTTGCAGACCTAGCATGTGTTATTTTGGGAGCATTTATAAAATATCATTAATAACCTCTTTCACCACTCCCACAAATTCATGAAAAAGATTTTCATGAGCCAGTGTGAAATTATTTTTTAGCCATTGAAAACCTTGCATTTAAAAAGTTCACATTCCTATGTGAAATTAGATTTTGAATCCCCTTATGGATATAAAAATAGAAGCATACTGCTTCTTGAGGCTCACAACAATTTTGGAACCCAGTTTGATCTACACATATGTACATGCATCCTACCCACACACATGCACACAATGAAAGATACAACAGCAAGCATCTGCCAAATAAAGACTTGTCCACACACAAAATAGAAGGGTGTAGCCAGAAAATGCCTACTAAGCCTTTGTCTACGAACTCACAAACACATGCAGAATGTCATCAAGTAAGTCTGTTCGCACATTTCACACAGAACTAAGAACATTTAATTACTTTATAAAACAAACTTTACTGCAAGGAAAATTGAACATTTTATTGCTATTGTATATTTCTGAAGAGAATATATAAATGTCATTTCAACTAATGTTCTGCTTCTACTTTTCTTCCAGAAAATAATGCTTTTATGATTCATTTAAAGGATGAGTTGTTCTTGATGTTGGTAAATGTTTGGTATCCTGACACTCAGACAGCAACAAAAACCTGGGTAGATGGATCCTTACTCCATCTTATCAACATTTGTTTTTTTCTATCTACATTCATATACGTTACAAATTAAACCAAGCACTACTGACTATTAATCGATGAAAAATTTTTGTGGATTTTAACATCATTCTGGGGTCTTTTATTTTTGTCCAAATCTGTGAATTTGTTTTGCTCATGCTAAGTCTAAAAAAAAAACACTATATAAAATTCATTATATAAATAGCACTATATAAAATTCACTATATAAAAAAAAAACACTATATAAAATTCACTATATAAAAAAAAAACACTATATAAAATTCACTGTTTTTTATCTATAATGTTGAATGTGTTAAAATTCTTCAACTTTTAACAATAAAAATTTCAAATTGTTGTTAAAAATTGCTGCAAAATATTGTTGATTTATTTAAGATGAAATGTTCTGTTATGACATGTCGCTAATTTATATTTAGATACATTGTAGATTATTTAAATTATTCTAATTGAACCATTCACCTATATTGCATATGATCCACTATTGTACATAATTATGTTACAAGAAAATGCATTTTATATGCACACTACCTTATGAAAAACGGAGAAGCAGGGTGCAGGTATCATAGATTTGGTGGTCGGGCATGAGACACTTGCACTAGCCGTGGTACTAATACTGTGACAATACCCGGCAGTGCTAACAGATGTTTAATGTACTTGATAGCATTGCCAAAGAAATGTATTGCAAATAAATTTTAAAATCACACTCTAGAAAATAATTAAAGATATTAAAAACAAAGTATTTTCTGTTATTGGAAAATTTATTGGAAACCCTTATCAACAAAAAAATAGAATAAAATTATTAAATAAATCAGATTATTATTTCACGAAGAATATAATTAATTCACAAAGAAATCATTAATTTGAAATTACGTGTTGAAGAAATATGTTCAAAAGGATTCTCTTTATAATTTCAAAGTCGACCTTTAAATAAAAAAGGCTGTTTGCCTACGACCTTAATGGAAAATTCGAAAACTGCTGTACATATCTCTCGATTAAATATTTATACATTTGCAAGGCATTTTGATATCAAAAACTTCTGAGTGCATTTCAAAATAAATTTACAGTACTATGAGTTCACCTGAGGCATTTTTTTTTCTTTTATAGAAAGTTCATTTTCTTCTTAACCAAACAAAGCAATATTGAAATGGAGCATTATACAGAGTGTGGCAGAAATACCTCCCACACACATAACTTCCAGAAATATTTCCCACATTATAGTAAGACAACTATAAGGTGCAGTAGGAACACCTCTGACAATTTAAATGATGAGCTATGTTGTGTTATCAGATTTAGGCAAGTGACAATGGTGCCTCCATCTAGCTAATGTTTTCCTGTTATGTGTAAGTTAATTCTGGGAGGTATATGTGGGAAGCATTTCTGCCACACACTGTAAAATAAAAATGGAGACAATCATTTTTATTAAACCATTTCACCTTAAGCAAGGCAATAAAGCCACTAGGATGCAAGGGCTTACTAAAAATGAAGAAAAGGAAACAGAGAGTATATTAAAAGAACAGGATTCAGGTAGACAGAAGAAGACAACTGACATTGTATTTAAATTTTTGAAGATTGTAGCTAACAGTAAAGCAGGAAACAAGTTCCACAAGTGAGAAGTGCATGAGAAAAAACTGTTAGCATATAACTTATGGTTGCAACTAGCAATTTTAACAGATGTGACTTACCTCCCAATCAGTTGTGCCAAATGTGATTCACACTTGGATGATCATGTATCTTTTGATTCATGACTGACTCGGCAGGAGATTTTTCCGCAGTAGGTTACCATTTCTTTCTGCAGTAGACTGGTTACCAACCAAGGCTATAGGACCCAGTCTTTCCTGCTATTCAACCATAGCTGGGTGAAGAAGAGATGGATTCACACCTTTCTTAAGGGTATTTGCACATCTGTGAATGTAATGAAAATAACTGAAATTTGAACAACGCTCTCCAACTCCTAATTCTGAGCCAATATCCATTACATCGTAACATAATTTAGTATTATGTTTAAATTCTTGAAGTCAAGGTACCAATGAGGAAAGCTCATTGGAAGCTATGTTATAATTGTGGGAAAGTGACTGAAGTTGAGATGCCAGGTCAGGATCAATAACACTGCAGATTTTTTTTGTATTTTATTAAGGATATCAAAATACATAGCAGTGGCACCAGACCAGATGCTATAGTGGCAGGAAAGTGACTGAAGCTTGGATTCTGGGTTTTGGTCTGATAATGATTTATTTATTGTGAAATTATCATTAACTATCAAATATTATCTTCAAATTTAACAGCATTGTAACCCTATTGATAAAATATAGCAACAGCATTAGTTTAATAGTTTTTTAGGGGAGTGACCAGTTTTGTGTGGAACTGACTTGTTTGTTGAAGAGTGATATTTCTTTGTGTTGGATGGAAATATATCTTTATGTGATAGATTTTAGTGGAGATATTGCATTTGCAAGAACTTCTGTTTTAAAGGTGTAGTGATACCATGCAGCATGTGGTTAATTAAAAACTAAGAAATTCGTCAGAAAGGCAAAGATGTAACCTGTGGTTGAAAATCAAAAGAAGAGAGTGAGAGAGTTTGTGCCTGTGGGGTTTGACATTGAGGTTTATGGGTGAATAGTTTGTTTTCCTTATGCACCTCTGTGATCACCAAAATGTTATGGGGGTTCACTCACATTATAACAGCAGAAATTAGCCTCGTGTTCACGGAGATAAAAGCATACTTGACAGGAAATAAAACGTACACATATAATAAGAAACCATGGTAAATTGCATGTTAATTTCATACAATTTATTTATACTTTCTATGTGTATTGGTGTGTATACTTTTTAGCTTACAATTGTTTTATGGTACATGTAATACAAGATAGAAATTTACTCCATAGTATTACAAGTCATATCACAGAGAGAAGTTGGACACATGTTACCCGTACCAAGGTTTGTAGCAAAGAGCCATTTGGTGGGATGTCTGTATTTCCAGCAGGAACAATTTTTGTTGCATGCTGGGAGTATTTTTATTATTTTTAATTTTATTTAATTTATTTTATACAACGTTTTTATGTTATTGCTTTATTTATTTTATTTATAATTTTCATTTTCATTATTATTATTATTTTATATTATATTATATTATGTTATATTATTATTATTTTATATTTTATTTTTATTTATTTATAATAATAATAATATCCCTACTCTCTCTCTCTCTCTCTCTCTCTCTCTCTCTCTCTCTCTCTCTCTCTCTCTCTCTCTCTCTCTTTTCTCTAACACTACCCTGTCATGTATCAACAACATGGCATGCTGGGGAAACTTCTTAGTCCTCAGCAAACAAATCAACTAATTTCAAACAAACCATGTGGACACACACACACACACACACACACACACACACACACACACACACACACACACACTACAGCTAAGTACATAAACCTTTTCTTTCTTTTTTAACTATACATAAATATAATTTTTCTTCTTTTGTTAGCCATGTTGTTCTTTATACAAATATGGTGATTTTCTAAGTGTAGCTTAGATGTGGCACAAGGCCAAAAGTATGAGGCACAATTCAGTCATAACTGATCTAGCGAGACAAGCTTGCTAACTATTACAACATATCACCCTTATGATGTCATAAGCATAAAAGGCTGAAAGTATGGGGAACCCAATGAGGATTAAACTCGCTATTCAGTCATAATGTTGAAGTGCACTTATCATTTTCTAAGCATATGCACACCGGAAACAGATGTGCTCAACACCATGCAATATGGCAGAGCTTTCCTAAACAAAGTTGGTTGGCTTGAGCATGGTGTGGGAACATATTTTTTTACATCTTGGTCTTTCCTGGGGGTATAAAATCTCCCATTTTTGCATTACAACTGCCTGGCCATTGCATAAGGGCATGAAACTTATAGTAGTGGCTGGACTGTGTACACCTGAGAGGTAATTCTTTGTTTATAAACTCTTTCTGGTGTGCATACATAGCAGATTCTTTTTAAGAGCTGCTTATATATATATATATATATATATATATATATATATATATATATATATATATATATATATGCACAGAAGGATAGATTAAAAGTTGGAGGTCCAAGAGTTCAAATGTAAATGTCCTTATGCATATAAGAGAGCGACAGACAGAGTTTAGGTGAATGTATATGTATATGTATATGCATGTATGTATGTATTCAAATGTAGTAGCCCTCTGCTTAAAATGTGAGTTAAAGACAATTTATATGTATGTTTGGCGTCAACACAGATTTGTGTGAATGTGTAAGGCTGCCAGTTAGTGGTAGAAGGAGAAAAGTATTGAATATGTCTAACCAAAACTGTGTTGATTACACATATTTTATTTTATCTTTGGGTATATTATGATAATCATAGCATCAGAGAATGGATGAAATTAATTTATTCAGATTTAGGTTGATTTTTCATCTCAGTATATACATATCTAGATTCTGCTTCAAAAGTACCGCTTCACTTCTCATTGACTCATGATTAGTAACCTTATATCCTTGTTGAGAGCAACTCTTGTTTCTGCTAAAATATGATGTTCATATCCAGGACAGTTTCTTATTGGTTGGTTGAAATATGACTTCATATCCTACCGATTCTGAATATACATCTCTTATTTAGAGGTGGCAAAATTTTGGTCTCGTTCATTTTTATTTATTTATTTTTCTATCACTATGCACTTTCCCTCCTTGAGAATGGAGTTCTAACAAAATTAGTTGAGTTTTTGTTTTAATTGTTGAGACAATTAGATGAAAAGCAGGCTGACTTTGTTTTATTTCATAATAGTTTCTTCAGGACATGGATGATTATGGCTCTCCACAACTTCCTATCCTTTGTCACTCTTAGTAATATTTACTTTTTACTATCTCTCCCACAGCCTGTTCTGTCATAGATTTACACAAGCTTCTTATGTAGGTTACATGTTTCCCTCTGTCCATCTTATCTTCAATAGATCTTGTGAGCCTTAAATTCTCCAAACCTTCTTTCTTCATTATGTGTTTCCAAAACTTTTTGATACCATTTACTTTAAAGGTTCTTTGTTGCTTTCATACTTTATCGATGGCTGGCATCCCGCTCCCACCCCTACACCGTGGAAACTGTTAGATGTAGACGTCTCTTCTACTCCAATAGCTTCATGTCTCGCACATCCCGCCTATGAAACTCCCTTCCCTACTACTGTTTCCCTGACAAATACAATCTCCAAAGGTTTAAGTGTAGCATCAATCGACATCTCCAATTGCCTTGATCTATCCGCTTCCCTTCTCCACATCCTTTCTTTTCTCATTCCTATTTGCTCTCGCTCCGGATCTTTTGTGGCCCCCTTGCCTTGATCGACCCACTGTCTTTCTCTTCTTCCTCATCCCCTCCATTGCCACTCCTATCTGCTCTTCCTCCAACCCTTCTTTAACCCCTTGCGCAATAGTGGCCTCTGGCCTTGCTTGGGGCGATATGATTAAAAAAAAAAAAAAAAAAAAAAATGTTATTCTCTGCATCCTGTTAAGAACCATATCTCTCTCGTGTCTCAAGTCTCCTCTTCATCCACAGCCATATCAGATATTACACAGCAGTTCAGGAGATTTATATTTTTCTTTAGTTCTACAAAAATTTTCCTACTTCTTTTACTTTGCTTAGCTTTTGAAAGGCACTTTCATTATTTCATTGTTTCTTTTGATTTTGGTATCACATTTTCTGCCTTCTGTTAAAACATTGCCCAGATATTTAAATTTCTGTACTTGCTTGATCACAGTACGTTGTCCCAAATTGTTGAATATTCGTCCTTATAGTTTCAGAAACATTTAAATGAGCCTGTTTGTGTCTTAATTTCAGTAATGATTTCCTTTATGGTTGTAGGCCATGTAAACTGAGTCTTGTTCCAGCTACGAGAAGCATTTATGGTGTACACTTGTTCGACCTCATTAGCAAAATCTACAGACTATTTTCTTGGGTCATCTTCAAATTGGAATCAAGTTTTTTTTCCTCCTCTTTGAGACAGGACTGAATTAAATGTCTGTACACTGAAAACTATTACTTTGCAAAAAATATTTTGATCACTCCATTTGTATTCAAATTTCTGATAAGGAAAAAGTAATCGATAATGGTTTAGAAATACACTTACTATATAGAATGCAATCAATATTTTTAAGAGGACTGTACTTACTTTTGAACACCAACATATTCATATTTTGCTAATAGAGTTACAATGCTGCAATGTTTGGTCATAAATAATACATGATAATGTCTGTTTTGATTGTGTAATGTTCCACTAGAAATAATATAATGTAGCCATCTTGGATTTAGAAAAAATTAATCTGCTACAAAAAAAAAGGAAGAAATTTGCTCATTAATGGGGAATTCTGTATGTGATATTTTATTTTCCAGTGCAACACGAATTATTTGTTATAGAAAATGTCAAACACCATCAATCATAGAAATGTATTTAATATAGAAATACAGGCAAAAATACTTAATGTAGAAATGCAATACAAATAATTCATTATAGAAATTAATTCAAAATCACCTATTGAAGAAATAAATAATAAATATTTCTTTAAAAGAAAATTCATTCTTCCTCTATATGTGCCATGTCCCTTCAGAATGTAGACAGACATTTTTAGCTCTTAATAAATTTTGTTTTTTTGTTATTTATCCTAAACACTGTTCCATCAACCATTTATTCAAGCTCACTGAATATGTTTTACATTGGGTTTCTCTGTCCCTCTTGCCTTCATTCTGTCCTGTGAGTATCAGATTTTCCAAACATTCTTTCCTCATTTTGTGCCATAAAAATTTCAACTGTCTCTTCCTGATGTTAAGTATAAGCTTCCTTTTTGTTTCCATTTTCTCTAAAACTCCATTGTTGGTCAAATATTCGGTCCATGGTATCCTCAACATCCTTCTGTAGAACCACATTCCTATTGCTTCAAGTCTCTTCATTGGTGTCCTTATTGCACAAATTAATGAAAATGCAATATCTACAAAAGTCCTCAGCCTAATCAAGGAGACCTCCCACCATCCTAAATTATGTTTGGTCAGATTTTGAGAAATCTTTTCAAAATCTTATGATCATTTATTTGATTGTTCTTTTCCTTTGCTTTTTTAGAATAATGTCCACTCTGTACAAGGCCCAAGAGCCACACAAGGTAGAGGGTTACAGAATAAGAAGTACAATTTATAGGGTCATGTGGGGAAGATCACTGTTAATGTGTTAAGAGTGTAGTGCTCAGGGAAGCATCATCTTGGAAGTTGGTTCCATAAAGCAGCAGTTTGTGGGAAGAAGTTACTCAAGTGGGACTTAGAGCTCACTAATGGAATGCAAAGAGAATGAGGGTGGCTTGCTACAGTGTACGTGCCAAGGACGGTCTTAGTTGTGAAGATTAGAACTGGTGGAACTAAGGAATGTAGTTTGCTTGAACACTTTCCATGGAAATAGCAACAAAGCCATGGGAGGCATGCAAATTTAGTCTGTGAGAAAGAAGTTGTATGGTAGAAAATAATTTATCACCCACAAGGATGCGGAAATCTTTTTGAACTATGTCAGGACTGGAAAGTGAAGACCGGGTAGCTCTTGCCCATATATAGCAGCAGTCATTCATTTTCAGCCTTATCTGGTACTTGTAAAAGTATAGTATAGCAGAAGTCAGGTACTTACTGAAGTGGTACAGGGAATCAACCATTTTACCAACACCTCTAGTGATGAATTATATGACATGATTGTCATTTGATAAGTCAAACATTTGATAATTTTATGGCACTACATACTTTTAAATGTTTTAGTTAGTTTTGATCAACATTTCATAATTAGCCATAAGGAATTGTAAATGTAGGACTAACTTACACTTGAGTAAAATAATAACAATAATAATATTTATTAAGAATTTATTACAGGAAATACCCAGTTTTAAGGAAAAATTGTTGACAATTTTGTATTTAGTTACATAACAAATAAATAAAAATAATATAAAATTTTGATGCTATTGTGGAATCTTCCATGACAGTTAACCCCCGCTGGGAAATGCACTCTTCCTGTTGCAATTTTCACCACCATCATATTTACAAATACACAACAAGCATTCATTGGTCAAGCACCTTCAATCTAGCTCGCTGATTGGTCAGTTTTGACCAATCAAATCACCTACACATGACAGGTCTGTTTTCGCGCCAACTAAGCCTAAGCCTGTCACGTGGTACAACAGATTATAAAAACCAAACACAAGTAATTCTCGCTTTCTTTTGTCATTCTCTCTCATTCTCTTTTTACTCACTCATGCGTCTCACCTCTGCTGCCAAAAATGTGACTCTTAAACAACTCCCATCTTGACTAATGCAGTCAGACATAAAAGAACTTTACAACATTTCATGCAAGTACAATCTCTGAACTCTTACCAACTTGTCCAATAGACCATCTCTAACATGCAACATACTCATTCCTCTAAACTACAGTTTAATAATTAATCTAATCTTATGAGCTCAAATAAAAATATTACCTAATCAAAGAGACACAACTCTGTCAAACCTTTCAGTCTTCATACATGTACATCAAATACTTAATAAATTCAATTGTTATGTTTTGAATCATTATTTTTGTCTTTTATTAATTGTTGTGGATGGAAGATCATTGAACACACACAATTTTAAGCCTTCTGATCATTCAAACCTTCAGATATCTTTTAACATCTTCACTCAATCCCAACACTATATTCGATTTGTTGTTAGGTATTTTTCATTTTCTTTGTTATTGGCAGCATTTTAGAATACTTTGACTGCAATGCTAAGTTTCCTAAGTTGAACATTTCGTTTATGCTTTGTTACCTCTCTTTTCCATTGTTGTTTTTAGATCGCTTTCTTCCAGTCGTTTTGATGGACAATAGCAAAATTCTGAAATTTAGAATGATGTTATTCCATTTAAAAAATAAAGCCTGTAAAAAGGAATATTTTAAATTAATAATCAACCAAAAATAAAATGCTTTTTGACAACAAACGTTAATGATTTCACTATAATTATGTAACTATAATGTAATGATTTTCTGCAGATAAATCTATGGTTTATGTTACAAACATCTTATTTCATAGCTATGAACTATTAGCCTGAATTGAGCTTGAAATATTGTGGAATCAGCTCTACCTATGAGACAATGAGTAATTTGCAGTGAAAAAAACAATTTTCGATTTTTTATTGAATACACCCGTCCTCTGCCAAATACGTCATGTGTATGTTTCACTTGAGATTTGAACAGAACTTGTCTCAACAGGAACTGAAGGCATAGGGCCTCTGAGAAAACACCCATTCATTTTGATAGGTGAAAATTCAGAGTCTGCTAGGTGATGATGGAATATCACTAGTTTGGTTTCTGAGACATTAGAGTGACCATCCAGTTTCCCCCCTACTGAGCTGTTAGAGCTAATTCAGAGTAGAGATCAGATGCTCTGATCATCTAGAGTTTTGAAGGCGCATCCATATATTGCTGCTTAATCAGCATAGATATTCACAACCAATCAGTGGATATTCTTAGGTAGATCATTTATGTAAAATACAAAGAGAGTTGAAATGAGAAGTGAGCATTTGAGAAGCCTGCATCGATCACTTGATCCTCAGATGAAGGTGAACACTAATTTTGGAGGCGGGAAAAAGTACAGAGCAACAATTATGTAATATAAGTGTAACATACGTGTATAAAAAGACAAAAAAATATTCTGGTAAACATGTTGTGATAGAAACAACATAGATAAGGAAACTAGTCTGAAAGATTGCAATGTTGCTCATGCATAAAATATATACAAAAGGAAAAGAAAAATATGGAATATCTATTGGGACTCAAACTCACACAAGACCTCAGGTGAACCCCGTATAAATACTGGAAATATACAGGGTGCAACAGGAAAATTGTCCAAATCATGTAACAGCATAATTGTCCACCCCACAAAAAGTTTAATATCTAAAAACACCACTAAACTAATTGAGTTTATTTTTTCCAGGTTTTCAGATATGACGTTTAGCCATCTTGATTCCATTTGTCATAAGAATCACAGAAAAAAAACCTTTGAGTTATTCAGCTCGAAAGAGAACAGTTTAAAATCATTTTGTGTCAGTCCCACTATCTTCTCAGCTGAGGAATGGTGGGAGGAAAAAGATCATTCAGGCCTTCAGTAATGGTACCAAAATTCATACACTGGCTCCTATCTTCAAATTTCATTCAAGAACCATCAAGAGAATCATTAATAAGTTTTAAAAACAGGGAACAATAGAGAGGAAAACTGGATAAGGAGATCACACTAAGATGAGGGATCCTCATTTCAACTTAGAGCTAAAGAGATCAATTAGAAAAGATTCAACTTAATCTTTTGGCATTCATTAACTGATCAGCCAGTACTGTTTTCAGTTGAAATTTATAAAATCTCTCTCTTAAAACCCTTTTTTAGGAAAATGGGTTTTTCAAGTTCATTGTGATGTTATAGCTTTTCCCAGTATTGACAAGGGTTTCCTTCCTCACATTCTATTTGAAGTGGTGTGGAATGCTAACATCTTGATTATATCTTTATTTTCTCTTCAAACCTCTTACCATTTATGTTTTTACTGTTGTTGGTAGTCCTCAAGTGATGTGGTTTCCATTATTTGTTACTGTCCTTTCTTTGTGACTCTGTAGCACCAGTTTTCAATGTTTGAAGAAGAATGACCTTTGCCAAAAAACCACAGGCTTTACTCACTCAAAGCCTTTTTTAACCTTTGATTTTAGGAAGCATTTGCATAACAATTTAGATATTACTAAATTTTGTGATGTCAACGAAAACTCATTGCCACTTTTGTGATGCCAATGAATACTGGTTGTCATTTTTGTAATGCTTGTCGTAGTAGAGACTTTGTAATTACCAATACAACTATAGTACGCCATTGTAAACAATGTTGGTGTCAGATGCCTTCGAATATCACTCACACTAATAGCACTGTTCTGGGTAAGACGTTACATCCAGCAGTAAAGCCTCTGATCCTGAGGTTTTGAGGAGTGTAGAACCATCTCTTAATTGCTGGTGTTCCCAGGTCCACCCTGACTCGGGGTGGTAGCACCTGTTAGGGTCCCAGCGATGGGCAAATAGTTAACACACAAACTTGTGTAAGAATAGGTTTTAATACCAGAAATACTTTGTAATGATAAAAAAATTATTACCCGCAATAATTTTTGAAGGAAAAATTATTATCAGTATTACATAAAAAAAATAGCAGTAATACAAACAGCTATACATTCTTTGGAAAAAAATATGACTGGCTATAGATTTATTCAAGGAAACATATTCCCAAAAATAGATTTTGGAGAGAAAACATTACAAGCAATAAAAATTTTTTCGGCATTAAAACAAAACAAACCAAATCAAAGATATTAGCAGAAATAAAAATCTTGTCGGCATTAAATAAACCATTGAGGTTGATATGCTGTAAAACAAAATAAACCAAACCAAAAATATTAGCAGAAATAAAAATCTCGTCGGCATTAAATAAACCATTGAGGTTGATATGCTGTAAAACAAAATAAACCAAACCAAAAATATTAGCAGAAATAAAAATCTCGTCGGCATTAAATAAAACATTGAGGTTGATATGCTGTAAAACAAAATAAACCAAACCAAAAATATTAGCAGAAATAAAAATCTCGTCGGCATTAAATAAACCATTGAGGTTGATATGCTGTAAAACAAAACAAACCAAACCAAAGATATTAGCAGAAATAAAAATCTTGCCAGAATTAAATAACCCATTGAGGTTGATATGCTGTAAAACAAAACAAACCAAACCAAAGATATTAGCAGAAATAAAAATCTTGCCAGAATTAAATAACCCATTGAGGTTGATATGCTGTAAAACAAAATAAACCAAACCAAAAGTGTTGACTTCAATGTTCACTTTTATATATATATATATATGTATTTTAACACATTTTTATGTTTATACATTCTTATACACACATAAATATATATATATATATATAAATATAAAAGTAAACATAGAAGTCAACACTTAGATGTGACAGTCAGGCCCGATGATTGCATCTAGCATGAAACAGCCTGTCGCCTCTAAGTGTTGACTTCTATGTTCACTTTTATATTTACACACGCTCTATCTCTGATATTGTGCACTTTATCCCATAAATATAGCAAACTTTAAGACTATATTTCTTCATATATATATATATATATATGTGTGTGTGTGTGTGTGTGTGTGTGTGTGTGTAAAATTTCAAATATAACTAAAAATATATCTGTAAAAGGACAGTGTGAATAAAGACAAAAGGAAAATTTAGATCAGCCAATACACTTCGTCCTCTGATGTATATTATCAAAGCAATTGTAAAGATTTTATTTTGCAACAAGTAATTCTAAACAAAAGCAAAAATATTGTTAGTTTTTAAAACTTTTTTTAACTTCAGAGAAATTCATAAATATTAATCAGACTAAATGAAAAGTTTAGGTAAATTATGGAGGTGCTTGGTGATGTAATTTAATGTCAAAAGTGAGTAAAGATATTTTTGGTAATAAGATAATTTTTCCTTTTGTCCTTTATCATATACATACATACATGCATACATACATACATATATATATATATATATATATATATATGTAATGGCTGGCTATTGATCAATTCTTTTTGTTTGGGTTGCTGGCCAATACCTATTGCGGATGCCTACCCATGCACCTTTGTGTTTGTTCAACACCCAGCTCTAATATATATAAAAAACACAAAAGCAAACACTTTCTGGTTTCTGAATGTCACTTCTGATGAGGTAATTTCATTTATTACAATTCTTATCTATAAAAGTCCCCACACCTTTTTACTTGCCCACAGTTTTGTCTTTTGTTATAGCTCAAAGAAGCTGAATCTAACATGTCAGCAGAATGCATCATTAAAAGCTTTTCAGTTTTCTCCAATTTTGTTTCCAATAATATTCTCTACATACTATGTGCGAAAGTATGTACGATACCATGACCTTGTCAGCCGCCAACCAGGGGAGGTAACACAGTTTTGGTGGCTAAAGTGGTACTGCCATCCTCGGTACCACCAGCAGCTTTTGCCACCAGACAGGTCATTGCTTTTGTTTCAGTCTCTTGTGATTTCTTTTTACAACTGCAACTGAAATCTTCCACATTGTGTTAAAATACACATGCTTGTAGCAACCATTATTAAGGATGTTTTTCTCACGCCGGAAGTAGTACTGTGTTGTGAGCATTGGTTTTATTTAAGTTTATTTATTTTGGATCTTGGCCAGATCCAACCTGATGCTGTTGAGCTCTGGACTGGAGATGATGCGAAGCATGCCCACCTTCAAAAAGAAGGAAACGATTGACTGTCCAAGGAATCCACAGCTCTCGACCTTAACAGGTAGCACATGACATGTTTTTTTTTTTTGTTTTTTTTAAGCGTATCACCCCGAGCAAGGCCGGTGGCCACTATCACGCAAGGGGTTACAGAAGGGTTGGAGGAAGAGCAGATAGGAGTGGTAAAGGAAGGGTTGTGGAGAAAGAGAAGGACGGAGGGCCGATCGAGGTGGGGAGGTTACGGGAGATCCATCCCTTTTTCCATGCAGTTGGATTGCAGCAATTATACATCCTGCTAGCACACACACACACACACACACACACAACACACACACACATACACTCACACACACACACACACACACATATAATTATAAATATTTGTATGTTGTTTCATTATTAACTACTGACAAGGTACTGCATTGAAGCTATTAAGTTTTTTCTTTTTTCTGGACATAAGGTGTGTAAAAATTGTCCAAATGTTTTGTATGTCTGAGTGCTTTTGGCTATTCTTTTAGCCGTCATGTAGGATGTTTTTCCTCATTGTGACTGTGATAACACAAACAAACAAGAAGTATACACACAAACGTTACCTGAAATGACAAATACAGGTGAGGTCTGCTTAAACAATGAGAAACAAGCAGTATTCCATGCAAGGATCGATGGTTGATTTATAGATTTAAAAGATGGACTCAGGCAAGAAAAACTTTCTGGCATGACACAAAGAACCTACTTTCCTTGCGGTGGATGAAACTATTGATTCAATGTATCTGTTCTACCACAGGTCAGCGGACAGCATGAGACCAAGCAATCATAGAGAGTTGCTCTCATGGAGTTGGGCATCAGCCCTTCTGATGGGAGGCAGGCAGGGTTCTCTGTGGTAGGTAAATGAGAGCAGTTTCATTTTGGAGGCATTAAAGTTTACAAGCCATTTCCTGCCCCAGTCAGCCACAGATTAGAGGTCCTTTTAAAGACCAATGGCCAGGTTAGTTTTGTCAGCAATGCTGGATTTACTATTGAGGCAGTAGTAAATATACATATTTATTTTTTTAATCAAGTTCACCCCAAGCAAGAGTTTAAAGCCACTAACACACAAGGGATTACTGGGTGTGGAAGAATTAATTAACAGAAACATTACTCAGGAGCAAGAAGTGTAATCAGGAGGATAGTAGATAGTGATTGATATTACATTTAAATTTTTGAAGATCGAAGTTGACTGGAAAGCATGGACCCAGAAGAGAGTTCAACAAGCAAGACGTGTGAGAAAAGAAACTGTTAGCATAGAACTTACGGTTATTTCTGGTCAACACAAATGTAAATTGATGAGACGTTGATGCCAGTCTAGTACTGTACTTAAATTCATAAAGTCTAGCTCCCATAGTGAAGAGCTTATGAATATACTTATGGAAAAAGGCACAGGTAGGCAAGTTTATGGCATGGAAAAGTGACGGAAGCAGATGCACCAGGTCAGGATGATATATCGTTGTGGACAGAATTATTCTCTCCCAACTGAATATTTGAATATTTTCTAAGGAGATACGAAGATTTGCAAGTACTTACCGAATTTATCATAAATAGTTGACTCATGAAATTTTCAGGGAAATTATGAAATGATATTGCTCTATTGCAATTGTAATGATTTTTTTTTTCTTAATCTGACCTTTAATACAAACACCCTTTGAAAATGAAATAGTATAGAGCTGGTTCTGCAACATTCTAAAAGGTAATGAAAAAGACCATACGTACTCATTCATTCTGCAACCATGACAATATAAAACAAAGTGCACAAAAGCTGTTTTGGGGGCATCAATGGATATTCTAACATGACAATGACCCAAAACACATGGCAAAAATTGTTACAAAATACTTAGTTGACAGCAAAATTAAGGTATTGGCATACCCTACATAAACCCCTGACAAAAAAACCCAACTGAAAAATTATTGGCATATTTGAAGAAAAAAACTAAGAGAAAGAAGTCCTTCTAATTTAGAGGAACTAGAAGCTATTGCCAAGGAAAAATGAAGCAAAATAACTACCAGTGTGTGTAGTGATCTTGTAATATATATATATAGGGATCTGTATATATATAAATATATATACAGTTGTGAACTGAATTATTCACCCCAACCACAAATTAATATTTGCATATTTTCTAAGAAAATGTAATATTTGCAAGTACTTACTGAATTTAACATAAATAGTTCATTCTGTATTTAGTTTTGAATAAATCGTGAAAATTTAAGAAGTTTTGATCTCTTATGTTCATAATTATAGATTTTTCAAAAAATTGGTACAATCCAAAATTATTTTCTCTTCTTAGACAAATAAGTCCTTCATATTTGGTGGAACTAGAAGCTATTGCCAAGGAAAAATGAAGCAAAATATCTACCAGTGTGTGTAGTGATCTTGTAAGGAACTATCAAAAATGGTTAAAGGCAATAATCAAGAATAAAGATTACACAATTGATTTTTGAGGCAAGAGGGCCAATAATTTTTGTCCTATGTTAAATGCTTTTTTTGGTGTTTTTTGTATTATTGTTTGACATTAAAATAAAAAAAAACTGTTGTGAGCATCATTGCACATTCTTTGAAATCCATTATTCATCATTTGTGAAAAACTGCACATGAAGCTTCCATGAAAATTTAAGGTATTAAAGCTTTATTTGTAATTATGGAAGAGGGAGAATAATTCTGTCCAGAACTATATATATATATATATATATATATATATATATATACATGGTTAGTCAAAAATTTTGTTAACATGTTAAATCATCTTGCATATATGATGTGTGATTTGTGAATAAATGATTTGTACATTTAACTGTTAACATAATTTTGACTAACCCTGTACATACATACATACATACATATATATATATATATATATATATATATATATATATATATATATATGAAATATGTTGGACAGCAAACTATACTTGCAGAAAAGCTTGATGCAGCACTAGACTCTGTGGAAATCAGTAATGACATTGAATCATCCTGGAAGGCTTTGCATGAAGCTACTCACTCAACGTCTCTTGAGGTGCTCGGGTTGCCCATCCGCAAGCACCAGATGAGAACAACCAAGAAGTACAGGCTCTAATCCAGAAAATGCATAGTCACACAAATCTTGGATCGAGGATAAAAACTCCCTAGGCAAAAAGAAAGCTTACACAACCTGTAAAGCCCAGGTTCAAAGAGCCCTGCATACAATGAAAGAGGCATGGTGGTCTGCACAGGCTACCTATTCTTCAGGGAGCATTCGATAGGAAGGACTCAAAAGCCTTTTACGAAGGTATGAAGAATGTGTTTGGTCCACAGGAAAATAGTGTCTCACCGGTTACTTCAGAAAATGGGGACCTCTTGACAGACAAGGCTGAAATTTTGAAACGGTGGAAGGAACATTTCAATACCGTTCTCAACAATACATCTTCTACTGAAGAGGGTGTTCTGAAATCAATTCCTCAACGTCCAGAAATTCCAGAGCTGTTGTTTTTACCAACCTTTCAGGAAGTTTTAGCAGCTATTAAACAAATTATGTCTGGGAAATCACCAGGTAAAGATGCAATCCCACCAGAAATTTTTAATTATGGTGGCACAAAGCTTGTGAAGAAATTGCTGAGATTATTTATTCAAATTTGGAGACAGGGGATGGTCCCACAAGGCTTTAAAGATGCGCTAATTCATCATTTGTACAAAAACAAAGGAAATAGGAAGACATGTGATAACCATCGGGGCATTTCTCTTCTTTCTATGGCTGGTAAGATCTTGGCCAGATTGATTTTGAACCGGATCATAGAGCATGTGGCTGATGATATCTACCCTGAGTCACAGTGTGACATTCGTGCAGGCCGGGGCACCATAGACATGATTTTCTCCCTGAGACAGGTTGCTGAGAAAGTTCGTGAAAAAAATCAGGAGATGTATATGGTGTTTGTAGACCTCACAAAGGCATTTGACACTGTGAACCGTGTTGCTTTGTGAAAGGTTTTGCAAAAGCTCGGTATACCCGAGAACATGTTGCAAGTCATAATATCATTCCATGAGGGAATGAAGGCTAATGTTGTTTCAAATGGTGAAACCTCTGATTCCTTTGGTGTCACAAATGGCACAAAGCAAAGATGTGTTATGGCCCCTGTACTGTTTGCCCTCTACTTTTCCGTAATGCTGAAACACGCGTTTGCTGAAACTGAAGATGGTGTCAAAATTCAATTTAGGACAAGTGGTGGCCTTTTCAACCATTGGAGGTTTAAAGCCAAAACTCGAACTCGAACCAGTATAATTCGTGACTTACTGTTTGCCGATGATGTTGCGCTCGTGGCTACTTCTTTTGACGAAGCTCAGCGCCTGATGGACAGATTCTCTGCTGCTTGAAAAGCATTCGGTTTAGCAATTAGCATTACTGAAGTTGTTCACCAGCCAGCCCCCACACCAAGGCAAATAAGAGGCGTCAAGCAAAACCCACCCGTTCATGTTTTTCCCGAAATACCAATTCAAGTTGATGGACATAATCTGAAGTATGTAAAGAACTTTAATTATCTTGGCAGCAAAGTTAACTCAGGTGGAACACTGGATGATGAGACAGTCAATAGAATAGCAAAAGCCTCTAGTGCCTTTGGGAAACTTCGTCACCAACTCTGGAAACCCCAGGGCATTAGGCTTGAGACCAAGATACAGGTCTACAAAGCTTCATACAACTCTTATGTATGTATGGTTCAGAGTCCTGGACACTGTACAGAAAACAAATTCAGCACTTGGATATATTTCACAAAGGCTGTCTTCGAGAAATTTGTGGAATAAACCTAAGCGACAGGATGGCCAATGCTGACCTTTTCACCATGTGTGATATCGATGGTATTGATTCCTTTCTCATGAAGTCACAATTACGCTGGGCTGGTCATGTGCTACGTATGCAAGACAACAGAATACCAAAAATGCTCATATATAGTCAACTTGAGAGTGGTCATCGAAGCGTGGGCCGACCATTGCTTAGATACAGGGACAAACTGAAAAGTAACCTCTCAGCTGTGAATATAAATCATGCTACCTTTGAGAACACAGTAATTAATCGCAATGAATGGAGGACTAATTGCTACAATGGCATCAAGAACAACGCAGCATCAAACATCACCAAGCTTCGTCAAACTAGGGAAAGGATTAAAATATGTGCTGCTGTCCCGGTCATACACTCCAACAATCCACACTCTTGCACAATCTGTGGACTTCTTTGCAAATCACTAGCAGGACTGAAAGGTCACTTGCGACTTACACATGGGGTTAAATAAGCACAGTTGTCGGAACCTCATACGTCGAAACCGACGGGAGAGTCCATCATGAAATATATAGAAAATAGGAAAGAACTCGTTAGATAAATAATCTGAATTTTTTTAGTATTCTTGTTTTTATTTTTAAAAATAGTGCTCAATACAAAAGTAGACCCTAAATTATAATTAAGGAATCATCTTTTTTAAAAATAATTATAATATATATATATATATATATATATATATATATATATATATATATATATATAGAGAGAGAGAGAGAGAGAGAGAGAGAGAGAGAGAGATAGATAGATATAATATTATTATTTTAAATATTTTAAATATTAATATTATAATATTAAGTTCTACTTTGTATTGAGCACTTTTAAAAAACATAAATGCCAAAGAATTGTGGATTTTTAATCTGACTTTTCTTTCTCTTTGTATATATATATATATATATATATATATATATATATATATATATATATACTTTCTTATGTTGTTTAACAAAGCATCACTTGCATATTGAGATTGACAGACAAGTAAATCCAATTTTAGGATTACAATGACAAAACAGAGAATGTATAAATCCTTTCTTGAGAATCAATATGGCTGCAGTTTTTCATGCAAACTGTACTTCATATATCTTAAGTTCCTGAATGGATGCCATACAAAAACCAAATCAAGGAGATATATTTAAATAGTATTAATTTCCATGATGACTAGCAAAATTGCATCCCGTCTACCCAATCAACCATGCAGCTATTCTGTTTCTTTCCTGATTCTTCAGATTTCCTTTTCTTTCATTTTTTCTTTCTTTCTTCAATTGCACGTTTAGTATTTCTTTTTTCTAGTTTCACTCCAACCCTCTCTCCTTTCTATTTCTTTATCTGCTTGTCTCTCTCTCTCTCTCTCTTTCTCTCTCTCTCATTCTAATATTTCTCTCTTTCCATTTCTTCTTGTCAGATTTATTTCTCTTAGTTTTCCCTTCTTTTTATGGACATATTTTTCTTCTTTTTGTTGTTGTCTTTTCTTCTTTTTCTTCCTTATTATTATTTTAATTATTTTTCTTGTGCTTATTTTTTGCCTTTCTTCTTCTTTTTGTCATTATTCATTTTCTTGCTATAATTCTTCTCCCAAGATTAAAATACTAAAATAGTAATTTCAGTCATGTTAACACTGTGGCTTACATTTATTACATCAATTATGAATACAGCCAAAATGTACTGGCCATATTTGGAAATTCAGAATATATCTACTTTTTAGTGATTTTTATACTGTTGACAATGGAACTTATGCACCATTTATTATAATAAATATTTATAATAAATATAAATTATTATTTATAATAACTAAAATCTAAAAATGGTAATGATGGTAGTAATATGAGCCATTTCCCTACAAGGAAACATTTGGCATTAATTAACTGAGAAGCCAGTACTGTTTTCTGGGAAAGATTAATAAAATCTTTCTTGTAAAAAAACAAAGTTTATGAAATATTTCTCTTAAATTTGAAATTTATAAAATCTTTCTCTTCAAACAATTTTTCAGGAAAATAAGTTTTTCACATCCAGTAGCTGTTATTGCTCTTTCCAATAATGATGGGGGGTTCCTTTCTAATCTTTTATTTGAAGTAGTGTGGAATGTTAATGAATGATAAAAAACTCTAATCAATCTGAAGAACCACGTCATAATTATCTCCCTTTAACTCTTCAAGTTTTTGTTCACCTCTACTGTAGGGTTCTGTTCAAAATTCCATCCGCCTGAAGAAGGCTGGAGTGTACAACGGCTGAAATGATGTGAATATGGCAACAAAGATGTGGAAAACAGTGTGAACAATTTAAATATTGTAAATCATTACAACAACCCATCTCAGAAATATAGGCAAGAATCTTTCTCTTCAAACGATTTTTCAGGAAAATAGTATTTTCAAGTCCAGTAGCTGTTATTGCTCCTTCCAGTATTTATGGGGGTTTCCTTTCTAACATTTTATTTGAAGTAGTGTGGGATGTTAATGAATGATAAAACACAAATCAATCTGAAGACCAGTGATATTAATTTAGAATCACATCACAATGAGGCTCAGACAAACTTGGAGTAATATATACTATGAGGCAAATTGATGACTGAGTCATTTGAGATTTAGAAAATATCTGAGCAAATCTCAGCACAAGTAAACCAGTGCCACATAATGGAAAAGTGGCAAATCAACACAATACATTGGTAATAGTAATAGTCATTTTAGTCATTTATTGACCAATCAGCCAGTACTGGTTTCAGTTAGAATTTATAAAATCTCTTTCTTAAAACACTTTTCTTCAGAAAATTGATTTCTCAAGTCCACTAGCTTTTATCACTCTTTCCAGTATTGATGGGAGTTTCCTTCCTAACCTTTTATTTGAATTAGTGTGAAATTTTAACATCTTGATTATGTCATTATTTTCACAATTATGGTAAGAGGATGGAAAACTGAGCCCTGCATGACAGACCTGGTCTAATTTATAGTATAAGTCAAACTGATGACAGAGTCTTGTGAGGTTTAGAAAACTTCTGAGCACCTCCGAGCACAAGTAAACCAGTGCCACATAATGGAAAAGTGGTAACTCAACTCAATAAATGGTAACTTTTGGCATTCATCCACGAGCAGCCAGTACCGGTTTCAGTTGAAATTTATAAAATCTTTTTCTTAAAACACTTTTTTTTTTAGGAAAACAGGTTTCTCAAGTCCAGTAGCTGTTATTGCTCTTTCCAGTAGTGATGGGAGTTTCCTTCCTAATATTTTATTCCAAGTAGTATTGAATGTCAACATCTTGATTATATCATTATTTTCACCGTGTGTTGCATGTGCTATCCATTTTAAGCATTGCTGCTGTTGGTATTCCTCAAGTGATTTGGTTTCTGTTATTTGGTACTTCATTGTTTGTAATTCTGTAGCACTGATCCACAAAGTTCAAAGAATGATGGTATTTGTCAAGACCGTCAGGCTTTACTCACTCAAAGCCTTTTTTTCATCATAATTCTTAGTTTAGATATTTTTTAATAAGTTTTGGTGCCATACATGGCAAACTTATGAAAGTCACAATCTGAGGAGACTATTTAAGAATATCAGTCAAGCTTTCAGGTTGATGATTTGGTTTCATAGCAAGTAAAAGTTGTCAGTCTTGTTTAACAAAACATGTATAAAAGATGGAGTGTCACTCAAACAATTATATATATATATATATATATATATATATATATATATATATTTCATAATTTTTTGCAGGGTACAGAATTTTATTATAGCAATAAAAAAGGTTAGAATTATTTTACTTCTCATGATTAAAGAGAAAAGCGAAAAATAAAGCCAACACCGCTGATCGGTTTCACCCTCACTCAACAGTGCTTAATTGAGGGATTATATATTGCAATAAAATAAAACATAAAAATGATATGCAAAATTAATGATGCCGGAATACAATTTAAATTAAAATCACGTTAAGTCCTAACAAACATTTCTTGTCTAGACTGAACGCAAATTGTTTCCAACACCTTTATCTGCATGACTCAAGATGGCAAATAAGTCAATGCTAAAGTTAGCACAATTTGGGTTTTGAATAAGATGCTCCACGATGGAGGAAACATATATGTCGTTAAGAACGTCTTTTAGTTGGAACATTCCATTCCTGATTTTTGTAGGTATATGCTGCTGTATTCTAGCATCTAATATATATCCATATGAAAACAGGTAAATTTAAGCATCATTTTTTCATATATTGTATTTTATATGATGATAACCACTTCTTTACAGAAGAAAGCTATCTCTTCTATGTTGAGCTCAGCGACGACGGGCACACAGATAACTTTGTAGCCAGCCTTGCACTTGCATATTTTTTTTATATATATGTTGCATTAAAGTATTTGTAGATTCTTGAAGTGACCTTCTCCTCATGCCCATTCATGTACCAAGTCTGTCAGGAAGGACATTCGCATAGTTGGCAATAGACCGCTGATTTTCTTAGGTGACTAATATCACATGAAGATATATATATTTCGGTTGAGCTCTTTGGTTTGAGGTGTGAGATTGTAAACAGTGACTATTTAAGCTAATATTGCACGACTCTTCGGCAGAATTGAGTCACTGTCAGTCACTGTGTGTTTATCTAAATCTAAAAATAAACACGCTAAAACTCACCTTCATCCCTGCCATGAGTCGACGGCTTAGTGGTAGAAGTTCCGACTGACGCCAATTCAGTCAGGTTTCGATCCTAGCTAGAGGCAACCGGACGTCTAGCCACACTGATGAGCTGTGAAACAGCGAAACAGTCTGTCTGTGGATGACAAAAATTTATATATATATTTATATATATATGCAGAAATATAGTCTTAAAGTGTGCTATATTTATGGGATAAAGTGCTCAATATCAGAGATAGAGCGTGTGTAAATATAAAAGTGGACATGGAAGTCAGCACTTAGAGGCGACAGTCTGTTTCATGTTAGTGCAATCGTCAGGCAACTCTATTTATATATATATATATATATATATGAAGATATTTATATATATATATATATATATATATATATATATATATATATATGTATTATAAATTGTTACATACAGACAAAACAATCACTCATGACAAAGACCATCTTTATTCCTCACTCATCGAGATGCTCCTGCATTAAAACAAAAATGCATCTTTGTCGTGAGTGATTGTTTTGTACGAATGTAACAATTTATAATATATATATATATATATATATATATATATATATATATATATATATATGAATGTAATGAGAACGAAAATAATATAAAAATTCTAACATTCACAGCATTAATTCAAAAGAGGACTCAATACCAATAGTAGGGCGATAATTATTTATTATAATTTTTTCATATAGACAAAAACAGTTTACTTACTACAAAGATGCAACTCCATTTCATTGCATTTAAAATTTAACTTTAACAGGTGAGAACCAAAATGCTTATGAACAATTCTGTTTGTTAGCAGGCCGCAACTGTTGAAGTGCAATTTTAAATGCACTGAAATGCAGTTGCATCTTAGTAAATTGTTTTTGTCTATATGAAAAAATAATAAATAAATATATATATATATATATATATATATTTATATATATATATATATATACATTATGAAATGGACAAAGTTTGACAATTATTTTTTAAGACATTTTTTATATTTATACGTTCTTTTTATAGATACAAATATTTAAGTAAATGCTCTGTTTATAATAAACAGTATTAACAACATTTACCGGCCTGAATGTCTGAGAAATTGAACCTGTATCCTATATGGAACCATCATATAGCCTGACATACCTTAACCGATTCGATCACAGAGCAGCATTTGGTTAGCAAGTTGTTTTAAACACAATTCTCCATGATTTTCTCTCATTCATTCATATCTGCTCAATGCGTATCCAAATGTAAACAAATGATGTCATACATTATGAAATGGACAAAGTCCGACAATTATTTTTTAAGACATATAATTATGTTTATGTTTGTCCATTTCATTGAAGAAATATAGTTTTAAGTTGTGCTATATTTATGGGATAAAGTGCTCAATATCAGAGATAGAGTGTATGTAGATGTAAAAGTGAACATTGGAGTCAACACTCAGGTGTTACAATTTTTGTGTATCTATACTAGTGAGTAAACTCAAATGACTGGACTCACTTTATAGTTCCCCCAAATGAAGGTTAACCAATCAGAAGGCGTAAAATATTCAATCCGTCGTGTATAAAGGCGGCCATTTTGTTTCCTCTCTCCAAATGTCCAATGCCAACCTGCCAAGCGAATGAACAGAAGGAAGAACTACTGAACTATGCTCTGCTACTTTATCGGGATATCCACTGCTAACCTGAGCTACGCTTCCCTACTCTTTTGAATATTCACTGCCAACCTCTGGATTCTATACTCAAAGACTACCGTCATCATGAACAACAACAGGCTGTTTTCTGCATCTGTT